>OX438531.1:15651039-16879824 GCA_949316355.1 Bruchidius siliquastri | reverse complement strand
AATTAAATAATACATGTTCAGTTTAGCTTTGAGGGCCTCCTACAGAAGGCACTATCTTGATGTAGAGAGCCAGTTAGTTTTGAGAAGCTTGTCTGACATTTTTGCTCTAGTTTTAGGGAGCTTACATCGTACTGACGACTGACGAGTATCGAAAAGATGAAACGATGCTGATGTTTTCGATAGGTTTCGGATATGAAAATTTAAATAGCAATTCTTCATTTATACAAGTTGCTTTTTAGGTACCAATCTGCCTGAAGTGATTTACAGCAAATAGGATTGGTATTCTGCTAACCCTCTGAAATAGCAACAGGATATTTTAAAAAACTTGGTAGCGACTTTTCAATATATATATATATATATATATCCAAGTTGAATTCTCGACCGTGTACTTTTATATAAGTGTTGTATCTTGGGTATGCGGTCTGGATAATTAAATTTGAACTACTCATTCATTCTTAAAACCTCTATATTTCGCTATTGTTTAATAGCTTCTTCAGGAGGAATAGCTAAAAACAATACAACAGAACTTAGTCGGTAAATAAAAACATTTTTTGAATTTTAAACTGTCAGGATATAATGCAATATAAATTTTAAAATGAACTGTTATACTTACAATTAGAGTTTTATAACAAGTAATGCCGGCTAATATACATTTTAATGTGTGATAACTATGAAGGATGCTTCTTTCTGAATACTAAAACGATATCTAACAATTTGGTGGTAACGACCAGCCCACCATAAAACATTACACAAAAAAGGACGAAAAAGAAAACAACGAAGAAACATCAACCAAGGAATGCTATCACAAGGTGTCGATTTATATTACTACAATTTCGTTGGTTTTACATGTATACAGGGTTAAGTGAAGAATTTTTGCCATGAGTTTTATTTTTATTCATTGATAATGTTACAATATATGGTACTCAGTTGGTCAATATCTGCTTTATGGATTTTTTCTCATTATTAATATGTACCATTTCTAAAAATATTTGTTTTTTATAGTGACTTTCTCTTTTCAAAATTGTGACATTCTCAAAGTCAAACAGATGATCATGGGTCCGAAAATGACTTACCAACGCGCATGATTTTTTACCTATTCTGCTGTCGCTTTTGTGTTGAGTGATCCGGCTCTTTAGGCTCTGCATTGTTTGCCCTATATAACATCCTTCACATTGCTTACAGGAAATTTTTATATACAATATTGCTGTTTTGAAGGAGAGGGGTTCGATCTTTAGTTTTTGTAAAAATATTAGAAATTTATTTTTATAGTATTATATTTTGCAATTTTTATAGTCTCCAACTGTCGAACATTTTTTATTACTTTATCTGTCAATCCCCATATGTAAGGTAGCTTTTTATACTTGATATTGCTTGGTGCATTATCATCGATGGGCCCGTCAATAAATCCATTGTTGTAACTGAGTTTTTTTAACAAATATTTGGGGTAGCCATTATTTAAGAAAAGTTGTAATAGTTTATTGAGATTTTCTTGTATCTTTTATTTGATATACGTGTGACTCTATTTCTCATGACTACGATTGTGTTAAATTTCTGGTTTTTTGGATGAGTGAAACGCGTGCAATTTCTAGCATGCCAACTATTTGAGTGATGAATAGCGTTTGCAACAGGACAAAATTGGTTGACACTATTGTTATTTCTAATACATGTTTATCTATCGAAGTTGTGTATGGGTATGGTATTTTTCCTACATAATTTAAAAATCACTTTTGACTAGATTCAATGCTTTGAATGTATTCGAAAACTGAAAAGTGTCTACTCCATCCACACCAGCACCAATATTGGCGAAATCATATATTTACCCTGCTGATAATCTGTGATTCTGGAAATTAAGCACTAGACAACTAAGCATGGATATACACCTGAATGGATGAGGGCAAATGAAACAGATATTAGAGCAGACATTTTTTGTGCATATGCATTTACCATGAGATGAATATTGCTAATTTGAATATTTGCATATCTACAGAACGCTTGGGACCTTAATTAATTTCGACAATATTTCGACCAATATGTTTCGTCCAAACTTTTTAAACTAATCCTTATACTCTTCAAATTTTCAACGCATAGAGATTTGTCAACCCGTTGGATCTTGAATCCTATCGGTAAGTACATATATTTATATTATTCCAAAAATTAATTAAGTTACAAGACTAATCTTACTTTTATCTTTGGGGATGGTCTCTTCAGACGAACTTTTATGTATTAATATGTATGTATGTATGTATATATAGTTGTATACTTTGGTTGATTACTCTCGAAGTACTAAGATTTCTTCCAGAGTGCTAATCAAGAATAATCTGCTTGCGGCAAAGGAGTATTCACGAAAATGCATCTCATATTGCATTTAGATTAGTCATATATTAATAAATTTATAGCGCCTAATAACAGCAGCGCTTTGAAGCAAAACAGTTGTCATTGAAATAATCGTCAAATTCCTTAACTTACTTTCACGTGATATAGAAACATTTTAATACATATGTTGCCATTTTCATGACGAATGAAATTAGTTGAAAATATAATTTATATCCAAATAAAAGATGAAGTATCAGAATAAAAATACGGATTTTTTTCCTAATGCACTTTCCACGAATCACAGTTGAGTGAGAAGTTTTTTTTCAGTTTCATAATTATTGTTACTTACCATCATGGAGGGTCGATTCGTATTCGATAATGCGTTTGCTTGAATCTAGAATAAAAGAAAAATTAAGATTATGCTTGTCTAAAATTCACAAACAAAAATAGCGTCAGGATCAGAACCCACAGCTTTACAAAAATATACTAATAAATCAGGCCTCTCCAACAGACCCCCGTAGATTGTACAGATTGCGAAAAAGTAAAGTGCGCCTCCTGAATGCTTGAAATATGCTCAATCGGAACATCGCACTGCTGGCAAGGTCGATAAAAGGGCAGGATCATCTATTGTTCGAGGGCTTGAGGTGAACGCCCTTTATCTACCTTGACGGAAATTCAATTTATGCATTCTGAAGGCGAATATAATTTTTTCACAATTTGCCCATACGCATGAGCCAACAAGCGAGAGAGAATAGGCGACGGTAACAGTTGAGCTAGTAGATTAGGTGGAAGAAGTTGCGACGGAGCGCTTAGAGAAGAGGAGTATGCTACCAAAAGTACACTATAGCCTTATACCATAAGGAAAAAGTACCAGCAGAAATACTCAATAATTTTCTCTGATTGTAGGCAATGGATCGTTGGCCCAGGGACATGAATGAGTCTAAGGTTCAATAGGTGATTCTCATTCGCTCTTCTTTCTATGAAGCGTAGTGCTGGGAACCGACACGTCAGTTTTTAAGGCGAATATATTGGCCATTCTAATGGTGGCATATTCAGCAGAAGTACAAGTGCACCGAACAGGACATCTATATATGCTGTGATAGTCAGGCAGCTTTGAGAGCTGTAGGATCTTCTAGGATCTGATCACCACTGGTTCAGGAACGGCGCCGCCCTCCAACGCTTAGCCCAATCCAAGAACGCGACCCTCATGTGGCCCCGAACCCTTGCTGGGTATTAGCAGAGGTCAGGTCAGTAATGCCCTAGATGCTTGGGGGTATAACGAAATTGCGAATGCATGGTTGGAGAGGGATGACTGCAGGTAGTCCAAGAGGTTCATAGCAGGCCCCAACAAACGTAGAGAGCTATGGCTATTGAACCGGAGGAGCGATTCACTCTACTTGTTAGTAGGGATCCTCACAGGTCACTGCAGATTGAACAGGCACCTGACACTCATACCATGTCTGCCACAGTTCTACTGATGGTCCTCGGGGTCGGCAAAAAAGGCCAAAGATGACCTACTTGCCAGGCTTTGCCTGTCCATTACTAATACTACTCCTCCATATCAAACATTCATTGGTTCGAGAAGATCTGTTTTGTCCTCTCAAAAAGACTTTTTATCACTTGTTTTTTTATAGTCATTGCGTGATTAGGTTCGAAATGTTAATATTTGATGGTCTGTTTTCTATAAACTGGGTAAATGAATACAGATTCTGCAACACAGACCTGCCCTTTTTTTAAACACTTCCTATGACCATTGCCCAACAAAAAAATCAGTAAATAAAATTAAGCTTTCTTTTTCAAACACAACAAAGTGAAAAGCTCCACTATGTGGTGATTACATAATAGCGGACTTTGTAGCAGTTCTACAGATCATACTGTTGCTTGTGCCATCGGCATCGTTAGTTGTGACTCAGCGGAAAGCTGTGTGTAGCAGATTAAGTAATCAGCTGCACAATAGGGGATTGAATGAGTTTTGTTTTAACGCATATGCAGCTCTGATAATGCACTTAGACGGCCGACGGCGACGCTCGTTGAGTTGCCGTCGAGAGACTGCTTCGTGCAACGATAGATGGATAGATGGATTTGAGAATATAGTACGGTCGAGGAAATAAATTTAACTTAGAAATAACTAAGTGAATTCTACATTGTTAATAAATGTTCTTTCAGTAATCGATATTTCCTTTACTTAGTTGTTGTTTCTGATATTTTATCAAGGCTTTGATAAGCTGTGATATGAAGCTCTTTTCCATTCTAGTACGCTCCAAGAAGCTTTGCAGGTGATAGCAGAATAAATATTTCGGACATAGAGTATTTGTTGTGATGTATGGAATATTTATCAATCCATGCATAGCATGAGTAGTATTTCAACTCACACAAATGACATACTTTCCAGCGTAGTAATAGATATTTATCCAAAGCTTCACGGATGGCAGGAAAACAGAGTTCGAATTAGAGGTAGGTAAACTGATGAAGTCCTCAATGCTTCCAAGACTTAATGCTGCAGTTTAGACGACCAATCGATAAAAACATTTTTAGTTATGCAGGATACACAATAGCCGAAAAAATGGATCGGATGAACACGGCTCGTTATTTGCCATAGTAAAACTAAGTTATCTTCATTTATACATAACCTCTCACTGAGAGATTCACATTGATCTTGAAACATTGGTAAACTACAACTATTGGAGAATAAACTCTGCGGCCTTTAGGTTTTCCTATTGTTTGGTGCAGTGATCTTTCTAGGCGTTGTATCCTGAACAATACACTAGGCATAGGGACAGATCATTCCATTCAATATTTCCGGCTGGGGATGTGCTTTGTAACGCCAGTCACAGCCCCTGGAAGTATTGCCCTCCTGAACCGAGTCCAGTAACTACAGGGAGTCCACCACCGGAGTTGACCGATCTGAGCCTTGTACACTAGTAGCAGCTAGTAGCCGCAGTAGCAGCAGCAGCAGCAAGGGAGACTGTCCGCAGATAAAATTTGTACAAGAATATCAGAATCTGCACAAACAGCAGATAGGTATTATTGACTTTAGAGTGCTACAAATTAACGACGATTTCAGGATTTGACTACCACCAGGCACTGTTAATTGGACAAAAGGATATTCGTATTCAACAAACAAAATTATATTTGATCGACTGGCAAAAAGGGCCGCTGACATTAAAATCCTTGGTTCTGAGCTCATCTGTGCCATGAAAATCCAATAAAAAGGTGATGCAAATCACGAAAATCCACTGTAAGCTATCAAATAGTAAATCCTATCAAACCACAAATTTAGTGCTGCATATGACTAACTCTCTACTGTCCGCTCGGCAGCTCAAGGCCACACATTATATTTTCAATTACCAGAAGAATCATAGAATGCAGTTCCATCTTTGGAGAAATCATTTTAATTTGTGTTTTTCGCAAATCCAGAAGTGATGTTTGATTTGATCGTCAGTGATAAGTGTTGAGGTCAATTTTGTTTTGTAAAAACTGATTTATTCACTGGTCCATAACGATCATCCAATCGTGTCTCTCCTGTAGCGTTAAACACAATTTTCAACTTCATTTGGAGCAGCTCTCGCCGCTGGTTACTACAGTCTGCAACAATGTGTAGAGGATTTGAAAGAATCAATGCTATTATTTTTGAAGCGACATACGAGTACATGAATATTTTGGTTTATTACATTTATTTCGTGTTGGATTTTGAATCAGCTTTTCTACATAACATATTTACAGTGCTTCATAAAAAATTTACTAACACAATCAATACTTTTTACCTTATCTGCACTTTGGTAAATGCTGCTGTAAGTAGGCGAAACATAAATATTTTTCTTTTACATGTAGTTTTAATTTTTGGCCCTACAGGCATAAGCGATTGAGACTTTTGAGGTATTCTGAGGTAAAGGAAAACCTCATAATACCGGTGAAGGTTTTTATTATTTGTATGGCATTTAGTACCAATTTTTAAGAAGTGTAAGCGCATTTAAAAAAACCAATACAAGCGAGTAATTGATTTCTACTATGAGGCAAAATTATAAAAGTATGCACGTATGAGGAATGGAATTAATTTTTCATATCGCTATTTCCAGTTCACATGTTCAGAAAGTTTTTTGTTATTGGTAGGCAGTGTGGAACACATTCAATACATGAAATATTTGCTTTGAAGACGAACTAGAATAATGCGAATGAACTTTTTATCCATATGAAAAGTGTGCACAATTGTCTGACGTATCAATGCTCAACGTTTTCAGTTTACAATATCATAGTGTAGCAGTAATTGATTTCCTTATTACAGCCCTGTGCTTTAATCTGCTTCTCCATAAAAGCAATTGCCATCAAGTAATGGCCATACGTTATAAGGAGCGATAATCATTCTGCCTAGAGGGAATTTCTAGACGGCGCGGCGATAAAGTGCTTTTTATTAGTTCCTAAAATTCTCTAAAGAACAGACGTTTATTAATTCGAATTCTTAAGTCGAAATTAGAATTACTACTTAGCAGAAAATCTGTCTGGAATTTTGTCCAAGCTCAAACTGATTGGGAATATTAGAACACTTGTAATTTAAAACACGTGAATCCAGAAAGTGGTTTTAAATGTCTACATCACAAAAATCCGTGTCATTCAATTCGGTCGGCATATCTGTCGCAGTTTTGGTCATCGCGGAATATCAGTAATCGCTGCTTACATTTTGATCAAATTTGGGTATGTGTAGAATTATGATATGCGCACCTAGTATGTAGTGTTTGTTTTTTGAATTCGATACAATGGTGGCCTAGTAATAATAAAAATAAAAATAACCAAAATGTATACAAATTTTGTTATTTCGTTTATCGAACTGTACATTATAAATTTTTTCAGGGTATTTAAAATTTTTGTCTCGGTATAACTCGGAAAGTATCATTACGGTTTTTATGCTGGTTTGATACTAATATGGCAAGGATTATTAAGTTTTGGGCAATGGAGGAGTTATAACCAAAAAAGGAAAAAAATGTGAAATGCTCGAACTTTGTTTTTGGACGTCTCAGATCGCTCTAGTAATATTCGAATCTGGGGGGGGGGGGGGGATGGAGGTGCAAGGAGGCGAGGAATGGGCGATAAAACTCCCTACACTTGTTAGACACATATTGTACACATATTTGCGTTCACATCACAAAATTTTAGATAATTTGTTCTCAATAGCTACGTATTTAAAATTTTACGATGATACATCTGACTTATGAATATATTTTCACTACATTTCGAATGTTTCACACAAATGAAAACGATAAATTCATTAAAAGTAGTTTTTGAGAACTTGTAACTTTTTAAAATGTTCTAATTTATAAAAGATTAAGTTGCGACCATTGTGTGTGAAGTAGACCTTTGGTCCATTGTGGCATATTTAACTAGCATTACCATACAATCAATGACCAAGGCCAAGCGAAATGGTCATTGAATGTTTTTCCCATTCGTAAGCACGCGTATAGTGGAGAGTATTGCGATCGCGAAGAATTAAATTGAGAAAAAAATAGGTATTTCTACGTTTTTCTACATAAACAGCATCCGAGTAACTCATTTCTGTCCATCCAGGGGTGCATCCAGGGCAGAATTTAATGGCGGGGAACCAGTTGTAGTTTACGTGTGCGATTTTTCGGAGTATCAAGAAAGTTATTGCTTTTTTGCACGCACATAAATTTGTGGGGACTTTTCTCCATTCCCCCGTGGATCCGGTGTCGGTGACAAAGGGCGGATCCAACGTATGTCTCTCTGTCAGCGTAATTTAAGTAACCACTTTTGATGTTATTTGAGGTGCGATATGCTGTGAGGTCGTAGTAGGTAATACTACTATATTTTTTATTATGAGAAACACAGTGCAGTACAAACCTTCGTTATTTGCAGCCCCTAATTTTCAGTGTAGGTAGTATAAAAATGTTAAGCGGTAACAAGTTTTAAAAAAATCCAAGTTTTGTTTCCTAGTTTCGGATCATTTGTTCATTCATCATTTCTAGTAGGCTCAGTAATTTTGTTTATTTAACAGCGGATTTTTGCAAGATTTTTAAGTTGATAGGTATTTGAGAAATTTATGGGGTTTCAGAATTTTTCTAAAGCGATATTTTTTACCGTTTCTTGATTTTTTTCATTCTTGGACACAGTTCAATATTTTTTTTACATTTCTACTACATTCTGATTTTGTACGTGAGCATGATTTGACCATTAATTTATATTAATGCGTAGTAAGTTTAAAATCAAAAATACTTTTTGCAGTCAGTGATTTTCATTGGTAGATAGCATATATTATTTAACGTAATAATGTTTAAAAATGCAAGCGTGCGTGTACAGGATTGCTATACTCACACAACGTCAGTGGTCGAGCTTTAGAGGGACTCGGAAGGCAAAACCTGCATAGGCAAAGTACCCAGTAGTATCAACGTACGTATAAGAGCAATAGTGTATCGCTAGAAAAATATTCATATGATTCAAGCTGAAGTGTATGTTATATTTCATTACGCATTGCGAATAAATAGTAAGCCAGGATATAACAAATTAAAAGTGAAAAACTTTTTTGAATAACTTTTTCTTTAAAACTTTTACTATCCACTTATAACGTCATTACACAAAGCTTGTCACGAGATTTGAGTACTTGCATTTACTTAGTTCGAACATTTTTAAAATTAAAATTAATCAGATCATTATTTCATTTACTTGTTTATCTACAAAGGTAAATCTCGCGACAAGCTTTTATATCATATAAATTGTGTTATGACGTTATAAGTTGATACTAAAAGCTTCAAGGGAAAAGTTTATTTTATTCTTGAATCGTTCAAAGAAGAAATTAGTCATGTAATTCATTCGTATGTGGAGATCACGCCAAATATACATAATAGTCAAGGCACGTTAGAAACGGTATCAGATCAGAAGGAAATATTAAGATTAGCAAATATACATCAACTTAACTGTTTTACAGTATTGTGATGAAGCAAGCTGAAATTAATTTTATTTATTTTTCCAAATTTCATCCTATTTGAAGTCCTCGTAATTGTATATATTTGTGCCCATTTCAGATTTTAGTAACGGTTAGTATTAAAATTTATAATGAATTAAGGATTTTAGTCGGAAATGATATAATATTCAAACATAATTCCATTTCGAAGGAACTTAATGAATAACATTGAGTTCCTTCGACGAACTTCCTAGATCATATACTGTGGTCCTATATGTCTGACTGATTATAAGACTATGAATTATTATTGAAAAAGTACTGCTTCGAAAATCTATCAAAGTTAGAAATATAGGCAATATGAAAAACATAGCGATGAAGGTAGGGGAATCTTCATTTGTAAGAAATAACCTCAAAAAATTTTGCTACGATGAACAGAAATGAAATCGAGTGAAAGATCCATGTTTTTGTCGAGCACAAGAGAACACACAGCGGAGATTAAATTGCTCGCATCAATGATCCGAAGATCACTAGTTTGAGTGAAGCGTTCTCCAAATCGGTCCCCGTTGGAGTGAGCGTAGTGTAACTAGCATCCCAGGACAACTTAGATCATCTGATCATTGATGCGGTGACTCAGAGCTACGCCGTCAGCACGAATTGCTGGAGAAACGGGTTTGGGCATAGGGGGTAATGGTTCGGGTGTCGCCCGCACCAAACACTAATTCTGGATGTTGCTCACTACAATTTGTGTCTCTAAGCTCACTCATATGTGTTCCCAAAGTTAAGAATGCTGACTCATCCGCCTATTCTCCGTAACAAGTTTCAAATTTTGTTTGAGGCAAAGATCATAACAGGTTAAATAACAATATAATATTAACGAAATTGATCTGAGTACCATTGAAGTGAATTATCCATGAACGAATCTAACAAATCTGGAAAAAGTTTACGAAAATGTGAAAACGAGGTTAGCATCCTGTTCAAAGTTTTTGGGATCCTCAAAAGAGTCCTTAACGTCAAAAACGAAGTTGGGTAAGTTGCTATAATTTTTAGTTTTTGCTGATTAGCAACTTCTACTTGCATTCGCACATTATATCACTCCTAAATTTCATTGCAATTTGTATAGCGGTAACAAAAATGCTACTAGACAAACAGACAGATAGACAAAAACATAGAGCGACTGAAATGAGTGACATATATTTGATCGCTTGTACTACCTAACGTCAGAAAAAACTGAAAATCCAGAATAGTCTTGCTTATGCTGATACGATATATTATGAACATATGTCTATATCTACCGGATTAAAATAAACTTTTTCCATTCCGAATTAATGACTACAAAAGCACTTGAGCACTTGGTTAAATCAACATTCCATAAACCACAAGTGTGCTTTTTGCTTTGACCTCGATATCTGACGTTGCCTTTTTTGTTATTTTTTTGCCAGTGTCATAGGAGCCGTCGATAAATGGAGTTCTACAAAATTCTTGTTCGTTTATCCTTGGAATCTTTGATATGTGTGTTTCACAGGTGCTGATATGAAAATTATTTAATAGTAGTATTTAGTATATAATACCTAGGGCATTTTCTTACAGGCCTATACAAAATACTAATAAGGAACAGTGAACTCGAGGAACGATTCGTCAATGTAATTACCAACGTTAGGGAGACCTAATGTCACTGAAAGAAGGTGGAGAAGAAGAAGGTTCATCCCAAATTCTTTATTAGGATAAAAGAAAAATGTCTTAATGCATCATTATTGCAAAATTTCATTTTCCTCACATGGTTTCAGTGCCTTTTGTTCGTCTGTCTTGTTGTCGTGCGATCGCCATGTGACATGTCGAAGTGATAGCGGAGGACGCATAATGGTTGCTGATTGTCGCCCCCGCTTTGATTTGATATGTCTGTACGTGGCATCTCCTTTGAATACATGCTACATGAAACTACTTTAATCCGGCGTCGTGATACTTTTATTTTAGGGTAATATTTATGAAGTGTGCGACTATTTTACGATAGATGCAGGTAACAATCAAGGGTATCGTCACAGATCGCTAATGGGTAATTGTCAGAATTGAGACTCAATTTTGCACTGTAGATATGAAACCCTTGAAGGGCCTTGTCGGGGGTATTTTAAAGGTTATGAATACCGCCCATAGGTATAATAATTGACATTAAGAATACCTTATATAAACTTTGAATTTTTCAACAAATCTAGAGCTGTCCCGACTGGATTAATAGGCATCATGTCGCCACAAAAATTTAGTTGACTATTTTTTAATGCCGATAAATGTCAAGAAAAGTATTAATCACATGTTGGTGTGAATTGATTCTTAACGATCTTGTCGGTCGATAAATACAACATTTACAACTTAAAATGGTAGTATAAGTAACTTAACGACTTTTTGATACTTTGACATCAATACACGTTTATACAATAATTATAATCTTTACGTAGAAATCGTACAAGTTAATAACCGCTCTGGCCCTTTCACTTTAAATTATGATTGTCAAAAACACTAAGCTTTTTTCCTGATTGGATACTTTTCGAGATATAGATGGATTAAGGATTTAGGACACAGACACACCTACGAAAATGGGTGACATGATATTTTGTGGTGAAACATTAAAAACATGATATCTCAAACCATCATACATTTTTACTGGTCGCTAATTTAAAAAACCTGTGGTTGACTATATATTTTACTAACGTTTCGGTTACCTTTATCAAACTCCAAACATGAAAGTGATCTTAAACCACAACCCAAATTTCTCGAACTTTAGGATAAGTTCCAGAAGTGGCAGTAGTAGCAATTCCAGTGTATACAAGCATCCAATATTCTCTTTATCCATATATAAACGTAAGAGACGACTAAGAAGGTAACAGTTTCAAGATGAAGGTCAAATCATCAAAGAACTGATCAATGGTTTGTTCTTGAATCCCAAATGGGGGATATTGTATTGTTCCCTTGGGATTACACTGCTGTATGTTTTGTTTTATAACAAGCAGCGTTGTGTTTCTGATGTGGTGAAGTGAATTATTTGCCTTGTTTAGGATTTATCAACAATTCCTTCTAATTTAAAAAGGAGTTCACTTTAATTTGTCGTATACCAGTATCAATTTTTCAGACAATCAATGTGATTCATCCCATTCCGCCTTGACATACCAAATACGTCAAAAAAAACTATTACGTTGCATTTCGTTTGCTACTGCACCTTTTCAAATAAAACATATTTGATAATAGCTGCAGTGCACTTTAAGTCAAAATGTGTTTTTTATTCGAGATAAAGTTGTCCCAACGATGGGATTTAGAGGTAACCATAATCATAGTTATCATAGTTTTAGTCAAACTGACTTAGGTATAATCATTTAGGTCGCGTCAAAACAAATTCTTGTGCGTTTTATTGACCTGGTGTTGCGTGCTCTGTAATTTATCACTTATTTGTTGAAAATAGCCCAAAATTTGGCGATGATGGTTTTGAAGCGGCGTGAATGGAATGAATCAACACAAATTTCATGTTCTAAGCTCACGCACACATGTCTAGCTATGCTTTGTAACAATATTTGTTCCTTGAGTCGTTCCCTAAATATTCTCTTTTATAAATCCCCATGCTATCAAAAAGAATAAACGGTTATGAAATCCGTCACGAATAAAAAAACTATATAATTCATGATTAGGTATATTTGAAATGTATGAGCGAATAATAATGTAGCAGCTATACTGACTGTGTGATGAGAGGGTAGTTTTTTTTTAAGTCAAAAGAGTGAGACCTACTGCTTTACGTTATAATGGGCAACAGATATAAAAATGCAATAAGCTTTTATTCGAATCAACTTAATTCAAAAATCATATTTATTATTCAGCACTGATAAATGATTTAATTGCTACTTCATCTAAATAGCAAAACCGATTTTGTAAATGCTTTTAATTTTACGCCGGATTCACTCATTTGTAGGTCCATAATTATCAGTATCTATTCACCAAAATCCAAAAAATAGACGAGATTATCGAATTAGCAGGGCTGTAGTTTGTAAGCATAAGTGGATTGAAAACAAAAAATAGTGTAGTAAATAGTAGTAAAAAAAGTGTGATAAAAACGGCACTTACATTTTCATCGTTCCTCAGTTACTTCCTTATAGTACGCACATGCACGGTATTACAATAGGAAAGAAGCCGGGAAAATTAATTTGTAGATCATGGTTGGAATAAGAGCACTTGCAAATCTATTCACAGACGGTTATTCAATCGTTCAAGCTTCTATTTCATATAACAACAAATCAACCACCATCTTAAATGAACCGACAACTGATATAACTGGAGTACGACTAAAACGAGTAAGTCACAGCCGTGTAAGATCGTGAGAACAAATTAAAAAATAAAAAGCTTCCTGTTGTTCCTCTCATACACAGATGTGCCTGAAACCGTACAAGGTTGCCAAGCTTGCTAACGTAGGGGAACAGATGAAATAGAGGGAGAGTTCTTGAGCTCTTCCGTAAAGGTTAGAAACGCTAAATTCTTCGGAACTATTTTCAATTCCGGGTTTACAGGCCTCAAACAATATTTTATTTCCACAGAAATATTTTAGTTAAACGATTTTTTCTTCAAATCTATCTTATCTTTAAATAAGGCTCTTCACTTTGTTATAAAGCAAACTCCTTATGGAGCCAGATTTTTCTATAATCATGAACAAGTTCTTAATTTTCTGTGAGTACAATTAATGGACATAACTTTAAGAAAGTTTATCACTCGTTATAATGCGACATAATTATTTTGATATTTCCCATTCTTTCACTAATTCTACGGAACTTATACTAATTTTTATATATTTATTATCCTCATTTAGGAATTGGATACAATGACTAGGAAATACAAACAGGTTTCTTCTGCAATATATGAACCTCATGGCATACACATTATGGGTACCTGTAGGGTGGACAAATTGTCCTCCTATCGTCTAGTGAATAACTAATAGTCTAAGGGGATTACCTGTTTTTTAATCGAGAAACGTGACTCACCATAGAAAGTAACGTCTGTTGAATGAATACCACGCTAGTTATTCAAAAACTTGCTTCTGCTTAGCTTTTGGTGTAAAGACGCCTTTAACAGACACCATTCTGAGTTTTGGGCGAATGTACAATAAAACGCAGGAAATAATATGTGGCTGTCGCTGCACCTGACGAGTGAAGAATCTTCCTTCTGTTTCCTTGATCGGCTGAACAAACACGTTTTGAAAGGAGGGAGTGCTTAGAAGAGACAGAAAAACGCGAATAAAAACAAGCCTCGCTAAGCCCGGTGCGTTACACAAATTCGATTTGGATCTTATCCCCAGTCGGCATCATTGGCGTGGACTGAGAAGTTAAGCCAAAGGAAAATAAGCTTAACTCACTCCATGTAAATTGTGGATGATTCGACATGGTGAAGTTTTCCTACATTCATTCATTAGAGTTGTTATAGTGTATTTTCAAACCAAACATCAGAGATAAAAATACTTGGTTTACTTGTAAAACTATCTGAGTCAGCTAACCATACCACTGTATGAATCACATTGAATACATCCCTAACGAGGCATAGCTCCTATAATCAATATGAGCCGAGAATATCTGTGCCTGAATCTAACGCTCTATTAAATTTATCTAATTGTTAGTTAGTAAGTTTCAATATCTATTATCTTGGTACAAGGAAACCATTTTTTTAAATTGAATTTTAGATATAGTTTTGGGAATCCTCCATTATCAGTGTCGAAATGTTTTCACATATGTCATCCACTATGGTACATGCATATATATAGTTTATTATATGATACAAAAGTATAAAAACATAAAGTATTAATTAGAAATCCGTTGAAAATAAGGGCAGTGTGTCGATTAAAGCCTAGTTTGTGTGATCCATCTGGTAATTAATATTAGTGGGTTTACTCTATATTGTTTCAAATATTTTCTCCTACAGACTTATAGGTTCTCTAAACGTTCGATGTACATAAATAGCATGGTTTGCTGAATACGTTTTGTAACAAACAAAGCTGAACAAAACTTGGATTTCTTGAATTTGTATTTGGGTAGCTATAACTTCATTTATTTTTTTATAATCTCTATAACTATCCGAGAAAGCATTTTTTATTTTTCTTTAATTTGTAAGGTTATAGTAGTAGATTGTAGTTTAAGTTTGATATTTGCCAATAACATTTACGTCTATTCTATAGCTGTTCTAGAGTGAGTGCCGTCGTAGTGTTTAGCAGCAATCGCTATGTGAAATTTTATACTTTTGATCTACTTGGTATTTGTTGACTCATTTTGAGAATGAGTCCCGGAAGAAATTCTAAACTTCACATCAATGTCATACCATACCGACGAAACAAATTCAAGTGACGCTGGATGTTTTCCAAGAGAAGAACGAGCACCATTTACATATCCCATCAAAAGTTTTCTAGAAGTTGTTTTGAACATTTAACAGATGGTTCGCTTGCCAGAGTGATCGAGAGCGTCTTATTATTTTTTTCTTTGGTAGTCACAATGAATAAATTCTGTCTCCTAATAATTAACTGTCGAACATTTTAGATACTATCAAGTAGAAATATACTTGATTTTAAATGTATAGATTACGGTCCAGAATATGTTGTGTAATAACTATTTCATGACGACATACCTTGGCGACTTTACCATTTCGACTGTAGTAATTCTTATTATTTGACAGGGTGCACTGTTTTGTTATTGTACCTTGTCGTTGTATGTAGTCCGTATCTATAGCGACAAAAGCTGTTTTTGACACCAATATTAAAAAGTATGCAACCGAAATAGTACTAACAAAAAAGACTTGTGAAAAAACACCATTGTAAATTAATGAAGGAGTATCATGGTAGATTCAAAATTATTTAAGCGGTCGAAAAAAATTGGAATAGACCCCCAAACATAGCTTTACCTGCAATTATTTTATTATAGAAATGGTAAAACAAATACGACTACAAAGTAAAAAATAGATGTATCAAGAGAAATAGTAATAAGTAGAGGAATAAGGATCAAACAACCAGCTTGATTTTCAGTCGGTTGATGACTCCGGCCCACTATCCACTACAACAACAGAAACTTATTTCATCACTCAGGTTTTAAATTTTTGGGAGTCAATATTCACTCCACAGTCACGCCCCAAAATCTCTATCATTCTATCAATTTAAATTCATTCAATAATTTTTATTCAAACTAAAAATGAATAATGAAATGTTGATGGCAAATGAATCATTTGTTTTTTGTGATTGAATTATTGTCACTCTATGCCGGATGTACCTATCATATGCAGACAGCTTTTTTAACTTCCTCTACAGTGTGAACCATATAAGTGATGTAAATATGTATTGGCAACTCAAACTATAAAATACATAAACACATTTGAATGAGGACAGTTTGAGACAATTCTTTAGTATTTCAAAATTCTATTATTAGAATCATTCCGGTAGTAGGTCTGAATAAGTGAAAGAAATGACTCTAAATCTCCAAGTACATTGCAGCAAGTGGAGTTGCGACTAAAAGGGTTATCCAAATTCTGCAATGCAACGGTTCTAGTAGATTCATATGAATCGTATATCTGTCCGGGACTCTTTGCATCATTTGGGAAATATATATCTCGATGGTCTTAGCGTGTTTTTATATTCGTACCATGCATAGAAGGCATCAGAAGTATAAAGCTATTAATTTTGTTCCAACAGCTCTAATTACCGTAAGCTATACCGCCACGCGTATGCCAATGTTTACCTGAAGACGATTGAAGATACAATATCAATCGAAACGTTGTGAAACAGAGAATTCTCAGGCCAATGGAAGTCCGAAGCAATGTTAATGAGGGGTTTTGATCTTTTAAACTCAATTTTTATCCATACACTACTATACGTTTCCCTCTATTTGTATTCTATTTTAACTTACTCTTGGAATACCTTAAGTCATAGAATGTATTAGGAAGAATTAAATAGCTTAAGGAATAACATATCTTAAGAAAATATGACAGTGCGATGATGATTCAAATATAAATCGAAAAGCGTCACTGTAAGATAAAGAGTTTTATTTGTATGTTTAGTACACAATCTTTTTATCTGCAAGATAGCACAAAATTATCATTAAAAAAACTTGAAGCGTTATTATTCATAGATTATCTGTAAAATCGACGAGCTGGCTACAGTGTAGGATGGAGAAGTGTGCACGGGATGTATGGGTATTCTGCCTGCTATATGTATGTTATGTTATATTGGTTAGGATCGGGGACGACATTGAACAATAGGCAAAGGGAAACGTGACGGTCTGCTCTATTTAGAATCACCAAGGCCAAATTTCACTCACCCGCTATCCCAATGAATGGTACCTACTACCTAGACAGATTTGCGGACGAACGTATTTCAAGAAATCATTCTTATGCATACATATTTCTCGTTATTTAGTTGTAGCTAGAAAAATTACGACAGAAAGCGACGTCGTTGGGTTAAACATATAGGTGTCAACATCGAGAGGGGGGAGCTATCTAAAATAGAGAATGTATAAAATTGTAAATTCACTAATTTCAATCTTTGGTACTTCGGTTAAGTATGTTGTATGTAGTAAGTATGCCAAAAAATAGACTAATTCATTCTATGGTAGGTGTATATATCAATGTCAAAGTAGTTTGTTCTTGGCGTCTATTTCTCGTATAGATCCTTTATCAAACCTGATGTACAGTCTGGAGACGAGGTGACGAGACTGGTCAGTGAGGAAGAATTGGACTAATACAAAATATAATATAGAATATACCTATTCCTCAACCTATATGGTGGTATAGATTATAGAATACAGTCCGTAATAAACCTATATGTCGTGAACGCCCGAATAACGTTTTGAATTTATTTCGATATCAAACTGTCTGAGGAACAATTAAGTGATTATTCGCTATATTTGGTGTATTTCTACAGACAGTTTTCGGGAGACTAGCCAAATGAACAAAATGAAGAAAAACTCATTTTTCATCAAAACTCGTTCACCTTTGAAACGCCGACTCTCGTGGACGGTAAGTACTAGAGAAAACTATTCCAAATAGTTCCTATTTGGTGGGCTGTTTACTGAAACTGCAATTTTATATTTTTTGTCTCAAAGTGTACAGTTTACATAATATGTGTCCTGGGTAATTGCATATTGAAAAGTTTTAAATAATACAAACACAAATCTTTTCTTCTACCTATGAACGCACTGTGTTGAATTATGTTTCACTTGTGATATGCATTTCAAATGACCATGTTTGAAAATTAATTATTCTAGAAATCGACATTTAAGTCTAGGAATTAGAACAGCTCCATTGTTTATAAATTTTAAATACAGTTCTTGCTAGTTCCAAGAAACAGTTTGATGATCAATTATATATGTACAAAGGTAAGTGTTCATAGTTCATATAACTTGAATACGTACTACTAAAAATTGGCATGATTTTCTTTGTTGTTGATGTTTTATGAAGCTATTCGTACGGTAGCGTTATCAAACTTCATGAAAACTGGTCAATGAGATTAAGTGGTGTCGAAAATGGCGACTGACATACAGCTGTCAAAAAATGTGACACTCAAAGTGTTAGAAATGTTAAAGAGCACGCACGACTACATAAAAATATTCAGAAAGCAGTGTAGTGGGTTTTAGAAAAATTGAGATAATTTTTTAACTTCGAAATCGAACAATTGAAACAAACACTTAACATTTTTGCACAAAAAAATGTAATTACACCCCAACACGGTTAGACTTCGCGAAACATAAAAATGGAGTTTTGGGAAGCTTAGATAACTTTTTTGCATATTAATTTCCCGATTTTCAAAAAGAAAGCAGCATCGCCTACTATGCGTCCACATTGTACCGCTCCAGGAATTCAATCGACATCGATGCAACGGTTACCGAGATTACGCGGTTACAAGGAAGCTATAGATAAAATTAATCCAAACGAAAGACATTCAAACAACAAAGAATTACAAGACGGGAAAAACTATTGGTTTTGGATGAACGGATGAAATTGCAACTTTTCGTTTATACAGTCTGCAAGCTTTTGTGCATGTGCCCACTATCGAATTTCATTCATTGTTTTCCACATGAATGAAGCAAAGGCGTTATAAACGGTCTAGTTGAAAGAACTATTCTCTTCACAATGATCCCAACGTTTGGAGACGAAGATTTAAACAATGTCACACAATCACATTCAAAACAACTATTTATTATTATATTTTTTTATGTCAATGGTCAAAAACCGCATAAATAACATATGCATATAGTATTTGTTACCATAAAAATTCAACAGACCAAGTTAACAGTGTTATCACACGCAAATCAAATGGGAAAGACATGAAAGCCATGTGTCTCCAACTTTAGTTTCAGTGTAGAATAGGGATTCCAACTCTGCAATGCGCCTCGCGAGTCGTTGAGAGCTAGTTCATGACAAGGAGAAGGCCTAATCAAAGATGAGAGCTATCCTGAGAAATGAGATGAAAATGAATACCGGTTTTAGAAGCTTTAAATTAAATTCCTTACATATATTCCCGATTTAGCATAGAATTTAGTCTATCGACGAGCTTAATGATTTTTATACTTGGAGTAGCAAGAGGGTTTTCGGAAATTTCAAAATACATACAGAGGTCAAATTTGAAATTCTCCACAGGAAACATTTACTTGCAAAGAGTTATGCTATTTAGTCTAAATACACACATTTTGAGGTTCTTAATGTTGTTGATACTTGAGAACAAGTGTTGTCGGAAAGCTCAAAATATATATAGAGGTCACACAAATAATTTAACAAGAATGACTAACATTTAAATCGGTAAAATTTATAATTATATATATTACAAAACTCGCAAATAATTTCTATCATGGTTCTAAATATAGTGCCTCACAGCGTAACATCAAAAGCATGTTTTAGGAATAATTTACAAGTGTTATGCAAGGTCCCTCGTAACTTATAAGTTGGACTGCCTCATATAATCATGCCTCTAGGCCTAGAGTACTTAGCTGATCATCTGATCACTCCTTAAATGCTTAAAAGCTTTCATTCCTTCGTCTCCCAGACCCCCTTCATCCGCTTCCCACAACGACATTAAATATCATCCGGCGACATTTAGCTCGACGGGTTGGGGGGCGACTGAAACGTGGTTTGGGGGTAGTTGGAGGAAACGAAAACGGGACGGTGTCATCTCCATGACAACATGCGTCAAAAGGCGACGATGCCACGTGGCCACAAATTTTGAAGAAATTCACAGCAATGATTTCTTGCGTGGCCACTATGATCTGAAATTGAAATGGCTGGATCGACACCATATCGACACATCTATACAACAAATGATTGGGCAAGAAAGTGCCGTTGAGAACTAACACTAGTGTGGTGTGAACTATGCAGTAGTAATATAAACCAACACGAACTATTTTTTTAATCAAACAATCGAGCTGGTATTTTATCCATATTTATATTAAATTGTATGGAGTGTCAGTAAAATCAGGTCCACCTAGAATTGGTAACAAAACGCGTGCAAATCAAGTCATTTTAAATGAGATCATTGAAAGACTCACAAGAAGGACCAAAATAAATGGTGATAGTGCCTTATTTCCTCTGTCCGTGAAATACAGGTTCTACTTACATGACGTAACTTTTTTAAAGGCTAAATAGCTCTAACAATATCATTTCTGATCATATATCAGTTAAATTGCAGTAATCTGTAGTTATAGTTGCGAAAACAGAAGTAAAATTTCATAAAAATCTGAATGGACTGCAAAAGCTGAAGCCAAAGATTATCGGACAGACGACAAATGACATACACACAGATGACAGACAGACATATTGACGGAAATCAGTGATATGGTTTTGTGTGATGTATATATCATGCGGCTGTTGTTCTGAAGATAAAATTATAAACATTTTAACAATAGATCACCTATATTTTATCCATGCCGTAATTCCAGAGACGCCAACACGTCTATAATATACTCAGCTGAGGCATTCATGCGATGGTTAATTGTTTTTATCTCATATATTCCTCTTATCTGTGCGTGGGCTGTGTGTGACCCATTGTTTTGCTACAATTAGTGTCAGCGCATCAATTTGGAAGAGCACATTGTTTAATACCGCTGGATATTAAATATTATACAATTTCATTAACTACTTCTATAATTATTGTTATGAACAGTGCCGCCTCATATAGGGACTATATCGTGATAGGCAATATCGTTAGACGACACGAGTTTTGAGTAAAAGCCCGTCTCCCAAATATGTGGCTCAAACAGTTGAACCCAGGGAGATTAGGAAGATATTTGTCTGGAGGAGAACCGATTACTGCTACTTGCGATTGTTATGAAGAACACAAAGGGTGCTTCAAGTGTTCGCTACTAATTATTAAGAGAAGGGGACGGGATACCATTTCTGTCTATGGATATTTTGAAGAGGCATCCCAGCCTTTGGGAGTAATCCTAAGAATGCATTCAAACACAGCACACATTGTCCATAGGTAACAATTTTCATCTCTGAATGTAATTATACCACAAATGTATAAGATTATCAACTATCAAGTCAAAGCCAAGGGAGCAAATGTCCCCATTGACCATATGCCTATGCCTATGGCCATGCACTTAGAGTGGTATGACACCATTAAATACCAAATGTCGGGATACCACACTCCGCTGCTTTTCAAAGTTGTAACCACCACTATCGCATCTCGCCTTTTCGATTTTCTCACACGGACCGCAATCGCCCGGCAATTGTAGAACTTTCCATTTACCTCTTTCATGTCTTTTCTTAACAAAGTTCAACGTCATTTACAATGTTCTAGACTAGACACTAGATGTGTGGATGAAGATAACAATCGAGTACACACAGTTTCAGCCTTAATTCATTAGATGCAAATCGTGACAGATTTGAAAATTATTAATTTCGTGGTTCAAAACTTGCACGAGAAATCAGAAATTCTCATGACAGGTATTTTGAATTATCGTGACTTAACATAACTTTCGTTTAATAGACCCAATGTTAGCAAGTCAAGCAGTTGATAGTTGATAGATAAAAAATTGGCTAGCCTATCAAACTTACTGTTCAACCTATTTCCGATTTCCGGAAAATTTATTTTCTTGTCCAGGACAAGGTTGAAAATAAAGATTCCGCATCCAAATGACCATCCAATTATTCTTATTACTCTAAGTTCGTGAAAAGGAATGATTTTCACTATTCAATCACGATGAATGTTACAGATATACAACAAAAAAACCTCAAAATTGGCATTACTTTTGGGTGCTATTTTGAGCAAGGCAAATTAAAAGAATCAACTTTTAATGATTTTCACTCAATACACTTTTTATTGATACTTCTCTTGCTATGTCACTTAATAATGGTCATAAATAGTATTTCGTTACTATGCATGATAAAGTGGGTTGCGTTGACTTCACTTTATAGCGATTCGCGTTAAGCAGTTTGCTGAACTTCACTGGTTCAAACAACGCCAACGTTTCCCTTCTAGTTCACATGTGTATATTATAGACATATATTTTGTACGACGGTTCATCGGATGCAAAGTCAATTAATATAATATACAGTCACAACCAAAACGACGTCAGTGACATTGATTGCAGTCTATTCAAGTGAGTTGTGTCCTATAAATGTAGTCGACGCTCTTCTATAAAGTATATTCCCGCCTGTTCACTTGATATCCAAGCACGTCGCCAGGAAGTTGTTTCGGGGGGAGGGTAAATTTTGATTGAAGAATGTATTTTTTGCATATATAAATAAAGCACCGTTTTGTTTGTTGATTATTTAATATTTTATGTGAATACGACTGTGAATTGAAAATACCTAATTACCTATATAAAATAAGAGCATAGTTTTGCTTTAAAAAAAGCTTGATCTTTCGAGGGGGATCTGGACCCCCTGGACTCTACCCTAGCTTCGTGTCTGCTGATAACTCCGACCTTCAGTAAACGATCGCTTGCCCATGGGGAAATTCCGATATTAACCCCAAAGCCCTGATTTAGTTTCAAGAATAAGTAGCCGATGTCTTCTGGAACAAAGTCCCACAGCTCACAACCTTGTCAGAATCTATATTTAGAGAAATATATTTTGACAAAATATCTCTCTTCCTCTATTGGCCAAAATTGTAGTTGTATGGCATAAAAATAGCGTTAAGTAAATTGACGCAATGCAATGCAATTGCATTTTTAAAATGATGATAAATGTGAGCGATGAACACATTCAGGTGAACAGGATTGGTCAGGTCAGTGTGGTAGGCTGTTAGGGCGAACAGCCATGACGTATTCCGATAGCAGATTTTATTGCGAACCTATTCATTTTATACATTATCAATATAGATATGATACTTCTTGATATATTCGGGATAAAATGTAAAAAAGAGGCATAAGTCGTTGTACATTTCCTGAGTGTAGTAATGATATACGAACAAGTTTATTGGTGATATACCTACACAAAATTCACATTGAAGATCAAAGCACACCTGAACTATTTTTAACAGTTACTGACTGGAATAATATAGGACTTTACTGTTCTATAATAAATATGTTTTTTTTTTAAATTTCCATGCCAATTTGTCGGTGAAGTAATACAATTGCGAACATTTAGAAATTCAGAAAATTCACGTATGCATCACGAAAAAACATGTTACTCATTTCAGTCGGTCTGTCAGTCATCTTTTGGGGGTCTTAATAGGCCCTGTATATTGAGAATTAAATTTGGACATTATTAGTGAATACTATGGTAAAGACGAAAAAAAATTGCAGTTTCCGATTATTGAAACAGGGAGCAGAGTGGCAAAAAGAACAAAAATTAACGATATATCCACGTTTTCAAACATTTTCAAGGCTCCTGATTATTATCTACATTTTTTTTATGTACCAAAAATGGGAGTAGGTGGTGCGTATAAAGTTGAAAACTTGACTATTGACTCTAGTAATACACTGTATTTGGTAGAAATAGATAATTTTTCATCAATTTGTCATCAAAATAGAGAAACGAAAGCGTAATTTTCCCTAGAATCTGTATTCAACAACTTAACTAAAAACATCACAATATTCTTCGAATCACCACCTATGTATAAATATTATATACCAGCATTGTAGATAGTAGGTGGGTGGAGCGTATGTCATCTCTCAACAAAAATTATCCACAGAAAGGGAGCGAGAGGGTAAAGAAGGACTCGACGGCTGGCATAGTATCGTTTCACGCATTATCTGTCCATTGTTTGTTGAAATCAAAGCGCACTCTGCAGTACGGAAGCGTCGTCTTTTGTTTCCGCCATTTATGCGCCGCTTATAGCTGCTGCCGCTAGCTTTTTTCAATGGAAGTCCTTCATTTTACTAATGTAGGCTCTGGAGACCTGATAGTCCAGTTGGTGATGGAAAAGTATTTTGTTGATAAAGTAGATGTGTGTATTGCATCGAATTGAAGATGTCAACGATAATATTTATGTAGGTACCTAAATCAAAACACAGTATATAGTCGTTTTGTGCTCGAGTCTAGACACTATTTTTTCAGAGCCGTCCAAAAAAACGTTTTCGTATTATATTTGTATTGTAATGAAAATATTGTTTCATTCTAGTTGCTTAATCTTATGATTCTTTGCCTTGTTCTTTTCACAATCGATACATATTGTCTCTCATAAAAAAATAAACACGTAAAAAGATTGCGGAACATATACTCTCTCCAAGTATATTACGAGAGTGAAGGTGCTCTTGAAGTTTCCATTATATAACATTCGAAATGACATATATAAATTTAAATTCGTTTGCAAGTGGACACGGGGTTTAATAATTATCTTGATTTTCTTATTTATAGATAGAAATTCAGTTTTAGAGACAGGTGTGGAAAAAAATTATACACATCAGCCAGAGCTACGAACTCATTAAAAAAAAGGTCCTAAATCAGCAAGTGAATCAAATATACCGTTTCTAAGAACAAAAGAAATACATTCCTATTCATGTTTTCATTTAAATGTGTTTTTTTTAAATATTTTGAAATAAAAAGAATTAAATCATTCCTTCACAAAAATATTATTTTTCTGAACACAATTTATTCAATCTATTTTATAAATATTTCTGTGACTAATGTTTACTAAATATAGAAATTAATCCAAAACATTATGGAAGCGTCATTGTTAAGGTGGAACTAATATTATTGCTAATATAGTGGTTGAACAGTTTGATTAGCCATTAAAAAGTATGCGGGTTGGTATTACATGGTATGCCGGCTCATTTATATATCATATTTATATCACAATACCAAACATGTTTTTAGTTCAAACGTAAGTGGTATAAAAAATGAGGCGTCTCAAAACGTAAATATGTGCTTTCCATAGATAATTCAGGACGGATGAAATAATAAATAATTTATTCCAACAAATAAGTGACTATTATCCCATTTGAAATGTGAAGGTATTCGAAAAATCAGTAACTGAGCAAAAAATTCTATATATTGAGTGTAAAAAATGGAGTCATTAGATTGGAGATGGACTTTGTTTGGCTCTTATATGGAAATGTGACACATGTACAAATTAATTTTGCACACTTTCCAAAACAAGTGTGTCCTCAAAAAACAGTTCTCCAAATTACACCCGAAATTGATCAGCTGCTCGAGAAACATCATAAAACGGAGTTTGAAAACGATATGTTATTTTTTATTTTTCATGCTGTTATGGAAGCATGTAGGATGAAGTCCGTCTGTTTTGATTTCAATTTTTATTTATCGTCTCAAGCCATATAGAATGATGATTTTAAATTCTTTGATTTATGTATTTTTTTATTTAAATTATTAGATTTAAAATCGATTTTGTTGAAAATTATCTTTGATCCTTCAATGATTTTTGTAAATAAAAATATAAGTAATTTGAATCTTTATAAAAGAATTTGAATGATTCTGAAATGATATATCGCTTTAAATGACTTGAATAGTATTTTCTGCAAAGAGATAAAAATTAGATTGAAAAAGATTCAAATAAAAAAATAAAATACAGTTCACTTAGATCTATCCGAAGGTAGCGATAATCCTTTGGGTTTAGCTATCAGCGCTATCTGTCATGTAGAGCCTGAATCGTTGGATAGCTTTGTGTAATGTCATAGGCATCGAGAGCTAGATGACAGACTGGTCTCATATGATTTACTCATGGATACTGTTTATATATGATGTCCATAGATATAGGGTATCCAATCCTGACTTGATTATTTTTCGTAAGCATGGTCACCAGCGTGAGTTCCAAGCAGGGCGGCCAAGCATTTATGGTAATAAAGCACCGACCGCTTAAATATCCGATGATGCCACTTTTTTTTAGTGTCCAAATATCACATTCTATGAAATCCTACCCATGGATAATTTATTAAGAATCTATCGCGGATGTTCCAACGAGCAGCGAATGATATGGTTAGTGGCTCCCTACCATAGATATTCAGAGTGAAAAGTGACCGTACTACAGCTTAAGGTAACAGAACATTCTCTACTGTACTCGATATGGCTTGTTCTGTTTTTGTTCTTTTTTGGAAATGGATCAAATAGAGAGAGCATTTACCAACTACTCTGCATTGTGAAAGTTTTCCGGAACAATGAATGTGCTTTACAAATTGTCTGTACCTGAACCACGAGCAATGCAGATTTGTCGTGGAAGCTAAGCTATACGAAGGGCGTACACACACACATATCTTTTTCAAACAATTACATCAATCGGATAGCTTTGTTAGGGGGAAGTTTTGTTCTAGATGTGATACATTTCGATATAGCCACAAACTATTATGCTAAAATACCTAACTAACATCCATATGCATTATTTGTGAATACAAACTGTCCTTCGAGCAAATTTCACAAAAGTACTTTACAATCAGAATGATAAAAAATGCAATATACTGAATGACAGAGTCAACACCTGAGCAGCCAGATAACCCTCAAATTTGACCAAACTTCTATGACTTGTACCAAGTTCTCCATCCACATGAAATAATTTTTAGAAAACTAATATACTGGGGATTTTTTTAAAAAATATTTTCAATATTTCTTAAATTCAATTCCAAAAGATCTATAGGAAAGCTGACAAACACTGTACATAAGGCACAACACCACTTGCCGTTATTCATTGTGGAACTGTTGATCTTTTGGAAGTACATTTAAAAAATATTAAATTGAAAAACTTTATTTCGTATGATTTCCAAAACACCCAAAAAGTTTGTGTTTTCAAAAGTTTATATAATTCCCAATATTTGAAAATCTTCTTCACGTGGATCAACAGTGCCAAATTCCTACTAAAATATTTAGTAAACTGACACGGCTGATAACTATCTATTAAGAGACTAAATAGCACTGCACGATTATTTATGATAATTATTCAGTTAAAATGCAGTCTATTGTAGAAGTAGCTGTAACAGAATCGGAAAAAATCAGCGTCTTTTATAAGAAAAGTTAACTACGGCCTAGAATACCGTACTACCTAAAAAATTTAATGGATCACCACAGTGTATGGTATACCGCAATGACGGTTACCGTTATAATTTATTTAAAATATGTTTTTGTACTTTGGAATATAATAAGTAAGGATAATAACCGGATAATAACCGGTCAACCATATTTGATCCCTTCAGAGCTAATTCAAAAATATTCTGGTACCTTAGAAGCGACCAAAAATGGAGATTTTCTCAACTCATTATGCTTTATCGTTATTGCCTTGGTAGCAGCCCATATTCAAAGCTTAATCAAGTCCCTTCAGGATTATAGAGCGGCCAAGGATTACCGGACAGACAGACGTCAGACCGACGGAAATGAGTGCCATGATTTTTCGCGATGATTATGAAACATCAGATGATGATGTTATCTCGATTTCGAAATTTTTCTCGATTACAATACCTCGCCCGCCCGATGGCGCGTAAAGTAAAAGGAGGCAGATATCATTGTTATGAAAAATATATTTCGATTCAAAAAGTAGATTGACCATTCAATTGCTCTGTTAATTTTATTTCATATCTTAAGGTAAACAAACTACTGATCGATGTCACAGAGCTCCAAAATATCCAAAAATAGAAATAATTATTCCTGCTACTTACCTTTGAGATAATTGGTTTCATTGATGCTTGAAATCTGAAAGCAAAAAAGATTAGTAAAACAAATGAATATCGTTTGTTAGTTTTTAAGATCTGATCCATTCTGTATGAAAATGTCATGTCAATTATGTTCGAACATACTTTGTGGACTGTTTTTCATATAGGTAGGTGTAGGTTCATAGCGAGTGGATCGTTCCTCGGCCTTCATCTACGACTCTCTGTTTTTAGCACAGTATTTGAATTATAGTGACACCTATAATGGATGAAAAGAAGAGAATCATATCAAGTGGCAGAAGACACGATGTCAAATGTGCTTTCCGTTGAAATTCATAGCTATCCACTGAAGCTATCGGGCAGAAATTTGGTAAACACGTTTGGTTCATGTGACAATGCACCATTACTCACATGCCGCCATTTTTAACCAACACGGACATTACAAAATGGCGATTCATCGTTTTTATAGTAACCCCTATGATATGGATGTCAAATGAAAGGGCGTGATGAGTGAAATACAATAAGTAAAGTGGCCTCGTTCTCAATCCAATATGGCGAACGTTACAAAATGGCGATTTATAATATTTTCGTAGTAACCCTATGATATGGGTATTAAATGAAAGGGATTGATGAGAATACTTGAAAAATAAAGTTGCTTCATTCTAAATCCAATATGGCGGACTTCTAAAGATGGCGGGATAAGTTTTGAAGGTCTCTTATTACAGAGCTAGACTGTTCGAAATTAACCTGCAAACGACCTTGCATCAATGATGGGTTGAATGGGATGAACAGACTGAGAAAGCTGTCCAGCGATAACTACAATGTCAATTTCATTTTAGTTACAAAATTTTGATTTAAGTTTCACTCCAATAAAGCCTGCTTATGTAGCCGAAACGACATTAAAGTTTCTTGTGTGAACATAGATGGTTTTAATGATCGCTCAACAAAATAGCGATGAAGCTCTAGTAGTGCAATGATGAAAATTAAGTTTGTAATTAGCCAATTCATTAATTATTGGGTTTGAGGCACCAATATTAGCATTGAATTCAGCAAGTATAAAAAATCTATTGTTATCACCTACTATAAGATTAGCACCCAGCTAGTAGAGCTTTGTTTTGTTACCACTGTTGCATCGTCTGTGTATCTTGTCAACGCTGCGCGCCGTAGATTTGATTTTTGAATTACATAAGCAGCATTATAGAATGCACACGAAAAAACTCATAGCTCATTAAATACTTGAAAGAAATATTTGCTTATTACGATTTTATTGTCCAAATACCCCAGTCTAGGTGTATAAGCAATATTCATTTGATAACACGGCTCATCTTAATTATTATGATTATCTATCATACGTAAGTGTAAAATTACAATGCACAAAGGTAGTGAACCTCGCGTAGTCTGGTAATTTCAGAGCTCTTCATGTTATCGCTGCAAGCAACAGTGGCAAAAATGTGATGAACGGTGGAAAATTCATAAAGCGGCGCAGTGGGTGGATGGGTTGGCAGATGGTCTGGAACAGCTCTTACATAGGGATAATCCTCAGCTCTGCGAGGACGGAAAGTGCTCCTTCCACCGACTAAATTACAGTATTACGACTGCCACGCCAGGCCGCCACGCTTGTCGAGGAATCCGCATCCGCTCGCATCACAGTCGGCTCATGAAGTTGAAAAAAAGGAGAAAAGGAGGAAGGCAGCGGCAATCCAATTTAATTCCGAGATTTTATATGATAAAACATTATTATAAACTACCACTCAAGCCTTGAATCTTATTGAGTTAAGATGAAATTGTGTAATTCCTACTTTTCGAATCAAAGTCGTCAGCATTCCTGAAGCGTAGGGTAGGAATTACACAATTTATCTCGGTGATGCAGGATTTCCGCAAGTAAGATCATCTCCATTCTATTTTTTAGTTATCAGAATTTCATCGAGTTTCATCTTATGTTGACAAGTTATCACATTATCGACGTTATCCTTGAGTCTCAATCAACGATAGAGAAGTCAAGAAATTGAGGATGAGTTATTTTCTAATAATTTACAAGAGGGTATGTCAAGGATAACCAAACGGGTTTCGGACGGTGTCTGTTTTAGTAGTACTGATTTTTTTATAGGCAAAGGCAGATAGCCTGTCATGCCCTAGAGCGCTACGAGATGACATATAGCTATTTACATTGCCCTTAAAGCGCTGTAAATTGCAACCATCGGAGAACAAACTCCCCGGTACCTCATTATGGAGGCTTGTTCAAGGCGTTGGAAGCGCGACCTCGTGATGTTTTGTCGACTGTTGGTGTTATTATACGAGACTATTCGGTCGAACATCTGTCATCATAGTATCTATAGATTAAGCCACGCTCCTCCGGTGTTCCAAGCTATGGAGTCTTTTGTAAGGTCAGGCGTATCCACTAAACGCACTGTTCATTTCTGGACAGTGCCTGGAAACTTAGGCTTAGGAGTGCATCCCAACACATGTGAGCAGTACTCCAGTGCTGGTCTGATCTGAGCCTTGCAGAGTAGCAGTAGCTATTCCGACGAATACAACCGTCTGGAGCGGAAGAGGACCCGCTATCTTCTAGGATGCGGACCTTATTTGAAAACATTGTAAAAACGTTTCGCGCCCATCAGTCGCTAGTTAGATTAATGTAAAGTTTGATAAGATAAGACAAGTACTATCATTGTATAACGGGTAGTCGGCCAGTTTGTGAAGTCTTTGTGACGTCGGGCGAATTCATAGCCGAACCATGAATGTGAAACTGATGTGATTTTCAACCTATTTCATCAATATTGATCTGCTTCGTAACGCGTCTCTCCCATAGAAGTAACAAACGACTCGCCTAAAAGCTCACATCCATATTTTTGACGCAAGGATAATGCAATAGCACTTTAACGGAAATCTAGAAAGAAATCAATGTTAGTAAATGGCACTTACGGGTAATCTGGACTCCATATCATTACTGAAATAAATTTACCGGCATTTAAATTACAAATAATGAATAGATTCAAATCTTAAATTAAAATGAAATTGATATAAATCGATGAAGTGTCTTCAGGATAACAGTGTTTTGTTTCCAAATTAGAATCAGCTCCGGCCCTTGAGACAACCACCAAGTAAGTCTCAGAAGTTTTTTTCTTGAGGCTTATGAGGCATTTTAAATCTCTGAAATCTGCCCAAGCGATATTTCGAATATTCTGTTGTTATAAATCACCTACATTCATCCCCTCAACTCCGTCTTTGTAGATAGAAACAGTCGTAAAAGGAAGTTTTTAAACGTTTCCTAGTGGTGTTTGTATGCTCGCATTAGTGCATTTCAAATGCAACTGTGTCACTGGCTGCATTCACGCGCGTCATTATGGACAATTACGTAATCTCTTTGAGAGGCGGACAAACTTGCTTGTGACTGTTTGCTGGAATTTTATTCTGTTTGAAAAAGGCGCCAATCGAGAAAACTCGTTTTTTGCTTCCCGGGCACAAGTGAAGGAGGTAGGGTATTCGCAAACATTTTTGAATTTTAGATAAATTGTTTCCTGTATATTTATGCTTATACATCACAAACATTCGTGTACATCATTTCCGTCGGTCTATCAATCGGTCTGTACGTTTGTATGCCTGTTGGCGGTATCGTCAGCGTAAAATCTCAGTACATATCAGTGATTATTTTTTTCATGGAATTTGGTGAAGGTAGGCATGTAGTACTATCGCTTTATTTTTTAACGTAGTGCAGTCTCATGGCGGTGGTTTGATAAGCAAAATGCAAAAAATTATCAGGACTTATCGTAGTATCGTTTTCATGTTACTCGAAATTTTCAATTGTTCAAATCTGATTTTAACATGTTTCTTTAATCTCACTCCATTAGGTACAGAGAAGAAATGCAGTGACAAGACATACAATTATAAGAAACATTATTACAACGGGCAATGATATTGCAAGCAGAAAACGGTATTGTTTCCGGTTATGAAGAAAAATGATTATGTGGGAAGCAGCAAGTCGGTATTCTTTATAATTGAACAGCCATGGAAGAGAAGCCTATAAACCAATGAGATAAGTAACGTACACAGAGCTAAAAAATACGTCTCTTGAATGAAAAGCTACACTAGACGACTAAATAACTTCATATATAGTGGACACAGTGAATTTTCCAGATTGTCAATACTTTTGAATCAAGTGAGACATATTTGATGTATTTCTTCTGAGAAATTTTGTGTAAGACTAACCGAATTCGATCTATAGAACAGTTTCCCAAATTACGAACATCATATTAATATACAATGTATCGTGGATATTCAGTGGTAATGAAGTAGAGCAGAACATGCAAAAACATTACCAGTTTTTTTTATACTGTGCTAACACGTTGTATACTGCAAACACATTTGGATCGGAATCTACTTTCTCAACTTGATATATTCTTCTTGTTACCGAATTCTACATGTGATATAGTAATAATAATAATAATAATAATAATAATAATAATAATAATAATAATAATAATAATAATAATAATAATAATAATAATAATAATAATAATAATAATAATAATAATAATAATAATAATAATAATAATAATAATAATAATAATAATAATAATAATAATAATAATAATAATAATAATAATAATTTTAATGATATTGATAATAAAAATATAATAAACCGTCTTTATTCAATAAATTATAGTTATATCTATAATATATAATATACAGTGCAGCAGCTAATGGCAAACTTTAGCTTTGAGCTACTCTTACACTTAACCATTGACTGCATACAATTTTCGTTGTTGTTAAAGAATAAAAAAAGTGAGAACTGAAAAGATTACGTTTTTTAGCCATAAACGTTTACATTATTGATCAATGCTGTTGTACAAAATGTAAGCATTGTATGAGAAGGACCGTGTGAAAAGAGATGAACTGTGAAAGGGCATTGTTATTAATGGCTTGTTACGTATAAGTCTTCGATGAATGTTGTATCTAAAAATTAACTTCTCCCGTAGATATATAGGAGTTTCAGTGATTAATAATCTATGAATGAATGTCAAGAAATTATACTTCACTAAGTCTTGCATTCTTAACCAATTTATTATAGGGTAGCGATCAGATATATGATCGAACTTTCTCAATCTAAATATAAAGCGTATGCAATTATTTTGTACCACTGAGATCCTGTTACGACTAACTACATCTAAACAGGGATAGTAAACAATATTGCAATAATTAAATACAGACAGAACTAACGTTTCGCACATTTTTTTCCGCATTTTGAAATTTAGCAAGCTTTTGTTTACGTAGAGGGTTCTTAAACGGATATATGATTTTTGTAATAGGTTTTTCAAATGCCCGCGGAACCGCACATTTTCATCAATGATCACCCCTAGACACTTAATACTATCAGAGAGAGGAATAACTTCATTGTCGATTTTCATACTCAAGCCAGCCTTAAGAGTATCTTTTCTAATGTTTGGACAAAACTGGATAGCTTATGATTTATTAGCATTAATAATTAGGTTGTTTTGAGCTGAATAGGAGCAAATTGAGTCAATATCCTCGTTAATTTCTATAGTAGCTTTAGGAAGATCATCAGGGTAAAAAAAGTAGAGCGGTTGAGTGTCATCCGCATATGACTGTAATAGAGAAAATAGAATGGTTTTGCTATGTCAGCTATGTATATTAAGAATAAAAGTGGCCCTAGTATCGAGCCACGAGGAACACCCGAGGTAATCCGACGCTCATTTGATATAATACCAGAAATAGAAACGCACTGAGATCTTCCCGCTAAGTAACACTAAAAAAACTCTAGCACTGTTTTGTCGAAACCATAAAAATTTAGCTTGGCACACATCAATCTATGGTCAATTTTATCAAAAGCCTTGGAGATGTCAATGGATACCAAAGCTGCACACATTTTTTAATCTAGGGCTCTTATGATGTTGTCCACTAGATTAAGAAGAGCTGTTGTAGTACTATATGATTTCCTAAATATTGATTGGTGGGTTGGTAATATTCCACTTCAATTTGAAAAATCTGATATTTGCAAATAGATGATTTTATCCAAGATTTTTGAAAGAATACTCAAGAAACTTATAGGTCTAAGGTCTAAGGTGTGATACTGAATCCAAGGGCGCAGCAGCCTTAAACGCTAAACAGCGAAAAAATCAAGCAATGTAATGAATGAGGAAAAGAGACCTATCCTTAGCAGCTTGCTGGTTGGTTTTATCCTCTGAAGATACTAACACAGTTGGCGGAAGTTTAAAAAGTAGTTTGGCGTATGGTAGAACCGTGACGTGTTTGTGGTACTGAAGGAATAAATACATACAATATCATATTCACAACTACGTAGAAATTCCAAGGCTATGTTACGCTACTGATTAATCCTCGATTACAAAATCCCGTAGGTCGGTAGGTGAGAGTGCGTTTTTCTTTTTTCTTGTGAAACAAGAAACAGGAACCGTTTCACGTGTGCATTCTAAATGTGCAAACAGAGAGCTACTATAGGAAGCTTCTTGTTTTACGGACCATTACTTTGATTCCTTTGCTTAGAGAGAACCGATCCTCACTAGCAGTTGTTTTTCAGTTCTCCTTCTGCACCGTTTGCTATTCTCGTCTGCAGAAATTCGATTTCGCTGTAGTGGTAGGTTAAATTAAATGAATAATACAAAAATTGGGAAATCACAAAAATGTGTGTGTTGTTTGAAGAAAAAGAACAAACTAGGTGCATATATATGACTATGATGACATCAAACACCATCTATTCGAGTTCAGCATAAGCCGATATGCAGAATTTATTTGTTTTTGGTTTTCAACCAAATTCCACCTCTGTCATTTCGGTTATTTCAATAACTTCCAGTTATCATATATTTCGACTGAGGAATGCCTAGAAATTAAAATCATCACTCTAGCAATACAATACAATGTGCTCTTATATCTTCCCTGCTGTGAGCTTGAAAGTGAGCTTCCAGAGGGTCTCTTACGAAAACGATTATATATATTTATAATACATTTATGTTTGTATATCTGGATTGGAAGCTGATTTAAATATATAATATTTAGGTGTTAATAAATACTTTTCTACTTGCTATGTTCAATGAAATTATAGTATATAGCATGGATCATATTTTTGTTGTTTAAATACTGATTTATGATTTGTAAAAATGGTGAATGAACGCCGACAATTATATCGTCACATTAATGTTGGCTCTCCCGCCATTTTCAGTAATAATAGTTCTTGAATGTTAGTACCTTAGAGATTGAATGAGTCACATCCAAATGTTGATAGGTGATGGTTGATGTATCTTCATTTTCAATTTAATTAAAAAATGTTCAACCATCCGCTCGACACCCCAAAAGAGAACGTAGGTTCATATTAAATCAGTGTACAAATGAATGAAATCTCAATACTTTGAGTTGCAATAGGGTTCGGTCTGGAGAACACCACTTTCATTCATTTATATTGTGTGAACATTTTGATAGCTTATGCTGCTTTGCGAACGACCATTCAGATGGCAAGGCACTACTTGATGCAGTTAGGAAAGTCGGTCAAAATCATCGCGGAGGTTTTGATTGTATTGTGAACCATGATCGCCATAGAGTTTTGATTTTACAAAATTTTACGGTAGCAGATTGAAATAATGGAGTCAAATGGATAGCTCCAGTTTGTACTTTCTATGCATTTATGTTTTTGTATTATAGCAATACTGTATTCTGCTGCCTAAGGTGTTCGTTGTCTGTTATTATGCAGCTACATAGATGATAGCCAGTACGTAAGCATAGATCTACGGGAAATCTTCTGGCCTATGTCACGCATATGTGGAACAGAATAATTGAGCTTCATGGCAAGCATCGAGTCGCCTCTCTCGACATATCGATTAGATTTTTCATAAGATACTTCTGGTAAAGCTTGCAAAAAGATCGGTTATCAACGGGCCTATGACAATGTTTGGATAGTTTTATTTCCTGCATGGAACCAGGCAAATCCCTGCCATGCCGAGGTATCTCGCCTCGGTGGGGAAAGCATGCTGCCCAGATCCAGGATTGAAAAAAATGTCGAATGGGGATCTACAAATGGAGTTCAGCTTAACACATAAAAACTCTGACAGAAAAACCTCAAGCTGGTATTAAAGCCGTAGGTAGCTGGGAGTTCTCTTCAGCCTCAGAAGGCTGTATTTACCAAAACAGCTGCTGCAAATCACAAGGCTCAGATGAAACCAGCACTGAAATACTGCTCAGATGTTAGGGAATGCATTCCAAAGCACTCTCTGAAGCTTCTCCTAAATCCATAAACGAGGAGTGTATTTGGTAGATGCGTCTGACCTTACAAAGGATTTTCACACTCTACAAAAAAATGGAACAAAAGGTGCATGCTTACCAGTTCGAGCTTCCAATGACCCGAACCAGCTTCTCTCAGAGTTCGGTTTTTTGGAGAAACTTGGCGTTGTGGAATGAGCTGTCGGGGAGCTTGTTTACTGGCAGTTACAATAAATTTATAGCATTTTAAGGTCAATTTGATTAGCCATATGTTCTCTCGCAGTGCGTTTGGGCTATGATAGACTTTCTGCCTTTGAGAAGGGTTTCCTATAGGAAACATTTTTTCCAAGTATGCCCTAAAATAGTAGCCTGTCACTCATGTAAAAATTATGTTTAAGCCCTTTTAGATATTTGTGAATCCCAAAAAAAAATTTTCAGTTACAGTGTTTACAAACTCCATAAAGCACAGAAAACGAAGTTTGAAAAAGTTCTGATTTTCACTAATTACTCTGCTGGCGATGCACGGTTCCAAAGAAAGAAAGCAGAACCTACTCATCACATCACATGATCGGTCTCTCCAAATTTGATTAGAATCGGTGCAGCGATTAATGAGATTACGTGGTGACTTTAACGCCAATAGATCGAAAGACTAACAACCAGAGGGAAATCAGTAACAATGGTACAGACCTTTGATTACGAATGTCCTTCTCGGGTGATATTAAATCAAAATTTCACGAGGCCCCTTAAAAGAAAAATCAAGCTCCCTTGCTTTCTTGAACTTATTTTCGGAAGTGTGGTTGGCCATTATAGGAGTATAATAGAAACACAAAGTTGTAGTTTCATTTAATTGCATGTAAATTCAACAGCTAAACTGATATATAAAAGTATCATTTTATTAAGGCTATTATATTTATCAAGAAAATAGCAAATCGCATATTAAACTTACAATCTAAGGCAGAATATTAAAACTTCCCTTCATCGGATTTATAATTAGATTACTAACTTGGAAGCTTGTACAACTTATATAAGTCAGCGATGTATTTTCAATCCATTGAAAAGAAGACTTACAAATTTATTCGGAAGCAGCAATACCATTGGCGTATCCAGCGAAGTTATAATCATAAGATTTAATTTTGTAATTGGTACATTCATTTTCAATGTAAGACGGGGCTCGATTTACTTTTAAAGTTTCGTCAGACTTACAAGTTGATGGCATTCAATGGCTACTATGGTAAGAATCTTATGTGAGCAAGTTTTAGCATACATATAATACTGTACAGCTAGTACTATACTACTCGATACTATTTTTGTTATGAAATTTGCTGATTTCGAAACTTTGGTAAATTGATCAGGGGCATGCAACACAAGTTTTAGCATTTCATTTTTGTCGAACAAAGAGTCCGACGATAATTTAAATATAACTAAACTAAAAAAATAGAGTTTTATTTGTGTTAAATATACCATTTTGTATCTGAAAGACTACGCAATTTTTTCCTTTCTCTAGAACGTCATTTTGTACTAACGGAAGCTAACATGAGAGATATCGCATTCTCCTTAACCTTTGCGATCGGTCGATTAAAATACTTACATGGGGGAAATAAGATTTTAAGCAACATTATGCATCATTATTGGCATATCTTCCTCCAAGCTTTACAAAAATCTGTTAGAAAGCTCAATGATATTACGATGCGTTGTGATAAACGTAAAAGCCGATTTCTAACTGCTGTTTAATCCCTAAATTTTATTTTGATAAACCTATCGCCTAAAAACAATAAAAAAAATTTAAACTCTATAAACTTTTTTTTGAGTACGTCTTAAATTGACCAGATGTGTGATTGAGATGTGCAAATTAGTTTTTGACACTTCATAATGTTTGTGCTCGCCAAAATGACCCGTAAAACATAAAAAATTAAATTTGGAGTTAATGATATTTTTTTGTTCTTACTCCTAAGCCGCCTGCGCTTCGACTAATAAAAAACAATAGAAATAGTTGCTTGTTCACATTATATCCCCTCCCCCTTCAATATGGGTGTTGCGATTATTAGTGGACACTACGTGGGTATAAAAGTAATATCGACGAAATGAGTTACATATGAATTTTTGTGATGTAGACATGTGTGTATCATATTCCAGAGAAAATATATCGCCTACCGTTCTGTTCAGCACCCTAAAACATTAGCTTTCCAGCTCCCAGCACTGTTATCTTCCTGCGTGTTTACAATTTTGCCGATAAAAGATGAATGTTATTGTAGCACATTTCCCCAGCACTGCGACAAGCAGAATATCGTCTTTCCACTTTTCTTTCGTTCTTTCTCATTTTTCCAAAGCTTTTACGCGTTGCTGTTCCGGAAATGGTTGCTTCTTCGCAAAAAGATCTGCTTCAACCTTGTCAATATATATTACCGATCTGGAATTTCTGAGATTTTTGTGTAGTAGCTCCTAGACTTTATAGATGTATTAAAAATTGATCTACTGATCTATTTGTGTAATTGATTTTTTTGCCGTTTATTTATGAATCTTATTTTACTACTCAAATCACTTGGCGAGTGAGTATGGTAATGAAATTTCGAATTCGGAATATTGTGTTTCCTTCATGGTTCATGACATATAACATCACAAAAAATCATGTCACTTATTTCAGTCGGTCTGTCTGTCTGTCTGTACGTCCGCTAATCATTTGCCCCTCTATAACTCGGAAAGAACTTTTTGGATTTTGATGTAACTCTTATATCAACTTACTAGTGTGAGAAATATGTAGTTTTTAGAAATTAGCTTAGTGGCAGCAGAGTATTTGTCAAAAAAACGAAAAATCTTTCCTGAACATTTTCTAAAAAAAATACAGGGTTGCAAAAATTGTGTTTGGGGGGTTGGCGGCTGGTGATAAGGAGATCTAAAAAATAGGTGTTGGTAAAATACATTGCATCATCTATAAAATTGTGTATGTATTTTGTGTAACAAATTTCTCTCTCCGTCGTTCCAGCAATACTGTCGATGAGTCGGTGACAAACCTAAATGCGTAGTATAATATAGATAGATTTAGCTGGCACGGTTGTTACGTTTAATTTAGGATAATAGATAATTAAAAAAGTAATATTTAATTTAAGAAAATAGCATCAAGCAGGGTGACTTTGTATTTCACGTCCAGTCGTATTAGTTGACTTAATATTTTTATCGGATTTCGTACTTTTAATCTAGTTGAAGTACATTTTCTTTATCTTGTAACCACGTGCAAACAGGAGAACCGAAACAGGATTATGATAATCAAACCCATACCTCTGGTAACACAAAACATCTAAACGGTGAACGAAAATTTCTTACGATAGTAACTGTATTTACACGGTTTAAAACTGTTCTGTATGTGACATATGGAAAATTAAGTTGCCAACCTTGGGAACTATGAAAATTAGCAAGCTGAACATCTTCAAAAAAAAAATAACTGAGAAAAACCTGTGATTGAAAAATCCTCCTACGATAAAGCATTCAACTGTTGATCACAGTTCGCTTTGGGTACAACACTACAACAATTAAGTGAATAAAAAAACACCTTCCACAACTCTAGTAAGCAAAAAGTGTGAATTTTATTCTGCTAATATCTCTATTTTTGTTAATTTTATAAGTTGATGATAATGATTCACATTCAAAACGTATGAAAGTAATGAAAATTCACGAAAGCTCATGATTATTTGTACATTTATCTTATGCTGTTTCTTATCGAAATAAACCCAAAAGTAGACCCATTGGCCAAACTTGTTAGATGAAATAAACTTTCTGGAAAATCTTTTAGATTGCCTCAGCTGGAGTTCATTTACAGTTTCTCTCTTTCACTTCGCGAAATGGTCAGATCCTGCGTTGTTTCTTCATGTTCTTTCTTTGCCTCCATTAATTTGTACAGTTTTTGCCACAGACGGACTTTTCCGGTTCATCTGGTCCAAGTTGCGGGAAGACGGTCCACAGCTGCACGGCAAGGAGCACTTATAATAATATTAAGCTGCCTGGTCTACGGATTGGAAACGACAAATGGCAGAACGAATAACGAAAAGACGGAGACATTTCTCAGAGATGCTTTGCTAACTACACTATCACCAATGTACTTTTTAAGGTAGAATTGTTTTCTTTCTTACTAATTTTTTAAAAAAAAGCTAATTTACAGTTTTTCCTCATACAAGGATTTCATTTGTGAAAGCATTTGTTGCGACAGGGCTCTTATCAAATAATAAAAAAGGTAAGAAAACGCGTACACTTTGATCATGTAGATTGTAGATGCTTTTGCACTTCGTTTTTGGACTTTTCCGAAGCCCCTGATCATTTTTTATTTTTTTGTGTAAGATTGGATTGGAAGATTGGAGATATTTTTGACGGTAATAGAAGAAGTCATAGATAGACTTTTGACCGTCTAATCCTCTATACTATTAGACATACATTTGCTTTCAAAACATACTATCAATAGCTGTGCATTTAAAGAGTTTTACGATACATCGGTGTTTTATAAGCAGTAGTAGATTTTTGATAATTAAGTATTCCGAACCGATTTAAATCATATATACTTTTTACCAGTTGTACGGTATTTTGAGGCGTAGATCCCTCTTTATAAGTAGGCTAATTTACGCCAATCGTGTATAACTAACTAGTAGCTATTACTATGGATTACTGCTTTCTAATTGAATAAGGATAATGAATAACCACGAAACTTCTATGCAGCTTCTTGGAAAACTGCGTCAAGTGGATACTGTATTTCACATGCAGCTTATTTAATGTCATAGAGATAACGATTCTACGACCTTATCTACGGTTGTAATAGTAATAAATCAGATTAGAATTGAGCAACTTGGATCACAAATGAAAATAAAGCAGGACAATTGTGATGAGCTCCACTATATTAAATATACTCTTCATCATCCCTTTTATTTGTCGTATTTTGTATCTCAGATATACAATAATTACAACTATGATGATTTGAGAGTATTCACAAGTGAGAGCGTCCATAACACATAATAATGGAAAAAGCTGTGGCACTGCGTCAAGCAGATTAAAACTACAAAACAAAAATATCATGTATGGTAATGAAAATGTACCAGGGTGGAGTTACACAATTGACACCATTTAACTTGTCGAATAATCAAAGAATTAGAGAGACACCACAAAATTTATTATTTCACTTTTCAATATTTTGGACCATTTTGACCTTTTTGGTTACGTATAAAAACAATCGCAATACACGAAAATATGGCATTCCAGACTTAAGAATTCTAACCTCGTCGCGGTTTTGAAAAAAACAAGTTTTACTTTAGTCCTACTTTATATGATCACTGCTCTGCAGCCAGGAGACTGATTTCCAAAAACCATGTTTTCCAATCTCTATCTCAGTATAATGCGGGAGTAAAGTCAACAGTAATTGAAAATGATTGTTTCATGATCACTTTTCTGTTTTGAAGGCAAATTAGTGCATATTTGACTAGGCTTGGGAACCTTGAGTATAAACTGAGTTTGATTTTCATGTTGTGTAATCTGTGATCCATCCCAGACTCCTTTTCCAATTTAGCCTCCTTTCTAAAAAAACTGACTCACTTCAAAGGCATATTTGAAATTCGTAATTTTCTGCGGAAACAATGTTTTCTCCAGCTATTAGTCGCGGTAGAATCAACATAACTAACTAAAAATGCCTACGGATGTGAGGTTACAAATACTATTAACTTAAATTCATAAATTCACTAATAAAATAGTCAGCACATACCCTTTGGTAAATTCCTGTTCGCTTTTAATCCTCTTTTGTAGAATAGTCCTGTGTGTCCTAGCTTTTCTACCAAAACTCTCCTACCGGAGTTGGTTCTGGTCGGGTACACAACTTCAGATTCGTGAGGAAATTCCAATCTATCCGGTGCAGCGTCTGCGGTGGAGAGAAGTCATTTTCTTAATTAAGAGTAACTATTGGTGGAGCTAATAGCTTATTCTAGTTTTATACTCAATATGCCTTATCTAATAATCCTAAAATACTTAAGAATGGTGAATGTGCTACTAATAACAGAGTGCACACATCCACCAAAATTATAAAAATATTCGCTCATTAGTCAGATCCCATTCATGAGTAAGAAAATTGGTTTCGTTAGGTAGTTTTATGACGAATACGTAGCGTCTTTTCAACGTCATATTTTTTTGGCCTGGAAACTATTGTTTTCTCCGAGACTAAGCTCAATTCACACAAAAATCTCATTCTCATTTTTTTGTTGTTGTTTTTAAAGTACTATTTTTCGGAGAGACAATTTTCAAACTGACTTTCTATTCCGATTATTGTTACTGTATAATATCAGTGATATTGATTATGATGACTTTTTTAAAAGCAATCAGTGCATTAACAGCTATATAATTATTAATAGGTAAAACCATATCAGATTATTTCCGAACTTAGTCGATCTACTTGTTTATTTTTAATAGACTATCATTCAAGATATCATTGTTTCATTGTACATGATAATTTCGCATCTGAAGCATTTACTTTCATATCTGTGTATTTCTGTGTCCGATGCTATTCTTCCGCTTTCGTCTGCTATAGCAGGATCATTGGATTGTTTCCTGACAAGAGTAATTAAAAAAGCTTAGATCTTAATCGACAGCCCGCAATTCGCTTGCGTAATTATACATCAACCAGCTTTTCATTTTCATCAAACATTTTTATTTAGTTATGAGTTTTCCAGCAATGATACACAGATACAACTGATTTATGGTGTAGGTTTCGCTAAAATGGTCAGAGGAGCTAAAGTTCTAACTGTAAATGTTTGTCAACTCATCTTTCCTAACAAACTTGTTCATGGACAACTTTGTCAGAACTTATCAATATGAAGCGAGGTATAGTATAAGACTCCAACCCATGTGTATAGCAATATAGCAATGTGGAGGTGAATGTCAAATACAAACTTGATATTCTACAATATGATAGTAATATAATTACATCACACATTGAAACTCTTTCAAGTACGTGTATAGCGCTAATCAAAAGCTATGCTCTTAACGACCTATCGAAGCTGATATATATGATATAAAAGCTATATAGCTTTTCTACTACAAGCGATCTATTTTCCAATAGACGTGAAGGGCAATAAGAGCAAGAATCTCAGCTATTTTCAGTTATCCCGATTCACAATGTTTGGGTATATAGCAGTTAAAGCAGGGCGGTACATTGTTATAGGATTCTGATGTCATTCAGCACGATTGTGATAATCTAGCATCCACATGTGCTCAGAAAGCAATATAAGTATGAATTTTCAGAGTTATTGAGATATAGTAACAAATAAGGAGATACACACGCCTGTGTCACAATATAATCACATATTTATGACTGTTTCCAGGGTAACAGTTCTGTTTTCAACAAGAACCTTAACATAAATTATTATGAAAGTAGCTAGAATGAAGATGATGCATTAGCATTGCTGATAAATCCAAAAAACTAAAGATTCATTTATCAGCTACCAGCGAGAGCGATAAGCTTTAGAAGTAACTTTGAATTTAGACATCTTGAGGAAATTTTGGTTTTGTATTAAGTTTAGGAGAAATAATGCTGTATCCTTCTCATCTCAACCAATTTATGAAATCGATATCATCAAAGGGGCCCAGATATTCACTCTGATACTTAAAAAATCATTGATTGATTTCGTACAAATCGTTATCATAATGTTCTACACCAAGATCTTCGATTTTATTTGCACAAATCTACACAATTTATCGCACGAATTTGAAAATATAGTTTTATACATCGCGTAAGCAGTGCAGTCGAGGTTATTTCTTGGTAGTCACTGTGAGAAGCTGTTGTGAAGATAATCTTTGTCGAAACTGCTTTGAAAGACGGGATTGAGAGCTTAGTTCAGATTATTGTGATGAATGGTTCAAGTATTTGTCATATATGTCACTAACCATCGTTGTGACGTTATTTGATAACCTCCTACAGCAGCTTCCATAAGCATAATTGAAACTAGGTATGGTGTATTATTTTGGATTAAATAAATATAGGTAAGGAAGATTTCTCGGAACAGAAAAAGAAGACAGAAATTTGAGTGCGAAAACATAATTTTTTGGTGCGAACCAGACATTAACCTGTTAATCCGCAATCCAATCTGTACACACAAAAAATTTTGATGTCATTATGACGTCGTCATCTAAGAGGGATCCAGGGAATCGTTTTAGAAAGGAATTTGTAGTCACGTTTTTTTCCGGTTTGTTCGAGCGTAAGTTAGAAATCTTTAAAAAAGGGAATAGTATTGTTTCAATTGAATCGACACAACCCAGCTAATGAGACCAGGCAAGACCGAAGCATCTGACACGAGAAAACAATGTATAATTCGGCTAAATATTTGCAAATCTCTCACAATGTAGCCTCAATGTATAGATGCTTAAATCATTGATTCTTGTTCGAATCATTGGCACAATTATCGATCATTCCATTGAAGAGTTTTTTGTGTGAAATATTCTGTTTGGATCCATTCCAATTGATTGTGTAGCCAGTCTCTATGGCATGCTATGCTAGATCACACTAGTTAACCTTAAATGCCACTTTATATGACGTCAAAGGAGCCTTTGAACTTGAATAAATAAAGATAAATGTTAAATAATATTAAATATATATACCCACCCTGTGTGTATTTTCCAATAATACGAGAAGCATATCCTTTTCCGTTTTTAGTTTTGTTGTAACTTCAGGGATACAAAGATAAGTACATAAATGCAGTATAGTGATAGATAGTTGTAGTTGATTTCCATCCGCTCTGGATGATTCATCTGGACGGAGTTGTGTCGAGGCTCAGTCGCGTTGAATAAGTAAAGACGGTACATGGCCCTCTCTCGGTCACGTGTGGGTTTGCTCTATAATCGATTGCCAGCCACCCAGACTATTCATACAGGACCGCATCGGCCATCTCACATCAACGTGCGTTGTAGCTGGTGATGCCAGTATACAAGATGAAGGGGATAACTGGAGTATATACCTACCAGGATTTTTGAAGCGCACATTGTGTACTTCGACAAAATTCATATTTTGGTCATATTGAAACTTATATACTGTTCCACACCCTCAAGACTGTGTGTGAGGAATTATGAAGAATTTTCCCAATGTTAAAGTTACAAGATTTTATTTATATAATGTGTAATACCACTAATGATACCAAAAATACAAAAAAGTTACGTTAATTGACTTAGTACTCACCTCATATCATTTCAAAACATTTATCGAAGTTATTCAAATATTAAATAAAATTCTGTAGAATACATAAAAAATGAAAATTATTCCCTGCAACCGTAAGTCTGGTAGACACCAATATTCAATTGACTGTAAACGATATCACAAGGGCTTCATGAATAAAAGTTGAACATTTGTAACGCGTTTAGCTTAAGTGTTAAGCTCCGTCAGACTGCAAATTGACTGTTGGGTAGTAATTATACAATTTTATCGTAGTGATGGAATAGTTTATCAAGTCATGACTGGAGATCACTCTGACGCCATTTATACTGGCCTTCACTTGTGCAATTCCCACATTCACTTGCATTACAGTCATTACACAATAGTTGTCGAATAGCTATTTTGAGGAAAGCTGCATAATGCTCGCTTTAATTTTCTTCAACTAAAACCTCAGGCCTATCGTATTTTGTAAGAATGATATCTGATGTCTAAAGTCATGTAAATATTGCTGTAGTATAAATATCTCTAGAGCGTCAGGACTGTACAGGTCACTCCAAATTTTCATTATGAATTGGAGAATTCCAGCTACCAAAGAATTGCATCTTCATTCGTTGATTCAAAATCAATAACTACCAGTCGCAAGATCTAGCAACCGATAGAAGACATCTAAAAAGATGCTTTCTAATGTGCGAGGCTGGAATGTCGGTCTTTATTGCGGAAACATCTATGCTTTCAATTAACTGCATCCATAAGGCCAAGTTGCGTGTAGTAAATCTACCTATATTTAATTTATTTGCCATATCTGGCATAGACTGTGATGTTCTCACTTGATGAAACTCTCCCAGCAATTAAGATAAAATTGTTCAACTCAAATAAGGTTACACAAATGACGCAATTCGATTCAATCTTTATTTGCATATAATTGGAAAGCTTGTGATGATTTGAAGATTAATTCAAAGCGCGTCTTGAAAATCGAGTTTTATTTATGAAACCATGAATTTAAATTACTGTCTACTGTGCATGAGTATGTGGGTAATTTATTTTAATAAAAAAATCCATGACATCAATTGATCAAGTGTGCTGAGTGACTAATTAATCAGTGGACTTCAATACATTCAGTCAAGATGTCAAAGCCCACAAAACTGAATTTTATGAAAATATTTGTGAAGCTGTCTTACACTCATCCCATCTGTATGGTGTAAGGACTACATATTGGGGTGTATCTACAAAAAAATGTTCAAATGATACACTATTCGGAGTATCATATTTGACTTTATTATCATCAAAAATGTTACACAAATAAAACCTTTTCTAATGAAACGCAAGTATCCAGAGTTATAAATCTCGTATAATCCGACGTAGGTAAAGTGACACGTGAAAAGACAGTCATATCTCATGCGCCCCTATTTTCTAGGCTGAGTGTTAATGACCCACCTGGCTGATGTCACGAATGTAATTATATGGTGCTTTCAGGCATTATATCACCCGCTGCTCTCGCTGGGTATTCGTTTCATTCAGGCTCTGCTATATACCGTCTCGCGTCTAATGAAGCATTCGCGAACCTTTTAAATATCAACTGACAGCCACCAGTTTTTCATTGTTTGCAAATTTTAGACAGGATAAAATTGTAACAGCTTGATATATTATTGAATGAGTTTCCAACCTAGTATTTATTGCCTAACATGTAAGTTGTTATTAATATGACCATGATATAAAAATATGAAATTGATTTCTTTTAGAAAGTCTAGCATGATAACCAAGAATGTAGTTTTAAAACATCACTTAAATACGTGATTCCTTGCTTTAGGAAGAATTTACGAAGGACGATAATAAAGACAGACACAAATTATATAAATATATATACATACACACGCACATATAGCAAAACTCAAAAATCGTGAGGTTGCAGTCAGAAAACACTAAAGTGTAGGCCGACGAAGGAAGTGACTCTTTGTTCAGGTCAAGCTTTCGAAAATGTTTATTTTCTTCTTCAGGACTTACTACAACGGCATTAAATGCATTAAAGCAATCCAAAAAATGCACAGAAGTGCTCAACAGGCAATATCCACATAGTGATGTACATAACACAAATAAAACATATTCGTTACACTATATATTAAAAATTATTTTCGCGAAGGTTTTAAGAAGGAACATTTTTGACACATGACAAAAGAAAATTTCACTGCAAAATTTGAAACCAAATACGAGGGAGGTTTGGAAATGTGTTGTAGATCGCGACAGAGAAGTTTAAAAATATAAAGAGAAAAATGTATGTTAAAAAAGAGAAAAAGGTGGTATTCTTCCTCGGGCGAGAGCAATCTTATTGGAAAAGAAAAATACTTAGCTGATGAGACTAGGCAAGATTGATCCATCCGACGGAAGAAAACAACCTCTTCGGGTATTATTCCAATGTAAAAGTATGTTTTATAGTAAAAAAATATTTTTTAAATTCTTTATGACCCGTTTAGTTTAGGATTTGTCATCGATTCTCTGTACCATTAGTTTTTGGCGTATCGGCATCTCTGCTCTCTCTCTACCAATATTTGTTTTTGGAGGGAGAGGAGGAAGTTTATTATCGCGAGGAATTTAGGCTTCCATACTTCTATGTCTATTATTTTTTGGCCACAAACAGATGGATCTCTGGACTAAAAACAGACGTCATGGAAAGGACTGGTAGTAGTTCTTGCGATCATACCACTTAGCTGATTTGTAATGCTAGACTCTGCGTGCTTCCGTATGTTGTTGATCTAGTAATGGTTTTCTGCGGAAGGTTGAAATGGTATTATGTTAACCATAATTTAACTATTCCGTCACGAAATTCGTCCTCTACCCATATTTGTCATAAATGCTTAGGGATCTCGGAAACGCTCGAATACATTTTTATACTATTTTTTACTTTTTCACTAGTTACTCTGTCGCCACCGAACACATCCAAAACTATAGATTTAGAGTTGTTGCTATAATAACAACCTAGTGCCAAATGTCCAAGTTTCCAAGTTGTGCGGCTGTCAAAGGTATGTAAATTGTATCAAAATATTCTGGGAATTAATCTGGCATTATGGCAATTTAATTTCATCCATTTGTGTTGATAAGAAATTATTTTCATTGTGCATTATTTCAGATGTTATATTGTTGTTAGTGAGTCATGCCCGTCTTCGCTTCTCATGCATTTTTTTACTACTTCACCGGATATGGATGGACATCCGTAAATTTGAATATGGTTACCATTTTAAAACTCAAGGGTATAGCTAATGCTGTTCATTACTTGATTTTCTGCTAGGATAATTCCTTCAATCCCTCATAATCTCGTTTGTAAGAAGGACAATTAGGTCCCCGGGTATTTTGGCGGTACTATATGTGTAGATATACTTTTAACAACAAATGATTGAAAGCCGTGCAACGCAAGGCGTTAGAAGTTCACCAAGGCTGGTGCAAGCATTGCGGTCCATTGGGCAGCTGTATGGGGGTTTCAAAGGTACTCCATAAAAATCTTTACTAGGTAAATAAGTTACTTATACTACATGAAAGAGTGTCTCAGTCTTTTTTTCTTTCTCCGAGACTTTTTTGCAGTAAGTTTTTAATATATTAGGGGATTGCGACAGATGCTTGTAAGGGGAAGAGGGTAATGCTTACGTATTTTTTCATTGTTGTTTTTGACTGTGCATATACTTATTCCTTTCCTTCATGAATATGAAAATATTCCGGCAGGCGAACTGAAAAACAGATAAATAAATTGTTTTCGTCTTTTTTCGGACTCTCTTTGACAGTTTTCAGAAGGGATTCAGTTCTCAAGTATAGAATATATGTCTAATGCAATACTGTATTGCATGAAAGGTCACCGCTGGTAGCACAGATACGCGGTATAGTTGTATAGGTTGAGAGATTTCTACTGATAGGGGGATAGTACCTATATTTGTACCTTATAATATTTTGGTCGTAATAATTTTGGCAAATAGGAAGTACCAGCCATATTTTGGTGTAGTTTCTCAGCAGATTTGTATAAATTTGAAGACTCAATGCGGAGATCGATTATATGGACCTCAAATATATTTCAACGGTAAGCGAATAATAATTTGTGGTACTGTAAGGTGAATTGAGAATTGTTTCATTTCATGGTATACATTAGAACAACTTAAACTTTTCATATGATTAGAATAAGTCAGCATGAAATTTCGCTACAGTGCCTGTATCTGTCAAATACTGTACCTATTGCTATGGCCGGAATTCTAATACAAAGACTCAAATTTATAACAGCCTGTGTATGGTAGCTAATTATAACCTAGAATAGATACAAGACTAGATATATCAAATGTTTTTATAATCATGTTTAGTTTATGTATACCAAATTGAATCACATTTTATAAAAAAAATAATAAATAGATTTCATTAAGAAACTTGTTTTTTTTTGTGAATGATTAATACATTATAAAAGGTTCTTACATATCTATCTCACCCACCCATGCTTTTCGAAGGAAATACCGAGTTATACTCTTTTATGGTGTTTCAATTTAGACTAGAATGTCCTAGTTCCACCTATATATATATAGCAATTTTTTTGGATGATATTTAGATTTAAAATTGTATGTACGATAAGCGCTAAAAATGGAAACATTTTTGTTCAGTACCAATTAGATGTGCTTAGATTTTTCTATGTGCACATGAAAAAATAAAGTTTTATGACAATGAATCTTAAGTTTGTTAGAAATCTATAATGTAACAGCGTAACTGAACACACTGATTACAAAACAATTTTAATTGCCTTTAGTGCTAAAGTGCTTGTTTCCCTATTTACACGCCAATGGTAACAACTATAGCTTCGGAAGACTAGTGAGAGAAAGCCGGTGAAGATGAGTGCATTTCAAAAACTTTACATCTCTCCTAACTAGAAAATGCTTTTAACAACTCCGCAGTAATACCACTTAGGGGGCAAAACCTTTGTTAGTCGCCCAATAATAAAACGAAATGTTTGTCATATCAACTTTTCCTCTCCTGCTCTTCTTTTCTATTCTCTCCTTCTACGGAGATGTAGACAGATAGTTTTGTGGAAAGCCGACTCTTGAGTAGATTTAAGTTTTGAGATAGAGATGCGGGTTTAACCTGCAGTTACCGAGAAATCAAATCCTATATTAGAATGCAATCTTTATCTTTTTAGCTGCTTCATAGATTCACATCTTTAATATATACAGTAAGTTGTCGTAACGCAAGCAAATAAAAGCGCTTATTTGTTTAAGCAATTACTATTCCGTCACAGTATAATGCGACCTTTCTGACACTCGGATTTAAACAGCTGAAGGAAAACTGAAAAATTTGAACAAGCAGCAGTGGGGACGTGTTTTTGAACAATAATTCTGGAGAACTGATGCTGTAATAGTGCTAGAAATAAGTAAATCAATTTAAAATCAAAATAGATAAGCAATTAAATGAAAAGTGGAGAGACATTTCTTGAAAATATTGCGGTCAGTAGTTTTTTACTACAGGAATTATATTTTCGCAATTTATACGTACCTACCTACTTTGTTGATGTTGAACATATTTAAATTATATTTATATTATATTATTACGGACGACGTGTTTCTCCCACTTTCGTTGTGTGTTGTATAATAGTAACATGAGGACAACTTAACATTTCATATATTGATGATAAAAATCTCCACAATAGTTATGGTCGAAGTACCTGAAGTGATATTTTAGCATACAAATTTAATTAATTGAGTCGGACCATTTTTCTCGAAACTACTGTGTCAGCAGGGTTGACCTGATTTTTTTTGTTTTCGAGGTTTTTTGACAATCAATTTGTGTTCACAAAGGTAGTAATTCGTCGGAAATGGAGCCGCTGTCGACCAGGTAAGAACAGCGCACTTTATCAAAATAATCATCAGCTATATGCTGAGTCCATCACCTTTATTAGTAGTTCCTACACATATCATTAATTTGCCTCATATCGATTTCTGCAACATTTAGAGATTTCGTTTTCATAATCAATAATTAATAATCCTTCTTTGCTTTATAGAATAATGAAAACTTATTGGTTAATGTACCTCTGGTGTATGAATAAACATGTTGGTATTATGTCACAGTACAAGTACCCTTAACTTCTTACAAACTAACCAAGAGATAAAATGCATGCAACCGAGAGGGGTTGCAGGGTCGCAGTTAGCAGGTCAGACTCCAGCTTAACCTAAGAACCTCTCGCTTAGAGCTGGCCTGGTCTGGTCAGGCAGGATTTATACTCGTATATTACCGAGGAGAGGGAGAGAAAGGGAGAGAGACAGATAGACGGGAGAGGAGAGTAACCAAGTTAATGCCATTTTAATTTTATTGGAAGGAACGTTTATGGATTGCTGCCTCGTCTGTTTCGTAGCCGACGGTCTGAGGTCGGTCTGGCTAGCTGAAGTTTAGGGAGAAGCAAGAACAGACGAACAGAGGTGGACTGCAAAAAACAAAAGTAAGCTGGAATTTCAGATAGGAGAGCACCTATTACATTTTCACCTGGAGAATTTGTATGTCAAATGTTATTACTTACAATATTCATAACAGTTCTCAGGACCCTTTATGCCTCATATGTACAAACTAAACTGGAGGTCTGCTAGATCATATGGTATACGATTTATTCTACTCATGCAAGTGCAATTGAACGTGTACAACGTAAATTCCTGAAGCTATTATTCTTTAAGTCAAATGGTCTGTTTCCTGAAAGAGGATGCCACTATTCCGTTCTGCTTGAGCAAGGTCAATGCACTTCACTGAGTACTAGAAGGATTTTGAGCTCTTTGTATTTTTTATATGGCTTACTAAATAATGAAATTGATTGCCAATATTTACTAAGGCAAATTAGTTACCATGCACCACGTATTAACTCTAGGCATTCGCGAATATTTTATTGTGATTTAGCACACACGAATTCACTAAGGAAGTCTCCCATAACATTAATGTGCAACAATTTTAATCTTATTGATAGATTGTGTGATATACACTGTACATCAAGGAGTGACATTAAAAAATGCTTGCTCAGACTAACTCATAACATCTAGAGTATATCCTTGCTGTGGTGATATAGGCAATATTGTTTCTTTGGTTCTGTTCATGTTTACTTATGCTTGCTATATTTTAACTACTGTATTCTAAGCATTTCCTGTAATTAGGTGTATACCTGTAGCATATAAAGTATCTATCTATCTATCTAAAACAAGTTTTGATCATTATTATTATTTTTTATAACTAGAAAATGAGTCTTCTGAGGAATTATACTCTTTCAAAAATGGAAGTAAGTTATTTCTTCTTAACTATCTTTAAGAGTACTTATAGATGAGGAATTGAAGCTGAACGGTAAGCGGTTCTACCAACTAGATAGCTGAAAACGAAGTATTTCTTTTGAACTGGTATGAATGGTTCCATAATAAATTTCCAACTACGACCACGTGATTGTTACTATTCAGTTTGCTGTGTTAACTAAAACAAAGATAGATAATATTGAAGCTCACAATCAGCGGTTCCTGTTATATTGACCGCAATTGAAACAACAATACCTTGAAAAACTAGCGAAATTACACAAAAAATTAATCTGGGCACTAATAACTTAATACCTGCTGTGATAAACTCAACTACATCTGCGTGCGTATACATATTTTTCAGTCCAAGGCATTGTAGGTTCAGTAATATTGCTGATCAAGTTGACCAATAGAACTTCCAAGAACTCCTCAATATATTCATTGCTAACCGATACATGGTTTGCTGTGCTAGATCGAAAGAGTTTTCCTGATTTTTGGAATACCTCATGATCCAAATACTCTAATAATTCAATCTGCCAGGTGTACATAGTTCACTAAATGGATGCTACCTAACATGCCCTGGATACCTGTGCCAAGCCAACGTGCCTCGGAGGCATTTTTTCCTCGGAGGGTTGTATTAAGTAAATAGCGACAATAGCTCTACGGATGCATGGCATTGCATCGATGGTGTGCTATGTACCTGCATAATAATGGCCAGATGCCTTAGCGATACCCCTTCTGCAGGGCTACAGCATTACTGGCATTGTCCTATCGACATTTTCTGCCTTCACTGCCAATTAATACTGGGTATGGATACCGGGACGTATGAAAATGTTTATAAGGTAGAGCGTATAATGGAAATACTGTTATAAGAAACGAACATTCAGAATATACTCGTCGCTTGCTGTTAGGAGTGGAATCATATTGATATGAATGTGCGTAAAATTTTAGTAACTACTCTCTTGTCTGTGGGATTTTCCTATCTGAAATAATGAAACCCTGAAAAGTCTAAACGCAAGATGCGCAAAATTATTTATATTCAACTTTGGCACGAAGTTTGGAAAGTCAAAATGTCAAATAATACAACAGTCAGGGCTGGTCTGGATTTTTTTTGTTCTTAGTTACTTCACAGTCATTGAACGATTTTTGTGGATCGATGAAGTAGATGTAGTGGTTACTAAAATTCGATGGTGACAAAAATTGTTCTATAAATTCATAACTCGTGGAAAGAATTTCAGATCGAATCAATGATTCACATTTATTCATTGAATTCTATCTTGTTCTAGGTCGCATCTTGTGATCACAGCCGGAACAGCCCATTTTGAGCCCTCTTCAGTTCTAGTAATTATAATAATGATAAGCTATTTATTCAAGGACTCGATTAAATAGGCATCTAAAATATTTTTAATAAATTGTACCTATTTCCTGAATATAAATCTTCTCTAGGGATAGCGATATGTTAATTTTCAGAACACAATGCAATAATAATTAATTATGTCTTTCGACAACTAAAATAAATAGTTTCGATTAGCGGACAGAAGGAAATATGATGAACCAGAAAGGCAAACACAGGATAAGGATCAGAAGCTAAATTGAAGGTTCAGGTGCAAGATATTGACAAATTACCGATTTGCACTTAAAACAATAACCACGTGAAATGGAAAGGTAAGTTGAATTCGTAAATCTGGATTGATACCTAACTAATTATCTAATAATTCATAAGTTTTTTAGTACATTAATTTTGGAAAAAAAATCCACGTATGGTACCAAATAATCGCTGTTCTACTATTTTCGGTACTATAAAACTATCGAATCTATACAAAAATGCAAATTGGCACATTAAAGTAGTAAAACTAAATATTTGGAACGACAAATTGAATTGTTTCTGTCACCCATGAAACAGTAAATTCATATGGAAAGTATTTTATTTCCTAAAAATAATTGTAAAACACGGTGATTTGTTGCGTGAAAGTCGATTTTACACAATTTTGGCACGAATAATGGCATTACAGAAAACATGGGCGTACACTTAATAGTTTCATTAAAGAATTATGCCATTATGTGCACGATGTCATGACTTCAAATTTAACCACCTATATACCACTATAAAATATCACTACTAAGAAAGTGGTGGGGTTTATGGCGTCATATCATGGCCCTCTGTCGAAGCGGTTCTGGCTCGGTAGTTTAGGTGGGCGAAATGATGTCGATACATTGCTGTTTTTCTGAACGCGACGCGTGCATTTCTGTTCGGCTTCTGTAACTGACTCGTTTGTGAGTTCTAGGGTGACTTGTCATTCGCGCTGTGTAGGATGCATAAAATTTCAAACTAGGAAAGAGACTACTCAATATTAATACCTGGATCCTGTATCTACTTATAATAAACATCTCTCAGTCATAGGATTAGGAAAATAGAACGTTTAAAAATGAAAAAATGTAAGCTGTAATTTGTGAGGTAATGGGGTGTAATCCGTTTTTGAGTTCTGGCATTACTATCCGACAATACAATCATGTGATGTGTAAGATCTAATGCGACCACTTTAATTGTCTTGGGCGTAGGTGAGGAGGTGTCTCAAAGGAGGCAACTGCACCAAGAAAACGCATTAATTGGGAGTTGTAGAGTCACTCCCAAGATAGTTTTCAAAAACATTTCGTTAATATACGATGGGAATGCAATAGGTGCTGGTGAAACGGATTGAATTTGTGCTCATTGCGACCCGAAAAACCTCTCCTCCCTACGGTCATCTGTAAAAAATCAAGAAAAGGTTTTGCAATCTGTCAAGCCAAAAACTTGCAAAATGCTTGGCTCGTCTGTAAGTAACGAATTCGCTCAAAAACAACAAGCTGAAATATTTTCTGCATATTCAATCCTGGGAGCATTATCTTCAGGATTGAAGATAAATGATTTTTTACTGATGTGATGGATCGGCAGTTCTCTGCTCCCAATTCTTATTTGTATTATTATTTCGATGAGGAATGACAAATTGTAAAATCCGTTAGGATATACTTCAGAACCGATGTTGGAGTGGTTGCAGCGCTAGTGTTGATGATTTTTATTCAGATGCTTCTTCTTTGAAAGGTTCTTGAACAGAAGCTTCACACAAAATGTCAGTGGAATATTCTGTATAAAAATACTAAAGTCCATCTTATGACGGCCAAGGCATGGCGCCCAAGTATGTATTTCGCAACGGTACATTTTTCCGTGGCAGATATCGTCATTGGTAAATTATCCTTGAGTAACATAAAGAGTAACAGATAACCAGAATGCTTCATATACCTACCAAGATAGTCTTTCCTATCCGTTTGAGAGTCTGAGTGTCCAAAATTTTTTTGTTAAATGTATGTCGATTTCACATTTTCAGCCCTAACCATGGAGGAGTTTTATGCCATGAGAACATCTTAAATCATCAGGAAAACTCACGCCGCCCATTTTCCTTGGTCATTCTGCCTGTCTATCTATCGGTTCATTAATTATCTATATTATTACTTACGCATCATCTGGTGCAATTATCCCAAAGTGACGCCGTAAAATTAAATGAAGCTCAAGGACGTGATCAAAAAATTCTGGAGATAAAATACCATGTCATTCAGATCTCCGGGAGCCAGGTGATATTAAAAGATCTTCGAGTGAAGCTTGTTTATCTAAATGTGATCATACTTCACAATAGACTGTAAACATCAGCCACCCTCTGCAGCAACTTCGCTGTGACCTCAAGCCCCAAGGCCAAGGTTACATGTTTAGATGTTTAGGATCGACTTCACGAATGTGCGAAGCTCGCTTCTAATTCAAACTCTAAAGATTAGGCGTATGCGTTTTTGTTAAATTAAGACCACCGAGTCACTTAAGGCTGAAGAATTCAACATTGTCTGGCTTTAGGTAGCTTCCAACAATGTGTATAAATTAATTTGCTGCGTTTGGACACCACCGAGTAACAAAAATTACAAAGAGCTTTATGAGAATCTTTCAGTCACTGTGGACTCCATACAAACAGATCATCCCGACTCAGAAAAATATTATTGAGCGACCTCATCGTTGACAATACGTATTGGCTAAGGCATTTCAACAAAACGGACGAGGAGGGACACAAGTCTGAGGTTTTTGCTATTGGCTGTGGTTTGGAACGAATTTCCAATGAACTAATATGGATTCCCGACCATAATATCATTTGAACCTTTTGCAGAATACCATCACTAGGCCAAACACAACTAAAACACGCAGTAGTTTGGTACTATAAATCAGCAAAGTCAGCAAAGTGGGACCTTCTCAGGCACTATTAATGATCCATTCCATTTAATGATCTCTGTTTAATGTCCGGAAACACATTAACCTATGACTAAAAATAATAGATGTGTTAACATCAGATACGGATCGCATGTCTTATCTCGTCCAGATGATTCTGGCCTGTAGCCTAAGCTGTTAGCCAAAAACATCATTCATCCATACCACTACTGATGGGAGAAGATGCGTCTATCTCCTCCGTCTCCACAGAAAAAGTAGATACCTTGGGGCAGGTTTTTGCTGCTAATTCAACAATACATTTCTAAGGAGGCGCTCTATCAGCGTGAGCTCAAAAATTCCAAAAGTAAGGTTTCTGCACCGGATAAAATCCGATATTGGAAAGTTGATCACTAGTGAATCTACTGGTGTAGACCAAATTCCAGCAATAGTCCTGAAGCGATGCGCTGTGGAGCTTTCATCGGTTCTCCGCAAGCTCTTCATATTGTCCTAGCAGCGAGGCGTGTTTTCCAGGAAGGGCAACTATATACTTCTGACTTTGCTCTACATCATATCCAAGGCTATGGAGACTGCCATTAAAGTGCAGCTTTTAAAAAACCCGGACAAAAACAGCATCATCAATGATTGCCAATGGGGATTCCGAAGCATAAATCCATGCGAGATCTTCTGCTCTACATCACCCACATGTGGAGCAGAACGATTGAGCTTTATGGAGAGTCTTGAGTTCTCACGCTCATTATGTCGATGGCTTTCGATATGGTATGAGAGACTTTTGATCAAGCTTTCTGTCTATGGCCTGCTACCGGTTCAATGCCAGTAGTTGGATAGCTTCCTAACGGACTGATATATGGTAGTGGATGGATGCTTCTGATTTAGTTACTATCAACGCTCTTCTTGCAATATTTCATTGAATAGTTAGACAAGATATCCAAGTCAATTTAGACCAAAGTTAAAAATATTTTAAGTGCATTTTTACTTTGCACTGGAATTAGGCCGCTTAAATTAGAAAATTAATCAATCTAGAACATCTATAGTGAAGTAGTTTAATCTGGCCTGGAATTTGCTATCGTAGATAGCGAAACAAATATCGGCTGGCAATTGGCTTGGCGTATGGCGAAGGTGTGTAGTGCTTTTGGTTGTTACCCCAAAGGATCCAGCATCCACATATGATTTGTAGTATGTTCAACTTACCGGAATGTTAAGAATATAGCTCAGGTATATGAATTAAGTAAGTGATCGGTAGAACAAGATGCATGAACAAATAATACAATCAATTTGATATACATATACTCGTATATAAGACAATGAGAGATACACATGTTTATTAGACTGATTTGGTATCGACCGATGAGTAGCTATATCATACAAGTCGTGCGCCTCTGCGCAGTGACACTGTAATTTTCGCATTCCAAACCGAGAAGAATGGAAAAAATTGTTTTCCATTTCAATTAAAATCATCGAAGCAAATTGAACATACATACAGGTATGGCGTGTTCCTGTCTATTCGCCAATCCCGAAATCGAAAAATAAATTTTAGGTTGACCACATAACCGCAGGTAGAGGTATATGGATGGCTATAAAGGGAAGATGAATGAATGGAATATTCATATCGAATGAAACTACAAAAATGTTTATTTTTATAATGTTTACCATAGCATTGTCAACGTGTTTTTGTACTTATGATAACATGTTTTATTGTTTTTTAGGATAATTGTAGTAGTGTACTTCCAGTTTTCATTTAAAATCCTGAAACTGTTGTTTTAAAACTTCAGAGTCGTCTTAGGCACAAAACATATTATCCTTAAGTTACATTGTATTCTGGATATCCTCCGTTCTATTAAGATGCACCGCTGGTCCGCTAAGAGGGAGGGTGGTGCGCACCGATTTCCGAGAATGAAGTAGCACTTTGTACTACAGTTCCACACCAAATTTCTCCTCAAATCCATATAAAATTGAAGCACATGTCGAGGAGCAGCTGACCGTAAGTCAGTGAAATCATTTGAAAGAAAGTTGAATACAGTAGGAATATGAATGTGACAAGCTATTGAAAGTCAGTTTATTCTTTCACTTTTGCAAATTTGAGAAATTCGTCAAAAACCGTGAGTCTGACAACCAGACAATCTGTGATACTATTGACAATTATATTGATAACCTCTGTTCTATGTCCACCAATCAAAATATTCATTTTAATCGGTTTTGTGGGGTCTGGAAGGGAAAACTGTGAATATGAAAATATTATAAAACGTAGTAGCTTCAGAGTCGTGCAGTGTGTTGATGTATGAACAATGATCTAGCGATGTAAAGTATTTTAGTGTGTAGATAATGGGAAAATTCTCTATGTGGTTATTCAGCAGCGGTCTCATAGAGTCAAATACTGAACTTGCAAGTATAGTGAGTAATGCAAAAGTATGCAATTCCGAAGAAAAAATTGACATTGACATTGCAGTTTAAATTACATGTAAATCTATCTATTCGTAAAAAAAATATCTCGCTAAATAAGGTTTGTACTCAAAAAAATCTTCTAGGTACGTAATTATATATTTTGTATAAGCTTACTAGAGAAGCTTTATCTCATGATTTTCTATGTACGAGTTATTTTATAACTGAATACTGAATATACCATATATTTTTGAGCGAAGTGGATCTGAGACGTAAAAACGGTCGCCATTACATATTTTATCCCCTTGCTTTTCCTCTTCAACAAAAATCCACACTTAACCTCAAAGATCAAAGTGATTGAGTTATATGCTCTCAGGCTGCATTACCATAAAGCAGGCGACCCCCGGTTTCCGGGTACAGATGCAAAAAAGCAAAGCGTGGAGTATGGATCTTAGTCCGGCAAATTTGATAATACTTATTTCTCAAAATCGCGCTTTTGAGGTCTATCAGTACTAGAGCACTTAAGCTGATATTTATGAAGGATGAAGATGGGTAATCATATCCAAAAACAGGTAGACCACCCTAAGCCGCATAAATAGGCATCTGACCAAGAAAATATTACTGAATACAAAGTCTAATAGCGTTGATTAAGACCAATTTTTTCAGGTCAGGAGCCAAATATAGAAAAACGTACCTTGAATTATTGGTGATTGAAAGACTGCGTAACATGCGAGGTGGCTGTTGTGCTATAAGATGCAAAAAATAAAATCGAATGTATATTATTGCGTAAATAACTCTTGGGCTTTCCAAAAGTTTGATTTCGGACTTCCATTTTCTATAAAATTTTTGAGTATCACGACGTTTTGAATGATATGCTATCTTCAATCCTCTTTAGGTTAACTGGCGAACACGTTCCTTTCATACCTATTTATACCACGTCCACGTGTCGTTGTGCGCGGTCTGTTCTGATTGGTTTCCGGTGAGTGGTATTTCGGTCTGCTGACGTGTCTGTTTGTCGGTCATTGTTTGTTGTCTGGTCCAGTCGTAGTCTATTGATCTTCTTTATGAGTGGCTGCCATATTGGTTTAATGTCTACGCTGGGTTTGCTGTACACGTTGCTGTGGTTGATATCAATCGAAACGTCTTGATACTAAAATTTTTTATAGACAATGGAAGTCCTAAATCAAACTTTTAAGAAATCCACCTTGTCTACAAGTTTCAAATAACTCTTGGGTATTTATTGAAATTATGCGTTTTGAATTTATAATGAATAAACGTGCTTACATAGACCAGCAATACCAAAAAACACAGAAATTATCATGCTTTATATTGATACTGATGTCAAAGTACAGATAAATTATACCACAGGTTATATTACGTCATTAATAGTCAAAAAGTTAGCAAACTTTTTTTCGTTCATATTTATAAAGCTAGATTTTTCACATCATTATTTAGATATAATCAGTGATAAAAGTGGAGGTCTATAATACTTTGCATTGCAAAATTTAGTAATATCATGTCTATTTATAATATCTTAGACTTCTCACGCAAAAACGAGGTAAGTATGGTGTACGCAAGAATTTACAAAAATTCGACATAATATGTTTTTTGGACGTATTTTTATATTACAAACAATCATGTCACTTATTTCCGTCGGCCTATCTGCTGATCTCTAAACACATTTGATCTGTCTGTCGGCCTGTCTGTTGGCGTTTGTCATCGCTTAATCTCAGTAACATTTACACTGATTGCGGTGCAGATAATTATATCAGACCTGCAAACTTCTTTTTTCATACTCATTGACTTCGCAATTATTTTTTTGGCATATTTTAACAAATTTTCTGAAGGTAATGCTTTTTGTAAGCAAATTTCAGAGCGGGAGGTACTAAGTCAAGCTACTTTACGCCAGACGATTGAGTCTCAAAGCTTCAAATAGTGCTTTGGAGTGCTTCCTCAGAGATCGATCATTATTTCAATCATGATATGATCTGAGACTTGGGAGTCTAATTCATATGAATATAATTTTCTACATCGGTAAGAAGTCTCGGCTTTCAGGATGCAGATGTAGCAATGCCGGCTAGTTGGTCGTGTAAGGACATGACATTATTGATCTCAACATCTAGAAAGTTGATGAAAGATGACTTCGGTATTGGTTGTCTTTTCATCTCCATAACTGGCAGTCCAACATGCGAATTTCTTGGCAAAATAAAACTACCTTGAATAAGTATTCTGTACGTTGTCACTTAACTCTATTTGTATATAACTATTCCAGAACAACTTAGATATTTATTTAATTCCATGCAGGGTATGCATAGAATGAATAGGCATAGGTGTCATTTCCAAACATGACATAATACACAACTAAAAGGGCATTAGGAAATGCATAGATCCCCACGGTAGAACTTCAGCGTTATGTAATAAGCTGCCGAGAAGTTTATCCCCAGATAGTTACTATTTACAAGTTAGTGTAGAAGTTGAATGCCTTATAGGAGTGATGTCACGAAAATTGTGATTAACCTCGTTGCTGTGAGGTTATATATGATGTAAATATTCATCTAGATTTCCTGACCTTTCACCACCTCTTTGACTACTGCCTCTGCAAAACAGTATTGAAGCTTCTCTTTCAACGGACATGATTCCAAATTTTCAACAATTACCAAGGTAAAACGTGATAATCCAAGATCACAAACACAGCATTGGTTTTTCAGAAGTTTGCGTTTAATTTCTGTGCACCCGCATCACTATTACCTAGACGCAACTAATATTTTCCCTCCTGGCTGCGAAGCTACGGAATATGAGGGGTTCAAGAACAGAGCGAAGACGTCCGAAAATGATAAATGGACGGATTGTCGTTCTGACAGCAACAATTTGCGAAATAGCCCCCTATATGTGTTCGGTGCGAAGCAATAAACAACATACGAGGGTTCACTTTTATATGGACGGACTGAATAGTTTTGAATTCGAATATATTGTTTCATTTGCAATAACATTCACGACCAATTGTAAAGTAATTATAACAGACAAAGGAGTCAATGTATTTATCAAGAACAAAGAACTAAGATTCTGAAGTTAACTATTGGAAAAAAGTCAAAATGGTCAAGCTAGTGAACCTAGCTTGAATAATCGTTTTGCCGACTATAATATTGATGTGTTCATCTTTTGAAATATTATAGTATTTTGGTATTAGATAAAATGAATGCCAGATAGCTGCCAATTGCCATGCATTTTTTAAGATTGAATTGAATATACGTTCAGAAGGAATACATATGTCGAAAATTTGCGATTTGTTTTACATTACTCCAAAAACATCATCAGACTGCCATATTGAGTGACAATGGCTACCTAAGTTACCTGACAACTGTTTAATGAAGCCCTAGCACATAGGTTCCCAGCGCGGGCGATAACGCTTTCTGGTTGGTGTTTGATACTTTCAATAGGGCAGTAGAAGACCTCGAGAAAATTAGGGGGCGTCGATATCCTACGGCCATGAATTGAGATATGTTTGAATATAATCGTGGACATAGCTATTTCAGCTTCGGAAGTTGAAAACATTGGGGGGCCCTTGAAGAAAAGGATCAGGTTGAGGGCAAAAAAAAAGAGAATCAATGTCCTAGCATGAGTATAGTACTGAAATATTCAAATCTAGAATTATCTTTTCTATATTTAATTAAACATAAATTTTATCTTGTTTTTATATATTTCACAGGAATATAGTATTTTGATGACTGCATTTGCATGACTGCTAACAGAAAACCCCAACATTACCCTTAAAAGTCACATATTTATGTACCCTGACTACTATACAAGAGTAAGTAAAATAACGAATAGGGTAATTGTTGCGGCAGCTCCTGAGAAATAAGAGTAGGTTCTCATCTGGGCTTTATATAATTTAGAATAATATCCAACTATAACTATAACCATCCGGTGAGACAGATGTTTCAATTCATGCGAAATCATATTTTTAGTTATTTCAACGCCAAGAAACCTATAGGTATGATTTTTTAGTAATACCTGGTTACTAACTTTCAACAATATCTTACGTCTGCTGTTTTCATGGAACTGTGTATGGAATTCATTCATTTATCAGGACATCCCTTTTACTTATTTCCGTTAGTCTGTTTGTTGGCGTTTTTGTCACCACGTAATTTCGGTAGCAGCTACGCTGATTTTGTATTTAGGCACGAGTCGGTGGTAGTGCTTTTCTTTAAATCAATGTGTTGTTTTGATCAACAATTTAGGATACAGTTAAATCATTTTTAAGGGGCACAAACATATTTAAATAATATCTTATGCGTGAGTGTTTTCAAGTAGCGAGGTACAACTTATACATGGTCAAACATATTTGCTGTGTTGGAAATCTACCCTACCTCATGAATCAATACAAAATACTGAAGACAACAAAAACATGTGTTCCGTGGGAAGTACTGCGTCGATTCACCTGATTCCATTACTTTAATTAATTTAATGTGATGCTGTCATTGGAGAATGCGCTTTCGCCGGAATAGGCCATCTATTCCAGATCTGGCACACTGAGCATATTGTATCAAAAATATAATTATTCAGTCATGAAAAACACTATATTTGTAACAGAAATGATTTAACACCTTATTCAATTACAAGTGACACCCTCGTACATCGAAAATACGGACAGGGTAATACATCGCGTGACATGCAAGTCCATGGATTATTCTAACGCGGCTATCCATATAATGTAAATCCCTGGAAGCCCCCAAGACGAATTGAGATCTCCACAAACTTGTATATTATGCGCTCATAATGCTACAGCATCTGTGAGTTTTTGAAATAGCATAGGTGGATTTGTTTGACAAATTACTGCAGCTTGGGTTAAAAGATTGCTTGAAGATAGTGTCACCCTTTCCAGCTGAAAACATATTCAGTATATATTTCTTAGTAGATCAATGAGATTTGGAACATTCTTAGCATATATTTACTTTGAGAGTAAATCAGGTTGTAGCCTTGCAATACCATAAAACAGCTCCTTGCCTTTTTGCCAAAGCATAATCGTGGAGGTCTGAAAAAAGCTGTTAATAGTGATTCCTTCCTTGATATATTGAATTTTATGAGAAAGCTGATCGGTAGCTCTTAAACCCGTTCACAACCTTCAATAAACTCATACAACTACACTTGGAGTACAGAGTCAAATGCTACAGACTATCCTCCTTTAGAAAAAGAGGTGAACTTCATCCTAAAATGCCAGATAACTTGTAAATTAAATTTGTGTAGTTTAAATTTGTTTGAAATTTTCGAAGTGCATATAAAGTATATTATATTCAAACTCATAGTTCACCGTATAAGTCCACATATATTGCAAAGAATATCATTTTTGAACTTTGAATGAAAATGTGTAAGGAATAATGTGTCCAATAAGTACGAAGCATTACGGGGGTAGATGCTAGAATATATTTTACCAGCAGCGAGTCGATGTTTCTTAAATTTTGAATGGAATATTTCTGAGGTAGTGGTTTGTGGTTTCCGATGATTTGCCGAAGCTTTGTGTTTTCAATTAATAGAAAATTTTCATACCTATATTATATATTTTGTATTTACACTTCACGGCTATACTACTAGATACTTGGTGGATATTCCTTTTAATACTTCTATGAAGTGCAATAAAGTGATCCTTACAAAACACGAACATTTTTCAGCCACCATCAGAAGCAGTAGTAGCCAGCAATCCGTGAAATAGAAAATAAGCGAATTAGGTATGCTATTAGCAGGCCTTGCTTTCGCTTCGGGTCATGGTAGTTGCCGGATTACATCTAACCCGCTATTAAGCTACTGTAATGATGTACTTAGCTGAATCTCCCAGTTTACTACACGCCAATTATTGTTCAGTTAATTGTAACCACTACTAGACCGGTATTGGATTGTAATTGATCGATGACGATAATGACGATTTGATGTTTATCTTGTCTTTCGTTTGATGAGATGTTAAAATATAAATTCTACATCTACAAGGTGAATATATCCGCGCGAGGAAGATCCTATCGCAAAATCATTCAACAACATCAACAACATATTGAGACTCTCAGAGTCTGACACTACAAATCAGCAAAGTAGGATGATCTCAGGAACTATTACCAGTCCTTTCCATGGAATGATGTCTGTTTCACGTCCAGAGATCCGTCAGCTTGTGGCCAAAAAATAACAGAAGTATTAACATTAGGTATTGAAGCGTTGATAAACGCCCCTCCAAGAATAAACCTTGGTTCAACCAGAGCTGCAGAGACGCAGTTACGGCAAAAAACCAACGGTGCAGGAAATGGAGAATAATTTCTACTACTAAGAGTCATCGCAGTTTCATATATGCCAGAAGCCACATTGATAACAGTAAAGAGGAGCACGACCGGAAAATTAATAATAAGCCCGTTTTATGTCCAACTCGTCCAGATCATTTTGGTCTGTAGCCTAGACTGATAGCCACAACTTCTGCTACTCGTCCATACCACCTCTGACGAGAACGGATTGGTCCATCGCATCCACACCGAAAGAAAAAGCAGACACCTCAGAGAAGAGATTTGTTGCCAAATTCTATATTACTAAATCATGCCAGAAATTAGATTTCTACATCGAGATATAAAACGCATTCTAGAAAAACTAAACTCCAGAAAAGCTAGTGGTGCAGACCAGGTACCAGCAATTCTCCTCAAACGTTGATCCGCAGAGCTTACATCTGTCCTTCGCAAACTATTTAAAATCTCCTATCAGCGAGAAGTGTTCCCTACAAGGCGGAAGATCGGTCGAGTACAACTTATATCCAGAAAGGACAGGAAGAATATACCCTGCTACTATAGACCTGTGACTCTGTTCTGCATCATGTCCAAGGTTATGGAGACTGTTATTGACATGCAGCTTCTAAAGTATCTGGACAAAAAGAACCCCATCAACGATCGCCAATATGGTTTCCGCAAGCATAGATCCACGGCAGATCTTCTTGCCTACGTCACACCTATATGGAGCAAAGCAATAGGGCTTCATGGAGAGTCTCGAGTCGTTGGGCTTGATATATCGGAGGTGTTTCATGAGATAATTTAGATCAGGATGCTGCCTATGGGCTGCCACCGTGTCTATGCTACTAGCTGAACAGTTTTCTCAGGGATCGCTCCCTATCTCCGGTGGTGAATGGATATGCTTCTGATCCTCTACTAACGATACATACGGGTGCTCCTCAAGAATCTGCCCTTTATCCAACGCGCTTCTTACTGTACATCAACGATTTGTTGGGAATACAGCACCCTTATTTCATGCATCGAACCGGGCAAACCACTACCATCCAAACATACCGTGTTCCGGCGATGGGGCAAGAGGAGTGGTACCACGGGGTGAACGGTCGATGGACACATCGTCTGATCGCCCAAATCCAACCCTGGCTGGACCGGTCTTACGGATCCGTGTAATAGTACCTTACACAGTTTCTGTCGGGTCACGGAGCTTTCACGGAGTACCTCTAACGGATGGGCAAGAAGGCATCGCCGTTATGCCAATACTGCCCACTTCTGGTGAACTTCGTGGAACATACGTTCTTTGTTTGCGGCCGCTGGGTCGCACAGAGAACCAACATGGAGAGCACCGTGGGACAGACAATCACACCCGACAACGTGGTACCGACTATGCTTCAGAGTTGGGATCACTGGGAGGTGATTGCATATTTCGTCCGTTCGGTGCTGAAGACAAAGCATCTGGAGCAATCATGAGAGGCGGACTAAAGGAAAATCTAGACCGTAATGCGTTAGGAATTTTGATAGGAATGTATTTAGAAAAAAGTATTATTTCTTAATTTCGCATCGAATGCAATGTTTAAAGAGGGGGGCTTATATTTAAAATAAGAAAGAAGAAGTCTTTTAAAATTTGAAAAGTTTGGCAGTCATATTTGAACACCCTGTACAATTTAGATTAACCAAACTTGGTCAACAAGACATCCACACCTTACTTAATAAGTTCCTAGTTTAAACGTGATAATTACGCACCATTCGTATTTTTCAGCAACTTTTAAAGTCGGTGATGCAAAACCGATTTTTTTACATTTTAATTTTTTTCGTCGGTTCAACCGCATCGATTTTGATAATATTTTAGGATAGTAGAGGTAACCATTGGAGACACCCAAATATGCAAAAAATGGGTAGTTCAATTTAAAAAAGTATGTCATTATGACATCACACTTTTTTGGGACACCCTGTATGATCGAGAATATTTTCCTAAAATGCATTGTAAGGTACAGATACAACATGCAAAATATCAAAATCCCAACTTAATTGATAACGGCGCTACATAAGACGGGAGCTAAGATGTAGGACCCTGTATAAGAAAATACCAAACTTCTTTAGGTAAGGAGATACATGTTCTTTGAGGGTTTTGTGAGACAACGTACACATGCATTTTATATAGGTTGTAGCCTGTATGACATATACTTTTATACAGAGGCTACCATATATACTATATCTCAGTATTTATATCTGTTATAGTATTATGAATTGACAGACTTTCCGTTCAGTATGTCTTTGAAACTATATAATGGCTTAACAGTATCACAGTTAGTACAATACTGAATTATTGCCCTACGAGGAATTATCTCGCTTTCTCTTTCCAAACTAATCATCTTGGTCGACGACATCAGGTTCAGATGGGAATATCAAGAAATAAAAACAACAGCAACAATAACAAGTAGTACCTACTCAACTTAGGAAAGAGATTCATTCCGATTAATCAATTTAAATCACAGCCTAAATAGATATGATATGATTTTGTTCATTGGAAACTAGCATGTGAATTAGATATTCCAGCAGAAGTCAAAGCCAACTCGTTTTTCGTATGTTCATTGAACGCTTATATTTTTGATCATTCCAAGAATATAGCCTGAATATAGTGTGAAAAAATTAACATCATTTCGTTACATTTTTTGAGCACACCTGAAGTAATACCTATTTTCGAAGAGATTGATATTTTTTAGGTATTATTATTGTATTGGATTATGTGAGCGTTTAGCGAATAAAAATGCCTTAAATTACCATACAATTTTAAGATAATGTTAAGTTTTTATTACTAAGCTAATATACGAAAAAATATTTTAATGCTTCTCTGTTGGTCTTTTTCGTAATTGTTGGCACCCATTGTAACTGAGATAGAGATGAAATTCTGATACTGCATCAGAAGTGAAGTAACATGGCCACTTTTTTGGGATGTTTTTGACCTATTTTGTAATCACAAATTACTTTCAAGATATTTGCAGATGGCAAGTTTTTCGAGCAGTCTGAGGATCTGCTAAATTCTAGTATTGGTAAGAAATACCTCTTAAACATAACGGATCTAAATACTAAGCAAATCATTCTAGTGGCAGCAGAATGATCATAAAACAACATTGAATGCTTGATATCGGGTTAAAATTGAGCAAACCCCCATATTTGATATAGCATCAATTATCACTTACCTTAGCCAGCAATTCTTTTTGTTATTCGAACCTAGAAACAAAAAGGAAGAATTAGTTATTCACATATTTCACTTTCTATTTTATATCTGATAACGAAATATTAAATTTTGTCAGTTTACTCTTAGTGTAAGGGTTTATCGCTTCGTAGTTTTTAGAAATCGGTGCGGTGGCTGCGGGGTTATAATAAATTAAGACTTGAAACAGCTGTAACTTTATTTTAAACCATTTCAGAGGCCTTTGAAAAACACGTTCTATCACCTACCAACTTTTGTTTCCAGAAATTGTTCTGACATTTGAACTGAAATATAGAAGTTATTAATTCAATTTTAATAGCTGTCGAGCCTTGAATTTTGTGATACTCATGAGCATAGTGAATTTCCGAAGCACTTCGAATGTTTTAAGGAAGTTTATAATTTACATTATTTTACAAGCTGCACGAAATTTTCAGGTGAAGACATTTTTTCTAAAGGGGCTTATCTGAACCGCCTCTTTTTTAGTAACTGTTACAATTCAGCCGAATAAGGGTCATATATGTTTATAAAAGTTATATTAAGCTGCTGAAAGAAAAGAAAGTTAATTGGTTGAATCTGTATTTGCCATGCAATGATATCAGATTATTGAATACTTTTATCGAATTTATAACTACTGATTCACTTTTTGAACTCAAAAAATCAATAGATCCAAAATCTGACCTATATTATTAGTTCAGAGAAAATACTATCGAAAGTACAGTGTCAACCTACTTTATGCCATTTTTCAGTGTTCATTTGAGCATAAAAACCTCTCTACTCTGGTTGATGTAGGATAAAGCAAATTTAACGAACCTCTCCAAAGAAGCGGGTTTCGGAGTTCAGACTGGAACTCCTATATAGCACACCAAAGATAATGATAAACGATTCTTGCAGACCTCCACAACATATTTACCCTTCCTATACTTACCCTCGAATTTTACGAATTCCTCGCTTAAAGACTTACTGTGTTGTAGCTACACCAGCACCTCTACCATAATATGCTAATTTTCCAGCTTCCCTGCCCAGATATCGACTTGCTGGAGTATTATTTTAGAGTTTCCTTTACACCTAGGGCGACACAGCTAAAATGTAGAGAAATTTACCTTTCCATATCAACTTAGCTTGGAACCCTTTGATTAATTCCCAACTCATAGATCATTTGTCTTGGGTATTATCCAGATAAAATGGCTTAAAGTAGGTTGATGCTGTACTTCGCACGCGATAGTGGTAGTTCATGAATAATGAATTGCATCGAATTTTGGTTGATCTTTTGGAAATATATTTCGAAAATATATCCACGTGGAATACAAGATTAGCGTCATTACCCAAAACGGTTTGAAAATACTTTTGTAGAGATTTATGATTCTTATTCAGTTTAATCTGTAGTAGTGGTAGTAGGTAACCAGAATCGGATCAAATTATTCACCATTGGGAAAAATTGGCTGCACTCTAAAATGCAGTGCAACAATTGAGAGCTTAAATATGTTTGAAACAATCGAAATGCAACGAAACTTTAGAATGCGCATAATTAGGATATATCATAATAGTCGACAGAAGTCGCAGAAAAAAATGCGAGCAGTTTCATAAAGAAGCAGTAATAAAATGCTAGCACTTTTATTTTCTATTGCTACTTGTTTGTTTCATAAACTTTTATTGTAAGTTCAAGCAACACAAAAGGATGAGATTTTATCATTAAGGTATGAGATAATTGAATTTCGCTCGAAAATATCATCTCACGTGAGCCGGCATCACTGAATGTCACTGCTGCCTGTTCTGAACCGCTGGCTGGCGAAAAAGATTATACGAGAAGGTTTATTTTCGCTCTTGGATGCACTCACAGCTGAAAAGCTAAACTGAAAAGTTTTTCCCATGAAGTTTTGAAACCAGAGAAAATAATCGCTTGGTTGTGATCACATATGAACCAGAACCATTGACCTACGAGTTCAAATGATATTTAACAGTGATGGGTTGAACTAAATATTTTATAATATACATATGAATGAAATCAAACTTTCCATTAAATTTACCATACATCTGTGGAGTACTCAATATTACATGCAGGAGGAGTAGTAAAATATGACTCGTGAAACTTCCCTCTATTTAATCTCATACCTATATCCTTGTTGAAACGATATAGGTAGAAGTCAAAATCTAATAAGCGTTTCAGCTGCGAAAAAAAAATTAAAGGCGTGTAAAGAGCGAATACTCTGTAATTCAAAAATAGGGCATCATAAAATCACTTTTACCTCTGTATCTCTTTTGAGAATTCCCCAGCCTTCTTCAAAGAGAAAATATTCTCCTTTTGCTGTGTATAATACCACTCAGCGCGCACCCTATACAAATCCTGCAAAGCGGAGAAGCTGCAGGAATTTTAACTTGAGAACAGTGTCAGAGTTGAGTGCATTTTCTAGGGAAGAAATGCATGGATTTGCAGTGATAATTCGCCTGATGTTTTATTTTCACGTGTTTTGATTTTGGAGGTTCAATGTAATTGTTGCTTTCAGGATATTTATTATGCTCACTCCATTAATACATTCACGTGTTTCAAATACTTCGTCCGTAGACAGATAAATGCAGAAAGTAGAAGATGAAGTACAGGATTTATATTATTACCTTAAATACCCGGTATGGGGGCATTGTGTTTACCAAATTTAGTCCTTTATGCATCTAATTCCCTTGGTCTGTCCTTTTACCGATCAACGTAGCAACGCCAAAATCGATATAATGGTTTATTTTCCTCATTACAGAGCTTTATCAGATTACACTGCAATCCGTAAGTGAACAACTAATTTTTTTATTCGTTATGCGTTTTGTAATAGTAGCTTTAGAATAAACTAGTTAATCAGTGTTGGATAATGTTATTATCGGAACATATTCTTCGATTCATCTCACTTGCTAACTAAAACCACATATGTCTAATCAACGAACCTTACTAACGTTTCCGTTGAATTGGCAACTTTTTTCAAAGTACAATATAAATAAGAATGTTTGTCTCTTTACCACTTCAAGCTGTCGTATGTTCGCTTTTTGTATATACAGAAGAGTTATGCTTTTAGGATGACGATGAATCATGTTCCGCGTTTTGGATTTAGCAACAATGCAATTGCTTTACCCTGAATTCCAGCCAGTGGCGGCCGGTTAGAGGAGGCAAGGGAGGCTCAGCCTCACCATGAGTTTTTGAAAGAAAATAATTTTTTGATATATTATTCCCTGTCCCAAATGAACCCAATTTTAATTGAGTATGGTCTCATTTCAAGTAACATACAGCTATCTTTATGTATTAGTTACATGTAATTGCCTGGTCTATTGTTTAAAAATGCTTGCGATAATTCTTTAACTAGGCAACCTATGATGCGTAAGCACAAATTTCAGGTATCCAGAGAGGGCTGCCTTACTTGACGAATCAAAGACGCAGTGGATTGGTTTTCGTTACTTAGATACCTTTGAATTGAATTATAAAGCCGGTTAAGGTTAGGTTATAGTGTATAGTATAGCATATATGGATATTGCATAAATTTCTGTCGGTGTTAAATGTTGAAACTAAATTGCATTAAGTTAACAGTCTGGGGTGTTCAGTCCGAATTTGATAACACTGAATTTACCGATGCTAAATAGTACCGTGGTCTAGCATCCCACAATACCTCATACCAAGTATTGATTCGGAACAAGCTAATGTTATTTTGGACAATGTTAATCAAATTTTCAAAATTTAATTTTTGTCATTTGTTATTTGAATAAGGCATCCGAAATGGTAATGAAATTCGTTCAGTAGTCACATGTGGTTTTATTTAGCGGCCACCATCCAAAGCATCCAGAGATTGCATAATAATTCCTAGGTCGCGATCATTCACAAAGAGCACTTCATATATTTAACCAAATTGCACTATTGCCATTATTTAGGTTAGGAAATCAATGATTTTTTAATATATTAGTAACTGATGTTCACCTGAAAACAGTGAGTGTGTTCTAAGTTTGCTAGGAGATGAGTTCCAATGTGCCATTCTGCAAGCAATGTCATGATTCTGAATTTATATTGTACCCAATATTGGATTACATAATTCAGTGAGTGCTTTAGAATCGTTTTTTTTTCAAGCGAAACATTTATATCACTGAGTGATATATTAAATCATTAATCAATGTTAATATTCGCTATTTCAGAACGTACATCCTGACTTTGACTTTTAATTTGTTTGCGATTTTTGGTTATATGTAAGGTAATTTCTTTTATTTTCCAAATATTTGTCAAATAACACCACTGCTCTCTAACAATTTTAATCTGGCAGATAATTATTGATCTAACGTATCAAGATCAAAGGTAATAATCTGTATGATATCTAGCATATCTTCGCCTATCTGGAGTCTGTAAATTAAATTCTTGTATAGTTATGTGACGTTAGGTGGATATAGCTTCTGGCCTTACCCAGTATGTGGTAGTTTTTTTGCTACATAGGTTTAACAGCAAATAATGGCATCACTTTGAATTTTAACAGAACAAAACTTTTGCATAACATTGCACATGCATGCTTGCTTGTTTCCTAGACCTGTCAGTGTAACTTAGTAGGTTGACAATAGAAAAACATACTTTCCATACCTATCCCAGGTATTGATATGATCTTATTGTCATGTTTCTCTACATTAATAATATCGATATCCTTTGGCTGCGGGATAAACCTATTTATAAAAAGATTCCTTATTTGTGGAACGCACTCTGTTGGAATACCAAAAAAAACTAACGAGGTGATCTACCAATCCTGAACTGTGCAGTCAACAGAGGTGAATGTGTATGTTTTCGAGTGAAACGTTAATGTTCTTGTATTTGGTACTGAATAGGATGTAAAACAAAACACCGTTCACCAGCAAATTCAATTTTATTTTGCAGTATTTAGAACGCATTTAATACTTGCCTTTCAATGGTTTCTGTATGTTATTTTTGGACCAGCAAGAACAATGTATAGCAGCGTTTACCTTTATTTGGTATGAGAGATCCCAAAAATTTGGTAAATTGAAATAATTAACGTTATTTTTCGATTATGAACGTATAGGTATGGATAATTATTAACTGACCATATCAGGGTTGTAAGTGAATACTTTTCACGAATTCTATAACACATAATTTATGAATAAACTAAAAGCGTTTTTCATCATGCAGATAAGATTGTGTAATTGAACACAGGGTATCACATATATAGCTGTTCTGTGACGCGTTTCGAATTAATATTTAAATCAACGCCGGACTTTCAGAATCAAAATTTTAGCTGTGTCATGGAAGACTATTTAAACGAAACGCTTCACACAAAAATAGATTTTAATTCGTGAAACCTTGTGTTCAAGTTACAAAACTTCCAAGAGGCAAATTATTTTTGGAGCAAGACTTTTACGTTGATTTTACGGAAAATAATATATATCAACTCGAATTTTGAATAAAAAGACGTTGATATCTCTGAAATATTTTTTTCAAAAAATTTCAATATATTTAATGTATTTTAATCTAAATTTAAAATCTATCAATAAGCTAACAAAAACCAACCGGTAATAATCAAATTTCCGAAAAAGGTTTAAATATTTAAGTAATATTTTTCTCAAAGTGTCGCGACAAATGTAAGTGCCGGTTGGCGCCTTTGTGAAGTGACACAACAGCTTATCAAAGGCGTATTCTCACATGAATTTCAGTAACAAATACCTGAATCCCAGCTTTTCACTCGAAGACGATTTTATACACATATTCGATTTTTTTTACTTCCTAGCAAGGTACTTTTCAGATAAGAGTTTGTCTCATTTGGATGAATGGGCTTTAATCAGTCATTGGATAAGAATATTGCTCTTGTGAAATACTGGACAACTCTACTATAAATACTGAATTCGAACTATAATCCTCCAGCTCATCTTTTTGCATTGTGAAGCTATCTGTTTAGTTGTGCATCAAATATCAGATAAAAATTAGCTGTGTAAATTTGATGCACACACCTTGTAAGTGTTGGTCTATACTTCTTTCCGCGCCGTTCCTCTTCATGACTGAACATGGCTGCGGTATGGCGGCATAAATTAAATGTCATGCTGTATTAATATTGCCCGCCGAGAATTGCGCGAGACGACGCGGTGCGGCGCGGTGAGGCTGCGTGGCGTTGCAGCATTAAACAAAACGACATTTAAGCGCATAACGGCATTGTGATATTAAGCACACAGACCGCAACTCTCAACTCTTATCTCACACTTACCAAAGAGAAGCGGAAGTCCAACAATGAAAGCTGCGAGAACGACGTCTGAACTATCCGAAGTATAGGTGTAGATGCATTGGAGAAGTGATGGTTATATGTCCTCAAAAAACGAAGAACATCAACGGAGAATAATTGGTTAGTCTAATAACTGTTCTATTACATATCAATTATATTACGGATTTATTAGATATCGCTGTATATACCTGAAAAAACTATTCTATCACCATGCGATGGTATTGTGATAATCTGTCACAAAACTTAAGCAATGAAGTTGCGTCAAGTGTGTGATGCGACAAATTGCTGATCTACTTTCAAGTACGTTGTAATTTTGAACAGAGTATAAGACAATATTTTGTTTAAACGGTCAAAATACTCAAGCATTATTGGTTTTGGAAGACGTATAACAATTAAATACGGGATTTATCTTTCCACCATTCTTATGGTACTTCTAATTTTTTAAATATAAAGCTACTTCTACATCTACTGCTACAACGCATAACCAGCAACGCCTACAGGAAGTTATTTCATTTATCCTTTATGGTCTGATGTGTATTAGCAATCACAGTGATTGATTATATTCTTTATAGCGTAGTTCTACCGCTCGATATTGATTTAAGGTCTAAAGACGAGCTCGTTTGTCACATAGGTAATTAGTTTTTTGGGTTAATCCCGCTGCAATGTGATTCTTCGAAAGACACATCAACCCATATATAAAGCTCACGATCATATGATCATTTGAGATTTACAAATTGATATAATTTTGGACTTTTTCGTATCCTGTATTTATCTAAGCCATTCTTCTGAAAGAGGCTGCGTGCGGGTCCTTTCTAATTCTGTATTTTGCCCCGTAACATCAACTGCAGCCATAGCTACTTCGTGTTGCGCATGATATATCCAAAATATGCCGCTTTTTTATATTTAATCGTGTTGATGATTTCCCTGCCTTTTATCACTCTTTCTAGTATAGCGTAATTAGAGATGTGATGTACGTGTGACACTGGCAGCAGTCAGTAGTAGCTCATTTTGAATGCTTCCAATCGCTTTTAAGCATTTCCAGTAAGGCTCCTACTTTTTGCCCCATATAAAACCACAGAGTTCGAATGTTAATTCGTACATCGATGTCTAAGCCATTAGGCTATTGGAATTACGAAAAATTTGGACCTCAACATATTACATTTTATTGATGTTTCATGATATATGCTATAAATAAATAATAATATAAAGGTGAATAATGGTTCTTTGACGCATTTTATTCCCGTTTCCCGTTTAAGGTCATCAATTATTGAATATTTCGATTCGCTCGGCCCCACCAACGTCGATATTAACAACTAATCCCACTAGCCATCGATTAGATTCCACGAACAGCACAAGAGAGTAAAAAAAGAAAAAAGAAAAGACTCGACCCAAGAGAAAGCGCCAACCGACGAAATTGCTTTTAATAAAATTTCCCAACTCAGAGGAAAGGCACGTCACATGATCCAGAGAGTGTTTCATTTTAGTCTAAGCGGCAGTTGAGTAACGAAATGTAAAAAAAATACTGATGGTGTCAGCCAAATCGTCTTGTGCAAAAATAGTAAATATAAGAACACAGGTAAAGGCAGAGATATTGAGGGCTTAAGTAGAATGATTTAGTATTGGACTTTGAGTAAAAAATGTAATAAAATATAATATAAATAAAACAAATAGTACATATGATTATATAGAAAATGTACTTTTTACATAGGATATATCGTGTTTGTAAATTTATTTAAATAACATACATTGGTTTCAGTTATATGAATCACTTTAAACCTTGATGCTGTGATTGCTTCTCAATTTGTGCTCCATTTTGTTGAGTGTGATTGTCACGATCATTAACCAACGATTCCTGTTCAGCTTTTAAGGTTAAAGGATGATAGCTTTTGGATATTTCTGCAGGCTTATAATGTTTCTACATGCACAAGATTTATAGTTTGAAATGTTATTCTGTTTGGATCATACTCCACAAAATTATTGGACTAACCTAATTTTTTCAACATGTCATTATTTTGGCTAAAGTTATTTGATAAAATTTTTGAATTTAGGTTTCTAGTGAAAATTATGGTCAATTGGAAAAGTTTGTGAATACCTTTTATTTATATGGAACATAATTCATATCTTATGCAATGTTCTCTCAAAGCAGTAATCAAAAAATACTAAATTAATAACCAAATATGCATTATGGGCTTCACTAATTATGAAAGTTATTTTCTTAAGATATGTTGTGCACTACTTTTTTCCGTTTCATTGGAGAAGTTATAGCAAAGATGGTCATAGTACTCACATGGTGCCGAGTCATTCCTCTTGTGACAGAGATGAAAAGTTATTCAAATGTGTATAATAAAGATATGTATACATGTAAAAACTGATACCCTGCCAAAATTATAGACTATAATACAGTATATAGGGTAGTTGGTGGTGTAAGTAATTTAGACTGACATCTTCGTTTCTTTTTTATTATTTCTCTAGTAGTACTGAGCTTAAATGCTTTTACAGATAGATGTAGAACTTTTTGACAGTTAAAATAAAGGAGCAATAGGGATTATAAAGCCTTTTATCTGAAAAAAAGATAGTAAGAAGGCAGCACCATTTCCTCAGATGGTAATTTGAAAAAAAATCAGATTATTTAATTATAGTATCGAATTTTTTATCGCATAAGATTTAAGACAAAATGTATGTATATGAATCTAAAAATATCTATAAAATGTAACCATATAATGTATTATTCGAGTCTCGTTTCGACTACTATAGTGTTCGGACGTGTGAGCTGTGTGCGCGCTTGGGTGTTTAATTTTTTCGCTACTTAGTATTTTATTTAATTAGGTAGTTAACTGCGGCCTTACTGTAAGTATAATTACTATTTTTCTTCTTGAGTTCGGGCCTCTTAGAATAATTTCTGTGTCACCGGCTCTGGTAACAGATGTCCGGTGGCGATAGCCGCAGCTGCGGCATGGATTCACCATCGAATTCTGGACAAAATCTGCCCAATATGTATGTGGAGGACGTTATCTGTATTGATAGCGAACATAGCGGTTCCGAAGGTAATATATCTGCATCACAAAGCAATTATAACTCTGCAAGTAATTCCTCTAACATAAACAACAAAAATAATGTCAACAAAAACAGTCCCGCTGATAGCCAGGTAGAAAACACGGCGCTCCGTGCGATAAATACGGAAAACCGATTTAGAACAACAGACACAGGACCGTTCTTTATATTTGTAGAACACATTAATTTGAATATTGGCCGTTTGCACCCAATGAAACTGGGAGAAAAATTACAAACCTTAAACGAATACGATAAAAACATTAGGGAAATCAGTAGCGTCGGTCGTAACCGGATTAAAATTGAATTGGACTCAGGCGCTAGCGCAAATAATTTGATCCAAAACTCTTTCTTTAAGTCAAACGATTTAGTTGCATATATACCTAACTATCTTACCGAAAAACGTGGCCTAGTGCGTGGGGTTGACACCAGTATTAGCGATGCAACTCTAGAAGCCATCATACAGTCAAATATACCAGTCAAAAATGTTCGTCGCATGACTAGAGTTGTCAAAAATGAAAATTCTACTGTTAGAGTTCCCAAACAAATGATCATCGTTACATTTGCAGGAAAGATTGTACCTCAATTCATTTTCATCAATAAGGTCAGATGTCCAGTTGAAGCCTACGTTCCCCCTGTCCTTCAGTGCTTCCAGTGCCTTCGATATGGACATAATGCAGCACAGTGCAAGAGCAAAAAAAGGTGCAGAAAGTGTGGCTCTGAGGTTACAAATGAATGTTCCAATTGCAACACATATTGTATTTACTGCAAAAATAGTAGTCATGAGTCAACATTTAGGGAATGTCCAATTTATAAAAAACAATATAGGATCAAAGAAGCTATGGTAAATTTAAATCTAGCCTTCAAAGAAGCCGAAAAAGTTGTGGATAATCCTGCGTATTCAAGTATAGTTCATAAGAATAGGTTTGCCCCACTCCTAAACTCAGATGTAGATTTTCCCATATTAAGACCACCCACATCCCAGCCTGCAGCATCGTCAAGTCAACCAACCAGACCCCATGAAATACAGAATCTTGTCCCTTCTCCCCAAAGCAATCCTCCTAAAAAAAGAAAAACAGTCACATCCCCCAACTTTCCACCAATACGGAGAGAATATAACACAAAATTTTGTGCTGGCCCTGTCTATCAGAGAGATAATCAGAAATCGGATAATCAATCTGATGGTTTTGCTAACCAAGTTGCTTCCGCTTTTAAAGACTTATTCAGACAATACATTCAAGAACTCAATAAAGATACTTTGGATGTCGAAAGCGCTATCTCTATTTTCAGTGATATAGAATTTGAAAAGAAAATTAAAAACATAGTTGACAGCTATTTCACCTAATCCATGGACCCTAGAGCACTAAAAATCCTACAGTGGAATGCTAGATCTTTACTTTCAAACAGGCACTCACTTATACAACTTCTATCAGAAGAAAAAATCGATATTGCCCTAGTATCCGAAACTTGGTACAAACCTTCTCATATTGTAACCTTAAAAAATTTTCATGTAATCAGAAAAGACAGAACGAATGGCTATGGTGGAGTAGCTATTTTTGTTTCAGAATTTGTTCAATATGAATCCATAAAATTCAGAGATAACTTTAACAAAGATATTGAAGTTTGTGGCATAAACATTTTCATGAATGGTCAAAATCTATCTGTGGTTAGTTTGTATAGACCTCCTAACGTTAGAACTTCTACCCAAGATTATATAAATATCTTCGAACAAATAAAATACGATTGTATAATTGGTGGGGATTTCAATGCTCATCATGGCATGTGGGGCTCCCCTATGAACTCAAACGAAGGTAACTCCTTAGTAGAAGCACTAGACTCCTTTCAGGACTTTGTAGTAGTTAACGACGGCTCTGAAACTCGGCTGAGTCCCCCTGGACAACCAAAATCTTCTATAGATGTAACTATTGTTTCATCTAAATTCTGTACTTTCCTTGATTGGTCTACTCTGGCGGATACATTCGGCTCTGATCACTTTCCTATTTTAATCACCATCAAGAGCATAGTGCCCGAAGACCATATTGTGAATCCTATTTCGAAGTGGTCTATGAAAAATGCTAATTGGGAAACATATCGATCGGAAATTGAAAAATCATTTTCTGAGTCTCGTTCCTTCACGGACTCCAATGATATGACGGTTTTCCTAACAGACGTTATCACTAATGCAGCTAACAAGTCATGTAGAATTTTGAAACCCTTTCCTGTCCACACCAAGTCTCCTCCTTGGTGGGATGATGAGTGCCTTTCAATAATTAATTCTAGAAAAGATGCATTCAAAAAATATAAATCGAATCTTACATTTGCAAACTTTCTGGAATACAAAAAGTTGGATGCTCTCTGCAAACGTGTTTTAAGAAGAAAGGCGAAACAAGGATGGGCTCAGTTTTGTACTAATTTAAGCAGAGAATCCTCTCTCTCAAACATTTGGAAACGAGTCAACAAAATCCATAGTGCGAAGAGCTTCTGTATAAATGACGAATCAAAGGTTGACATACTCTTTCAAAAGATAGCCCCTCCATATGTCACTCCTCCCTTACTCTATTATTCAGAAGATTGTGAACAACATTTCTTGCTAACTCCAATCATCGTACAGGAGATTAAAGCTAATATCAAGGCTACCAAGTCCACGGCTCCAGGAATGGATGGCATCACTTACTTGATGCTAGCTAACCTACCTCAGGTCGCCATAGTATTTCTATGTGATATATATAACCGCATTTTACTTCTAGGAGAAAACTGCGATGCTCTGAAAAATTCTTTAATCATACCAATTCCTAAGTCTAATGATCCCAACTCTTTAAGACCCATATCGTTGATGTCCTGCATGTTGAAAACATTAGAAAGAATTCTGAAGACTAGACTTGAATGGTGGCTAGAAAAGAACAAGGCATTTCCAGTATCACAATTTGGCTTTAGAAGAGGATTGGGTACTACTGATTGTTTGGCTCATTTGGTAAGCGATATCCAGCTCACATTTTCTGAAAACCACTATCTCGCATCGCTTTTCATCGACATATCTAGCGCCTATGATAACGTTGTCCCTGGCCTATTGTATGACAAATTGCTGAAACTGGATATACCCAATAGATACGCTGGTGTTCTGGTGAATCTATTTATCAACAGAAGAGTTTACATGCGCTGCAATAACAGAGTTCTAGGTCCAAGGATAGTACATAGGGGACTACCTCAAGGCTCAGTCCTCAGCCCTTTACTCTTTAATATGTACACTCTAGATCTACATACAATGGGAATAGAATGTAGTATTCTACAGTATGCTGATGACTTTTGCTTCTACGTAACAGATAAAATATACGATCGATGCATCCACCTTCTCAAGGTAGTCATGTACTACTGCAAGCGATACTTCTCTGAACAAGGCCTGGACATATCCCCAACCAAATCTGCTGTGACTTTCTTTTCTCGTCATCGATTACCTCCATGCAGTAGCCTATCACTGGGTGACGTGGACATCCCTGTTAGAAATAGCCATACATATCTAGGCATTACCCTGGACTCCAAATTAACTTGGAACGAACATATAAACAAATGCCTTGTCAAATGCGAAAAAAGCCTGAATGTCTTGAAGGCTGTAAATAGACGTAGATGGGGAGCTGACCCTAAAATAAATCTATTATTCTATAGGGCATACACAAGATCTATCCTAGATTACGGCTGTTTCTTCTATGGCTCAGCTACAAAATCACGCCTGGTTAAACTCGACAGATTACAATTCAAAGCACTAAGGATGACGTTGGGTGCTTTAAGGTCTACCCCAACTGCCACTCTCTTAGCAGAATGTCAGGAAGCGCCATTAAAATTGAGAAGATTATTATTAGCAGAAAAATTCATCGTTAAATGCAAATTCAATGGACAAACTGAAATTCTTAAGAAATTATCCCATCTAACCAGATACAACCTTACTCTGCCTTGGTGGAATAACAGAAACTCGCCTACACTAGCCGACGCTTTTCCGAATATCTCGTCTTATCGCATCATGGAAGAGGGAGTTCCATTCTTCATGTCCGAGTACAGCATCTTGTTCCCAAATCTTGACATTCGCTTTCCCAATATTGATACCGTATCCTCAGCTCGGGGTTCGATAGACCAGCTTCTGGAAAAATTTGACAACCCCTGCAAAATATTCACAGATGGATCTAAGACCGAACAAGGAGTGGGTTGCGCTGTATTCGTCCAGAACAACCAACAAGCTCTAAAGTTTAAACTAAACGAAATATGCTCCGTTTTTAGTGCCGAATTGAAAGCTGTAGAACGTTCCCTCGACTGGATAATTTCTAATCACGCTATGTACCAACACTACATCATCATGTCAGATTCACAGTCTTCCCTCCTCGCACTGCAATACTCATCCATCCACATATATGCTAATAGTATCATCACCTCCATTTTAGAGAAGACACTAAAACTAAAGGAAATGGGCAAATCAGTTACATTTATTTGGGTGAAAGCCCACGCACATATAGATGGTAATGAAGAAGCAGACAGATTGGCCAAGAAAGCGGCATTGACAGGACAGGAACTGGAATCTATCTTCCGATGGGATGTTATTTCCTGTAGAAAAAACAAAATGAGATCAAATTGGGAGTCAGAATGGGAAAATTCTTGCAGAAAAAGTAATAATCAGTACTATAAAATACACCCAAATCTCCCCAAGAATGATATGAGTCAAAGAAGCCACTCTAATAGATGTATATACTCTATGTACTTCAGATGCCTTGTTGGACACGCTACAGTGAAAGCGTATTTACATCGATTTGGTCTTGAGCAATCTGACATATGTAGTTGTGATGGAAACCGTGACGATTTAAACCATTGGCTATTCCAGTGTCAGTCCAATGCACGTGCCTCGGAATACCTGTTAAAGTCTTTAAGTGCTTTACGAGTCCCATTGCCCCAAAGCCAAGTTTCTCTTTTCTACCTAGGTACCAGAAATATATTAGTTCGTTCTACCCTATGGGAGTTTTTAAAGAGATGTAGACGAAAAATTTAATCTCTAATTCTGGATGGAGGCTGTAAGAGTGATGCGTGAATGAAATCATAAAGATGTTTCCTCTGTCTATCCCTATGTGTTATAAACCTCCTATCCGTTGCCTGTGTTGTTTGTCTCCTTATAGTCGCTATGACGGGCACCTTAGCGTGAAGCGTGTGTCCCTGTTATTCCTCATAGTCGAGTCTTCAGCATTTTCCGTGTTGTTAGGGCACTGCATGTATGAGTGTGAGTATTAGCTGGATGCGTTTGTTATTGTTTTGTTTATAATGAGGTCTATGACTAATTACAGATAGTGAAACATATTGCTGTTCATGTGACCATGAACTGCTTGTAACATCACATTCGTGGCTGAATGGGTTCATCGACCCAAAGCCAATATATTAAAAAAAAAAAAAAAAAATGTATTATAAGTGAATGATATACTTCTAATGTTCTTTTACGACAGTAAAATGAGTATACATCCCGATATTATCTAAAAGCATAAATACCACACAGAACCTGTAAATTGCGATCTGAGCTTGACAAATGCTTACTGATACGAAAAACTGTAATATCTGCCTGGCTCATAATATTGTGGACGCTGCGCATAGCAGTTTGTTGAGTGTAAATGGAAAGGGAGGTGGAGAGAGGATGGAATGGTTGCCGGCTGGAGCCGGTGCCGCAATAGGGCCATAACAGTCGCCATTTCGGGTAGTCATTAGGGCTATTATCACCTGCCCACAGGATCTGATACAACTCGATGCCATACACCAAACTATATACAAGGCGATTAATTTAGAGGTGGCCGCATTCGTTCAGATAAACTAAATATTATGATATAACATTCTGGCCGGAAATTATTAATTTATAATGATTTCAAAAGAATCAACTATCAGTTGTAGCATGTGCAGCATTTGGAAAATCCGTTGAATCTGTAGTATCCTAGACTTACCATTAGTGGTGTGCCCATTACAGCTCATAGCTGCTCGGAGGCTTTGAATGCATCTTCCTGTTTGTTTTCTGAAGAATCTTAAGACTGAAGATAGTATCGGGCAGTGGCATTAGATGTCTAATCAAGGATCGAGCACTACAGGTTGAAAAGAATTGCGAGAGGCGGTGTACCTTCCACAGCGCATTTGCCGTTCGGTCTGACAAGTTCGTCAGTATCTAACGGTAAGGCGTCTGCCTAGAATGTGGGAGGTTGTGGGTTCGATCCCCACTAGCGACAAATTTTTCTTTATAATTTTTCTAACCATTACTAGCCTTTTCTTTATTGTATATATTTATCATAGAGCCAAATATTTTCCGAATCATAATTAAACATACTCAAAAATATCACACCTATCGCAAAGGAGGAGGTTCTCAATTCGGTTGTGTTTTTCCTTCTTTTAATGTTTGTTACCTCAGAGCTTCGTCATTTAAGAGCCGATTTGGAAAACTATGCTTGCATTTTAAAGGATATATCAGCAAATTGGTCCTATCACTATCAAAATACAGTTCTTATGATGCGACCTATGAGGAATTGAGGGAAAATCCTGGAATTTTTATAGGGATAAATATAGCGATTTTGATATTTTCAGCAACATGTCAAGCTTTTATATTCAGAGCATATCATTTGGTGGAAATGAATTGATGAGAAGTATTCCACGAATGGCGATGAGCTGTCTCGATTAGGTAATCAAGATCATAAAAGAATCATTAGCCTAAAATATTGCCATTAAATCATTTTAATCTGCCTCTGTTATACCCGATTGAGACGGCACTGCAGCAATATAAAATCTAAAACACCCTAATACCAGTTGTAATTTTCTTATTATGGATTTAACATAAAGCTTGTAGTTGGATGGCGTTGGAAAGTTCAACAGTATTACGGCATAAATGTCGGACTGATGCCAGAGAACGTAGCCCTTTAAACAATATAAACCATTTTAATTAGCCTTTAGGCAAAACCAGTGACGGCACATCTTATATCTTAGCTCCATTTCAAGACCAGAAAGAATGAAAAACAAACTGGCTTTGGAATTATTTGATTTGAATGTTTGATTTGTGAAATTTCCTTGACAAATTATTTTATTTATTTTCAAAGAGCATTCAACCTACAAATTACAAAGATCTGAATCAAATAAGTCATAATTAGGTTCACCAAATTAACCAACCAAATTTTAGGAAAACTTTTAAATTTTAAATACTTTACAACATTCCGAACATTCTTGAGTTACCTTAGTGGGAAAATCGTCAATGAGTGCTTGTGCCAAAAGCTATGAAATGTCTATAAGCTCCTATATGTAATTCTACTCCTTGTTCTACATCCTTCTTAATTTTTGCATTAGGTTTTTGTGAACCAATGAAAGTAATTTTTTCGGGACGAGCTTATAGTTTCCTACAATATTTTTTAACGGTTTTCACCAATTTTGTATTTTACATGAGTTTCAGATTCATAAATAATTCAGTAGGCTGTGGTGATATCAAAGCTTGACACTCTCACTCGTACTCTCAGTAATATTTTAATTTTCACTATTAGTTGTGAAAACGTATACCTTTCAAAAATGCCATCATTGTTAAAACCTCATTTACACAAAATTGAAAATGCGACATAACCGATTTCTATAAATTACAATAATTCACTTTAGCTTAGCGTATCTTTGTTACATATAAGGCCAAGTGGCACTACTAGGTTATGCATACGAAATTCTTAGTTAATACATAACCTGATATTCTGGTTCCAAAATTTCTAGTCAAATGTAATTATTTGATATAGTAAAAAAGACTAGCTCTGAACAAATTAATTTTGAGGCTCAGTTATCCTCTAGGCGAAAGCCTCAGCCATGTGGTTCAACGCCTGTTTTGTTTTAGGACTTGCGGGCGGTCATCTCGCAAAAATCACATACGTGCTACAAAATGAATTATTTTATAATTGGTTACATAAATTGCTGTTGCAATATTATATCAATATCATATCATTTAAGCATGTAGTACTCGTTCACTGTGCTATCAGCACCTTTTAACACCTTTTACTGTTGGATAATTCTCATCACATACTCATAAGAGCATTTTTCATCTATATTCCTTCCTCTCACATTATGTGTGTAGCAACTTTCTCCATTCCTAACGTTATTAAGGAAGTGCTAGGGTTGTCGCCCTTTTAGCCATTACGTTTATCAAATCTAAAATACTGTTTTGGATATTTTAATGCCTCTGAACGGCGTTTATGAGTTAAAATATATTCTCATTGAAATCTGCCGCGTATACGAATTTCATATTAAAAAATATGTATGTTAGTATAATATCGCTAATATTGTATTTCTCAGATAGTACTATTGAGATTGTAGATAACATTACTTTTTGAAACTCTTTCGTCATTGAGATAAAGTTGTGCAATTTATAAACATTATTTCACAAGTAATGAACGGTGTTCAGTTTTGATTTCATCTTCAAGCAATCGTCATATTGACAACTTTGAAATATTGATTGTACTGTAATAAATAAGCACAGTGATACTTTTAATTCAATTTCCATCGATATACTAAGTTTTTATTATATACCCCAATAACCTAATCAAAATAAATCGCAAAATGCGTTTTGTAATATTCTCTTTGAAAATATGATCAAATACACAAATTTTTGAATCATCGTTTAGAAAAGATCTTATTTAATGACATCCGCATCGTTTTGTTCATGACTTGACATTTTAAATATGAAAAATAATATTATATTATTCTATATCACGAAATAATGTTTTAACGATTGTGATTTTTTCAGTTTACTTTAATTATATAAGTGATATACCATAAATGTGTAAAGCTAATGTTGTTAAATATTGATATGAGGTAAATAACTGATAGCTCAATTTGAAAATATTGATATGGTTTTGTAACGGTACAACATTATATTATCTAAGTTTTCAATACAATAGACCAGAAAGATGTATTTTTCATAAATCGGTTTATTTATTAATAATAAAAATCGGTAGCTTATGATAGGCCTATCATGGCCAGTAATTCTTTTCAACATTTTATTAGGGTCAAACCATCATTTCATGAAATTATTATATGAACGAGTGTTGACCAAAAAAATACAGCTTCCAGCATCGGGTGACTTTTCCGCGCGTAACTGTATCTTGTATTGGATTTAGTCTTATTTGAACCGTAAAAGCGAGATATTTTTGAAAGATCACATGTAAAGATTGATATATTCATAAAGCAGTATTTTTTAACTGTACATCTTGTTCATGTGTTATTGATACCTTACACATGCTATTTTGTCTAATTTAGTTGAATATTTCAATGTCTTAACTTGAATGCAGTTTTTTTTAAATTTTTAATAGTAACATTCGATTATTATTTATGGAAGAGTTAATACACAAAATGTAGACTTTTTTATTGCATTTCAAACAGTGTTGAGGGATTTTGCAGTTATATGGTTATTTCGATCCATCAATATTTTCAGCTTCACTTGTCTTACGCAACAAGGCATATTACAATCAAATCTTTTTGGTTATAATATTTCTAAGAGAACTTCATGCTCTATAACTTTAGTTCTAGCTCTCCACTACACAAATAACCTGAAAATGTAACGCTCGTATGAATTCTATCATATTACTCCATCAATTCTATTATTCCGGAGGCATTTTATTAACTATATCATTTGTAACTCTTAATCTTTGAGAAATCTTCATGCTAATTCTACTAGTTTACAGCACCACAGTGCTATCTAGGAGCCATGAATTTTTTTCTCGATTTTGTAACATGCAAAACTAATTCACTAAAAACAACAAACCGGAAGCAGACTAGGTCCCTAAAAAGGATTAATTAAAATTCGAAGTTGTAAGTTTGTGTATGGCTTTCTGAATAAACCTGCCTCTCTAGTACTCTCGCTCCTTTATTTTGCTGGTTGAGGTGAACCGTAATTAGTCTACAGAAACTTTACATATACCTCGGTCTCTCTATCTGGCTCTATGGTTATTGAGAAAAATCGTTTCCCGATGATCATGGAACACGTAAAACATACTTGGGGAACATTGAAGAAGTTTGGAGGGGCTGCAAAAAAATATTCGCTTATCGATACAAGTTATCGGAAGGGCTATTCAGATAAGTACGGAACTAACTGAGCACAGGAAATGGATATTAAATACATTAATTGAAATTAGAAACATCTAGAACAGGATTCGAACCAGTGTCTCCGCAATCCTGTCTTGACATATTGGCCGCTTGGCCGCTGCACTGGGGTAACCAGACGATCTAAGGTGTTTTGCAAGAAACGTTTTCGTTCAGGTCATTCAACTCTCTGAATTACACAAAAGTCTTTATGAATTTTTCTCACTCAAATGTATGTCTCTAATCCCTTTCCCTATGTTCACACAGTTACGTGTGAACCACGCGACCACGCATAGCGGGAATACATATGGTCGCTTCAATGACTAGAGAATGACTGATCTCAGCAGTGTGACATCCAGATCGGTGAACGAGTTGAGTGAGATCGATTCTGAAATGCGAATTTTGTGACCGCGAACGTACGTTACAATAAATATTCGATTGACTGGTTATGGCGGTGCGATGACATAGGGGCTGCGGAATCAGCGTGAAATGTTGGTAACTTGGGGGTTGAGTGCCGTCCACGGCGTCTTAGTCCAATTTGTGTCTATTTCCTTGGAAAGTGATGCCACTCAAAAAAAAATCGGGAGGAAGGATTCCTTTTTCCACTGCGGTGAGTACATTAAACCAAAGTGATGATACCAAAAATATTATGACTAAGTAGAATATGAAAAAGGGACTGGGATGATGAGGTGATATAAAAAAGTAAATTTCACCACAATAATCTGGAAAACCTATGATTCATTGAATTCATTAATCAAAATGTAGAATTAAAAATGGTAGACAGGCGAAAAAGAAACCTATATTACTATTTAAGGAAATGAGTGATTCAGCAGCAATCGCAGCACTATGATTCCTTATTTAAGGGATTATATCAAACAACAGTCATAGTGGCATTGATTTCAAGCGGAATCGTCCAGTAGTTTAAGATTTTCTCAACATTTTTGAAGCATAGTTGACCGTCGCGAGTATTCCTCCTTCTTGCTCTCCCCCTTCCATCTTTTTTCTCCTCTTCTTTCTCCTCGATATTGTCTGGTATCTGGGCAACCAGAACTGACAGACCAACAGACTGACAAAACTTCAACTAAGAGCAAAGTATCGTAGGTCCACTCTGACAGACAATGCCGAATTGTATATCTCGATTCATAAGTTAGCTACTTAGAATTTATGGGGTATGAACGTCAATTTTTATCCTTCCTAGTGTTTTTAGTATTGAACCAGATCCCTATGTACTTTTTTTAGTTTGCTAGTGTAAATTTACCAGTTTTTTTCTGTGTCAAAAGAGGATAAGCAGAATGCTATATAACGAGAAGTTAAACGGTTGGTTAAGGTTAAGTGCACTAAGTTAAGAATAAAAATATGAACCGTGCAAAGTGTTTCATAGAAACTTCTTCATGAAGGTCTCATCAAAATATTTACGCTTGACGTTTACAGCTATTCAAACTATGAAGCGTGTGCACAATCAGCGATTATAGTTTTGGCCAGGACTCCATTCAAATCATAGGAAATATTGCTTTTGCCATTGCCACATTTCAACTGCTGTATTCCACCGTTGTCTACGCATTGATCGAACAGCGGCAGACTATTTTGTTGGTAGATGTGACAATATGTTCATAATGTAAGCGAATGGCTTTTGTTAGTGTTGATACAAACATGATAATATGACCCCATTGTCCCTATACCTTCCCCAAAAGATAATTCTATAATAGATAATGTTCTAAGCTACAACCAACACAATTTCACCTTGTATACGTTCACAGATAAGTAAATATGGTCACAGCATCACTACTTAGCCACATCTTCAGCTCACAGAGAAAGTATTCTTCAAATGAATTACTCAAATCGCATGAAAGTGTTAGAGGAAGCAGTAGGTATAATATAGCAACCACCCGCCAACTTTAACCATAAATCTGCATTATTTCCTCTACTTCCGCTATGCTAAGTTGTGCGTTAATTTCTCTATGGAATTTTCAACTCGCTTATTGATTCATTATGCTTCTAAACTATGTTCCATCTTAGCAAGAAGAACAAATCATCTGTATTTATGAACAACGCCCATAGAATTTCATATATTTAACTGTTTAATAATGCAACGAGATCAGCGGCCAGCAGCCAAGAAAAGATCGCCCTGTATGTAAATCATCCAGAACATGTGTGCAGCTGTCAACAGACATCTCGAATGTGTCAGATTGTTCTAGATTTGGTTATGGAACATTCGAGATGGGTGTTTTCTGTATATATACAAGTATCGAGCAGTGACAGCAGTCAGTCAGTGATCAGACGTCTAATTGTGAAGAACTTGAAATCGTTGATAGAAATTAGTGAATAAGTTGTTGTTGTTACAGTGGAAATAAATTAGTGTTTGAGAACGTTACAATAATATGCTGTCCATATTATTTAGTACATGGGGCATAACGGAATTGCAGACGAATGCAGATGATACTTCGTTTGCCAACTTTAAGAAAAAAATGTTTGAACATATAGTGGCCAAATTTCTTGCTAACATAATATAGGATGTAACACAAGCGTCAGACAGTTATGGTTTGGACAGACACGATCTATGTAGTGTCTATGTAGTGTCAAAGGAGCATTATATATTATATATATATATATATATATATATATATATATATATATATATATATATATAGTGCAGCGCATCTACACAAAATATGCTTCACCATTTCGTCCTCCTTCAAGCATAATTTGTATTCCGCATTGATGCCATGCTTGTTTTTGTGTAATCTGCAATGATCAATATACAATTCTACTAGAGCTGTATTTTTTTCATATTGAGCAGTAGCGGTGAATCTGTTACGTTATCCTTTAGATTTTGTATGAATTTCTGGGCATGAGGTAACCATGTTAATCTGTAATAGATTAGGTGGGCTGTATTTTCTATCTCTGAAGAGGAATATATGCTTAACACTTTCCAAAATGTTTGTCTCCCTGAAAAAAGTTTTTTATACTACGCCCGATCATTGGAGAGGAGAAGGCGAGGAGAGTTTCAAGAAGAGGTCAACAGACGAACATAGCGACAAAAATGAGTTTACATGGATTTTCGTGGTTTAGACATCATAAAACTTCAAAAATACATCATTCTGGTATCGAAACCTTTACTGACCACAATGCTTGTCTCGTTTATTAATGGGAAGTAAAACTATGGAATATGTTGGTGGATTGTATGTCCATGGAAGTATATGGGACAAATTGTATATTCAAAATCATATATATTTTACAATCAAATTTAGGAGATGCTTGATGAAAAAATTTACACGCCAGGACCGTGGGAAAACAGGTAGGAATACATAAATCATAGTGCTGATATGTCAACCTATTATCAAAGTGAAAACATGCTTTTTTCATATATATATATATATAATCGATGTGGTCCGAAAAATCAAGAATAAACACAACTACTTGTTCTTCAACTACACTACTCCATACAATTAAGGAAGTATACTTCGACTTTACGTCACTAATCCTGGAAGAGCTAAATCTTACTTGAAATAATTTCGTTTACTGATCGGTGGAAACATTTTTTAAAGCTTTAAGTTCCAATTTTTTTTATTATCTCTTAAAATCTAATGAACAGGTCTGGGAAAACAGTTCAACTTGAACATTTTAGATATTCACTAAGCTGTAAGAAAACCTGGAAGCATCAGATCCTCATCGATGTCCATTTCATAATAACTTAATCTATAACTATATATATATATATATATATATATATATATATATATATATATATATATATATATATATATAAATAAATACTACCTGAATGCTGATTTGGTTACATTACTTCTCAACTACAGAAGCTTAATATGAACTACAATATTTTCATACATTCATAGTTATGAGCATAATAAACAATACGAAGCAGCAAAGTAAAATAACTTTTTTTATGTCACAACTTGAACCTGGAATCTGGATTTTATAGTTTGATATACCCGTAAGCTTTATATATGGAAACTGAAAGAATGCCGGAATAGTTCAGCTTTGAATTTTGGAGGCATTAGCATATCGTTCTGAAACACCTCTGGAATTTCATTGTACCACACAGGCGAGAGATGTATACCTAGCCAGGTGGTGGTGAGGGCATTGTATATTTCCTGCAGGATGCTTTTTCTTATTTTTTCATTGAATGTAGCAAGGAATTCACCTGACCGATACTCGACTAGGTGCATTCTAAGTAGCCGTGCATGTACCAAAAGGTCTATCAACCTTTAAGCGGTGGTTATATATGATAGGGAATGAAGTGAACAAGTCGAATGAATATACACGTACACATTTTTATATGATAACTGTTATGAAGATATTCTTGCGCCACCACTGAGAAGATCTAAACGGTTGTATAAATAAATTAGTTCATGACATGATTTCGTTAAGCTCACCCTGTATATATTTCAATGTGACTGTATATATGCGACCTGGAAAAAGCATATTAGGTGAAACATTAATAGGTGAGACTGTAGGTATATGGAAATGGCGGAACCTGAATTATGAAATACTGCCTGAACTGGCACAGGCAACGGTGATGTTAAAATTTAACGGAGCAGACCCGAAACGACATTAATCTCGCTAACGTTTCCTGTACATAGGGTAGTCACAGTGGCGTAGAGATGCTCACAAAGGAATTTGATTTTGGAAACTTACTACCATTGGATGGATGAATACGTACATTTTATAAGGGTTTACATACATGTTCCTAGATATTAGGAAGATGTGGCTCGATGATATTTTACTTAGAGTGAATGTTATAAATCAGATGTAAGCTTTTTCAAATCTTTTTGTTATTTATCGTGTTTTTGGAAGGAAATTTAAGTGTTTATTGTACTCGGTTTATAGGATATGACTAAAAACACTGTGACCAAGAACGGCTCCTCCAACATAGTTTGGGATAGGTAAGATTTCAAAGACACGTTATAGTTGCACATGAAAAACTGACATTCAATTCTATCTGTCTGTCGGTCGGTTGCTATTTTATAAAAAAACTATATAAAGATGTATGAGATGTATGTAATAATCACTCAAATTTTATGTAGTGAAATATAACTATATTATATATTATATAACTACTCTGTACAAACCCAAGCTGAGACTATTTCGCGTTCCAAGGACACGGACTCTTTCATGTTACAGCTGTCTTCTAGATCTTGAGCAAAAATAATTCAAAGCGGTTGTGGTTACAAATAAACAAGATCAATATTAACTCATCTGCAAAATCAACTGTTCCAGAGTAAGGTAGTCACATATACTCGTAAACAGGATCCTATTATCAATAATAGTTATAACATCAATGGTACCATTTTAGATAGGGACTCAGGCTACAGAGATTTAGGAGTTGTCCTTGATACTAAATTTTCATTTAATGACCATATATCAGAAATTGTCTCATCTGCATCCAAACTGCTGGTTTACTCTGTGAGAATTTGGTCTGGTTTTTCAAATGTGAACTGCTTAAAAATTTTGTATTTTGTTTTCATTCGAACTAAGTTAGAGTATGCCTCACTGGTTTGGTACCCTATATATCATAATGCAATAGTTAAAATAGAATCAATACAGCGCAAAGCACTCAAATATTGGTATTTTAAATGTAGCGGCAGTTATCCTGAAAGAGGATGTGATCATAACCTGTTATTGGATTTTTTTGGCATTGAATCTCTTAAACGGCGTCGTGACACTCATGCTCTAAGTTTTCTTTATAAACTGCTGAATAACAAAGTTGATTGTTGCTTCTTACTTAGTAGAATACATTTTCATATTCCTAGAATTGAGAGTCCCCACAGCTTTACGTTTCACTGTGATTTCCCACGTACAAATATTCTATGTAGGTCTCCTATAACTGTAATGTGTAATATATATAATTCAATGTCATGAAGCTGATATATTCCATGACCACATTAATCACATAGTCTTATGAGGAATAGCCTCCCAAAATAATTATTCATTTTTGTACTGTATCTCTTCTAATTATTTTTAATTTTTCCGTTTAGGTGGCATTGAATAATTCACTTTCAATGCTGTACTGTGTTTAGAAAATATTTTGTTTCACTAAATTTCCTATGATTGGGTGTTAACCTGCTGAGAATAAACGTATTATTATTATTATTATTATTATTATTATTATTATTATTATTATTATTATTATTACTATTATTATTATTATTATTATTATTATTATTATTATTATTATTATTATTATTATTATTAACTCTTCTGGTGTATTTGAATCTATACAATTCATAAAGGCAAATGCTGAAGCTGTCGACGATCCTTGCCATAGTATCATCATGCTGTGCATTTCTGACATACTCATAAACATCGATAACTAATGCTTCATTAATGGATACTTTCTTATGGCGTCGAAACACGTAGTGATCTTGCTTGTACTTAACTTATCTAAACCAAAAGATTTGTCTAACTTGAGACCAATTAGTTTGTTTCCTGCCATATCGAGGGTCTTATAAATATTGGCAAGCTGCAGATTGTTTGAATCTGTCGACAACCGAGAGATGATTCCACAAAATAAATCTGATTTTCATTAGAATTACTCCACTACTACAGCACTACTCAATATTTTGATAATATTATACGAGCTTTAGACAGAAAAGGAAGTACGGTGTTAGTTTTAGTTGACTACCCTAACACCACGTATAAGATCAACCACCACTTACTTTGTAGTAAGTGAGGTTACTTTGGTTTCAAATCTGCTACTGTATCACTTTTCATAAGCAACTTAAGCCACCTAATACAGCGTTATGTTTGATTTTCTATTACACGGAAAGCCTCCTCTGGCATATCTCAAGTTTCAGTATTGGGGCTCTATTATTTTTATCACCGCTACGTACTGAAAATTCCGAAGTACAATCATTTTCTGACGATACACAAATTATGCATGTGTCGGGGTCGCGATGATCAATTATGTAAATATATGAGTACTAAATCATAATCTTGGTATCACGATACCGTGTTTTACAGCGGATTTGTTTCTACTGAGTTTTTCTCACTTGAAATGTATTTCTTCAGTAGTAGACTACTAAGTTATAGTATTAGTAGTCTACTACTAAAGTAGTTGTTTGTTAGGTCACGTTATGAACCTCTTCGCCTGTCGTTGTATGCCTAATCATCTAGGCCCTAGACTCTAGGGTATCACCAACCTGGCACCTGATAATACCCACCATGGTTTCGGGTCTCATGCATGAGTCTTTGTCTCCATTCTTGCTCCTGTGAACAGAGACCCACATAAGGGTCACGTTCTTGGATTGGGCTAAGCGTTGGAGGGTCCATTGCATTGCTGCATATATGCCATATGTATATATCTCTCGTTCCATGCAATACTGTGCTTATGATTGATATATCATTAAAATGATGATTTTTGCGGGAAAAACAGCTTCCTCTCAAAAACCCAAATTAACATCTAACGATGAATGTGTAAATACAACTCGTGTTAAATAAACAATAAATACAACATCACTGAGCAGGAAGACAGTAAGTAGAAAAAGTCAAAATTATATTGACAATAGAAGTCCTAAACACAATCTGTTCAGCGTTCTACGTTGTCCAAAAAATTCAAACAACAGTTAGTAAAGTCCATTGAGTAGTCATATGTCGTTTCGGTTAACAGTATAAGTAAGATCAAAAAGAAAAGCAAAATTTAAGTAATATTTGGTGACGCCAATGCCGTTAAAAAATCGATTATTATTATCCGAACCCGTCGAACTCGTTCGTAAATAATGGACGAATGGCAGAGCCGAGGTGGGAAAAGGGTTGAAAATGGAAGGGAAGAGATGGTTTCATGCACTTTTCCATGCGTCGGCTATATCGATATAGTCAACAGAATTGCGCAAGTATTTAGTTTAAAATATATCTAAATTATTATCACTATCTGTGAGTATTACAATAGTTTAGATCATGAAGGGTAGGTAACAGAGTAACTAGTTAGTGCCTTTAATAGAGTTAGGTTAATAGATTCCAACAATGTACTTTATTAAAGACACTAACTAGTTACCCACCCGCGATAACTTTATGCTTTTCTTATAAGCTTTAGGGCTACTTCTGGTATAACCAGCAGAGAACTGAAAACTAGCAGAGGAGGGCACATTTTAAGGCTGTTCCATATAAATTTGCAGAACACTAATCTCGAAGCTTCCATATATCGACTCAGTTTGTAATGAAAGACCCTGCACTATTAAACATCACATAACCGTATTATGATGAGTATTACGGTAGCATAGTAACTGCGTCATCTCCATGCTAAAACCAATACATTACCGATCTATAATTTTTGACTGATTGGTTTCACACTCATAATATATACAACAAAATTGTAAATGTGACGTACTATATACACTTTTTTGAGACGCTGCATACGTATCCTCCAGTAATAAAATAGCACATAATTGAAAGAAACATTCGAACCTCCGGAAAAATGCATACACATTGGACAATGGAGTTGGAGGGTTTGGTCGAACATACTATGGCAAAAAGATAAAACTATGACAGATAGTAGATACGATTAATATCATCCACTTTTCTTTAAAATTGGGTGGTGGGGCTACTCATGTGACCTCCCTTGGTACGGGCAGTTAAAAAGATGCAGTGATGAAAGATGACAGATTGAAATATTTTATTCACATGTACATGCTTGGTTATAGACCGTCTTTTGATGAAAATGAAAAGCAATAACTCAAGATATCAACTGAAATCTATTTTGATTTCCTCAATTTGTGTATCAATCCTAATACCACAATATATAAATTATATAAAATTATATAGTTATGTACACAAAAATTTATCAAATATAGTTTTTTCAGCTGACAAAATGGCTGACACCGATCTAAATGAGTGACATATATATATAAATATATATATATATATATATATATATATATATATATATATATATATATATATATATATATATATATATATATATATATATATATATATATTTACGACGTAGACACCATGGTACATCAAAAAAAAAGATATTTTGCGAAGTTAAAAATATTTGTTACCGTATATGTCGAAAAATGTAATTTCTGAATCATGGATACCATTTGGTAGTTTTTTGGCATTACCTGGGGATTACGCTGTAGTGTGTTGAATTTTTCTCTCATGAGACAAACAGCGGCGTTGTGCGTCTGGAGCGACGATGCATCATGTTCCCATTTTAGATTTATCAAGAATGCAAATGCATTCTTTTGTATTCATATTAATTTATTAACTCATTTTTTTCCTGGATACAGTCAATTAATGTCAGTATAATTTAATTTTTTTCTGTACCGTCCAACAGACAAATCCATTTACAGGGATAACGTAGGTATGCAAGATTATACATCATTGAAAGTGTCACAATAGTTCAGTAGATACACTTAAAGAAATACATATCAAGTTGAAAGGTATAGCCACATAATTTTAAACAGCGAACTTTGTTACAATAAAAACTTCATTTTGGTTATCATTTATGATATTGTCCATATCATGGGAGGAGAATATTTCAGGAATCCAGGTGAAATGTTAGACTCTGGCGAGAGTATTCTAGGCACACAAAAATTCAAATTGTGTAAGAGTTTGCAACAGTCAATGTGGTTGTTGACCAGTTTATGAATAAGTTTATAAAACATTTCAAGTAATGTGGCTTGTGAAAAATCAGTTGTCGGATGAAATCCCTAAGCTTTGAAAGGAAATGTAATATTCAAGCTTAGATAGCTTTGTATTGAGGAACAAAAGCAAAATCTATACAGTTTCGAATCTATTTTTGTTTATGAGTGATCATCATCAACATCAACATCAATATCATCATCATTATCATCATAATCAGTGATTCAACAGAAAGTCTGCCATAGTTGACACCAAATTTCTTGCGGAGAAAGGGATCCAAAAGGATTAGTATCTATCTTTTGAAAATCATTTGTTGAGAATAGTGTGGCCTAAATGGAACCCTTTATTGTTACATACCCGTATATTACTAAGAAATTCGAGTAATCCTCATTAGCGAATTCAAAAATGATGTCACGTTTAGGTGTCAAATAATCAGTAGTTTCTATTAACGTTTTTTCCAGTTTATGAAAAATGTACCATACTGTACTGCTCTTCAGAAAAGAGGGGTTGTCATTTGAAGAAATTGAGTAACAAAATTTTCGAGACAGCAAAATTCTACTCCAATAACTGAGCACCAGGTATTAACCATTTAAATAATTTTAAATATTGTAATATTGTGAGAGCTGTTGATCTCATTAAGACAAAGTAAGGAAATTTTATTTGACTAGCTTCGATCTCGTAAGGAATTATATTTAAAAAATCACAGAATCTATACCTTCTATGCCTTCAATAAGGTTATGTTGAAGATTGTTTTAGATTCTAATAAGGCCATAATATACAGGGTGCTCCATTTCGAATATCAAAGTTGAGGTCCATATAACCGGGAGTTGCAGTGAACTAAAAGTATTTTTAGCCAAGAAGAGCATGCCAGAATATATATTTACTTATAACGTCTTGACGGACTTGGAACATACCACTGAAATAAATTATGATTCCACAGCTATCACATTTACAGACTGCGAGCTGGAAAAAATGTTAGTATGAAATAATTTAATTCAGATATATTATGAATTATGACTTATTTATCCATATAAAAATATCATGAATCATGAAAGAGATAATAAAACAGCACCTTAAATGCGCAAAGTGTTTTATTCTGTGATTAAATAAATTAGCTGGTGATTTTTCAAACACCCGAGATTACCATTTACAAATATAATTAATTTGTGAATCAAATATTTTTGACCTGTGTTTGGATGCACTTTTGATCACTACGTGAACATCCAGAATTATTTTTCTAGCATACATCGGAGATTATGAGGAACTTCATTTCCATTTATAATATTATCTATTAATTCAGTTTCATAGGCAGTCTTATCTGAGAAAGTGTTTATGTTGTATGTTGCTGAAGTTAAAACTATAAACATTGCGAAATCACAATAAGAATAAAAGGTGCACGGCATGAATTTTAATTCAACGTTCATACATATATATGTATCTCGTTTCACGAAGTCGCTATTTTAATTGAAAAATGTTTGCGAGGGAGCACAGATAGCATTCTAACAAAAGATCTCCGAAATATCTGCCCCAGTATGCGTTTATGCAGATCTATCAAACCGGAAAAAGCTCTGCATTGATGAAAATTGCACGTTTCATCTATAAAGGTTGGTATGTATAGTTTTCATTACGGTTGTATGTATCCACGTATAGGTATTCGTTTAATTGCTGTTTCGGTAAATTTTCCATTTTAAAATTACATTCTTCCGCATATAAATTCTAAACTCAATCTCTATGGGTTCAAACTCTAACGTTTAGTTGTGAGGTCTGGTATGTAGTCACCCCAATTAGAGGGCATCGTCGTGACAATCAGGGCGGGTTCAATAGATCAATTTAAGGTTTAGAATAGCCTTTAAGGAAGGGAAAGCCAGATACTTTCGCTAGATTACCTTTTGCAGTTACTCCATTTGGATGACATCTGACTAATCATGACCCGACAGCTACTACTTTAACTGATAATTATACTTGGAGACATTGTGATTAACGAAAGGCCGAGATCAAGCTTTATTGTGTTGAAAAATGAGTTTGGCCACAGCATAGCACAGTATTTCTAATTAGTAAAGTTCTATATTCATGGAATTCATAAACTTCTGGGCTCATTAATATTTTATGTTCACTTTGTCTAATAGATCTGTAGGATTGACTCAAACTATACATGTGATGAATTCATCAAATTCGGAATGCAATTTACCTTTAGTTGTATATATATACCAAATTGAAAGAAAACTCACGTCATGAGTATTTTCATAAGGTTGGACAAAAAATTAACTCCTATAAGGCTAACTCTAGATAGACCATAGGTTAATAGTAAACGGTATAAATTCGATGTTAAGTGATTCTTTTTTTTAAGTCATAGATAAGGTTTCTTTATATGGAACTCTGTAACCTTTCATTCCAATACAGCTTATTTTACATGTTACACAATTTTTTGATCAATTTAGAGCGCTGTTAAGATATTTTAGTGGTTTAAACCATAATCCCTTTTCCATTTTATAGTGCTACAATACTACCAGTCTACTGGCACTACATTGTTTACGTTTTTTCAGTTCATGTTCATTTGGTGCGAAAATAAAAATAATTTGGGAACTGGTCTGTTTGCGATTATACCAATTCAAATCTAAACCAAGCATACTCGTATATCAATACGCGGTACATCACAGGTTTTTATTCAAGTAACAAAATATCCTTAATAAACATTAAAAGACTATCTAGCGCATCGTATGAGATATCTGTAAGTACTACCTAATATAATAAATACATAGAGAAAACTTCCACTCAATTATTAGTTTGCAAACTGAGTGTAAAAACAACAAACAGTTCATCGAAAAATTACAAATAATCATTTTTACATATATGGGATGCTGTATGCTTACTATCTTGCAATTTTTTGATAAAAATTAATGAGTAGATGTTACTACTCAAATACTTGTAGCTTGTGTCGTTGATTCTAGTATAAAATTATTGGACTCCTCTGGTCCACCTTCCAAACTGTTGGAAAGCGATATTAAATATAATACGTTAATGATGATACTTCTAATTTTTTGTTTTGTAAAAAGTTACTTTGATTTGTTTCGTTGGATTTCCTGAAGTTATATAATATAAATCTATGTTTATATATCTAACATTGCCAAAGCCGATGTGTTTTTTAAACAGTGCAGTTTTCTCTACAGGTGCAATGAAGTATGAGGCAATGATAATTATTTATAATTCAACCGATACAACTGAGAAATCTTCCATTAAAAAAGTTCTCGTAAGAATAACCAAGAACTTAACCCATTCGTTTGCATGTATTTAACAGATGATAGAAATTTATTCAACTCTTAGCGGTCTGACACAAATGTCGTAACTTTACCATTCAGTAAATAGGACTATGTTGTCATATATAACTTGACTAAACTCACAAAGAGAGTCTGTAGGTAATAAATTATTTTCTGTGCAAATCATGAACACTAGGTATTTATAAGTGACTGACATGGATTTTGGTAGTGTAATTAAACCATTATTTTCTAGGATATTTTTATACCTACTTCGCTTTTGATGTTATGTTGTACTTCAGTCATATATGTGTCAAATCAAAGCTCATGTGGTCATATATTTTTGAAAATTATATGATAATTTCGAGTTCTGACATGTCATTCGAATCAAATCCACTCAATAATTTTTTCAGTATTATCCTTTATATTTCCAATAAATTTGTGTTTATGGATGAATTTTTGTGATTTTTATTTTTCGAGAATCCACCAGGAAAAAGTCCATGAAAATCGTCATTGAAATATTTTATAAATATGTTATAGATTTATGGATGAACATGTTTAATCCTGTTATGTCATTACTACCGGTATTCACACTAATCTCTGTATTATGTTATCAAAATTTAATAATAATAGACATACTTTTCGCGAAACTCTCGTTTGTCCATGATATGCAGAAAAGCTTCAAATTTCAACTGCTCAAAGGGAGTATGTGTCCAAACAGGCCTGATAAAGGGACAAAGGGGTGTGCATTTGAAGGGGATGCGGAAATTATAGATTGTATGGAAGTTTTGACACTAATACATACCGGTTGCTTCAAACCTTCAGTAGTTTTTTTTTAAGTGGGCCACAAATTTCTTCTGGGTTCGGATTGTGGTTCTCTTTCTGATTGATTATAATTGACGCCGGCTACTAATTGAATCCACACACGTATGAAGATTATATTTTCTGACCTTATCGTTCCCTCCACAGATGGTTTCAATTAGTGGCCAGCGGAAAATATAATAATCGTATCTCGATTCGAAACTTTCAATATTGACTTCGGTAGACATTTTTCTGCAGATAAAATGATTGTGTATTTAACACAAAGTTTCAAAAATACATCTGCACGATGGTAGAGTTTCACCAAGTAATAGCATCTACAATCTCCACATTTTTCTGTTGAAAGCATGGCGTTACCTCACAATAAGTAATAACTTATTCGTCAGAGAGATTCTCAATATCAATAATTCATATGACACGCATTTGGAATGTGTTGTTTTACATTCCTTTCTCTGACATCACACACTAGATTCATATGGGAAAGACTACATCAATGCAAGTGGATGGGCTATTTTAGCTGTTTAAAATCGTCTAATAAAAAATATTACAAAACTTCCTTGATATCATAATGCAGACTGAGTTTTTCCATGACAAATATATGATTTGTGATTAAATTATCCTATAACATCACAATCATACTGATCCCTGATTCAGTATCAAATATTTTACCGTACGTGATCAGATTGATTTTTGAGCTTCTTTCTCCGTAATTTTCTTCCAGTTTCTCTTTGCAATTTTATAATTGCTTATGCTTACCACAAAATTAAATGAGATTTCTTCCAGTAATGTGCATCACCAATGAATCAGGCTTTTAGTTCCCTTCTCAATATTTTTTTTATGATATCTGCTGTCACGCTTTGCGGAATCATACTTTGGACCGCTTGTCTTGGAATTATTTTTCTTTCTCTGCTTCCCCTATCTGTTTCTCTGGCTGGAATTCGCATCGGGCTTCACTCGGATTGGATTACTAAATAATGTTTAGATTTGATTTCGTCAGAACAATGTTTTTGAGTGAACATCACTAACATGATTAGAAAAACCTCTATTGCAGAATTTTCTTGGTATATCGTATGTTAGTACTTTCTTGTTAGTATTGTAGATCCTTAGATATATAATTGTTAACTTGGACGTGGCCTATTTATTTTAGAAGCAGTTTTTTCTGTCACTAATTCAGAGTCATTATTTTCGAGATATATTTTCAGTAGCCAGCTCTATTTAGCTTGTCTCTATTTCTTTGACCTTTTCTGTCTATTCTATGTAATACTCTTCTCTCTCAGGAGTATTATCTCCAAAAGGCTACGATTTGCACGTTGGATTTTTATATAATCATCACCATCAGTTCTTGAGCAATTCATTCATTGTCTCATTTTATTACGTTGGTGATTCGTAGAATCAGATTTTCACTTAAAAATTATTACATATACAGTTTTTCTTGGTCAGATAAGCATGCTTCAGGATAAGCAGATAAGGTACATACTCTACAAATGCATCGTTGCCAGATTTCATTCAAAATCTGAATAATATATTTTCTAGAATATTTACCTATAAAAATGATGCTTCTGTATGATACATCAATTTGCATAAGTAAGCATTAATATCTATTCATTTTGTTTTTATCTGTATCAATATACTATCCACCAAAGTAAATAATGCATAGTTCAAATTTCTGACGGTTAGTGCATGACAAGTACAAAACGGAAGGTATGTACTTCAGAAAAGGCCTCCGAAGAAAACAAATCTGATATTAATAATTAGTAGACAGCTAAAACGCGAAGTTTCAGACGTTACAAACCTCAGTTTCCAAGAAAGCTTTTAGTTCCTTTAATGCAGTATGAACATTTTATGAGAAAGAAGTTTGAACAAACCATCGCTTGGGAAAACTTAAGCTATCTATAGCTGTGTGGTAGAGTGTATGCATAAAACTGTTGGATAGAGATGAGTGATTTGAGTTACTAGTTGATCAACACAAATTCTTTGTAGTTAACTCACTTCCTATAACTATTATTGGATCATGAACAATGTAGACTCACCACTCCACATCTTCGGTTACTATGGATGCAGCCTAGTACGTACTGGTTTGGTCCTGGAGTCTCTCCAAGGCACATGTAGTATATAGTACACCAACGGTTGCACTATACGTAAGCCACCAAACACAGACAGCTGAACATCGTCGGAAGTGTACCTGTGGGAAGGTTAGCATCCATTCCCTCCTTCCCGACAACGCGCATCCACGCCAGACGCACCCCGAATGGCCGGTCGGACTCTCACCCCCCGCGCTTTTATACACAGTGGAGGGGATGTGAAACTGCGCGGTTGCCCAGCAACTCGGGATCATAATCATATCGTATCTTCGTTCCATTCCCCTCCTCCCTCTGCGCCGCTCAACCGCTCGGGGTCGGGGTAGTTTTGGGGGGATAGGGTGCGATGTAGGGCGATGCTGGAGTGCACACAAGTTTAAAGGGAAAACGAGGGAGTTGGCAACGATGCAGGAGCGATAGACATGGAACTTGCCATACGTAGTCATAGTTCAGTATAGGTGCGTGAGGGTGAGATTTGTATCATGGCTGATAAATGTGGCCCACAAAATTTGTTTTCGTTTCCGTTTTTCTGAAATTAGACTTATTTTATATCTCCAACGTAGCTCGCGTTTACTACCAAATTATCCAAATTCTTCCATGGGGTGCTTCCAGGAATCCAGGAGATCGATTTTTTGCGGAAAATTAGCTACAGAAACAAGATGAAATATGGCTATTTGTTGCTAATATTTTTGGAAAAGTTCCGTGTTCTTAGAACTGAGTAACTCCTACTAACTACAATGTGAAAAAAAGAAGGATTACTCATTTTTACCAAAGTTACTTGGTCTACCATATGTAGGTTTAATTAATGGCTAATACAACTATAAAATAAATCAATGGTACTACATTGATAATTACAGGATACATCTATCGTTATATAAATCATACTCGCTAGTAATAGAGCTATAGGCAAATTGTTTCAGCTATTACTGCGAAATATCTTACACGTTATATTTAAAAGCAATGGAATATGTTTTTATTTCAAAAAATGTCTCCGAATATAGTAGGTTAGAAAACGAGAGTATCATGTCAATACTTCCACCTGACCAGGTCATCGCTGCTTTTCCCCATGCATGGACTGCCCTTCTTCAAATTGTATATTTAATGACTGTTTTGAGCAATATTTTATACAATGGATATTCAAAGCCATCTGTGACCGAACAAAACAAAAAAATACACATAATGTAATACTACATGTACCTAAACATATTCAGCAGAATTTGTATATTTTTTGAGATGGTATCCTTCTTGATGAGTCTGCTAGAAGTCTTACATTATACCAGTGTTCGTAAGAACAATAAATATTTAATTGAAATGCCAGTCAGATGAAAAAAACTTATATTACTAATTTTTAAGGAATAAAGTAATCTAACCAAAATTAGTAAAATGAAGCTACCGAATAGCTGAGAATAACATAACTTTCTAATTTCCAAAAATTTGTAATGGTATGTATGTAATATACAAAAACCGTTTTGTTGAAGAGATACTAATTACAAAAAAAAGTCTGATTAGTTGAGGGCAGAGACGAAAGCGTCTTTTAAAGACCTAGTGCTTCAAAAATGTATCTCATTTTTTTGTTTCAATTGTTTCATATTTATGTGCGAAAATATAGGATTCAATGCTTTGGTCAAATATTGATCATCTTATTATAATACTTTTGATATATATTCATAAAAATTCGAAAAGTTGAAATAGTGCATCTTTTACTTCATAAAATCATGTAGTATAGTCGAATGCATCAGAAAGAATTATACATTATGCTAATACAAATGAGGCTATCTAAACCAAATAAATATTCCTGCACAAGTTAAAAAAATCCTATTCTGCAAAAAAATAAAATAGGAATTCCTATCGCATTTAAAAAACAGACGGAAAAATGAATTTATCAGTGTGTGGCCTGCCATTCGGACGGCGATAGAAAGGCTAATAGAATTGGAGTTGTGAAGTTATCTACGTGAGCGGTGGTCGCCGTTTTGTTTAGTGTTTGTACATGGCCAGGCACGATACTGTCCCGGAACCCAGCTCAGCTCTTATCTAGATCGCAACTCCCCGCACCGCCTTGTTGTACTCCAAATTGATAACTCTTATTAACTATTAGCTTTTAGCGCCGCTATTCCGCCACATCGCGTCGTGCCGCGTTTTGTTCTGTTTTGTTCCAGGTGTCCTTTGAATACATTATTTTACGTAAAAGTTTTTACAGACCATTTTATGGAACGGCGCATCTCTATTAGGACCTGATATAATCGTGGTAAATGAGTAATAGAATGGTGTATGGGTGTGCATGCATTCAATTTAGATTTGGGCAAATTTTTGGAATCCAGTGTAGGTAACTAATAAATTCAGTAACAAAAGTGATCTACCGATATAAGCTGGTTAAAATAGTTAATTATTTATGAAATGAGCTATTTTGATTTTCGCGGGGCGGGCGCCAGAGTCCTGCAATACAACATGATTTGAACAAAATAACTTTTCTTAATGTGTTTCACAATCTGAAAGGAAAAATTTGACAATTAATTCATACAGCTGTATCGATCTGAAGGGTGTCATTCTCACTGCAATCAAACAGATTATTGTGTCCTAAATATCCTGGCTGTATGGTGTAATTAACTATGTTTTTGTTTATTCAAATTATTGTGCAGGTAGTATCAAAAACCTATTATATACCTACTGATGAAGTTTTTATAATTGTAGTGGCAACTCTATTCATGTAAGTTTCATAAGTAGTTCTTAAGAAATATCATAAAACTACCTAAGAAGAGTTCATTTTGTAACAAGTTACAGTAAAGTTGAGCTAGTATAAGAGAATTTCCGTGATTAATAACAACATTATTATTCTATAACACCTTTTTTTAAATATTCCCATAAATGTAAAAAATAACAATACGCTTGTACACTAACATTTACATTCAGACCGTTGCAGCCAACTACATTGTTGTTAAACATATAAAGCTCGGAGTATTGTTCCTTGTAAAACAATGGATTGCCAAAATTATAAAATCTATTAATCCTAGCACTCGCCATTATTGCGTAATTTGCTATCCAGTTTATCCTGGTGAGTACCTCCAGTGTGGTTATGCGATATATTTCCGTGTGTTGAAACATGGCCATCTTAAAAAACATTGTCTTTGGAACTACGGTTGCTACGGATCCACATTTGCTAAAAAACGAATGTTACAGGACATTTGTTTTTATATAAATCATTTTTGTCTTTCCATTTCCTCAGAAGCCTGTGACCAGTGTGATTAGGTGTTCTTCAAGGAAAAATCTAATTTACGTTCTCCAAGTCTACAGACGGACATGTTTTTTTGTTAGAATATAAGATAGATGGATGGTGTCGTTACCTTGAAAATACATTTCGTTTGGTTTGATAAATGCTTCTGACATCATCAACACTCATCTCCAAGCGTTGCGCACTTTGGCGCTGCCCATTGGCAACCTACGAAGTCAAGGTCATAACACTTGGACTGCCTTGACTTCATAAGCTATCAATGGGTAGCGCGAACGTGCGCGACGCTTGGAGGTGAGTGTTGATGTTGCTATCACACCTTTGACTGAGTTATGTATATGTTACCGTGAAAGACCGAAATTAGTGAATGTCGACATACACCGGTTAATGTCGACAGACACCAAATGTGTTGGTGAAAGACCGAACATTTATTAGTTTTATTAAAACATTCGGACCTTCACCGGTGTATATCGACAAGCGCACAAAGGCTTCGGTCGATGTCAGAAATGACAGGTTAAAAGTGGCTTTTTGCGATTTCTTCGGTTCCCTTCCGTGTGGGCTTGTTGACAGTTTTACGCAAGGTTTCACTGACAGTGTGTGTGCATTCCTACTAATTTAATTTTAATATATATGAGTTAGGTGTTATAATTTGTGTTCAATAGCTAATACAGTAAATACTGATCAGTTTCTTGGAAAGTTACATACGCTAATTAAAAGTAAACGAGAAGACAATTGTATTTATTTTTCTCAAGAAAGGCACTCTAAAATCGTCTCTGAAGTAATTTCAGCTAAAAGTAAGTGCAGTACACCTTTGGACTATAGGCGTTTAAAACGTTTTGACATTTTGAAAGTTAGTGACGAACAAAAGTTGATTGTGCCATTAAAACCAGGAGAAATGAATATTCAATATTATTTTACAAATGAAGAGTTGTTTAATATACTTTCCGAAACTCACATACGAACAGGCCTTGGAGGCAGAACACGAATGCTTAAAGAATTGCAAGATAAATACGAAAATATTACTTATGAAGTCATAATGTTGTATTTTATAAATAAATGATAACCTATAATGTTTAATTTTGTTTTCATTTAGAAAAAAATGTTTCTTTTGAACATACACCATGAGTCCATGATGAATGTTGACATTCGCCGGTGTAAGTTAGAAATAATTATTTTTGATCAATATATCGGACATACGCTAAGTAACTTGGTGAATGTTGATATTCACCGGTATATCTCGACATTCACCGGATTTCGGTCTTTCACAGTAACATATATACCACCAAATTGCTGTCTACAGTTAGATCGCCAGGCTATAGTTACTAGTCTATGCTAAAGACGAAACATGCACGTCTATTGCAGGTCTCATTTATTTAAATGCTTCCGAGACAGGCAATACATTAGTCCTATTGTCCTATATAATATGTACTTTCGATAGCGATTAGTATAAGTAATATATATCAAAGACACAACTACAAAAAAACATGGGAGGATACTCTCAAAATTTCCATGTTTGTGTCGCACATCCACCAAAATTTATAATTCCGCATCAAAACGATATTTTCGAACATAAAGTAACCCACACATTCCGGGAGAGACATATTTCGTACTCGCACAAATGAATGTATATTTATTATTTCTTTAAAATCGTAGGGAACAAAAAGTTCCGCCATTCTGCATTGGTAATGTTCAGAAGAATGAGATAACAACCCTGACAAAAAAATCGCATACTGGTCTGCCAGCAGGAGATGGAGGGACACCCAGTACTTGAATCATCTTCCATCAAGCTTCTGGCAGTGAAAAGCAAAGGCGTACCAGATACTGTGGGTTCTCTTCCACGCTCCAGGAAATTATATTCTCCGGAACAGCTACTGCTACTATATAAGGCCCAGATCAGACCATCGCTGGAGTACTGCTTGCATGTGTGGGGAGGCGCACCAAAACACTCCCAAACGCGTCAAGACATAATCCAGAAACGAGCAATACATCCAGTGGATGCGTCTGACCCCACAAAGGACCTCCATAGTCTGGAACATCGAAGAAGGGTGGCTGATCTATCCTCATTCTATAGATATTACCATGGCAGATGTTGGACGGAGCTGTCTCATACAACCATTGGAAGGAAGAATATCATCTCATGCGAAGGACTCCAAACACTTTGTAGAAATACTCTAAAAAACAAACTACACGCTGAAGATCGTCTCGTAAGTTTCGACATCGAGAGCCTATATACAAACGTTCCAGTTGAAGAAACATTGGAGGTGATTTAGAAGAAGTTACAGAAAGACGAACAACTGAAGGAAAGGACAGAGCTTATACTGGATGGAATAATCGAGTTGCTTAAATTCTGTCTGAAGAATAACTATTTCCAAGAAAAGGAAGACTTCTACAAACAAGAAGAAGGCCTGCCTATGGGATCACCGTTGTCTTCGGTTGTAGCCAACTTGTACATGGAATGGTTTGAGTCAACTGCCATCGAAAGTTCAAATATTAAACAGAAATTATGGCTTCGCTATGTAGATGACACATTCATAATCTGGAACCATGGAGAGAGCCAACTAAAAACATTCTTCAGTCATCTGAACAGCATGCGACCTTCAATAAAGTTTACGAAATAAGAAGAGAGCAACAACAGCCTTCCATTTTTAGATGTTAGAAGAAACACCGAAATAAAAACAACAGTACACAGAAAACTAACTCACACAGGTCAATACTTACACTACACTTCAAGCCACCCAACAACCACGAAGAAGGGAGTCATCCGGACTAGGAGTATTTGTAATACACAAGAGGGACTAAAAAGAGAGCTTAATTTCATTAAACAAGATCTATCAAAGAAAAAGGGATAATCAAAGAAGTTAGTGGAAGTAACAATACAGGAGAATACCAACAGTAAAAGAATTAAACATGGAGAATCTCAGCACTTACTCATTCTGCCTTACGTCAAAGGAATATCAGATCGAATCAGAAGAACAGGTCAGCGATACAAGGTTCAAACGAGATTCTTTAGGAATGACACCCTCAGAAGTATCCTAACAAAAACTAAGCCCAGGAATGAATGTCAGGGGACAAAGGACTGCATCTACCAGATACCATGTCAATGTGGTACAATCTATGTTGGAGAAACAAAAAGGCCACTGGAAGTAAGAATCAAAGAACATCGTCTTAACACCCAGCGAGCAGAGACAGGAAAATCTGAAATCTAGTATCGAAGAACATTCAAGGAGGCGGCATTCATCACCAACAACAGCAACGTGTACAACAAATCCAGCGTAGACATTAACCCAATATGGCAGCCACTCATAAAGGAGATCAATATACTGCGACTGGACCAGACAACAAACAATGGCCGACGAACAGCCACGTCAGCTGACCCGAACACCACTCATCGGGAACCAATCAGAACAGACCACACACAACGACACGTCGCCGGACGGGGTATAATAAGGCATGAAAGGAACGTGTTCGCCAGTTCACTTGAAGATGATTGAAGATAGCATATCAATCGAAACGTTGTGATACTCAACATTTTATAGACAATGGAAGTCCGAAATCAAACTTTCGAAAAATCCACGTTGTCTACAAGTTTCAAACAACAACATTAAGAATCACTAGTACAGCAAAGATTAGAGGAGGTCGAGCTCACAACGCCTCGAACAAGCCCCTTACAAAAGTCATTCTTTTGGAGAACCTGGGCGTTGTGGAACGGGCTACCGAGAATTTTTTTCTCCGATGAGACATTATTGAAGTGTAAATACTGGGATGGGAATATTCATTCAACTCATAGTTCATTTCATGATTACAGTTTTTTTTTCTTTTTACTAATGCACATTTCAAAATTAACCGCGTCTCTGAAGAAACACAAAACTGGTAATAAATTCCGAAGCAGCTTCGGTGCTTACCTAATTTCTATATTCTGCATCCGCCCAAGTACACATTAGTTCAGGACTTATGTAGAGAGGGCTATTAAACTGTAAACAATAAATGCACTTTCGGGTAAATGACGCATTCTGTTCCATTCTGAAAAAATGGAATTATAATCATATAATTCTTTGAATTTCACAATAACTTATCGTGGCAGCTCCTATTTTGCCTTATTTGTATTATGCATCTACCAAAATCTATAATTTTGAGTCATAAACTGAAGCTATATTCAGATAAAATGATTGTGTAATCAACACACAGTTTCAAAAATAAAACTCTTTCTTTTCTTATCTTCCATACATGTTTGCTTCCTTATGTTGGGCATATTATCAAAATAACTGAAATAATTGGGGTAGAGACTTATTCTTATGGCAAAATAATTTTTATCATATGATTTAAATCTGCAATGCTAGTGGTATTAATTCCGGATGATTATGATGATGAAGCTTCCTTACTTCCTCATACTCTTTATTGTTCATGTTGCGAATCCACCAAATTTCACAATAATGCTATATGAGGTTGAACGTAAATATTGAATTAATATAAATACATTCAGGGACAAACGACATTCTAACTTGTCCTAAGAAAAATGGAGTTTTATTCCTATAATAATTTCAAATTTATAGTGTGTCTGTGAATCATGGCCTTACGAGTTAGGCTTATATGGCAATTTTGTATTTATTGCTTTGTTGTGCATCCACCAAATTATATAATTATGCGTTAAAGTCTAAGCTTATGGAGCCTAAAATCACAACTAAATTCTGGGGCAGATAGAATATTCTATGAACACAGTCAATGCTCTCCTAGTTCTCTTCATCCTAATTTTGACTTGTTCCTATTGCTTATTCACAAAAAAATTTAGGCACTCCGTTTCTGACCTTATGACTCAAATAACTAATAAATTTCTAACCAGAGGACATATCCTAATACGTATGGTAAACGTAGAGGCATATACATAGGATCTCTTTAGAATAGAAGGGAATTTTAGTCACAACGGTTGTGGGTTATCTTCTTTACATTTTGCCTTGTTTATGTTGCACATTTACTTATTTCCGCCTTCCCGCGTCGGTGCTTGGACCGTTTGACATATTTATTCTACTCAAAATCATCCACCAAATTTCAAAATAATTTGGTTTCAGGTTTATATTCACTAATATATTCTAGGGCAGAAGACAAAATTTGATAGGACATAATTATGATTTGTGCCATAGAAAATGAGGTAGATTGATACAATTCCGTCAAAATTACAGTCAATTCATCATGGTTATGGGTAAGGTTATGCGTCTACCAAATTTTACCACTACGTTTCACTGAAATAGCTTATTTAAATCAACATAATTCATAAATTCTGAAACAGAGAACATATTCCGATGCGTTCTGGGCAAGGCGAAGGCAAACATCCACCAAATTTGTTGATTCCGCCTTAATGTTACTGAAACTAATAATAACTAATTGCTCTCACTTGGTGAAACACTTCCATCATTCAGATCAAATTATGTATGACAAAATTCCACAACTAAAACTCGATTTTTGTGAGGCGTTTAATTTTAATCTCAAATCTAAAAGCGCTATCACAGAATTTCATTTGAAAAATTTTTATTGCATATATCGTATATCACCTAAATTTCAAAATAAGATTCTGTCAGGGTGAACGTCATTATTGAAATGAAACTAAGGAATACATCCTGGTGTGAATGACATATTCTGATGAGTGTGCATCCACCAGATTTCGCAATTTGACGTTGGTGTGGGTGTAACTCTCAAATTCAGAATAAGTAACTAACTTTTTTTTCGAACCATGGTAGTCTCAGTTGCGCTGTTTGTTGTATCCACGTGACAATTGAACTGAGAATACCAATTAATTCAAGGCATATTTTGATCTGGTCTGGCAGGCAAGGGTGTCTTGTTTATGAAAAAAACGCAACAGCCAAGAGTGCAATCCTCTGGTAACGATACAACAATCCTTGTTTGGGATCCAGGAACCAACCATAAGAACCTGGAATAAAACTCATGTTCTATCTATAGACACCTATTAAAACACATTTTTTTAGTGAGAAAAATGCAGAAAATCTTTTGGTGCGGACCGGACTCGAAATTCTGTCTAATCCATCCCGTGAGGTACGTTTTTGCTCGCACCATTAACGATAAAAACTCATGCATTTAAAAAAATTTGGCTAGTTCATCAATGTAACTATATAAAAAAACTAGCTGTAGCTAAATATCTGTTTTTTCAAACTATCACAGTTCAAATACTGTATATCCTAAATAGAATTTTGGCTTACAGTCCTAATATCGTTGCTCTGTAATTAGTTTATATTCTTTTAGAAAACCATGGACGCAAAATCATGAGAAACATTGGATTGTATTCAGCATCCTGTTACAGCATATACTATGGTTATTCCTTTTATGATTGAAACAAAATTGTGCTCGCTAAGTAGGTTAAGATAATTTTTAGCTACATCGGCATTATTGTTGATTTTTGAATTCATATCTTTCACTACAACTTCTAAAAAAATCATTCAAGTGTTTTGTTTAGTTTAAGTACTGATTAAGTTCATATGCAAATACATCTTCACTTTCAGAGGGAGTTTTATATATGAACGTTATGAGTTATTTGTTTGTTTCATCCAATATTAGTTGTATTATTAATGCCTTACATTCTACAATAAACATAGTCTAATCTTTGTAAGCTACCATCAGTAATTTAATTTCATGAATTGTTGTGGCAGGGGCATATGAAGAAAATGTAGTTCAACTATGCACCAGTAGAGTAAAAAAAGGAAAACTTCTCTTGCCGCATAAATAAAATGATGAGATGAGCCTTGAGAACAAGAAAAAGGTGCATATACACACGTACATTCCCAGGGCCGGAATAACCCTGTCCGGGCCCCTAGGCAATGCAATTACGCCTTTTCAAGTTGATAAAGTGATGTGAGTAACTTCCAGATGAGCTACTCCAGGTATTTTGCAAAAACATGGTTACTTCAAGTCTCATGATGGGGCAGGAAAGAGAAATGAGGCGCGACGCGGTTATTTCAAATTTAATCTTGATGGCTCTGTATGAATAAAGTATTTCATGAATTGACATGCATCGAAATAAAGCAATAATATAGTTATTGAAGAATTTCATACAAATTTTCAAATGAAATGCAAGTTTTTTTCTTGGTGAGCCTAGTCGATGCTGGTCCCCTAGACAGTTGCCTACTCTGCTGAATGATTAATAGGGCCCTGTATATCCCAGAATTATTGGTATTAACAGTATGCTGAGCATTATTCTGATAACTAACCTTTGATTAAATCAACTTGAGCAATTTTTCAAATCAGATTGTTTTCTAGAAATCTTTATTTTATGCGACGCATTTTTCCATTGTACGCGGCGTATCCTCGTTGGTCCACACATTCCTTCACGACGCATTTTCAATGATACTCGACATCAGGCCAACCTTTCTTTCATCACTATTCCGGTCCCCTTTCAGTTCAGGTTCAGTTCAGCAGCTTCTGGTTGGTATAGATTTTTTAATTGTTTTCATATTCTTACAGACTCAAGAATATTCGATTTTTAGTCCGGTTGATTTTGGCTGAGACAGTCCTCAACGATATAAAAAATTATGAAATTATTATGTCTCCCTTCTCGGTCCATAATGTCAATTCTGATAACGCATCTCTTTCCATGAATACTTCCTACCTGCTCCAGCACATCTTTAGTATCAGCTTTGATTTCTTGGTTCAAATCAGTTAACTTATTTTCCAAAGCACATGTTTTGTATTCAAGGTCTGGCATTTTTTTGTTAAGGTTCTTTGTATCCGCTTAGGCAACACTAACCGCAATAGATTTTATGAAATTTGGTTCCTTTATACTGTTTTTTATAACATTATTTACAGACGATTCAATTACATCCCCAGATTTTCCTGGTTTGGACCATATTGTCACTTTTCTTTAACAGAAATTAATGCAAGTGGCGTAGGCTACGTTACTGTATTACAAATTTACAGGACATATTTTTCCATTTTTTTACAAACTTTTATTTGAATTCCGATGTATGTATGTATGTATCTATGTATCCATGTTTGTTCGGGTGGAATCTTGAAACTCAATTTTGAAGCAGAGAACTTCAACCGATTGAGTCAAAATTTTGTATACATTTTTATTTTGGATGACAATGCATGATTAGCTGTGTGACGTCATTCGAAATCCAACATGGCGGAACACCCAAGATGGCGGACTAGTTATTTTTAATGCACTCCTACCATATGGATATCAAAAGGAAGGGTTGCTGAAAATTTCTAGAAAAATAAAGTGACGTTACTCTAAAACCAATATGATGATACGAATGAGAGTAAAAAAAAGCTGGTGATCACAAGCTCCGTTGCTCCATTCCCTTTGAAATTTTGGTGTATTGGGGTTTTTGCAGAGCTTTCCAGCGATAACTAAAAAGTGAAAAATAGATAAAAAGTAACTAGGATTTTAAAAAACAAGTTTTTATTTGAATGCGCTAAAAAAATATAATGTACTTTTCATTTAAAACTTTGACTATCAACTAATAACTTCATTCCACAATTCATATGATATAAAAGCTTGTCGCTAGATTTACTTGTGTAGATAAACAAGTGAATTAAATAACTTGATCTGATTGATTTTAATTATTGAATTTTTCGAACTATATACGAGTACTTAAATCTCGCGACAAGCTTTTATATTATATAAATTGTGTAATGAAGTTGATAGTAAAAGTTTTAAAGGAAAAGTTTGTTTTATTTTTTAGCGCATATAAATAAAATCTTGTAGTTAAACAATTTTTTTACTTTAAATTTGTCTATAATTTTTTTTATATTTGATCGTTCTAATCAAGAGCACACGGTCAAGATGCGAGACTGACATCTTTCATTACTTCTTATTGCAGATTAAATCACAATCAGTGCAAGAACATAAAAAATAAATCCGCTTAAAACCTGCAGCATATTTTCATCAAAATCGGAACAGTAGTTGCAGAAACATGTGGCTCTGAAGAATAGTGTAACAGGTCTGCATTGACATATCCATAAACTGGTCGCTGCAAATCAGAGATCAATTTTTCATTGAAATCCTTATCTATTTATTTATGAGAAGTAAAATGAGTAGAAGAAATAAATCATGCGGATTGCCATTATTGTGATCTGTAGATATTTCGGATTTCAGCCTTCCAGATAATTAAAAAACTTCACTCTATTGAACACGTAAAATAATTATAAATCCAATATGATGAAAGAACCTTTTGGCACGCAAACTATTTCTATTATGTGAAGCTTTGCATTTTGTTTTTGCATTATCCGATATCTTTTTGTGCAGTCTGTAGCGATCGCTGCAAATTTTTACTTTGACGAAGAATTTTTTCACGCCGAATATTTTATAGAGCAGTTACAGTTTTCACCGGATTTCGGCTTTGAAATGAATTGAACTGAATAATGGATACGCAGTTATGTATACATCACAGTACAACTGGAATGAGTGTTCATGTTATACCGGTTGTACTGTGTTTAGTGGTTCTATGACGAGATAGACGTGCATCTACTGTGGAATATTTACAACATAAAAAAATGTGGGTTTCACCAGTTGATTAGCCCAATGTTGAGGTTTCTGTAATTTTAAAATGCAGTATATCATGAAACGATTAACAAGGAGATTAATAAATTCCGAAAAAAATATTCTTAATATCAAAGTACACCAAAACACACCTCATAGTTGTTTGATGTTTGATAACATTTTACTATATTCAACAATAATACATTTTAAATATGACGTAGGACACATCATGTGTTGGATATTATTAATATAATGGGAACAACATTGAACTTCGAAAACCTGACAGGTGAATGATGAGTAACTGTTTTGTCAGATGTTATTAAATACTCCTTGTTTCCAGAAGCTGTCTCCCCTTATACATGTTACATAACATGAATGCATCAATCATTAGCTTAGATGCCTGGAGCAAACGATCTACATACTTCCATCCCCAGAAAGGCATGCCAATTTCCTGGTATGATGATCATTGCACAACATTCCATAAATTACGACATGAGAATTGGCTGGGATGATAAAGAAGTCGAAAGGATGAAGGAGATAATTCAGAAATGTGATTAAAGGAAGAAATTATGCACCAATTATTAAGAGGTATAGTAAAAGAATAGATCAATTTAGTGATGCTGTGATTATTGAGGATCTCAAGCCATGCGAAATAATGAAATATTCCATCATAGTATTGTCAAATACAATGCGAGGACCGACATTTGTTTAATATGATAATACATGGTTTATCTAAGTTTATGTTGGATAAATCTATTAACGAAAAGCATAACATCTTTCACCATTCCAATCTTCCATCGAAAAACTAAATGATATATTTGATAGGAACTATGGCCAGACATTCACAAATTTTGAACAGATCCATAAAAAATGCATATACACCTTAGCGTTAGCTGGGAAGCAAGCTTTTCTGATCTCAAAGATATTTTCACAGTTGTCATTGAATTCCTCCAAACTAGTATTGGTTGGGGTAGTTGAGAAAGTGCCTATTTGTAGAATATCCTTTGTCCTGCAGTAGTGAATTTTCTCTCCAACTCCCACCTTCCGTGTGGAAATACTTGTGTTTCTAGCTTAAGTCGGATCGACTTCATGTTGGCATGAATCTATTTAGTGCTTCGAATGATTTTCTACAGCTCTTGAGTCTTAAAACTCGGTGACAATCAATTTAATTTCGAAAGATAGACGATTTCAAAAACCAATCCAATTGTTATTCCAAAACCTCAATCTACTTGACGCAATTCTGTAGCCATAGTTAAAATCTATAAATGGAGCTCTTCATTTCAATGTCCGTATATTATTGGATGTAAACGAGGGTCACGCTGAAACTCTTCAGATATTCCTAATCTATACAAGTTTAAACAAGTTTGAGTACGCAGCTATTTTGTCTAAAGTTGTAAGTACTTACACTCAAAAGCAGCGTTTCAATCGTTTAGTAGTTGCCTTGCCACGGTCTCAAATGAATTTAAGTATTGGCCGAATTTCAACGTGAAAATGGAACCAGGTAGTCGCGATTTTCGAGTCATGATTTTGTATGACTATAAAAAGGGACTAAAACAAGCGGAATGTCACGAAAGTTTAGTGAGTTGCTTTGGGGACTCTGCCCGTTTTTGGGCTACAGTTTTCAATTGGTTTGCTGAGTTCAATAAGAGCCGGGTCTCACTTGAGGGCACAGTACAAACACTTAATATCGTAACCGGAGACAAAACATGGTTATATCATTATGATCCCGAAACTAAACAGCACTCATCAGTTTGGTGTTTTGAAAGTGAGTAGCCTCCAACGAAAATACGTCATTCCAAGAGTGTTGGAAAAAAAATGGTTGAATATTTTTAGTCTAAAAGTGGATGCACCACAACAGTAGCCTTGGAAAATCGAAGGACAGTTACTTCTGAATTGTATATAACCAAATGAGTTCCTTTAGTCGTCCAAGAACTATGCAAGAGACGTCCAAAGACTGGTCTGTGGGGTATTCAATGACACCACGACAACGCACCCGCCCACAGCGTCGCTAGGACACTCAACTTTTTTGCTGAACAGGGTGTCAAACTGTTGTCTCACCCACCTTATTCTCCGGACCTAGCTCCATGCGAGTTCTTCTTATTCTCTAAGGTCAAAAAAAAGTTACGGGTTCGTCATTTTTCCACCTATGAAGAGGCAATAGAGGAGGAAATTAGCAACTTTTTAAAGGAATGGTGGTCACAAGAATTTACTGAATGCGTAAATGTATTGAGGTAGGGGGGGAGGAATATGTTGAAAAAACAGGATAAAGCTTCTAAAAAAACCTTGTAGTCTTTTTGTATCTAAAAGCTTCCAGCGTGTCCCTCGTATAATTCTGTAGGGAGTATCGAATCAACTACCTTTTCAAGCTCGCGTGTGTCTTTCAAGGTTTAATCTCTTTATTTTGTCAATCGGAATGAAGTAGTGCATGGATAGCTTTAGAAGCCTGTTGGTGGATGAATTATGTGCTTAGGGTCGTTTGCCGTTTTAGTAGACCGCCGCACCGGTTTGGCTACCTATATATAAGTGTGCCGATATACATCGCGTTATTAAAAATTCAACAGCCTTTTAGAAAGTTTTCGGAGAAAAATGTGGGGCTGAGGCAAGGTTCGGTGATGTTTTCTGAAGGTCGATAATTTTTTAGTCTGTAAATTTCAAGACTTGAATATCATATTTTATAATTTTGATATACTTAAGAAACCCTGAATATGTTTATTTATTGCATCCCAAGCACAAAAAGAACGACGAACATTTTTCGTATAGATCAAGAATATTGATTGTGTTCCTTCTGAAAATATTTTTATGTTCAAGTATGGGGTATTGGGAACTTAATAGCATGTATGTGTGCCGCAATTGGTAGATGTTCAGGTGGATGTTGACATACACTCATTATTACGGTGTCTTAATTCTGATATGGGGATTGTTTTATTGAAATTACATGAATACAGTTTTGAATTTAGAATATATCTTTTGAATTCACTAATATTGAAAATATGACAGGAATCAAATATACTATTTAAATATCCTTCAAACTTGATTTTGCTCGTCTACGAATAAGCTTGTACAAGATGATACTTTACATGATAAACAATCATTTTAAAAATCGTTTTCTTATATTTCTACTGGCCCCTGATTCAGACCACATGCTATTGACAAAATAAATTTACTAAAGTTTATATTTATTACAGTAGAAACCGTGGAATCTACCAAGTGAAAATCAATTAATTACTCTTATAATGCAAAAAGCTAATTTATTATTTTACAAACATTAGCAATACTTAATTGCACCTCTTTTAATAAATTTAATATGCTGAAATTTTAGCACGGTGTACCCCAAATGGCGCTGGATATTGAAAACATTTTTCCGCTATTTCGAATAGTTTGTAAAAGTTTGATAAAAATAATCTACATAATTGATTGATGTTTGTTTGTGACTCATTTTTTAATAAGAAAAAATAAATTAAAACTTCATGTTAGTGTATGCCAATATTGTAGCATTATCAACAACTACTTTAACACACGTTATGTGTAAAACTCAAGTTGTAATTTTATTTTGATGGGTTCTATGGCTATATTTGCAAAATGTTTGTCCGTCCACCAATCATATTTGCAATTTTGACTGCCATCCAGTTATACGTTCCTTCACATAACAGCTGGCCAATTATCTATCCTATCACTGAATCCACGTGATTGTGATATCTTCACGTTCAGAAAGAAGTTTCTAACTTCTCACCGCTATCTGGTGAGAAATATCAGAAGTAAAAGAAAGTAGCTGAAAGAGTTCTGTGGCGAGTCGTCGTATGGCGCAAATCAATGTAATACGAGAGGGTTTTGATTTTTGTTTATTTGGAAAACCTGGAAATGATGTAGTGTAAATAACACAATTATTATAGTTTCATCCATCTGTTGTTTAATATATACATTTTCATAATGTATCGTATATCTAACTTATGCGGTCATTTTTTTAATTAATGTTAAGATGCTCTGACTTGAATTGAAATCTTGGATTGGAACTAGGGCTTGTAGTTTGCAGACCCATTTGTAAAAGTGAAAATAACATGGGGATCAAGAGTTGGAGAGAGACGAATGAAAGTAAACCATTCAATAGTCTCATTTTTTCGTTGAGGTATAGTAGGCTGATCAGCAACGCGCTGGCATCGAATGGAGGAAGTTGAAGGTTTGATGGTTATTCGATACTTGATTTATTTAGAATTGTCTCACAATAATTAAACGCTTTACTCATATTTTCTCTCACATATTTATATATAACTATTCATAAGATCGACCTGCCTTTTGGAGCATTCTTCAATTCCGAACTGAAATTTTGCCTGATATGTCTGGAGTAGCAGATATGGAACTCTTTGAGTTTCTGATCATGGCAATTTAAAATTTGAATGGTGCTTCCGTCCTTGGATCTTACGTTTATGATTTGATCTTATCCGTTAATCCCCTTCTTAGTTAACTGACTTAAATTCTCTAAAATATAATGTTCACAATAAAATTGGAGGAGAGCTCTCTGAGAGCTCATATTTTTTGTCATCTTGGTGGACGATTAGGCTGTTAGATTCACAGAACGCCGACACAAACTGTTACACACCTGAATGGTGGTTCCTGTTTCTATACTATACTAATTTCATCTTAATTCCCCTCACAACTAGACCTAAGAGGAGCGCAACAACAAATCGTTTTGGTGCCTTGAAAATGACCCATGTAATCATGGAAGAGAGCTTAAACTTAAATTAAATAATGAATTGCCTGTGGAATTCCTGAAGCTAATCTGAAAAAATATGCTACTATCTTTTACGAAGAAACTTACACAGATTTTGTCAATGTGGACGTACTGCTTATGTGGCTTAACTTCCTTTGACCTAATAAATTTTCAATCATTCCTTCCAAAAATTGATATTCATGATGGAATTATTATTATAACAGAATGAAAGAAGTCAGGCATGTCGGTATCTAAATCTTTAGGATCCTTCAGCAAACTTTGTAATTTTTATCCATTTTTCGTGAACCGACAACTAAATTTCACATTGATTAAAATCGATACAACAGATCTTTTATTTTCTAGTAGTCTGGGGTTTTGTTATAGCGACGGTGATGCTGTTTTGTTCCATGGTCAATTGTTATTCTGTTTTAAACAGACTCACGATCGCTGTAACAATAGGCCACTCCAACTTTTCTGTTTCAGTTGCTAGTTTTTCCGTTATCGTAGAGGAAACCTATATAGGAGACAGTTTGATTGTGAATACAACAAGCCCTACAGTACCTACGATCTAATGAGCGACAGGTTCGGACGATAAACATGGTCAAATAGTTTGAAGACAATAAAATACTACTCTAAGATTTTGAATCTCTCCCTACTGAAGATAACTTGCCCTTTCAAAAATTGTTCAGATTCTGATCAGAGGCTCAGAACTATGCCCAAACTATTATGTTTCAGTATAACTTTAATTCCACTGGTTCATTTGTAGGGAAAACTGAAACCTTTTGTGGAGCTCTGGCTAGCTGCAACCATACGAAGCTGATTTAAACCAGTAATATATCAATCCGCAAATTCCGCATTAAGACTTACAAGTATCTGAGAAGTGAGGACTACCAAATATTCAGAGAAATGAGCGCACTCAAAAATAAAGTCGCTAAAAGTAATTTGATATTTCAGTATATCTGGAAATGCTGTTTGGAAGCGAATTACAGGGTGAGAATACGGTCTCTTACTATTTGATTCATGTTTTTCATCAACAGATGAATTTGCTCCTTCTCCATACTCATCCATCGTGTATAAGACCAAAAAGCGAGACATTCATTATTCTGACTTTCCAATACTTTCAGCAGCAAAAATTAATAGGGATATCTTTGACGTGGATGGAAACGGTTGAAAAAGCGCAATGTATACAGAGATCGGAGTATTGTGCAAGGTTTCGCCGTTTCACCGTTTCAGTTTTCAATCATAATCTATCTTGAGAGCTGAAAGGTCAGGGTTTGCATTAGACTGAGAGGGTGGGAATTCTGTATAGAGCATTGGAGAAAGGCATCTGACTTAAACATGCATTTAGATAATAGCAGGGCAGGCTCTGATGTGTTTTCGCGTTTGTATGTAAGCAAAAATCTAATTTCTTCCCATTTTAAAAAACTAAAATAAGGAGCTAGAAACGATGGCAACCCATTTGAATTTCTTATGCAGTTCCCTAAATATTAAAACTATTTTCAGCGCGACAGTAGAACAAAAACATTGAAGCTATATAAATTTTGCTTTTCTGTGTTTTAATAGATGTTATTCATCTAACTAGTCTTCCTTGCTATCAACAAAAAGTTTCAGTAGCATCATATACCAAAAATCTTTATTATAAAGTCTAATAGCTTCGCTGGCTTTTTCGATACGGCATCGGATTTCCTGTGAGTGGTCCCATAGGTCATTAACTTGAGTGCCCAGGTAAGTATATTTTTGAACTTTTTCTATGCGTCGCTGGCCCACTATGAGATGACCATCTGGTACTCGGTTCTTGCTAATCACCATATATTTTGTTTAATTTAAGTTTAAGATTAGGCCATATTCGGTGCTGACTTCTGTTACCCTATTTACAAGTGTTTGCAGTTCTTCCAAGCTACTGGCAATAATAACGGTATCATCTGCGTACCTAATATTATTCAGTTGTTTTCCATTTATGAGTATTCCCGCCTTTTGACCTTCCAGCGCCTTCTTAAATATGTGCTCAGAGTATATGTTGAACAGCACTGGTGACAGCACGCATCCCTGCCTCACTCCACGTAATATTGCCACTTCTTCGGATTTATTCCCATTGTTGTTCAAGTAAGCTGTTTGCCCCCAATATAGTTGTGATATTATTCGCAGATCTCTATCGTCCAGTCCCATGTCACACAAAATGTTCACTAGACCTATCACTACTATTCATACCATCAATTAAAAGGAACTAAAAAAAATGTAACTGGATTTACACCTAATTCAAAAAAGTTTAACCTATAATTTGAAGATAATGAATTGCATAAGAGTAAACTGAACAACTATCACCACTATCACAGTAACTAATTTACAGTTCGCGCCTATATTGTATGTTACAGTATAACAACATATAGGGATCAAGGAATACGGCAGCCTGCAATGAGAAAAGCATATTTCCAGCCAAAATATATCTATAAATGTAGACATTTGTGTAGTTTAACTCGGAGGTCAGCAACACAGAGCTGCAACCCCAGATTATTCACATATATACATACATACGGACGGCATTCCAGAACACATTCCTGGTGAAGCAAAACGGATGATTGCGGCCGCGCTTGCAGAGTGTTTTACGTCTTGCTACTGTGGCCAGAATATCTTTAGCTGAATAACGACAAAGACCTTTCACTGGGTAGTGCTACATATTCTGTGTAACTTTTTTAATCTATTCTGTGGTAAACGTTGTTCTAATTTCATTCAATCATTTTTTATTCATTATATTGTAAATTCATCAGCACACTGTAAATAAATATATTCCGTGATGGGTACTTAAGAAACTACATCGATGAGCAATGTGATCAGATCAGCGCATGCACATATAACTAATATATAACAAACATCCAAATTAGCTTTCTATTCATTCTTAATTGTTTTGACACTAGTTCTCCAAAATAATTACTTTTGAAGCGGGATCGTTCAATATGTTGGATCTCTTTAGTGTGTCAGATGACTCGAGTATTGAAGTACCCTCTAAATTCATTCGACAATTCTTTCGATGGCATTGTTGATCTGCATAATACCTGCTCTGCATCATGTCCAAGGTTATGGAGACTGTTATCAAGGTGCATCTCCTGAAGTACCTGGGAGAAATAATATCATCAACGATCGCCAATACGGTTCCCGCAAGCATAGATCCACGGGATAACTCTTAGCCTTCGTTAGACATATGTGGAACAGACGAGTTGAGCTTCATGGAGAGTTTCGAGTCGTCGGGCTCCATATATCGAAAGCTTTCGAGAGGCTATGGTATGAGAGACTTTTGCTCAAGCTTGCCGACTATGGGCTGCCACAGGGTCTGTGCTGCTGATTGAATAATTTTCTCAGGAATCGCTTTTTATTTGTTTTTACCATCAATGCGGGAGTTCCTCAAGTATCTGTCCTTTCTTAAACGCTCTTTTTTCAGTACATCGACAGCTTCGCAAATGACAGCACCCTTATTTCCTGCATGGAAAACTATTACCATCCCGAGAGAATTCACGGCTATAGCAAAATGCGTTTCAGATCAATGAAGTCATTGAGAGAATTTCGAAATGGGGATATACAAACGGAGTTCTGTTCAACGCGCAGAAGACTCAGGTGACAACCCTGAAAAGAAGTCGCCTTGGTTGGCCAGCCGTGATGAAAAAATGACGATATTTCAGGAAGGGTGCATTTCTTTTTTTTACGTCGACTTGATATCTGCATTAGGTAGAAGGTGGAAATCACATTTTTTAAAATAGCTCTGCTATCTCGTTCCCTAGCGACTGCTCCCTACACAGTGAGGTAAGCAACCGCTGGTTCTGCAAAGCGTGTATCAAGTATATGATTGCTGTCTTATCAATGTGAAAATTCAGTCTGAGGGAGCGCTGGGGCTTACTGGCCAGTGATGCGCCGCCGGGCCATGTCACCACCTGATTTACCAGTTTTGAGTGGATGAATACTCAGCTTTGAGTAATCGCTGGGAAGACTTAAAACGGGCCCAATGGTGCTTAAGTGATGTGATCTTGGCAGATAAACTTTCCTCTAATACAGAATACAGAAGCTTATAATTAATATTCATTTTTGAGAACTGGAAAATGAAACACCCAACAGTATCATGATTCATATGTGTGTGAGTTAACCAAAGTATACGAATTCTGGTGTCGGGCAGCTTCTAAATTAGTCAAACTCATTAAGTAATGTTTTCCAATATTTTAGGCCACAATGATAATTTTTCTAGTCCTACAAAACAGCCAAACTCTATCTTTGCATGTAAAAGGAGGGAGGAGTTAGATCCTCTTGGCCTTGAGTCCAGGAGACTTGGGTTTGAAGGGAGCCCGAAATTAAGGATTTTATCAACGTTTTCAAGGTTTCACACTGTTATGGATCTGTTTTTCGAGACGTTATGGAGGGCTTGCTCTTTTTGCTCTTCAGACTTCCAAGGTGGCCTTCAATGTGAGATTTGGATAACGGTGTTCTAAAGCAAATGGCAACTGAATCAACCCGTGGCGTCAAAATTAAAGATGCCGAACACTTATCGATTTGGCGGTTAGATATACTGGCGTACAGCAAAAGGGTATCATTGACCTCACTACTAAAACTGAAATGCTAAAAGGCTGACACTGAGTTGCGCTGGCCATTTTTTTACGATGTTAATTTAATAGCATTGTATTTTTTTAAATCACAGGGTAAATTTCATAGGATGAAGGTGAACGAGGGTCATAACATTTTATCTGAGGCATGGAATATTGAAATAATGAGATAGAATATCTAAGGTGTTTTGTGTTTGGTCTATGTCAAGGTACACTTCATTTGATAAAAATGAAACACGTGTTGGAAATGCTAATACGAGTTTGATGTAATTTTGGAATTGGGTTATTTAAGGATCAAAACGCTTGAAATTTCATTACTGGCTGATAATTGAAACCATAGACGAATGAAAGAATATCTTTACTAGGGCTTCGGCTGCCACGACAGCCTTTTTTAAAGTACTACTCAGGTAGGTTGACTATATATTTCACGTATTACTGGTAGCACTGGTATTAGCTAGTGAAACATTTTAATCAAATATTAAACTGTTGGTCTGCATGAAATAAGATTTAAAAATAAATCGGAAGTTTTGAGAATTTTAAAAATCTTAGTATAGGGAAAACCTAACCGTTTCGTTGGAGTCTACTTGAAGCCATTTTTTGTTTGGCTAATCTCTCCAATGCTGTTCTGTCGCAAAGCAGTATATGCCAGAGTAGGACTTTAGCGTGTCTCTGATGGTATGACAGCGATGGGATATGAGTCGAGCGAAAGACGTATTTTGCGGTCTGTAGGACCGGGTCACAGATTAAAACTAACCACCGTGTACCCTGAACGACTACGCTGATGTAATCAAGATGTATACAGGTATGTATGCGAAGGAAATAGACAGTTTTCGTTGTACTTTCTGTTACCGTCTAATGGAACTTGTTAGCTTTACTTCCCAAATGGAATTGTGATTATATGCTTCATGTGAATTGGAATACAAGTCTCAAGAGACTTCGGAAAATTAGGAATAATCTTTTGACACTACAAAAATGTTGTCATCCATCCGTTTCCATTGCAGTAACAGAGAGGCAGACAGATCGACGGATGGATGGATCGACAGACAGGCAGATACTAGACTGTCTATCAAATTATTATTATTCTGATTATTTAGTTAAACCAGTAAACATGATATAATTTACAATATGTGTATGAAAATACATTTGTAAACCCAGCAAGAAGGAATTTAAAAATTCCTGTACGCTGGCTGGCAAAAACTTACATACTAAATAAAGTATCTATAAACTAAAATTAAAAACTAACATAGAAAAACTAGTAATAAATTATCTTGCATGTCTTTGGATATATATATATATATATTACTCTTTTACTTGTGAAGAACATACAACAAATATTTAGTGATTTTTCTATGATCTGCCCATGTTAATCTAAAGTCAAAAATAATACCTAGATATTTGCATTTCAGAACTCTTTCTAACAATTGTTTTAATGTTTATTTCTGTTGGGACACTATCCCTGTGATTTCCAAAAGGCATATATACAGTTTTTTTAATATTTAGAGAGCGTTTATTTAGAGCCATCAAATCAGCTATATCTTTCAAATATACATTTATTTTAGTTTCTGCCTTTGTCCATGTATATACAATTGATACTGCTGCTATATCTCAGCAAAACATATCACTGAGTCTTCCGGCATACTTTCGATGACATTATTTATATAAAGTGTAAATGGATCTAGTATGGATCCTTGCGGTACACCCATTGTCACAGCTATTGATACGCTTCTAACACCATTGACCTTTGCATATTGCAACAGCAAGAGCAACAGCTTAAGTAACTATGAATTAAGTCGTAGGTTTTACCTCTATCTAGTGTAAATTATTTTTTCATAAATTTTCGCTAATAAATAAAATTAAAATTCTTATTTTGATATTATTAGTAATATGCCCATGGATTCCATCGGCTCTATCTTATGTCGCTGTTTGGAAAGTAGCGTAGGTAGGTGCGCATAGTATCGCAACTGTTGCAATCTCCTTAGACTAGCGTATCTCGGCGGACCTGTCCATCCTAACGCAGCTCAAGGTCTATCTGTCTGTCTGTCAACTTGTTGCCTGTGGGTCTGTCCCTTGACTACCTGTTATTGTCCCTTAAATAGTAATTGCACATCATTTATCATGTATTGTACCTATATAATATTACCCTCAATCCCATGAAATCTTAATAACTAAACATAGTTAAATATGCTTTGTTTGAGAACCCTAAAAATAAATATTATAGTAATATCTATAAAATAATCGTGTTTAAGGAGTTGCTGGTGTAGTGCATTGATAGTGTACCTATATTGCCAGAATGTGTACTATATGAAGTAAAGTCTCTTGCGAAGGGGGCAGAACAATCAATTGTCGACATCAATTATAACAGTCGACAATCGACGTGAGGCACCGCGACTCAGCCGTCAACTCTTTCAACGGGCACTCCTGCCTATTCCCCATCCCCGATTTCCTTTGTTTTTCTCATCGTCATTAAAAAGCAACCGCCTCCCGGGTTTCAGGCAGTGGATTTTTTTCGTCGTCGTGGCGGTGCGGGTTATTATTAGTAGGCTTCGACGAACGTTACTCAGCTGTTTCATTGTTTCATGGAACCACAGCCAGAGCGGATTCGCAAACATGGCTGACATAGTACAGTCTTTCAATAAAACGCAAAAATGACTGAAATACCTAACTTCAAATAGCACTAATACTCAAACATAGATAAGCTATTTTAATTGGTTCTGATTTCATACGTGCATCTAACCTATAAGTTGTTCCCTCACAAACTACTAATCCTGTTGTAATCAAATTCAAATAAATTATTTTTTGATCTCTTGGATGCACATGATATTGTCAAAAAATCTTTTCTGTATGATTCCGTGGTAAGGTAGAGAGAGAAAGGGATGTGTAACTGTTCAAAGCTTATGGCAAAATACTACTTCTGAGGCCATTAGTTGAGTTATGCACATTACCTCTGATGTTACTACTATGGCAAGAATAAGTTCCATAATTTCATAAATCAATATAGTGTGGACATTATTATCAGAGAATGAAAGAAAGATTCGAATGCACTTAGATTGCATTTACAAATCGTTAGGTACGTAGGTCTTTTTGTACATTTGTCCTTATTTCATTATCTTTAGTGTTTTATATATTGCAAATTGTTTTTTTAAGCAAAAAAGTGTTGGATGTGCTATTGTTTTGTGTTGGAATCTGCCCAATTACCATCGTGATTTACTTTTAACCGGACTGTGTACGTTGTATTTTCTATTGGTTACTATTAGGTATTACAGTCAACCGTATGCGGTTTTATTAGCGGCCACTAGGTATTAGAATTTTTGAAATATAGCAAAAGTAATTCATTCAGAGATTTGGCAAAAGGGTTAACATAGATATTCCTAATTTGTAAAATTTGAATATGTTGATATCTTAAAAAAACCTATTAATAGAAGCATTAGTATCTGATAACAATAAATGAGGCATAGTCGTATGTCTATGATAACGAAAGCGACTAATATGATCTCGTAGTACGTATAAATCGAAGTAAAAATTCACACATCACAAACATTTTCCCTATTAGGTTTTTAAAAATGAAAAGTCAGATTTTTATTGGCCACTTTCAATAAAAATATAATATCGTGAAAACATGCATTTTTTGTTGTTATGATACTCAGATGTGTCCTGACATTCGATAAGCTAATAACTTGTTGCAAAGTACATAAAGTTGTGTAAGCTACAATACGATCATGAGACTGTATCTTGTGACAATGTTTATATTTGATAATTCCCCCATTTTATTTGCTGAAAACGTGCGCTTCGCTGAAGCTGCATTGGACTAACTTAACTTAGGATTATGTTGCATAGAACCGTCCATTGTTAATGAATGTAATTTTTGTTCCAGGCAGAGCTTTCAGTAACTAGCATTATATTTTCAATTGTACTGTTCTTATCTGTTGTCTCCTAAGTTGTCTGGTAACCGATAAATGTGGAATGTAATCTGTGATTCATCAAGCCGAATGAGAAAGATATTCACTCCGAAGGTATGGTAACGGAAAATATTAGGTATTCATGAAAATTGAATTGATCATAAATCAAATGTATCTTGCATAAAATATATTTCACTTTGAACATATTAGTATTATCATCATTATTCAAACTATTTTCGCAAGATTGTGGTATAATCAGGGACTGACAGGATGCGCCAAGTCAATAGCTGAGGTATTGCTCTGCGGTAAGGATAGACCTTACAGTAAGTACTACAGATCTTAAGAAGCACAGTATTTTGGAAGGTTTTTTGTTACCAGAATCGTTTTGTTTGTATTGCGGGATCTGTATATTTAGCAATCCTTTTATAGTAAGTGGCTCGAACACTGTTGTGATTGAGGATAGCAATATCAATTTAATAGATATCTATCTGGATTGGAAGCTACAGATATATTGGGTATATGGGGTATTGGTTCCTGTTAGATTTTTGCATGCACCTGTAATAGGTTCTGTTTCCTTTTATAGGTGGAAATTTCTGAAATTGTCATCTGTTATGGATGGATCTTTTATTATATGCTTCTTGTAGTTCTGAGTCGAAATTACTTGGTCCTAGATAGCAAGCATGAAACATCTTGCAGCCAGCTGTATGATTGCTTCTTATTAATATTATTTTGTGAAACATGGTATCCATGGAGTGTTTTCTGTGACCAGGTGTCTAACGTTTTTTGTTTTGTTTGTGTATAGCTGTGTGCATCTGCTGGCTTGGACAGAGAGAGGTAAAGACGTATGTAGTTCTTGCCTTGAATGTCTGAGTGTTTATATTTGATTTATGTGAAGTGACCATATGTCTATAATTTCTCTGCTTCCATGCATTCTATAATTAGCCTCTCATTGCATGATTCGGTTGTAACATTCTCATGTTTTGTGAGTTCTGTTCAGATAAGGGTATCGTTGCTGTTCATTGTCGGTGTGTTGATAGCCTTGGTATGATTTCTAGAGCTCAGTATTATTATGAGAAGATTTATAAAACGGTTCATGAATTTGTGTTTCAGATGTGCTGTTATTTGTGTGTGATCTATCTTGGTGTTTTGATAGAAGCCCATATACTTGTGTTTGATCACTGTCCATGTTTCGTCATTTACCGTTTTCTTCGACATAATTTTTCCATTGCAGAGCACCTTGCGTCTGCTCATTTCAAACTCCATTTTTATGTTCTAAGCAATTTTCTGTTATTTGAAAAAATCCTTTTAGTTGCATCGCAGTTACTGTGTATAATTTTATATCCTCCATGTAGAGAAGATTATTGATTTTGTGCTGATTTGTTCTCTGATACTTGACGTCGAAACCAGTCTTTGTGTTGTTAAGTGTGTTCGAGAGTGGGTTAAGGTAAAGGCAAAATCAAAGAGAACCTCCCTGGAAGATACCGGGTTGTAGCTGTAAATATTCTTTTTGTATATGCTCATTTTCTTTTTTCAGGTGTATATTTATATGACTCGCAGTGTTTGTTTTTTTTGTGCCAGGAACCGTTTCAGGCCTGGGTGACTTTTGCAGACTTTTAAAACTTTGATTAGCCGACTATGGAGCACAACGTGAAATTCATTGAACAAACTATGTTACAGGTGTGAAGATTTCGGTGATCTGATTTTTTGAGTGGACATATAGCCACAAGATATTAATTTATCTTTTGGAAACAGCGGAATAGAGGGAAGCAAACACTCATAAACATAGCACAGTAGGTGAATTTAAAATAGCTTGTTGACAACAACCCATTATATGTTTAAAAAAGATTCATTGAGGTGATGATTATATTTTAAATTGTATAGATGATCACGTTCAAACGGATAATCGATTGCATTGACTAAAATATATTTTATATATTTTCAACTTACACAACATTCAGTATCCAAAAAAACTACACATCTACATGAATTTATGGACTTAGTCTATTCCGACTGACAATAACCAGGTATCAATTATCGCAAAGATGTACGTTCAATTTTCGATTTAACTATGGACTTTACCTTTTTCTTGCTTACTTCCGAATTCCTGGACTATATTATGAACGAGAACTGGAAGGGGATAGAGTCGTATTAATTCCTTTATGATGACTCTATTATTTTCCACTGTCATCCAACAGGCGGTGTAGGACTGTATGCCCTTTTGCTGCAGGAATAATTGCAAATCGGGCAATTGTAACGATGTAGCAAGTGTATCGCAAATACCGTCCATATATGTGAGGTATAGATCGACTTTACAGTACACTCTCGGTGGAATTAGGAAAATGGAAAATTATGTAACTTGCTGAGACCTGTGTTGCAGTTAACCTTCGAATATCAAGATTATTCTTTTTAAAAGTGTCTTTTACAAAAATATCTGAGGTATCAGAGAACTTTGAAGATTGCCAATGACGATCAGGAGGATTGTATCCTGACAGTTAATTGAAACCACATATGACTGTTGAACAAAATTCACCAACACTTCACCTGCATTAATAGCCTTTATCGGAATATAAAGTGACAAAAAATAAATTATTTGAAATTACTACATCACTGACATTGATCGGACGTTTCTGGTCTATAGATTTTAAAAATAATGATTGGATTTTTCTTTGAAGCATACTCAACGAAACTCAGTCACAGTCGACTGAGGTACCTATTGGAGATACAAGCGTGATTCAATTCAATAAGGTTGGCATTACAATTTTATGTTACGTTTCCATCATTTTACCTTTCCCGAATGCGATGAGCCTGATACTGGTATGTCTATTAATTATTCCATAATTGAATTATTGATTAATAATAAAAAATCATCTTATACTTTTACTGGCAGCTCTTTGAACACACATATAAATTAATAACCTTTCTAACATTTTTGTTCAAATCATTAATTAATCATTATGCGTTGAATGTTGCTAAAGTTTAATCACCTATTATCTGAATTAGTGATTAGTACAAGTACAAGATTAACTAGCGATACATAACCACATGAGAAGTTACAGAAGTTACATTTAAATTACACAGAGTTGCTTACAATAGACAAATGATTCTGGATATCCAGCAATTTATTTGAACAAACTATAAGTCAAACTATCACATACAATGTATTGGGTACTGGATTTTCCTCAGCAATGCTTTTGGAAAACATTGAATAGTTTACCTCAACAACAAAATCTATATCCGTAAGGTTTTCTGTCGTGATTAAACTTTTGAAATATGCATATAAAGTGCACGGAAAAAAACTCAGTTTGAAGCAGTTAGTCCCCAGTTATCAACTCCCAAAGATATTTGTAGCGACAAAATTAACTGTGATATAGGTTAATCCATGCCATGCAGTTTTGAAAATATAACTTACTTTGATATTTAAAATACAACTATGGAATGGAATAGAAGGGCTGATACCTTATACAATGAAAGTCGAATGCGATGGTATTACTTTGCAAAACTAGTCGTCCATTCTCTATAATAGTGTGACCAAGGATATACATATAGGTATAGCTAAATAATATGTTGTTTCAATTTGAACGTTAGATATATCAACTACTATATTAAGTCCTTTTAAAATTTAGAAAAGCATATATTTGAAAAACAATATTCTGGACAAAAGAATGGTTAATTTAACCATTGCATAAAATAGTTTCACAGTGTAATATGGTATCACCCGTAAGCGTTTATTTATTGTAAACCACTTGTGGAAAACGCTCTTAATCAATTATTATTTAATTCGATTAAGAAAGAACTAATATATAACATGGCGTTTACTGTGCAAATAGCAGTAAAAAAATTATGCCCGAATAAAATAGTCATTGACTATTTCCAAACACATCCATGATTAATGTCAACAGTTGGTCTGGCATCTGCTCTGAATCTCTATTTAACTAATCTAAAGCAAATAATCAAAAAGGATCAAAAAATAGAGGGGACACATGAAGTGCAAGATATACAAACAGTAGCGTTATGAGGACGTTTGGCGATTTTCGGACTTCTGTGTATTATTCAAGACAAGGCAATGTGTATGATTAGGAGAAAAGCTGATGACACTAAAATATCTTGTCGTCCTGAAGGCTGTATTGCTCCTCCCTTTCCTTCAGATATTTAGCGGTTCGTGTCGAACGATTTTCTTGAAAAGCAGGAAAACTGCGGCCAGCAAAGTGGAGCAATAGCCTAATAGCCAACTGCGATGTATATAACAGCAGCGGTAGCCGAATTTGGCGGAGCGAATGCATCCTACATAAATCATCGGAATTTATCAAATTACCCTTGAGAGGAAGAGGGAGATGTTGAGAGAGAGAAAGAGAAGGGGAGAAGCTTTCGGCCTCGACGATTACGGACTCGGCTGCACACTCACATACAAGCACTAGAGTGCGAGAGAGAATACCAAAGACGGTTGTTGAGAAAACTAGAGGTTAATTATTACTAAATATTCAGTCATCTAACAAGGTTTCAAAGTATCTTGTTGTCGCGGTCTCGATGATTATTTATTTCGTTTCTCTAGTTATTTTCTGCTATGTACATACCAGAATGTCACACGGTCTGGGCCCTCGAATCAAAAGATCACAATAAAAAATTGTTTAATTTGATAAACAAGTCTGATATGATTGTCCTCCAGTCCTGATGCAAACTATTCCTTATGTAATATCAACACTCATCTCCAAGCTTCGCGCACGGTGGCGCTGCTCATTGGAAATTTACAAGGTCAATGTTTTAATACTTTGACTGATTTGAAGCAGCGACAGATCTGCTTTGTGACATCTGTACACAAATGTGAATCGATCTACAGTGACAACCCTTGCACTTCGTAAACAATACTTACGATGTACCGGCGCATCCACGTTAGAAGCTGACAACTGACTTTAAGTGCATGCTTTCCACTATGTATACATACGTAACCCAGTATGATAGCAACATCAACACTGATCTCAATACTCTAAACTAGTTAAGTACATATTATTCACACGTTTGTATTAAAATCACAAAATTGATTCAGCTCAATATTTTGATAGCTGTGGACTACGACTCTTAAGAGATACATCCGACATATGAACATAATCTTATAAGTAATATCATTGCATAGGAAGTACATTGTTAAGCTACATGACGCCATTATTTGGAAAAGTTAACATCTTGAAAGTATCATTTTCCAATAAGGCATCTTTTATGAAACTTTTCACGAACTCATACACACAATAAATACATATCCAACACAGACATTCTCGATGACGGTACCATACTATCCTTTATCTATTAACGAGGTTCAACCCACGTTTGCTACGACAAACAAAGAAACCTATAACCTTCTGCTAAATTTCAATCACATATATATATTTTTCTGGATATTTTTGTACTTCTATGTCAATATGCTGGATGTCAACGTATATTTCTATCCATTTTTTCTTGGATAGAAGCTGCGGTCCGCCCACCCAGCGTCATCTGTCAACATTATTGGAACCCCTCTCGAGGGGACTTTTCAATAAATCTAATCCACTATATTTTACAGTTACCTACTGATGGGGGACATATTTTACCTCTTGCTCGAACCTACCGAATGGAACATTTTTATCGAATGACACTGGCGTTGCTCAGGGGCCACTTTACTTCGCGCACCTCTGCTAGAAAGTATTGTAATCAGGGGTAATTTTGGATTTGAGATATAAAATGCCCTATAACAGTTATAGAAATCTTAATTCTTTTCATCCTTTAGTCTGGAGGTTGGTTTTTCCTTTATATATTTTGCGCCTCTATATAGAAATTATAAGAAATAATAACCATGGTAAACAGTGGAAATACAAACATGCAGAAATATATCAAATTTTTTTCAATAAGAGTTAAAAGAGTTAAATATTATACGAATGTCTAAAATTTCACGTAAAAGACAAACAACTCCATACTATGGAGCAGAGACATACAAAGATGCCCTAAGGAAGATTAATATCACGCCACTGTGATTTTTTCTAAAAATACAAGGTATATATATATATATATATATATATATATATATATATATATTATGCCCAATCTCCATTTCTCTCGGTCTTCCCAGTTTCCTGCTTTGTGTACTCCCTTCAACCAAACTATTTTTGGTCTACCTCGCTTATGTTTTTCCATGGGACTCCAATTCATGATTTGTTTGATATTCTATGCTCACCCATCCTTTGTACATGGTCATACCAGCTCAGTTGTTTCTTTTGTATTTCTTCGATTATGGTGGTTTTCGCATTCATTATTTCCGAAATGGTGCTATTTGGGACATGTTGAAGTTTTGAAATTCTGGATGCTCATCGCCAAAAGTCCATTTCTAGGGATAATAGTTTTTTCTCTGTCCTTGACGTGCACACCCAAGCCTCAGATCCATATAGAAGTACACTCTTGAAGACCACGTTATATATTCGTTACTTCTTTTCTTTTGATATTTTACCCGACTATAATACCGAGTTCAAGGCTCTCGTGATCTGTTTTCCTTTTATGATTCGTTCTTCTATTTCTGTTTCTGTTCGGCCGGTTGTTGTAATTTTTGTTCCTGAATATGTATATTCTTTAATAGCTGTTATTCTCCTTCTGCCTTGCAATTGTAAATCCCCTTCCTCTGAGCCTACACAAATATACTTTGTTTTTTGCATGTTATCACTTAATGCCCACTTTTCATATTCGGATATTAGACGATGTGTCATAAAATCTAGATCGTCTTTATCCTGCGAAATTACCGCCTACCTGATCATCTGCGAAATGTAGGGTGTACAAAGTTGTACCATCATTTAATTTGATTCCCATTCCATGGCATGATCTTGTCCAATGTCTCAGAGCTTCATCTGAATGTATTTTAAATAGCATTGGCGATAGACTGCATCTTTGTTTCAACCCCCTTGTTATATTGAAGCTAGAGAAGAATTTGTTGTTCATTCTTATTTTTGAGGAAGAATATTTGTAGAGCTTTTCCACTGCTCGTATCAACGTTACGTTTATAGAAGTATTTTCAAGAACTTGCCAGAGTTTACTTAAAGGCACATTACCATAGGTTTTTGTTAAGTCGAGAAAACAGTAAATGTGTGTCTCTGTCTGTTTTTTCCCAGTCAGTTGGCTAAGCGTAAAGATATGGTCTATACATGATCGCCCCGCTCTAAACCCAGCCTGCTGTTCTAATTAATTAAGGTTTTACTTTGAAATAAGCGATAAACATTTTTGGGGTAGTCTGAAAACTTATCTAGTTGTTTTCTCTTGATTTAGGTCTTTCTGACTGTCAGTTAAAACCACGCAAGACTACTGAATGATCTTGATTAATATTTTGGTTAAATCGGCAGCTTCATTTAAAACTCATGAATGTGATGTGTTTCATAAGAGGTAATGTCAATGAGGCTTGCAAAATTAAATTTTTGTCTGTTTGTAATTTGAATCAAGATTGCCTAGGCAAACAAAACCTCAGTAGAGTTTGTCCAGTTTATTAACGGCTAGCATAACTTATATGACTTCTTGAGTTACTACTATCTGTTTTTCTATTTCTCCAACTAGCTAATATCCATTTGATTATCGTGTCATATTATCAACTATTGTAAATGTGTGCTTTCAAATACTTGTGTGGTTGTGGATTTTATTTAAAGAGAAAACAATGTATCTTATAAAACTTATCATGCAGTTGTCTTTTCGATTCATCTTACACTACGTACTGGCTGCTAATAATACCATATGTAAGATTCCATAAACGTTACAAAAGTTATCTCGTTACAGTATATGTGGTTTTAATTGATGGAAAGTATAAATGTAATATGAATAAATAAAAGACAAACCACTCTGTTCGTTGTATTCTATTTTTCCCCGGCACTGCCGGTTTTTCACCGCGTCTGTGTATGATGTTTTATTTCTTTTGTTCCTCAAGCTTTCTGACCACAGCGCTCTTTATACGCCCGTAAAATTTGCTCGCAAGGGTCGATCCGGGTCAATTTTCTCCTCCATGCCCATACACCGCATCCAACAGCCATTCGTTCGTTAACTCAAGAAATAACTCCAATTTTGGGTTAAACAGTCGATATGTGAATGGAGAGAATTGAGTGTTATGCGCTACTATAACTGTTAGTTTCTCTATATAGTATTGCAAGTTATCGCATCCGAGGTACACATCAAGTTAGGAACATTTTCAGCAGTCGTGTAACCGACAGCCGTCTCCAATACGGATATAGAATTACATTTAATTTCGTAAAATATTAGAATTTTGTTGTGGACATAGATAGCAATGAAATATTAAGATGGATGGTCCGTACATAACTGAAAGGAGACGAGGTTGGAACACCCTCTCTACTTCCAGAAGACTTGAAATGTAAATAATAATGCAGAAATAAGAAATATTGTATTGATGTAACCGAAAACAAATATATGTATATATAAATTAAAAGTGAAAGAAAAAACTTTTTTAAAAACAAGCTTTTATTCAAATGAGCTAAAAGAAGAACATAATATTTCGCTTCAAAACTTTTACTATCAACTTATAACGTCTTTACACAATTTATATGATATAAAAGCTTGTAGTAATTACTTAGTTTGATAATTCAATTTGTTTTTTATTTTTTAGTTATCGCTGCACAGGTCCGCAAAAACCCCAGTTCACCAAAATCGACGGATTAGAGCAACAGAGTTTATGATCATCATATTTTTTCCTTTCATTTGATAATAATACTGTAGGAAAGAATAAAAACTTGGTCCGCTATCTTTAGAACTCCACGAATTTATTTTTCTAGTTATTCTCAGCAGGCCCTTTCATTTGATACTCATACTGTATGAGTGCATTAAAAATAACTAGTCCGACAGTTTGGGTGTTCCGCCATATTGGATTTAGAGTGACGTCACTTTATTTTTCGACTTATTCTCAGCAAGCCCTTTCATTTGATACCCATATTGTATCAGTGCATTAAAAATAACTTGTCCGACATCTTGGGTCTTCCACCACATTGGATTTAGAGTGATGTCACAGCCAACCGTGCATTGTCATCCAAACTAAACGTCTATGCAACATTTCAGATCAATCAGTTGAAGATATCTGCCTCAAAATTGAGGTTGCAGGATTGCATCGAACAAACATAGTTACATAGATACATACATAAATTGCAAGTTAAATAAAAGCTTATGGAGAGGTGGCACTTCCCACGGTTATTCATGTTTGTGTATTTGTCTGTTTCGCTCGTTTGATGTACCCTCACAAACCAACAGCGACGCGGTAACGCGTGTTTGTCATTAGATACTATTTGTAAAATAGACAAATAATACTAATTTTCTGTCGATTATGTCACCAGCTCGCGGTTGTATGTCACATATCACAAATACCCAAACACGAATAGCCGAGTGAAGTACCAGCATCACAAATAACAAAACGACGAAACTAGAAAAAATTACGAAGAAGCGTTATTGGAAAGAAAAAACTTTGTAAGCAAAATAATACGCGACTGATAATAAATCAAAAAATGTTTCTATGAAAACAATCTTGAAGACATACTGCAACTGACAGGACTTAGCAATTCCTGAAAACCTGATATTATATATTCACATGAACAATGAAAATGGTATAGTAATACTGTAGTAGACATGATTTTGCATAAAAAAGTTAATTTAATGTGGTACCTACTACAGTAGAGCATGGTTGAATAATGAGGTGGTGGAAAGTAAGACAACTGCAATTGACCTGAACATAGACGAACGTACTCCTACACATCACTGTCAACAGAAAGAGCTTGCCCCTCATTTAGGCGATTAGTAAAAAGTCGAAGTGAGTCACCACGGATGTTCCCAAAAATAAAATATCGCGGCATTCAACAGTGGCCGCATCTCTGATGTGAACAGTTCGTTTAAATGTAGCTAAAGTAAATTTAGGAGAATCCAGTTGTCATTTGTTAGTGTAGACATTTGAAAAATCGACTGGTGTTTCTATACAGTCAGCATTTCCGCTGTTCTGGCAGATGTATTTTAGTGTTTTATTTTGGACCACCGTTAGGGTATCGTGGGGCTTGTAGAATTTACAAATACCATGTAGATTAATTAACTCACTGCTGTGTAAGCATATTAAGGATTTTAGAAGTCAGTCTCATCCCGTACAAATCCAATATGTACACCGGTGAGGCGACTTTAAAATCTTGGACACTAAATTTATCCTTCTTTCCAAGGCTTTTTTGTATAAATGAACACCCGATGGGGTGCCGTAATTATTTACATTGTTTTTTATATGTAGCAGATTTCAGTACAAGACAGTTGCAAGTACTGTCATAATTCTTACGCTAAATACGCCACGTACTGTTGCTCTCTGTACCAATTAGCTCGGTATGTGACGCATTACCCTACCCAAGTGCGCCATAGTTTAATACACAATGGAAAATTCCATAATATGCTGTTAAAGCAGTATCAGTATCGATTATGTATGAAATTTTGCGGATAGCATATACAGCTTTAGATAGTTTAGTGCATATAAAATTGATATAAAATGACTGAGTCATATGAGAGAAACTTTATACCTGAAAATTTTGCATGCAGTGTATTCGATTTTCTACGGTTTTTCCAGTGTTTAAATATAATTCATTTGAACCAAACCATTTTCCAAAATGACTTAGCACGCTTCTCATGACATTTTCCTTGTTTCACTACTGTTTTTATCTAAAAAGAAGCTGAATGTAGTATCATCAGCATTCATAGTAGTTATTATGTCATTATTCAGCGTATTTATGTGACTAGACTATTTATATACAATGAATAAAAATGGTCCGAGTATGGAGCCCTGTGGAATCCCCTCTATGTGCAATTAGCACTTGACTGAACTTTCCATTACAGTAAGCACTTTGTCATCTGTTTTTAAAATATGATTTTATTAGATAGCTCGTCACACCTCTGATACCATAGAATTCCAGCTTTTCAATTAGTATACGTTCGGATCTCTGTATGTCCTCTGTAAGGCTCATTATAGTATGAGATGTTCCTCTACCAGGTCGAAAACCATTCTGACTGCCATTGATTATATTCATTTTGTTTGAGTATGGTTCCAGCTGTGCAAGTATAGCATATTCAATTATTTTTGATGAACTCGGAACTATGTGAATCTAACTATAATTGTCTAGGGCATCTGTTTCACCTTGCTCATGGATTGGTAATAATTTTGTGTATTTACAAAAATCTGGGAAATAGCCATCAGATAAACATGCGTTAATTACTTCTGTCATAGGCTAGACTATGTATTGAGTATATACAATCAATAATGCTGTACTGATATCGGAAATGTCCAAAGTTTTTTTGCTTTTTATTTTTTCAATGTCAACTGTGACAACGTCAACTTCTGTCACAGGTTTAGAAACATAATGCATTCGCGCTCAATTTATGTAGTAGTAATGTCAATAGCTTTTGGGCATTTCTTTATAATTTTCTTTGCATAGTGCAGAAAATACTGGTTGAAAGTATTTATATAAAGCTCCTCATCAACATGTCGCAATCCCCTTCCACATTCATTATTGATTACATTCCAGACAGCTTTAATTTTGTTCTCAGACATAGCTATAATACGTTTATTTTTATTTTTTATTGCTTCAATGCAACAATGCACTAGCGTATCTTTTTTTAAATTTCGTCATATCAGGCTGTGACAAAGTAATAACAGATCTTTGAGGTTATCCAATCGTGGTGTTTTTACTTTTTGATTTTTTAGTCAACCTTTTTAGATGTTACAAGGAAAAAGGAATGATTGGAATTGGATTGGAATAATGGTTGAAATTATCGGAAAATATTCCAGATTATTATTATTATCAAAGAAAATATCCAATATTCTTATCTTTCCCACATACATATATTCACACATAACACTCCTGGGGTAGGCGCTTTATATCGAGAATTTCACTGGCGTCCCATGAATGTGGAACATAAATACTACTATCTCCATGAAGGTGCTCCATCCTACAAAAGCAGCTTTGTAAAAGGAAGTTAATCAAGTTACAGTTGGTAAATTCATTTTCATGAAACCAATGCTCAGTTACACATGTGATTTTAATGTTGTCGATATCATTAACATCATTGTCCAATTCTAAGATATTACTTCTAATGCACTGCACATTGAAATTCATCATCCGAATAGTGTCATCTTGGTCTTCAGGACTAGATATTTCTTGAAATACATGTTTCGTTGGTGTTAGATTTTCAGTTGTTTCGAAAAAAATATGTACTTTTTTATGAGACAACCCCACAATACAGACAGGCAGATTATCCATATGCTGAAAAAGCTTTTACGGGCACCTCAAAATTCGGAGTACTTTGCGCAATTTTTCATAGCTAGTGAAGGTAAAATAGGTCTAAACTAGCTGCCAAAGATTGTCTATTTGCCTCTTACAGAAGAAGTTATTCACTATTGCTATCTCTCGTAGGAGGAAAACTATCGATAGTATTTGGTGTTAATCATCGCAACTTATGTTTTTGTTCCAACCAAAAGGATTATTGAAGATGCAATTGAGAAAAATCCATGATTTTGTTTTGTAGAGTCGCGGCTCGACCACGCGCCACCATCATTCCATAAGAATTTAAGGTGTCTGTAAGTTACGTTCTTGTTAACGCCTCCCATCTCTCTCAATCTCTCTTAATACAACTCTTAACACAACTGTCATTCTAGGCATTCGTAATTTCAGGAAAAAAATTAGATTTTCATTATTCCATTTGAGTCTAGTCTATTTCACGCCATTGTATACGAAATTATTATAGCGGTACTGCAATAGTGGATGATTTACTCACCTCACCATTCCCTACATTGCACCTTCAAACTGTAAACACCCCAGAACTGAGCGACATTTTGTAGCAGTCAGACCTCTGACCGCTCTCGCATTGCAATTGTCGAGCGAAGCACGGGTACCATGTGTGAAGATCTGCATTTACTCTTATCATTGACTTGCTTACACTTACAAGTTCTCTTCCCAATTGTTGTAGTCCTGTCACAGATGTTCATAGTTTTTCGGCCGTTATAACTATTTGAGGTACTTCTCCGATTACCCTTGCTCAGTGGTCTCAAGGGTTGTTTTCAAACTAGATTCAGCAGCTCAGTGCAGCAAAGTATGTCATATCTATTGCTTATTGGAACTTTTGTAGGCGGTGCAGCTGCTAGATCACGCTTCTCATCTCCCATCACCAACCTGTACGTGTCAGCATTTACTGTATCTCCATGAGTTCCGTTCTTTGATATATCGTCGTCAGATGTAGACTCTATTTTTGTAGCCATAGTCCAATCATACTATAAGCATTGATTTGATCGATTCAGAAATGCGATCAGCCACTAAAATCGAGTCCTCTAAGGGCGACAAAACTTCACCAAACTCGATCACCGTAACGTTGCTGTTTTTATATTTTTTTGCACACATTTTGTATACGTTGTGATTTTCCCAAATTCTCAACAGAGTTCCAAACATTTAAGCATAAATAATACAACGTAGGTTTAGAGAAAGTTCATATACCTTCTTGGGGCATGCCCAGTCAACTGAAAAATTGAGAAGACAATCATGATTAATTTTTTTAGCGGTATGGGCAGATTTCCTAACAGCTCCAATATATTCTACTTAAATAAAATCACGACTGCGGGTAGATGCCTTAGAGAGCTTACGATCTACATATGGAGGTCAGTCATTGACAATGCAACTGTTTGGTGTGTAATTGTTACCGCTCTACAATGTTCCGTCGGCGACACCGACGGTGTGAAGCCAGGGCATTATTTATTTACGTCCTATTAACACCACTGTAGATATTATAATGAAGCGGTGAATGTTAGATGAGTTTCAAACAGAGCGAAATGGCGGGACAACTAGCAACTCACAACGGTTGTTTTCCATTGCTATGGGAATAACGCCGATTGTAGACTAATTTTCACATTAATTATATTACGTGTGAAATATTCTGACAGAATTCAAAAGCATCCCAGATCTTTTGAGATTCCTGTATCCATTTTCTTTTCTAATTAGATTACATGGGACTTTGAAATAGAAACATTCTACCTTTACAGTATGACCAGAAAACACTTTCTTATAGACAGCCTTCCGTTTATTATAGACAAGCTCACGCAAAGACAGACATCCCATGATGCTCCATAACCGCTGCGATGTTTCACATGCGAAGCTATTAATCTGTTATTCCCAACAATATATTGATGTACAGCAAGGAAAACGTTGGAGAAAGGACAGATTCCTGCGGAAAGCCCATATTGACGGTAAACACATGAGAAGCATATCTATCCAACCCGACGAATAAGAACCGATCATTGAGAAAATATCCAATCATTGGCACAGACTCAGTGGTAACCAATAAGCATTAAGCTTAATCAGAGAATTGTGATGCCTAAAGATACTTAGATAGGTTCTCTATGAAGCTCTATCTCTGCTCCACATATGTGTGACGTAGATCAGAGACTATCTCGTGGATCTATGCTTGCGGTAACAATACTGGCGATCACTGATTATATTATTCATGTCCAGGTACTTCATAAGCTGTACGTTAATGACAGTCAATATTGTCCTGGACATCATGCAGAACAGCGGTTTATATATTTTTTCTACCCTTCTTAGGTATAGGTTGCATTCGACCAATCTTCCATCCAGTAGGAAACACTTTTCACTGGAAGGAAAGTTTAAATAGTTTGAAGAGAACTGGTGTAAACTCTGTAGCAACATTTGAGGGCGATTGCTGATATTTGGTTATTTACTACTAGCTTTGCAGGAGTTCAGTTTTTCCAGAATACGATTTAAATCTTGGTGCTCAAAACTAATTTCTGACATTTTGTAGTCCTCGTTGATGGTAGTGGGGAGAGATCCTCTTTGAAAATTTAATGTAAAACTGACAGGGATAGATGCTATCGACCCATTAGCTCTTGTCAGTGGTGGTATGAATGAGTAGCAGAAGTTCTGGCTGATAATCTTGGCTACAGACCAAACTGATCTGAATAAGGATATGAGACAAATTTGTATCTAATTTTCTGGTTGTTCTCCTCTTTGCTGTTGTTGATGATATCGATTTACAATGGCTTCTGACATCCATGAAACAAAGGTGACTTTTGGTACCATGGTTTTTGCCGTAACTGTGTCTCTGTAGTTCTGGTTAAACCGAAGTTTGTTTTAGGAGTAGCATTTATCGTTGTGAGTAGTATAGACTTCCTACCTGATGTTATTACATGTGTTATTTTTGGACACAAACTGTCGGATATCTGGACTTGAAACAGACATCATTCCATAAAAAGGATTGGTAATGGTTCCTGAGAATATCCACAGATGCTGTCAGATTGTGGTCAGATGTTCCTAGTGGAGCGCGTATATTCACTGTATATATGGCAGCATTTGTTATAAGGTTCAGGTCTAGCAGCTAGGTAGTCTTCATGGCACTCGGGAGCTCTAAAATATCGCCAACTTCATGTATGGGTTCTCAAATTTTGGCTGCCAGTAGTGCAAGCAGGGTAAATTTGCAATTCTCTCCCAACTTTATCTAAATTGATCTGTTCGCAAGCAACCTATTTAAAAAGCGATGTAATCTTATTTATTTGCGAGATAAACATAGGTATTGGAAGGGTTTTCATAGAATAAATAGTTACTGGATGTTACCTTGTACCATAGTTTAATGAGAAGCGTGCCTCGTATTGCAGTTATTGTGAGAGTTTGGTTTAATGATTAATGGCAGATATATTGGAATATTTGATGCTTAATCTTGATTTTTGAAAATATAAGCTGTCTCCAGTAGGCGACGCTGTATAGTTGAAAACACGGACTTTTACCAACTTCGGGCATATGTATTTGGCAAACTAATAAACCACTGTAGTTATCGCAATATTTCGTACTAGCTAAATATGTCAGGCCAGACAGAGTGGTTTGCTTGAAATTGGTTAAACGGTTTACTTCCATTAGGAAGAAAATGTAATGGAGAATTTGTTAAAAGAATTCTTCATTATTCTTCATCCTTCGTAATTCCTCCTACCAACATCAACGAAGTTCTTGATTCACTATCCGAGGTAATACATTTCAGTCATCTTGATTTAGCAGACGGGTGTTATCAAACAGAATTACTCGTAGATGCTTCAAGTAGACCTTGTACTTGATTGACCACAGATAAAGGTCAGTTTCATGTGAAACTGCTGCCTAAAGTAAAGTCGTAGCTCTTCTTCCCGAACAATGATGGTAACGTCCAGATTAAATTAGTAAGTTGTTTAACATATTCAGATGATATCATTGTCCCTGGAAACAATTTATATGATAATAAAACTCCAGGCAATTTTCAAAAGCAGGGAGAGAATCTTAAACTCAATCCACATAAATGTCAATTTCTGAAAAAGTACCTCTTGTATCTGGGTCATGTAGTGTCGTCAGAAGGATTGTGTTCTGGTCTATCAAAAATTGGTTATCAAAACTTTCCAAGCACCAAAACATTTATCCGATTTGTTGCACTTGCTAATATCTATAAAAATTCTTGAAAATGAAAAAATATAATAATCGCATTTATCGGCAAACATACAAAATGAAGTTGGCGAAAACTAAATGTTAATGTTAAAGTTTAATTTAAAACTGATCATGTTCAAGAGTCCTGCCTCTTTCACTATTCAGATAATAAGCAGTCTTAGCAAGAAGAGTATCAAATCAAGCCGAGATAGCTTACTTACCCTTTAGTACACCGTCAAATAGAGAAAGATGAGAAAAAAGTTCCGATCGTTTTTTCGGAACTATTGACACTTTCTAGAAAATAGGAGTCGACCGCATTGACAGATGAAGGTGAAATATCAAAACTAAAAGCAAAAATACAATTAAATATTTGAGATTTTGTCTGGATCAAAGGACACAAGGGCGATTGAACATATCAAACAAACCGTTGAAAATGCGAACCAGTCTGCTGCATTGCATCCTTGATTCAGCTGATGCCGTTTGACGGAGAGAAGAAAAAAGTGAGATGAAATAGAAATATATTATGACATGACTTATAACACAGTCCTACCTACCATGCCGAAATAATACGAACGGGAGTTTTGGTTGGTGGATATAAGAAATATTTATTCAACAAGTTCTTCCGCTATTTAATTTAAAATGAGCAATAGAAGCTTCCCCGTTAATTAAAAAATGTTGAATTTGCTACGCGATTCTTGGGCGAAACAAAAGAACCGCAACATCTAACCTACCAAGAATTGTAAAACAACGATAGATTGTTAGGAGATGGGCTGATCTGCAACCTCCTTTTGTTTGGATGTGGCCTTTGAGGCCACTCTACATTATTTCAATTAAAATTCACAGGTATGAGTAGATGTTGCAAGAGCCATATCATACATCATAGCATAGTGACTTCCTGTATGACGACAAGATGAATATTCATCAGACTACCATCATACATATACCGGGTTGTTTATCGTTAACTTGACATACAACAATATGCTCGAAGTTTATAACTACCCAGTAGATAGATATATGTTTCTAACCGGTCAAGAGTGTCATGCAATGAACTGGCAATGGCGTGAAGTATTCAGGATTTATGCAGCGACCATCTGGATGTGATCCAGCTATGCCCGCCCTGGAATAACCGTCATTTCTTAATGGCATCGCTCCACCTCTATGCAATCGCAGAGATATACATTAGCTTCGGCTTGAAAAATCACCACACATGGTCATGAAACTTGCCCTTTGACTTTTCTTTTCCGTAACTTTTTTCAACATTCAAGTTTATATTTTTTATCAACTGAAAGGGTTTTTATATATCACGTATTAAGTGTAATGTTTGATATTTTGACTTGATTTTTAAATGGGTGGTAAATACCTACCTAAACCTCGTAACATTACCATGTAATTCAGTACCCATGTAACTGTTTTAATAATTTATTCAGTTTGTACACACTGATAACTTAAGCACTTAATGATTTTGCAGAGACGATTTGGAGGATTTTAAACCTTTTACCGAGCAAAAAATATGTGAATTGGATAATAATAAACATTGATAATAAGTGTAAAAAACATGCTCCTACATTGCGACATTTTTAACAAAACAGAAATATTGGATAAAATAATGTACTACCGAGTATGATTATAAAGGACTGATCATTTAATTAGCTTGTTTAACCATATCATTTGATTACTGTGTTTGGTTATTTTCATCAGAATATTGTTTAGCTGCGGACGTGTTTTGTTCATCTACATTGGTTTCTTTAACATTCCTAGTTTATCAATTGTTGTACTGAGAGCTCATCTAGATATTTGATAATCATGATCAGATACTTTCAGCTCTGAAGAAAACAAAAATGGACGCCGAAACGACTGCGAATTTAGAATAAATAACTTCATCTATTCTGCTATATTTAAATTTGATGAAAAATCGCTCGTCTTTCACCTACAAACAAATTAGAATTACGACGATGCAAGATCCAATTACTAAAGTACGCTTTCTTGAGCACTTAGGGATTTCTGAGGAATACCTACATACATGTCGGAAATATGCACTGGGTCTTGTTCCTGATGCATTATTCTACAAAACAATGCCACTCCGCAATCGGTAATAATGGTAATGGAGAAGTAAACGACATACAAAGCAACTGAGCGATCGTCACTCTGTGTAAGCTGTAGCTGGATTTCAATGGACTTCTAATCATTTCGGCATACTTACAACAGAGCTATTATGCCACTCGAGCCTTCATCTCTCATCTCGATATATCGTCGATACGGGGGTTGCTCACTCTTATTCGGATGCTCCGAATTACTGCGAATGCAGAAGAACTGCAGATATGAGAATAGTGCAGTAAAATACACCTATTGGTTATCATTTACAAAATCTCACATTGGTGTGGTTTATCCTGACTGTAGTACTTAACCTCAATCTAATACGTATAGAAGCAAACAAAAACGCTACCAGACAGTTCGTATTGACTACCTGCACAGTCGAACATGTATAAGTTAGATGGAATTGATAACTAAATATTATTCCACCTGTGAGGGTTACAATTTTAGGACAAATTACCATAGTTGTTATTTTTCTTTTGTAATGATTAATGAAGAGTGGACAAAGAAGGAAGACGTGGGCGTGATCACCCCGAATCACTAAAAATAAGCAGGTTTTTCTAAAGCTATGCACTTTGCGATTTCACAGCTGCTTTCGACCCCCATTTGAAAGTAGTTGTAGAACCATCTGCATATACTGGTAACAGTAAATTTTTTCCAGATACTATTAATCCATATGTTTCAAGTCAGGAAGTTCTTCAATATCAGTCTACATTTTGCTCTCTTGGCGAACCCCTCAAAATTTGTGAGGTACACGGCATATAGCTGTACAACATATCATTAATTTATTTACTCTCGGATGAATTAGAATCCTAGCCCACTGTTGAAAAGCCTAAAATGAGATCACATTTATTACTTGAACTTCAGTAGTTTGACGTCAGTATATTGTGTAGTATTCAGGTGCTCTTACTTGAGGTTTTTTATGCCGCATTTCGCTTGAAACTTTAAAGCATCATGAGCTTGTTAAAAGATTACCTAGATTATCCGTCAATTGAGTAACTAGGCCTTATAATGAATATAAAATTAGAGTTTTCACATCTAGCATATTGCTTATCATGACTAGTTATAGTTCTATTAAATTGTTCTATATTTTCTGTCTTGGGGAAGGTAAGATGTAAGTGCATTTGCATTATGGTTGAGGACCTAGGAAATCTCAACAATGACCATCAATATATTCTCAAATTATTTCAGATCATAAAGTATTATATTTCTCAAGCTTGCTTGAGATTTCATTCCTATTTCTTTATCTACTTGTATTGTCAGCTAGGGATTTTTTGAATTGATAGTGGTAATAATGAAATATGGCATTCAAGAAATTTCATTCAGATTTGCTATTTGCTTTGTTTCTGATGTTACATGTAACAGGAGAAAGTATCAAGAGGTCATCTATAATTGAAAAACAACACAATTTTCTAATTGTGAATATGTGTTTACAGGGTATCGTCCTCCTACTGATGGTACTATAATCCAAACGGCTTCATTTCGCCTAGAGGATAAAAAAATTTTTTTAGCTCATTTGCTAGTGTTCATTTCATTTATGACTGGAATTGGAATGCTGAAAGGCAACATACTGTCTTGACACATAGTCGAAGATGTCGCTTTGTGCTTCTTGAGAACCGTAAGATTAACAAAAAAAATCACATGGCATGGTAGCACTAATGGTCAGAAGTCATAAATAACGTCTGCAATAAGGACTAACATTTTTCTGCATCCTAGTATCTAAACTGCGTTGCATCTATGGTTCCATCTAATAAGTCTCGGTGAGCTGACTTTGGTTGGATAGATCTCTCTTATATATGTGATTATATAAATCGAACACCTATAAGAGCATCGGCTTGAAGTTATGTCTGATTATCAATTATTCCGTTATACGTTATGCCTTGTTTTAACCTTCAAACCTTCAAACTGCTTTTACCCCTACTCCGACCCTGACCTACGTGCCAAGACGACGTCCTACCGCATTGGCTGAGGGACGACCAATACTCGATACTCTAGCTTTCTCCCACCTCCTCAAAGCATTTCGCCATGTAATCTTTTTGTTTTTTCGTGTAGCAGACCGACTTCGACACGGCAAGCAGCTACCGTCTCCGTCTGCCTTCCGCCATTTTCTGCGAAAGGATTGCATTAAACATAAACACACGTGTCGTCCTGCGGAGTTGCGGACGGTCGTCTAGCTCGGTTTGCTGCAGTCGCTGCAGGCTACAGGAATTTACTATCTCGGTCGAAGGACCGTCTCCAGATTCATTTAAAGCAAATTACAGGTTTTAACATAGCCAAAGATGCTTCTTATTTATCGTAAATGAAGCTCAGCAGTGTGAATGAAGATTGCACCAGAAAGTTGCCTTTTCTTGGTCAGTATGGTTAGGTTTTATCATTGTTAGTCACTTGACAAGCAAAATGTTTTATGGTTAATGCCATTTTTGAAAAAGAAATTAGTTCTACAAAATGTTTTTTATACATTTTTACCATTTTGTATAATTAGAGAGTAGTTGAAGATTCCATGAAAAACATGAGGTTTCATAATATTTTCAGACATCTTTTCTTCTTAACCGATTATGAAATTATTAATTTTATCCGAGCGTGATTTTTGCAATACAAAACGAGCTGAATAGCATTGCATTTCATTACGTGTTTCGCACACTGTTTACAGTTATATATTTTCCTTGGAAAAAATAAATTCTCAAAAACAATTTAGTAAGCCGTTACAATCTAAGTTTGTCTCTGGAATTACTTTTAAGGCGAAGCCATATCTTCTAAATCTGTCATGAAGTATGAAATGTTTCGCTTTAGAAATCAAAATTGAAAAATATAATTTATTGTATATGTTGAATCTCATGTTGAAAGTCAGGGTTGTTACGTACTTCCATATTTTTCTGAAGACCGAAAAAAATGTACCCTGCGATACTCAATTTTGCCGCCTCCGACCCACGTCACAGCCCCTTCTTGCCCTCACTTCCTAGATCCAAAGCTGACCGATCCTAGTGTCCCCCTAATATCATGTTGCTTTTTCTGTAGCGTAAGCGGCATTGTGGTTTGCTCCGACTCTTGGAGTGACACTTGTGTAAGCATTGTGCAAATAGGTATTACGCATCTCTCAAGTATTCACCGCTTTTAGCCTCATAATCGGATAAATTCGCAAAACATGAATAATTATCGGAATATCCATATTTTTGATTGACTATTGAGTAAATCAAAAGTTACTATTTCATAAAAAAAACAAAAGTAAGAAGATTTTAAGAAATATTTGGATTTGAGAAGATAAGCGTTTCTACCCATGAATGATATTGTTAGGAATTCGTAAATTCTGATCATCATATATTTCACAACAAACACTGAAGTTTTACTACTTGTCAAACCACTTTTAAACCCGACACGTATTTTGCTATAAAAGGATCTTCAGGGGAAGATTAGAACTAGTCGCGTCCGGTTAAAAAATGTGGTGTGGCGAGTGTTAGAACTGTGTAGTTGTTTGTGTTTGTGGTTGCTGCGCTAAAGGATCATATATATTATACACAAGTCTAATTCAAAGGCGTATGTTGTAAACATTCAAGGTCTTCACAGTCCACTGTAAGAATTTATGACCTCGACGGTAGATCCATCCCCTAGACCTAGTTATAAACCAAGCACGAGAAGTAATATGGCTGTAGGTATTTTCACGATTATGCTAACAAAACTTGATATTGCCTATTAATTTTTTATATTTTTCGAATCAATAGAGGTGAATTCTAATTAGTTGGCTGTAGCAACTGAGGCGATGTGTATATAACACCATAGGTTTCATAGATCATCAATTTTTATCTGATGAAGCTCGAATTGATAATACCTCATTAAGTGTGTGCTCTCCACTATGCAATAGTCCTGCTATAGACAACCATGTTTTGTCCTTAGCCTAGACTCGTCAGTATAACCTGACGGTCTAGCTGTCAGGTGGTATATACGTATAGCTAGCCGCCCGGCGATACTGACGAGTCTAGGCTAAAGACGAAACATGCATGTCTATAGTAGGTCTGATGTATAGTGGACAGCATTCACTTAATATTCGTTGTCGGCTACTAATTTGAATGAGCCGAGATAAAACTACATCGTAAAAGTGTTTACAAAAAACAAGGGATGTTGTAAATCAGTTCACCTTTGTTGACAGATGTCGTAAGGGACATCGGTTGGCTTCGTAAGATGTCAATGGCTGTCCTCATAGAGGGCGACATTTAGATTAGTTGATTATAATACCTCATGTTAGCCCAGCTGTCGAAAAGTCCCATTATTCCCATTCTGGAGTCACACACAGTAATCTGAAAATACATATCTGCCGCTGTCTGTCAGTTTGTTTCGCTATATCTGTGTCGATTTGTGTGGTTCGGTCTGTCTTTGTCGGTCTATGTGAATCGGTTATGGCGCGTATGCAGGTCGACTGCAAAGAAGCAACATGAAACGTTTTCTTTGATATTTTGTTGGCATTGTACATTGTGTGTGATGGCATAAATTGTCACCGTAGACATTATTCATCTCATCCCTGGTATTATTATGTTGATTGAGCTATTGATAAGTGATAACAGCCTTTCTTTCAATCTACTTGGCTTTTTTTCATATCTAGTGCAACCATATTATAAAGTAGTTAAAACTATTTTAGAATACGTAAGTAAAGTAAATTCTTCCAAGAATCTAGTAATATTGTGTGTATATCCCCTATGTTTAACGCCTTTTTTATCTACGTGGTGCTTCCACGGTGGTTGCTGCTGGACTAGCCAAAAAAAGTATGTTGTACGTACCTTCGTGTGGTAGGCTGACGATGATGTCATTCATGATAACTGATTGTTTTTAATGAAAAGTTGAGTTTCCTTTATGTAGCGAATCAATGGAAACATCTTTATGCAACACAAATCAATGCATACCATATAAAAACCTTTCTTGCCACTTTTTGCGTAAGCGTGGGTAAGTCCAAACCTGTCCTCGTCTGTTTGCCTTGTATGAATGTATCCAGGGGCAGGGGAGGTCCCGACCTTAGAGAGCCTCACTCCCGACGACCAATACGTTCCTTGGAAAACCACTTTTCCGCATCTTGCTGTGCTACTTTTTGTTTCTTTTCGAGCGGAAGGAGTCACCTATCGCTTGCAGGTAAGGCGGGGAGGCAGAGGGGTCCAAAAGGAGCTGCATTGGCGGGTTAACAAATTGAAGAGTCGTGGTTCGTTAACTAACTACCAAAGCTGGGGAACAACGCTCCGAATAATAAAATCTGGATATTGTAGAGAGTGATACTTATTTGCAGTTCACAGTTTACTAAATATGCACACAATTTTTTTTGAAAAATACACCAAAAGTATATTTTGAGAGTATTATGAAAACGTAAATCGAAATAATACAATGACTCTCATTACTTATCACTCTCCCAGGATTCTTGGGACAAACATTCCCTGTTTTTTCAATAACAGTCGTTGATATTTGATTTTGAATAGAAAATTTTCCGTATAATTTTTTGCTGTACTGGTGTTTTTTATATTAATTCTTATTGAAATTGCGCAAATGAGGCTATGTTTTATGGTTTTAAAAATTCAAAGACTTTTAACTTGTCGCTCTGGCATATCTAGTAAAATAATATTCATATCTTTCCCTTCTTTTTTCTTAGCTGAGCCTTATTTCAAAAAATGACGTCAAGTAGGTTGACACTGTATTGTGGTCCTACTTTGGAGCTGTCAATCTTTCAAATTTGAATAAAAAAATATTACCACTGAAATAACATAAATCATGTATGATTTGAAAAAACACTGGAAAAACTAGAGTGTTAAATTAAACATACCAACCTGGCAAAAGCCGAGATTGTTAGCAAATATATTGCGTTATTATATGATAGCTTCAGTATTTCTCTGCTATGACTGAATCGATATCTCAAAAAGTACTGGGTCAACATTTTATAGTTGATAGATTGAACGTCTTCTATCAATAGCAATTTTTTTAGATCTCCCCCTCAGCTACCCAGTTTTTTATAGTTCATGAAACTTCATGTTATATACATAAATATATGTAAAAGTGTATTTTTCTTTTTCGTTTAAAGGTTTAGTAAAGAAATAGTTCATGCTAACATTCGTCCTAATAAAAATGTATAATTACTATATTTCAGTCCCAATGGTGTTTCATTCAGTCAATATATTTTATTCTTCAAAAGGAGTGTATGGATGGAAAATGAATGCACTTTATCAAAATATACAACTTCTCACATTGTTCACATTGCTTTTGAGTGCTTCAGAAGGGGTTTGTTTTTTTTCTCGCCAGGTTTTGCAATAATATTAGATTTCCCGGCGGGATTTAGTCAGTATTTCCCAGATATTTTCACATCTTTTTCATCTTCATGGAATTTAAATATATTTTATTGCATTTACGTAATACGCACGATCAATAATTGCCGTTGCTTTTTTCATGATTGTTATGTATGTATACAGGTTGCAGGTGTTTGGTAAATAATATACTTCTGTGTTTGTGTTTCTAGTCAATTATACAACATCAACATTTTGCTGTGTTCCCTATTTGAGAATGAAAACGAAACGCGTCACAAATTTGACAAATTTATTCGTGAAACTTGGTAAGAGCATCTAAAACACATGTATAAAGAGGTCCATTCATAACGCTTTAAGCACGGTTCTTGGAAGAAGAAGCATTAGAAATGTTTTTTTTACTAATTAGCGGATTAACAATTGCATATTCGTTACAAGGTAATTGAGCGGAATGTAGTGACCAAATACTTTCCATCCATTTTATCATCACACAAGCAAAACATTATAACATTTTCTGGGCTGTGCTCGAAAATGACTGCTCATCTTAGAAACCATAATGAAATTTGTATACCTAATAAGTAGTTTCGGCACATGAAAATATACAGAAGGTTGATGATAATGATTGCAATATCATAAACCATAACAATAGTAACGATTAACAACTTTCTAAATCACGGTCATAGCAAACTAATAAAAAGTGAATAGGAAAAATGCATTTCTTTAGTGGAAATAAAATAGAAATTACTCAATAAACTATTTTTATTGTTGCGAGTTGTATTAGGGATAAGCAGAACTTTCTAATTAGGTGTCGCTAGCAATAATCTCAAAAACTTTTGTCTTTTTGAAAATATGTTAAATAACCCTAACGGAACATATTACACAAAAGTTGTAACACACGCCTTACTCTTCTGGTTGCCAGAGATGTTGATACATCGGCCAGTCTGGACCATGCCAAAGTACATGAATGGAGTTTTCCACCCTGCCCACGAAATAACGTCACGTCTGTTCCGACGAGACAGAGTCGAAGAAAAAAAGACAAACTGGGTGTATACCCTGTGCAGTCGTATATCTTGAATTTTATCTGAGACGGCTTACGGCAACCTTCAGGTGCATGCTACAGCATCCGAATGTGCTAGCCACCCCTTCATCCATCCGTTCACCTCCCATACGAAAACTTGACTCGGAGAAAATATAAAATTGATCAGTTTGTTATTACTATCTGCCAGTGGCAGCGAATGATACAGAGGTTCAGAATTCAGAAATGATAATACTCAATATTATCTAAATACATCTGTTGGATCGTTTATTAGTTAGTGTGTATGGGACAAATTTACACCTTCATTTTACTGACAACTGAATAGCTGGACAGACATGAGACACGATTAACATTCTGAAACCATTATGGCCGAAGTACAAAACCGCGAATTAGCTTTCCTGCAATGCCAGATTCAAGGAGCTTGACGCTATTCTTAGGTCAATTCGACGGATGCCTCAATATGTAGATTCAACTTGACTTATATTTAACATCTACGAGGAGGGTTTAGAAATTGTCTTGCAATAATCACACAATATAAGAAATGATGATATATAACGATATACAAATTCGCTCTCAGAAACTCCGTGAAAAATTTGACCTACTGCGGGTTTTGAACCATCGACTTTCTGATTGCCGGTCAACTTCCCTTGTCAACTAAGCTAAATAAGCACCCCGCTTAGCTAACCTAGAACGTCGATGATGCTTAGCATACTGTCCCAAAAGCCAATCTTCTCACGAATTTCAAACCACGTTCGTATCTCAATGTACAGCATTGCCAGTCATTTGGTTGGCAATAAGCTGCAACAGTGGTTACTGAGATCATACACCTGCATCGAACTAGCCGGTAATCAAAAGGTGTGTAGTTCAAATCTCGCAGTGGGCAGTTTCTAAATGTGAATTTGGATATCTGCTCTCATCTCCTAGATTAACAGGTAAATAAATCTCATCGTTGTTTCCTGCGTAGTGGTACTATGAGTGTTAGCGCGATTGTAGATCTTTACAGACCCAAAAATACTGGAGCTATACCTAGAGATACGAATGACGTCCGATATTTGAAAATTGTAAGCAAAACGGCTTTGAAGACAGTGGCACATAGCATGATCGGCATTTTATATCGCGTATGTCATCATTATTATTGTAAGCGATAATAATTGACTCAATATGTTACTGATCAGTAATGTATTTCGATATGTGTCTACGCAAAGATTGCACCTGACTTTCGAGATATGAATGATTGATTATACTTAAATCTACATCGTCAAAACCTAGTCTAATATTATATTTCTACTAACCGCTAATTTCAACCACATATGATTTATTGAATTATATTCATTAACGCTTTGGCTACTTCGGCAGTTTGTACTGTGCAAACAGCTGTAGAAGCAGCCGAAACGTGAGATATTTCAGTAAATCGTAAGTGGTTTCAATCAGTGCAGCGGCCAGATGAAGATATAATGAGCGAGCCTAGTGATTCTATTATATGTACGACCAAAACTGTGGATAACAGAAAACGTAGATGCTGGGCATTATTTGATAGCAGTAAGTGATGTTAGGAATTGGAGCTCTCCACATCCGGTCCAACAGGTACATAATACATGATGAGCGGTAGACAGGGAAACGTAATCCGGCCGTACAGGATCCCGAGGGAGACCTGAATTGTAATATTCGGGGTTGATGGGATAGCTAAGTACATATATACTTCAAGTGGGGAGGGACGATACAGCATTGTTACCCACATAATTGTACCTATTACTATATTGCGGAAAAATTTATTGTTAACAACTGTATGCTGGTACTAAGCAGGCTAAACTAGAATTGGTAGGCAGGCAAGCTCCAATTCAGTAAAGCCCACACACGTTTTGTGGTGTGTTCAACTACTATTATAATTAATAATACGTGCGGACGAAGTCCTACAGGCAGAACCATCACATAGGTTTGTATAAAAATAAAGTCGAGGCATTCGTAGCTAACAAAGTATTTTTTGATAGTGCAAAATAAAAGTGCAGGCTGACAGACCGACAGAACAAATCATTCGCTGATGATATTCAGGATCGCATCCAAAAATCATGACTTGAAGAAAACTAATGAAGTTAAAGCCAACACTTAATTGAAAATTTTAGCAGCAACCAGAAACCACGTTTAGCTCCCACAAAAAAGAGTATGTTGGTATAATCGAATGAAATTCAAGAAAATAATCTGATAATTTCTATAAAACATTAAAAAAATTGAGGAATATTAAGAGATGAAATTTTAAAATTTGTTGAGCACGTGATGCATTTGATTTCTCAATATTATGCTTTCCTACGACTTATATTTGAAAGCTGTTTTGCATAAATCTTCAAGAAAACAGCCATGTGAATCTTTAGTAATCTCCAAAATATCATACTTTCAGGTTACATACTACCGCTTTCTAGATATTATCAATAAAAATCGGCCTCAAAAAAATGTCAATACCTGTTGTAGGCTCAAGTACAATCTTCTGACATATTATCATATTTCAAAGACTATGTGTGACCTTCCCTGGATGGAAATTGAGAATCTGTATAAATTTCAGCTCCTAGGCTTCACGCACAGGGAATTGAGGAACGCCATCTTATCTAGCAAATAAATTTACACTGGGAGGTATATATTTACTATGTATGGTTTTAATATTATAATACTTTTACAATTCGATGCCGAATTTTAACACAAAAAAACTTAAATTCATAATGCGGGAAATCATACAATAATTTGGATTCTAACATACAAACTGCGGCATCAATATTTCAATTTAAGGGATAGATTTTAAATCTAAATCTCGCCTCCTGTAATCCATTACAAATTATTATTATTAATATAGAGGAGAGCAATGACAGTTCCATGATATTATAGTTAAAAACAATACTCTACTATCAGTATTTCGATGGTAGTGAAACAATAGAGTTATGTAACTGACAGAAATCAACCTCATTCACACCACACGTAGAAACTTTGGACTTCCGTCATGGGAAAGGGAGATGCTTTCGTATAGTCGGGTGTGTAATGTTGATGAATTATCAAGTTTCAACTGACAACATAATAAACTTGTCAACTGAGGCTATGAAAGAACGTCCGGTACTCACCTGTTGCTTATATCAGTGACACTTTCTATGATGTCTCTGTTTGTATGCAAGCTGCTGTTTAGGTCACCTGTACTGGTGATGTTTTATCATTACTATGCGATGATATAGGAAATAAAATAAATTCAGGCAGGTTGACGTAATTCCAAAGCAATGTGATCAGTTTATAAATAAACATTTGGATTGAAGCTTGAAACTGGTAGTCTTTTGGAAACTAATATAAGAAACTGTATCTCTTATGATTTATGAAATTGCCAAACAAAGACTGTACGTGAAATGCAAGTGCAACATACTTGATGCCATTTTATGGAGGCAAAATAGCACTTTCGTAATGATATGTGATCCTTATACACTTGAAATGTAGTGCTCAGGAGTAGTTGTTCAAACAGAAGCAGAATACCAGAGCCCAATAATTCCGTACAACTCACGATTAAGACGATTAAGTTTTTGATTTGAGCGCACGTAAAGTGGAGGGTTCGGCAACCGTGCTGCATCCTGCCAGGCATACTTACGCTGAAAAAGCACCGTCTGCGACTGCAAGGTTTTATTATTTTATTGCCCAACGTTTTGTAACACCACAAAAAATTCACCATTTTCATTCGTCAAGAATACAGGCTTCGGACTGTATTTGGTTTACAACATATCCTGATTGTTGTGCTCTTCCATGTTGTAGTTGTAGATAGGGGGTCGAGCCTCGACCAGCACTCGAAGTTGATACGGGTTAACACCAATCAACTTATTTTCCTCTTTCTTCTTTTTATTACTATATTTTACTCATTTTGAACAAATATTTGCTAAGGCTCAATGTTGAATAATTTCTAAATAAGTGCTCTCTATTATTTCAGGACTTTAGGACGCAACATCCAGTACTACCAAAATATTGACATAATGGATTTAAAAAAGCGTACTCAAATCATATACGATGTCACTGTATTGTATAGAAATTAATTACAACTGTATTCAAAAATTTCCCATCAAATTAACCACTATATGAAACTTCACCCTTAAAAAGTATTTTACTAGTAAAATGTTGGTGTTCAGAGAGACTATGATAATTTAGACCATCATGGATTTAATTAATTTAATTGCTACATATGGTATTCGTGGCAGCACAATGCCGATACCTATCAATTTTATGAACTTTAAAGTTATCTGTAGGCTTAGTTGGTCAGTTTTATCAATGAGGGTTGATAATATGTCATGTAAACCTACATTTTTTACTAAAAAGATGGAAGTTTCGATGCTTACGATAATATTTATCTTAAAAAAAGATAATAATTTGATAATAACTTTTGACCGACCTGGCAACCCTAGCGGAGGGGCAACTCGTTCTAGACATTAAACGCGACAGGTTGATCTGAACCATATTTATAGTGTGATGAGCATACATAAATTTCGTGTAATCTAACCAACCTCATATTTGTAATAGAATGTTTGAATTTGTTTGAAGCATGGAAAACCATATGAAATGATGTTTCGAAAATAGCTATTTCTAATATTTGAGGACTAGCAGATTCAATTGGAAAACTAATCGTATGAGTAGAGTAAAGTAAAAGGTGACTAAAGACATAAATCTTAATAAGAAATGAAATCAAAATTTTGATCTTTCCAATATGTATCTTTAATATCTTTTCTGTAAGATAGCTTTAATATGGTATACTAAGTAATATTGCTTTGTTTTGAAGAATGGCCTTGATGGAAGTATCAAGAAACATAAAATTTAGAATATTTCCATGCTCAATCTTTCATGTCCTGAGAATAGTATAGAGTAGTTCAACTAAAATTAACCTATGGTTTCTCTTTGATTCATTGCATTTCGACTGGTCGATTATTGAAACCACACATGTTTATTGAAAAATCTCTTCCAAGTTTATATTTTGCAAAAGGCTTGAATTTCAGTAAAGTTTGCTATATCAATATATGTGGTTTTAATTATTCACAAGTTTTAATGCGATAAGCGTAAAAGATCGATCAAAGATGAACTTTGGGGGAGAAGCAGACGTCCTGCAATGACCTATCAATAATTAGTCACTCAAGCCATGGGCTTGTAGATCATAGTTTATCTTACTTTTGCAGTGTTTATTCAGTAACTTTGGGTTCAATCCCAACTTTTTTATTCCTCGTGCTCACAGTTCAATAGTATCATTTTATTATAATCTAAAGGACCTATTGCAACCATTCCAAATGTATCACTTGAAATTACTGTTGAGGCGAACCTAGACGTAATATGCATGAGCTATTTTTTTTATTCATAGCATGTTCAGTTGGGGAACTACAACCTAATACCGTTTTTTTTATAAAGGCTGCCGGAGCAGCCGAGATGTTAGTAAAGATACCAGGGTTGAGTGTCAGAATAGGTGATAAACTTCGCCCTGTATATACTTCATGAATATGAATAAAGCCGTTATTATTATTATTATATTTCGTCAATCACATGTGGTTCCAATTAGAGGCCAATAAAAAACATACGATAATTTTATCCTCAAATTATTCTCTATCGAAAAAGCCGTGCTCGCGCACTGAAATATTAATTCCTTCTTTCCCCTCCTTATCAATTCGATATCCACGAACCATCATCTTTCCTCCAACTCGACTGAACGCTTCATTACTTCCACCGGAATTTTCACAAAGTAGCGCAAAATTGGGCGAGTGTGTAGGTTTATCTGGCTTTCGCTACGATGACTTTTATAATGGGGGGCGGGTCATGTCGAATGTCCAGCTCTCCGTGTAACATAAATCGAGATACATCTCAGGAGCAGCGCAGAAATGCCTGGACCAGACATATACGTACGGTCAATAGCTCGACAACACGAGTCACTGATATAGCTGATCATATATCAGCTAGACAGGATAGGAGTATTTCGTTATCAAATATAGATCAAACATCGTGATCCAAGTGTTTTTGAAGGTAGGTACATCAAGAAAATCCGTAGTTCTCATCACTATATGGCGGTCTGTCGGTCTGTCGGTCTATCGGTCTGTCGGTCTGTCGGCCTGTCGGCCTGTCGGTCTGTCGGTCTGTCGGTCTGTCGGTCTGTCGGTCTGTCGGTCTGTCGGTCTGTCGGTCTGTCGGTCTGTCGGTCTGTCGGTCTGTCGGTCTGTCGGTCTGTCGGTCTGTCGGTCTGTCGGTCTGTCGGTCTGTCGGTCTGTCGGCCTGTCGGTCTGTCGGTCTGTCGGTCTGTCGGTCTGTCGGTCTGTCGGTCTGTCGGTCTGTCGGTCTGTCGGTCTGTCGGTCTGTCGGTCTGTCGGTCTGTCGGTCTGTCGGTCTGTCGGTCTGTCGGTCTGTCGGTCTGTCGGTCTGTCGGTCTGTCGGTCTATCGGTCTGTCGGTCTGTCGGTCTATCGGTCTGTCGGTCTGTCGGTCTGTCGGTCTGTCGGTCTGTCGGTCTGTCGGTCTGTCGGTCTGTCGGTCTGTCGGTCTGTCGGTCTGTCGGTCTGTCGGTCTGTCGGTCTGTCGGTCTGTCGGTCTGTCGGTCTGTCGGTCTGTCGGTCTGTCGGTCTGTCGGTCTGTCGGTCTGTCGGTCTGTCGGTCTGTCGGTCTGTCGGTCTGTCGGTCTGTCGGTCTGTCGGTCTGTCGGTCTGTCGGTCTGTCGGTCTGTCGGTCTGTCGGTCTGTCGGTCTGTCGGTCTGTCGGTCTGTCGGTCTGTCGGTCTGTCGGTCTGTCGGTCTGTCGGTCTGTCGGTCTGTCGGTCTGTCGGTCTGTCGGTCTGTCGGTCTGTCGGTCTGTCGGTCTGTCGGTCTGTCGGTCTGTCGGTCTGTCGGTCTGTCGGTCTGTCGGTCTGTCTGTCTTCTTGACCCACTCCAGAGTATTTGTTTTCATGTTTCACATGATTCATTATGGCGAACAAAGAACTGATTTCATTGTTGTTAGTTTAAGTTCCTGATATATTGATTGCCTTTTGTTGCAGTGCAAATTAACGTTGAGAACCCAATACCTCCATACAAATACAGCATACGATAGCATTTGCCATTGTGCGTTTGTATCAATAATATTCCCAAATAATTTTGTGGAAGGCTTTGCTTAGGTTGAAAAACAGAACTTTAATACTGCACTGCCCATTAAAAGCACCCATAATATCAAAGATAAGGTTTAGGATTTACAAAATGGAGTCTTTAATTTTCTTAAAATCAAATGGACTTTCCTTAAAAAAATATGATTTGATTCAAAGAAGCTTACTCTTCATTAATTTTACTTTGCATAAGTGTATTTGCAATACTTATGAAATGTGTATTAAATGACCGGAAATAAGACTATTATCAGATTGAAAATATACCAAAGTGTAGTTGTTGACAAATTTGATATTTTTCCGAAAAGCTGAACTTTGACAATCTGCGAATTTTACATTTTGATTGATGGAGTACTAAATTTCAAATAGAAGTCGTCGGATTTATCCAATTTAACTAGTTACGGAATTTGTTTAAATATACCGAGTATTTGAAAATGTAAAAATAAAGTGGGTTATTAATACGTCTTAATTATAGGTATGAAATATCAATAAAAATGAATGATACTTCATATCAACTATAGGAATAAAAGATTAATATTGTAGTCCGCAACTAACACACCTGAGGAGAGGCCAAGAGGTGATAATAGCTAGACACTAAAGGAGCAAAGGAAATTAGTTAAATAAAAACCCAGATAGCGGCATGCAGAGAACAACAGATACATGGAACTCATTTGCTGAATGATCAATCCCATGATAACAGGACATAGCAACCCAAAGAGCGCTTACCATTTGCATAGCTCAACTTTGCTAATAGTCTTGTCGAGGCAGAAGGATACGTAGCTTCACTCATCAATTTGTTGAGTGATTGGTGGACTTGCATGTATAAACAATTCTATGGGATCAAGCTATATAGAACAAGATGCTTTTGGGAAGGTGGTTGTTGGGAATGTAGTTGAAATAGAAGTTACCATAAAAAAACACGATTGGCTTGTCTGCAGATAGCACAGCAAAGTTTATCCCGTGAAAACTAATCAGCACTGTTTAACAAAAGGGCGGAGCTAGAGGTATTTTTGGTAACCCAAAATATAGATGCATGTCTGATTTCCGAAACACATTTCACTAAAGAATCATACCTTAAGGTTCCAGGGTATAAAACCTATCATACTTTTCACCCGGACAACAAAGCGAAAGGTGGAAGCGCAGTTATCATCAAAGAGTCGATCAAGCATCATGAAGAGAAGCACATTCAGGAAGCGGAAGTGCAACTTACACTAGTTTGTGTTAATTCTACAAAGCAAAATCTGATAATTGGAGCAGCTTACTTCCCACCAAGGCATAATTTAAAAACGTCTGACTACAAAGAATTTCTCAAACAAGCAGGTGAAAGATTCATAATTGGAGGAGACTTTAATGCAAAGCACGTTGACTGGGGCTCAAGACTAACCACTACCAAGGGTAGAGAATTGCGTAATGCGATCAGAGAGCTGGGATGTGAATATCACTCTTCAGGTAAGCCCACCTACTGGCCAACGGATGTCAACAAAATACCCGATCTGTTAGACTTTTTCATAACAAAGAAAGTTTCTCCCAATTTTTTGGAGGTTGAAGAAAATTTTGATATGGATTCAGACCATTCTGCGGTTATAATTACTCTCAGCGAAACAATAATTAAGAAAGAATCTCGCCCTATGCTGGTCAATAATTCCACTGATTGGGATAACTTCAAACATAAAATTGAGAATAATATCAATCTAAATGTTTGCCTGAAAACAAATCAACAACTAGACTTTGAAGCAGAAAAGTTCGTGAAAATCATCCAAAATGCTGCGTTCGATAGCACTAAACCATCTACCCATATTACTAAAGGAAATAACTATCCGACAGAAATAAGAGAATTAGTGGCTGAAAAACGGAGGGCCCGGCGTAAATGGCAACTTTCGAGAGATCCAATAGACAAAAATATTCTTAATAACAAAACGCAAAAGCTGAAGCGAGAAATTCAACAACTTAACAATAAATCTTTTACCAATTACTTAGAATCATTAACTGATCGTAATGATTCTGGTTATTCTCTGTGGAAAGCAGCAAGAAGAGTCAAACGACCAATCACATCAAATCCTCCCATAAGAAGAAGTGATACTGGAGCATGGGCTAGAGACAACAAACAAAAAGCAAAATTATTCGCAGAACATCTAGCGTCAACATTCCAACCAAATGAGGTGAACTCTGAAACCATTCCTGAAGGTGTCGCTAGCAATCTTCTGGAAGACATTCCCTTCGTTACCCCCAAAGAAGTGACCAACGAGATCATGACCAACCTCAATCCAAAAAAGGCCCCAGGATTTGACCTCATCACTGGAGAAGTCCTGAAACAGTTACCGAAAAAAGGTATAGTAATGTTAACATACCTATTCAACGCAGTCATTAGGTTGAAATACGTGCCTGAAATATGGAAAGTCGCAGAAGTGTTGATGATTCCCAAGCCAGGAAAGCCACCAAATGAAGTTAAATCTTATAGACCCATATCACTGTTGCCTATTATTTCCAAATTGTTTGAGAAGCTGCTACTCAAAAGACTTAAGCCACTTATTGAAAATAATGGTTTGATCCCTGATTATCAATTCGGATTCAGAGATAAGCACTCCACTATTGATCAAGTTCATCGCATCACGAACATCATAGAATCAGCTTTGGAGGAAAAAGAATATTGCACTGCATTATTTCTAGACGTCGCCCAGGCTTTTGACAAAGTCTGGCATGAAGGACTCATCAACAAATTAAAAATACTCCTTCCTAACCAATATGTAGAAGTTATCAGGTCATATATTTCTGATAGAACTTTCAGAGTCAAGCAAGAAAATGAGTATTCTGACCTTATGGATATCAAAGCTGGAGTACCTCAAGGAAGTGTCCTGGGCCCAATATTATACCTATTGTATATTTGTGATATTCCAACGATGAGGGCTGTAACGGTTGCAACGTTTGCAGACGACACAGCTTTGATTGCAACTGACAAAAATCTTGCTTTGTCTACTAACAAAGTTCAGACAGCTGCCAATGAATTAGTGACTTGGTCACAAAAATGGAAAATCAAACTAAATGAATTAAAATCGATCCATGTCTGCTTTTCTAACCGAAGACAGATAAATCCTCATCCAATAAGCGTTTATGGGACCACCGTACCACGAGAAGCTAACGCTAAGTACCTAGGTATGACCCTTGACACAAGACTGAAATGGAAACATCACATCAAAAAAAAGCGGGAAGAACTCAATCTTCGCTACAAACAATACTACTGGTTATTGGGAAGACCCTCAAAACTGTCCCTCTATAACAAAATCATGATCTATAATCAGATTCTCAAACCTGTTTGGCTCTACGGTTGTCAACTGTGGGGTTGTTCGAAAGATTCTAACATCAAGATTATACAAAGATTCCAAAATAAAGTTTTAAGAGCTATTGTTAATGCCCCTTGGTACATTCGTAATAAGGATATTCATCGCGATTTGAATATACCTCTGGTAGTCGACGAGATAAAGAGAATGGCGGCCAGGCATGAAGAAAGGCTCCATCACCACCCAAACGCAGAAGCTCTTCAGCTGCTGGACAACCACAACGCTGTCCGACGATTGAAGAGAACCAAGCCATACGAATTAGTGTAGTGCTTTGGTGCATAGAGCAGAGCATGTGTACGAATTTGTAGTTATAGTGTTAACGTAATCTAAAGGACATCGATGGATTTACTTTAGTGATAAGTATTAGTTTGTAAGAATTCAAAGGAAAATTAATGGTTGATCAGTTTGATCAGTTTTAATATGAAGGCATTATGCCCCCCTAAAACAAAAAAAAAAAAAAAACTGAGTTGACAAACTGGAAACAACCAGTTTTAGGTTTAACAAACTGGAGAAATGTCATGACTATATCTCCAAGATCACCGAAATAGAGGTAAATACAATGCCCTTTAGTAGGAGGAAGAAAAAATAATTTTACTTCTGTCGTGAATGACTGCATAATGTACTTCAGGAAGATGTTGTACCATTCATTGCATGTATATAAAACTCTGTATATATAAAAAAATAGAAACAGTGCGTATTAATATAGACTTGAACCGGTTGCGTGCATCAAAAAACAGCTACAGAGAAAAAAATCACGCGATGACTGAGCAAAGTACAGATTATCTATGAATATGATATTGAAGGAACAAGCAAACTCCATGCCAATACATAAAAACGTCCGAAGGCAGATGACTTTGATTGCCCTTATTTTGTATGCCATATGATCTCCGTGAGGGGATGCTTAGACTCAAATAGATATAGCATGGTATTACTAGTTCAACAATACTATAATGATGTCTGATGAACTTATTATTTTATTCCAATTTGACTAGATTTCCAGACAGTGGGCCACTTTCAACATCAGCAATGTGTTACCAAAGTGGCATAAGTCCATAAAAAAGTTGAATTATTGTAATATCTTCACCCTCTTCTAGAAATATTTGAAAACATATTATATCATATTCTCAACATTTTTTGTTTCGGATATTAGTAATGTCATTTGTTCCATTAGAGTAGCATTTAATCACAATTATTCGACAGATCGAATTGTCCAGCTTCTAGAGGAACATTTTTGTCACTGTGGTATGTTGGAGGTATGTTTTTAATCAGAGGTTATCACAGTATCTCAGTATCATAGCTGCCACTACTTATTCCATCAAAAAGCTCATGCACAAGATTAAGATTAAGATATTTCCAATATTATTATTCTAAATAAAAATAATTATTTCTCTTCCCCATGTTTTGTCAAAAACAAAAAAAATACTGAAATAATCTGTGAATGAAAACTAAAAACATTTTCAGCCGTATCCTTTAGACTAATTTACTAGAAGTTAGATGAATAACAGCCCAAGGAATATTCTATAAGCTGATACAATATGCTTGGAAACTCTTAAGCCATTGAGGATTTATTATTCCCTTGAGTCAACAGTAGCTGGTGAGATTTGCATCATTTATACAGTAACTATTAACTACCTACTTCGAACACTCATGTCATCGATGGCAAAAGTGATCATCAATATCTATAATCTACCACCACATTTACGAGCCTTCCGTGATCAAACACATTTCAGAACGTACGCAGGACCTGTATCAACGTCAATGGGGATCCTGAGTCACCCAAGCATCCCTAAGGGCTTCTTAAATTAAGTAAAAAGGTCAACGAACGCTGTCTCACCTTTAGAAGATTGGAATGGCGTAGAACTAGTGTGAGTGGAAAATCGATATATGCCAGAAAGACCACAGCCTATTTCTGTTAATAAACAGCCTTCATTAATCCCTCGGGCTATGATACAAATGTTGTTTCATATATTGGCGGTCGGTCGCAAGGTAACTGCTGTAGAATTACAGGTCTGTTATAAAACTATAACCAAATAGACATGAATTGTACCATCCTCTTGTATTTCAGAGACAACCCCAGTGGCACAAATATCGAGCGTTTGTAATTATATATAAAATTATGAAGTCAGAATCGAAATAATGTACCTTTTATTTTGAAAACAATTCTCAACGTGACTCCAGTCGAGATAAGTTGAAATTCATATATTGAATTTGACAGTGTTGTTAAGGTATAATATATTGGTATAAAATACATGTATCATTGCTGTGCCAAGCGACATTTAAGTGTTTCAACTATTTGAGCTTTCGAAGATAATCCCGGAATTTACTTTGTTTTTACCTGACAAGAGAAAATATTAAACCATAATTCTGTCGCGTGATCCGAATAAGTTCATCATTAAAGTAATGTATATTATCATGTATATTATCAACTTACAGAAGAGTAAAGAAGCAGTTGGAATTAAACCCCCTCTACACCCTACAAACTTAACTAAAAATTATGTTTCATGATATTGTTATTTCAAGAACCATGAATATGCGGGATATGAAAAAGGTGATCAATGTCCGAAAAATATCCTTATAACAGAAAAACCGCAAACACATACACATTAAAATAATGATAACGAAGTATCAGTTTATTTCAAATGTATCCATGCTGCTCATAGTCTGTCTGACTACAGGCCTGTATCACGCTTTTGAAATAATTGCATTAAGTACAATAACGCTGTACTTCCCACGGTTTAAATGAGAGATCTTGATCGGATTTTGTAACTGTTGTGCTTTTTGTTTGCATTTTGAGTATGTTATCAGACTTCTCTGCAAACTTTCCTATCACCATGCGATTAAGATGTACTTACAGTATGAGAGCCAATGACTCTCGAGCCTAGGTTATCGCTGATTTATTTGAATAAGAATTACACACAAGTTTGGTATGCGTATGGGGCATTATTAAACTCCCTAGTATGTCAGGAAAATCCTGTGCAAAAGTGTATTAATTAATTATTGAAATCAAAAAATTCTGATTTTTAACATGATGTCGAATTGAATAGAAAATTGCATAAACTTGTAAGGGGAGACGAGCACTTTAAAGTAGTTGCACCCGGGATTTCATTTTGGAGGGGCCCGCAATTTCAAATATTGATAAATGTTAATACAGCAATGAGATCAGAGGTAGCAGCTAAAAAAAGATCACCCTGTTTGTAAATCATCCACGACATATGAGCAGTTTTCAAAACAAGCATGTCGAATATCAAGATTGTTCGAAATTTGGTTATGGAACATTCGAGACAGGCATTTTTGTATATGTTGGAGCATTGAGCAGTGACAGTAGTCAATCAGTCTTCAACTAGAAATCGTGGATATAAAATCTTGCACAGGATTTTCCATGCTCGATATGCATACTTAACGCGTGTGTCATTCTCATTTAAGTCCGCGACAACGACGATAGGTCTATCGTCGTTGATCCGCGATGATGTAGATTCGAGTGCCACTGGCTCTTGGACTAGTAGGCAATATGAAAATATGTCAACGTCAACAGCGACATTCCGTTAAACATGAATGACTAACAATATTGAACGAGTGGAGACGTGACCGATTTTATACAACCTAATTGGTTGAGCTCTTATTGTTCTTCAAATACTGATTGGCCCGATACATCAGGTGTGAATTCCAGTGGTCTAGTCAGAATTTTGTAAACCATGTCATTAATATTCGTAGGCCTGTCTGTCTGTCGGTCCTTTTAGTAATCCTTGACTGCTCTAAAACTCTGGAAGTACATTTCTGATTTTGGGGACACTTCCAAACTAGGTTACTACCATATTAAGGAAAACACAATTCAGTGGCGCAGAGAAATTATCAAAAAGTTAAAAAAGCAAAAAACGCTCAAATTTCGCTTTTGGATGTTTCCAAAGTTCCTCATCATTTTCTAATTTTTTTTGAGATGTGTTCATAAATTTAAGGTAGGGTTGAGGGTGAAGTAAGATGTACATAAATTAGATTTCGGTAGAAGTCCTTCTATCATATTCAGACTTGTGACCTCGGGTACACTCCGTTCTTATTAGACACTGAGTTATTGTTCAAATCACAATAATTATGGATTATTTCAATAGATATAGCCTTAAAATTGTATGACTGTACGAGTATATCTGACTTGAATGAACATACCATATTAGCGATCCATTTCAAATATTACAAACAAATGTAAACGATATAAATCTTTTTTCTTCAGCAACTGCTAGTACTACAAATTACTGCATTTCAACTTAATGATAATAATAAATAATGGAAGTGTAATTTGACTTATATAAAAAATGGCGTCAACTAGGTTGACGCTGTATGCTACGTGCAGTGAGCATATATTCAAGATTTTTATCTAATCATCAACTTAAAATAAAGTCTTGGAAATATTGAGAATTAGGAAAATTTTTGGGAAACTATTTTTTTCCACTTTACTTCCCACAGCCATATGCGGGAAAGTACTGTAATCGGAGAAAATTTAGAATTCTTTTTCTTGATATTTGATGACTTACATCACAGAAATCATTGTACTTATTTGCGTTGGTATATGCGCTTGTATTCCGGTCCGTTTATATATTAGGTTACTACTGAGGCAAGGACAAAAAGGAATTATAGCTTCCAAAAATTGATGCAGGACGGTGAAGTCACCACAAAAGAAGTAATAGTGCACGCCCAAAGTTTGTTTTGGAATGTTTCGTCATTTCTCGTCAAGTAAGTTGACGAGCATTTATATCAGTTTAATAAATATCTTAACTGTATCTCACAGCGGCTTATCAAGATATATTTCATTTTAAATACTGTAAATTAGTTTTTTAGAACTTGAAAATTTTTGGGAATTTTTTACCTAATGAACTAGTTCATCAATATTTTTTAAATCAATTCGAACTATCAACAGTTCTAAAATCCTATCCCGATTATTATTAATTATTATGAATATAAAAATATTATGTCATACAATATGCAGTGAGGCCTTCCTACTAAGTGATCTTTCAAAAAAAACTAAGTATTGCTGGTTAATTTCTTCTCAAGACATAGTTTTCTTATTGCCATAATTTTCCTATTTAAGTGATTTCAGACGTAACTTTTATATTTTAAATCGCACCAATTTGTTTTTTTATCGAAATATGGAGATAGGTACAGTTGTAACGATTTGTGCTACAGTTGTAAAATTAATTTTGTGGTATATTTGATTGCAGATGGAAGGAGGCTGTGTGCTCTAATCTCACATAACATGTACAAATGTGGGTAAGTATTACATATCATGGCATAACTGATTGATAAATGGCATTTCTGTTAATTTTGTTATGAACTCATCACTGATAATAGTAATTGCATACTATCATCAAAACAACTAATCTTTGCCAATCGGTTCCATGTGGAGATCTAACACAAATAAACGAGCTTCCAACTTGGATGTTCTGATCTTTCTTAGTAGACACAGTGGTTGTACTGTGAGAAACTACAATTGAATTGTTACAACCGGTACCAGTCTACCCTACTATAAATGGATGACATCCTCCCTGATGTAAAACCAGATTACGTAACATAATCATTTGATTACGGCGACACATACTCAGAGACGGGAAAATTGGGCCCAGCGTGGTGGTTCCATCATAATCGACCGCACGTTTGATAGTTTGGCGGGAGACACAATTTCCACTTTACATCCAGCTATGTGCAAATTCGATATACGCGAACCTGTACGACCTTGTAATTGAAAATAATAATTACTCATCATTATAAAATGAGTTCTACCTAATTATATAGCTATGATTTTTAAGGTGTCCGGCGTAATTCCATATTTTGTTAATCAAAACTAATAAAAGGTTCTACAGCAAATAGAACAGAAGATACGCTACCATTGGCTATGGCCTACTTTGCAGTAATTTTTGAGAAGTTGGGAAACGGTACATCTTCCAGGAGAAGCTGTATCTTAGAGCAATCTGTGCCAGGACAAGAAGCTCCAGGCCGCATAGTAAGGTTCACCACACTGTGCATGAGTTGAGATCCAATTTATTCAGTGGCACAATGCTGCAAGCAAAATATCTGAAAGATGCCTATTACAAGTAACTTATCGACTTCCTTAAGTAGGATAAGAGTCACAGTGGAGGATCGATTGACCTCCTGTTCACTTACGCAGATAATCGATGACCGAAAAACAGAGTTTAGTCGTGGAAGCTCTATCACAGATAGCGCAAAGTTAATCGGAAGACTCGATTTTCATTCAACATCCAATGCTGTGCAAGAATGTACATAAGCACGAAACCGAAAAAAATTTGATAGATGACAAATTTGATAAATTCACAATCATTGCCCGAATGGACTACTAGTAGGTATCGTTCTAAATACAAAGCCACCAGTTTTTCATAGAACATCTATTTCACCTCCCACCCCCGAGCTGCAAGCAAATATCCATAACTCGCCGTCGTCAGTCGAACTTGGTATTGGAAATTTTATTACCCCTACTGCAGCTTCTCCGTGTGTGTGGATGTATATGTTCTTGTTTTATGGCCTGTACCATACAAGACTTATTGCTTACCTGTATACCGAAACTCATATATAAAAAAATACATCTCTAAAATTCGAATGCTGAGCAGTAAAGTTGTATCGATCACGCACAGATGGATATAGCTTTTAAGGAAATAGTAATTTCCTTAATATTTAGTTTGATGTTCTGAGTGATTCAACATTTTACAAAATGATGAGGAGTACGTTCACATACTTAACGCTGTGACCTAACATTTATGTTATAATAATTTTCCCACACTATTTACTTGTGATTGTGTACAAAGTAGATACAAATTACTATATAGGGTGGCCCAACAATGCAATGTCGGAATATTGTTCCTAGAAATAAACTTTTCAAAAAAACTACTAATGGATGAAGATACTCACCAACATGCAGGTTGTTTCATCATTCAGTCCCCATACCAAAGTAATATTTTCTTAAATAGAATATCTATTTGATTTGAAAATTTAATTATTTAGATGAACCCTTTTAGAAAAAATAAGTTCGATGGGATGTGACGCTTCAGTCTACGCCTGTCCTGTTGCTGCATAAGGTGTCGGGTCAATTGGTTAGGATGTTGTTGTAAACGAACTTTGTACCTCCCGGAGATGTTGAATACTTCCTCTTTCACTGACAGGATCTGCATTCTTAACACAGGTTTTATTTGTATTATTTAGGAAGTATTTCAATTACACATAAATTATGGTATCTGCGTCTATGATAGTCAATACCAAGTTTGACCAGATCAACCAATCTGTCAGCGCCAATAACATCGGAATTCGAGAAAGCTAAACGATCTTCCGAATTCTTACCTGTAATGAAGATACGTTTTATACCTATCTCATCCAAAAAAACTTGTCTTTTAGGAATATCCCTTAGGTCCAAGCAACCCCTAATTAGAATTTTGATATAGAGTCTGCCTGCTCTTGTACCTAGCCGTTTAATGACTGCGGAAATAACAACTACAATAACTGCGTGGAGGTGATTAAGGAATTTATTATTTTTTAAAGTGACTTACCCACGGTTGCTAGGGCCCACTTTTTGTATGTTCAAAACCATTCTAATGTAATTTAGAAAAACTAAAACCCAGCTTTGATAATCGCTCAGTAAACCACAAAAATTAAATTATCGAGCGAGTTCTTTCTATCTATTCCGTAACTTGTAGAGACCTGCATGTTAGCCATATTTGTAATTCAGTATAATACCTAAGTGTTGAAGCGTAAAGCGCTCTTTATCAAAAATTTAGTATTTTTTCAAATTAAAGCTTCGTGAATTAATAGGGTTCAAAATTTAGCTAGATTTCAACAGATAGCGTCACAAATCTTTTAATTAATTACAAACATAACTTACTTCAAACCCTTATATGATATGGGGTAATAGGCTCAATCATTATTTTTATTTTTCATTTCCAAAGCAGTAAAACTGTTTTTTTTTCAACACATATCTACAGAAGTGTTACGTTAGTAATAACGTGGTTAACCAATCCAGTATTTCATAGCTCCATATACTTTTTCGTAAAACGAAGACATTTAGCAGAAAAGTGAATGATGCTAAAATGCTTCAAACTACTAACCGATTGCTGAATTTCAGTACACCCAACTGATATCAGAAGAGATTTGAACATTACGTATTTGTATATGGATAGGAGATAATTTTCTACAAATATGTTGTTTTCTTCTTTGTCAAGATACGTATATTTTTTCATTCATGGTTTCCTTCCGAATAATGCACATCATAATATAAGTCCTATAGTGAATGTGACTTTTGAATTCCAGTTACCTAAAAATAGTTTAATACCTTCTGCTTTAGTCAACTAAACACTTCACTTTCGTTGAACAGCTGTTGGGACCTTTCAACCTTGGGCAGTATCACTAGAGGGTCACGCTAAGAGTTTTTAGATACAGAAAAACTAGCAGGTTTTTTCAAAAACTTTATTCTGTTTTATCAGCATATTCTCTCCCTACCTCAATACGTTTACGCATTCGGTAAAACCACGTGTCAAATTCTTGTGACCAACGCTCTTTCGAAAGATTGCTATTTCCTCCTCAAATGCAGCGATTGCCTCTTCATCGGTGGAAAAATGGAGACCTCGTAACTTTTCTTTGATCTTAGGGAATAAAAAAAAGTCGTACGGAGCTACATCCGGAGAATAAGGTGGGTGAGGCAACAGTTTGACACCCTGTTCAGCAAAAAAATCGAGTGTTCTAGCGGCGCTGTGGGCGGGTGCATTGTCATGGTGCCATTGAATACACCGCAGACCAGTCTTTGGACAGCTCTTGCATAGTTCTTGGAAGACTACAGGAAAACGTTTGGTTATATACCATTCAGAAGTAACTTTCCTTTGATTTTCCAAGGCTACCGTTGTGATGTATCCACTTCTAGGAAAAAGAGATGTGACCATTTTCTTTCCAATACTCTGGGAACGACGAATTTTCATTGGATGCTGCTCACTTTCAAAGCACCAAACTAATGACTATTGTTTAGTTTCGGGATCATAATGATATAACCATGTTTCGTCTCCGGTTATGATATTAAAAGTATTATTACTGTGCCCATTATCAAATTTTCAAGCATACACTTAGCCCAATTATCTCTTGTTGCCTTTTGCTCACTGGTCAACAAATGTGGCACTCATCTGGAACCCCGCTTCCTTAGGCGAAGGTGATCATGAATAATTGTTCGGACCGCTGCCGATCCAATCCCCAGAGAAGCCTCAATCTTGGTGTAGGTTATATGTCGATCTGTTTCTGCCATATTTTGCACAGCTTCTACAGCTACCGGAGTAACAGCAGTGGGTGGTCGACCTGTGTGAGGTTCATCATGGAGTGAGGCTAGGCCCCTTTTAAACTCGGTAAACCAAATAAAAACTGTAGCCCTAGAAGGGCAGAGTCCCCAAAGCAACTCACTAACTGTTCGTGACATTCCGATTGTTTTAGTCCCTTTTTATAGTCATACAAAATCTTGGCTCAAACGCTGCCTTTGCGTGTAAGTACTTATAACTTTAGACAAAATAGCTGCATACTCACAATTGTTTAAACTACTAAAGACTTTCAGCGTGACCTACATACTACGACTCAGACTAAGAGAAATTTGTAGAAACACGGACTGTTGCGTTGATGCTCCTCTTGGAAGGAAGAAGGAACGTCTGATAGGGTTTCCCTCTAAACAAGCAAACAATCCTAGGGTATTCGTCCTCGGTTTTCCATAAAATCCTAAATCTCACACCGACTGCAACTGCGTGTTTGATATTCATGATTAAGCTGATAAATAAATAGTTGATACGTGCTAAGAGTCTCACCGCCATCGTAAGATTATTGAGAAGTAGCACTGTCAGTCAATGAAGCAGTCCGAGAACCTGGTGTGGGAATGGTTTGTGTCGGAGACATGGTGGAAGCAGGTTATTTTGAGGAATGATAAGTAGAAGGCTTTGTAGGGACGGATAATTTAGAATTAGTATTAGGAGAAGGTAAGAAAGAATTCCTTATAGTAGAAGCCCAAAGAAATAGTATACATGTATCTGCAGTTTTTTGTTTTGCTAATATATGTGTACATGAAGACATGTCAATCTCACATCCAAAAGGTCTGAGATTATCGATAAAAACTGAATTATGGACAACAACAATATGACATTGATGCTGTAGCATTTTAGCAGCAAGAAGCATGCCTCGCCACCCGCTTATACAAAATCAAACAAACGGCACCTAACCTGATAAAGCTCCTGGATAACAAACATTGGCATTTTAGCGTCTTTACTGAACAGTTTTTACAAGATATATCAATTCAAGGTTTGCTTTTTATTATACAAATATAATTGTCAACTAGACTTGTCAAAAGTTACTGGCTATTTTCCTTACTGACATAAACGATAATATTATTCCAAAAATCCAATATATCGACAGAGGTTGTATCATGTAAGAGCCCAACAGTAAGTTGATGTAAAGGTACCTGTAATACTTGTAATAGTATAATATAGAAATCGCAAATAGAAACGAATAGCGCTCAATTATGAGCATCTCATTGTGGCTCCACAATCGACGCTGCTTAAAAATACGCCAATATAAAACTGTAAGTATAATTGTTTTTAGATCTTTTTAATTGAGTCAGGTTTGATATGTTTCAATGGGTTCACTAAACATTCTAAACAATAGGTGAACAATGAGTTCTTTCTAGGTTTTTATCACAAATTTGGAGGCATGTTAGATCTGACAACCAATAGACTGAACATTTATGAAGATGATGAAGTTTTGACATATCATCTAGGCACTTTCTGGTTAATTGACTGGTAATGGCGGATCCACAGGTTAGAGACATTCCTTTCTCCTCTTGCAAAAAGTTTTGTAATGGTTAACTAAAGTTGTAATCGTTATATCCTAATCGATAACTTCACGTCCTCACTTATTCTATAATATTTTCGTAGAAGAACATTTCTCAGAATGCACCATACTGATTTGAATGTAGTCAGTGAATGTACATGTATTGAAAATGAAGCTATAATTAATAACCATAATATATCAATGAATTCTGACAATATATCTTTGAAATTTTTTTTCTAGATCCTCCCCTGTCTCTAGTATTTTCCCTCATCATTTTTAAGACACGAACGCCCCATTTTTTCTTCCCCCTGCGATTGCATTGTCTATTTGAAAGAAATCACCTCAACACGAAGCAGTATCAGTTGTTTGCTGTTAGCTGGATGCCGGAAAATAACCATCACTTATACCTGTAAATGTGCCAGAGAACCTGGTGTAGTTGACGCTTTATTGACGCCTGGGGCAGCCCGTTTGCTGCCACGACAATGATGCTCACACTCGTTATAAAGCTTGTTTGCGATTATATACCACAGATATTCGACCCAGGTAACTAGATTATTTAGCGATGTCCATAAAAATAAAAAATCTAGTCATTTCGCTAATATAACTGATGTAGCACAGAGATATTTTAAGCTGACAGATTATATCTGAATGTATTTTCTATTCAACGTTGAATCACTTTGACTTTAGTTTTCTACAAACTAGATGCTAGACTCGATGAATCGTAACGCAGTAAATATAATACAGGAATGAAATATATGCTACTTCCTAAGAAACTCAATTTTATATTTTTATGAATAACTGGTTATTGTTGAAAAATTAAGCTGTCTTAAAGATTTTTTGGGACAATAAATACATTGAGATTATACTTTTTCAAACAAAGTTGACAAATGAAATAGTTGATATAAAAAATTCTATATATAAAATATACTAATCTATGGAAAAAGTTGTATTAATGCACTATGGCGCTATCCATTGGCGACTTACGGAGTCAAAGGTCCTAAAACTTGGACTGCCTTGCATAGATGTTACTTACGACATCTGGCAACAAGAGCGAACTGATTTACAGCTACATTCCTTGTTCTTCGTAAACACCATTCACGATGCACCGTTATCTCAGCTCATTCACGGACGAAGCTGACAAATGATATAAGGTTTATGCTCTCCACTATGCATCAGACCTGCTTTAGACATTCATGTCTCGTCTTTAGCCTAGACTCGTCCCGCTTCAAGGCAGTCCAACTGTTAGGACCTCTGACTTCGTAAGTCGTCAATGGGCAGCGCCATAGTGCGCTGAGTGCTGATGCTGCTATCACACCCTTGAATGAGTTACGTATATACCATCCTATTGCTCTCTTCACTTACACCGCCAGGCTATACTGACGAGTCTAAGCTATGAAACATGCTTGTCTATAGCTGGTCTGATGCATATTCGTTGTGTAGAGCATACACTTAATAGCTGTATTGATGAGCATATTGGGTTAGCACAAAAGTCTATATCAGTAATACTATTTCGGACTCCATTGTCTTGAGATTTTTGCTTTTTACAATGTTTCGATTGATTTGGTATCGTCAATGATCTTCAGGTGAAAGTTTCTTCTTTTTGTACATTTTCAAAATACTAACGGTTATGTTTTATTAATATTTTTCCCCCAAAAACCAAATATTTTCATGGAAGTCCAAAAGAAGACATTTAATGAGAGTGTTCGGTAGTAAGTGTAATTGAATGTTTATCTGTCTATATAGTTGGTTGAAATGGTTGAAATTGGTTTTCACAATAAATTTTGGGTGTGTAATATATATTTTTCGCGATTAGAAATTTCACAAGGTTCTTCACTGAACCTTATACTGTCTCCAAGAAAACAGTAAACACACACACATACACATGAATATGGTTCCAATTACTCAAAAGCTAAATGCGATTGATCAGAAAGACATCCACAAGTTATGCTGCAGAAGAGATATTTACAAAGGTATGCATATTTATAATGGAGAACCCATCTATTAAAACAGCCATTTTTACAGCGGCACCCAAGAATGTTTAAAGCGAGAGTTATAGCTGTTTCTAAGAATTGTGGGGTACTTGCCCAAACAAATTCAGTGAATTACCTATGAAATCTAATGAAATGGAAGAAAAAGAAAAGAAGATCAGGACAGAACTCGAGATCACTTTTTACTATGAAATGTTTAATGCGCAAAAAACCATTCCCTTCACATTTTTCAATTCATGTATATCAATTTTTACAGAATCAATTGAATAAAAAATGAAGTCTAGTAGATTTCCTTGGTACTTCACATTCCGGTTTAATTTTTTCTTTCCACGAAAGTTCGATGGAGGTATTGTGATCACTAAATTTCTCGTTCTTCAAGGAAGTCCTAATTCTCCTCAATACTTGACGTGGGGTTACTTTAACTATGACCTTTGACACTTTTATTAATTATTAACCAATATCATTCAATGTCATGGAGACATAATTCTGTAAAATGAGGGTAACGGCCTTCTGTGGTTATTGTAGCTCTCACAAGGCATATCTAGTACAAAAAAAATTTAATACGAAATTTTTAGTTCTTCAAGTCGCATATGCTACTTTTTCATTTACAGGGTGTTGCAGAAAAGCAGGGTTATAATAAATTTCTTTTTCAGATGGAATCGTTACTTTTTTATTCTTTGGTTTAGTTTACGTCGTTGATGCCAATTCAATCTCAAGATATTTCTGTGTTCGGTTGTGGCTAAATATATGTATTTTTGCCTATTTCCAAGAAGCAACCAGATTGCAACAAATAAATTTTTATCAAGTTGTTTCCAACCTAAGCAAAAGTAAAATTTAAAATGAAATCCCTTTGATAGCCTATAAGGAGTGGACTCATTATATTGGCGTTATATATGTGTATAAATGCAACTCAATTTATCGCACAAATGATAAATGAAGTCGGTTATCAAATCCAAATGTACACCTACTAACTTTAATTATAACAAAAAAATAATAAATATAAACTAATATGAAAAACTAAACCAGCGTATAAAATACTGAGTCGATCTACTTGACTCTATTTGTATCACCCCCGTATACATCTGATATAAACAGATGTCAAAAAATAAAAAAAACGTCAATTGAGAAAATAGTGTTCGGGTTTTCTGACTGACTGAATTTTATTCTTGATCCACATACAGAATATGGCATCTTGCACTAGTATAATTTCCAGGCCTAGTCATACCTTCTTTCCATCTTCCAAATGAAATATATCAGAACCTACCTAACACCTACATCATATTCCTGCCCAAATTACATAAACATCGATGCAGCTGTCACTGAGAAAAATCTACAGCCAGACAGATAGGCAGATAGGCAGATAGGCAGATAGGCAGATAGGCAGATAGGCAGATAGGCAGATAGGCAGATAGGCAGATAGGCAGATAGGCAGATAGGCAGATAGGCAGATAGGCAGATAGGCAGATAGGCAGATAGGCAGATAGACAGATAGACAGATAGACAGATAGACAGATAGACAGATAGACAGATAGACAGATAGACAGATAGACAGATAGACAGATAGACAGATAGACAGATAGACAGATAGACAGATAGACAGATAGACAGATAGACAGATAGACAGATAGACAGATAGACAGATAGACAGATAGACAGATAGACAGATAGACAGATAGACAGATAGACAGATAGACAGATAGACAGATAGACAGATAGACAGATAGACAGATAGACAGATAGACAGATAGACAGATAGACAGATAGACAGATAGACAGATAGACAGATAGACAGATAGACAGATAGACAGATAGACAGATAGACAGATAGACAGATAGACAGATAGACAGATAGACAGATAGACAGATAGACAGATAGACAGATAGACAGATAGACAGATAGACAGATAGACAGATAGACAGATAGACAGATAGACAGATAGACAGATAGACAGATAGACAGATAGACAGATAGACAGATAGACAGATAGACAGATAGACAGATAGACAGATAGACAGATAGACAGATAGACAGATAGACAGATAGACAGATAGACAGATAGACAGATAGACAGATAGACAGATAGACAGATAGACAGATAGACAGATAGACAGATAGACAGATAGACAGATAGACAGATAGACAGATAGACAGATAGACAGATAGACAGATAGACAGATAGACAGATAGACAGATAGACAGATAGACAGATAGACAGATAGACAGATAGACAGATAGACAGATAGACAGATAGACAGATAGACAGATAGACAGATAGACAGATAGACAGATAGACAGATAGACAGATAGACAGATAGACAGATAGACAGATAGACAGATAGACAGATAGACAGATAGACAGATAGACAGATAGACAGATAGACAGATAGACAGATAGACAGATAGACAGATAGACAGATAGACAGATAGACAGATAGACAGATAGACAGATAGACAGATAGACAGATAGACAGATAGACAGATAGACAGATAGACAGATAGACAGATAGACAGATAGACAGATAGACAGATAGACAGATAGACAGATAGACAGATAGACAGATAGACAGATAGACAGATAGACAGATAGACAGATAGACAGATAGACAGATAGACAGATAGACAGATAGACAGATAGACAGATAGACAGATAGACAGATAGACAGATAGACAGATAGACAGATAGACAGATAGACAGATAGACAGATAGACAGATAGACAGATAGACAGATAGACAGATAGACAGATAGACAGATAGACAGATAGACAGATAGACAGATAGACAGATAGACAGATAGACAGATAGACAGATAGACAGATAGACAGATAGACAGATAGACAGATAGACAGATAGACAGATAGACAGATAGACAGATAGACGGATAGACAGATAGACAGATAGACAGATAGACAGATAGACAGATAGACAGATAGACAGATAGAAAGATAGACAGATAGACAGATAGACAGATAGACAGATAGACAGAAAGACCGACAGACAGACATACTGAGAAACCGATAAATCGACATATAAACGATGAGAGGAGGAGGACATCAGATTATCGTGATGTAGACATACAATTCCTCCCACACTCTTGCCTGTGAAGTAAAAATTGAACAAGCGTGCGAAGTACCGTGTTAATCTACTTGACTTTATTTCCTATGTTATCTATTAAACCAGTAAAATTAAAAGTAATAAAATGATTGTTACACTGAAAATTGCATAAGAAAAATTAATCTTGAATCATTTCCTGACCAAATCCTTTGAAGTTTACCGATCAACGTCCGACCGCTCTCCATCGCAGGAGATTGTTATATATTCTCGGCTAGCGTTCGAAATGTGCGAACGAATGGCATCAAACCTCTTCACATGTGCCTGTATTTGCGTTCGGTACCCAGTCTGAATGAGGTGGCATGTATGATGTCGTTCGCTAGCGCTGTCGAGACCGGATCCGTAATTGCAATATTGTTCTCTATTCTATGTGCAATCTAATGATATAAGTGATTCACTTTGTTTAAAAAAATGCATCTAAAACTGTCGTCAAAGTAATTCGGTTAAATAAATTTATTGTAGGTTGTAATTTTGGTGAAGTTACATTCTTCAAGGACAGATTTTTTTTTGCATTTGAGATCATGTGATTTCAAAAAATTGGAATGAGTATTGGAATAATGTTTTTCTCTCGAAAATTTGACAACGTTAGGCATATCTAACCGAGTTTCTAACGTACAAAATCGAAAATACTCTATCAATGACGGCAGATCTCCAAAGTTATATTTCTAGAATGCATTTTATCTGACATGCCACCTGTGTGAGTATATATATACACAATGTAGATTTCATATATCCTATAAACATCTAATACAAAGTCTTTACCACTCCAGTCTACTAATGCACCTGTTCTCAATTAATGAGCTGCGAAATATCAACGTCGGAGTGAACTCATTACTTCTCTGGTGTGAGACTATGGTACCTCGCGCATGGTGAAACATTATGCGCTCGATCGTGATGCTAATGAGTACCAGATGTGGGAAAGCATTGACTGTGAATTTATTATTGAAAAGGGAGAAACTGGCAAATACAACGTGCACAAATGAAAATATACCCGAAATTAGCACATCTTACTAAATATACTCGATTCCACAATTTCGCGCTTCCACTAAAGAATTCGATTAAGGCGCTACGATGACAGAAATAATACTTCAATTTTAATTTTTGATAATATGTATTCATAAAATATTGCCTTGGATACAATTTTTGGTTAATGGTACTGGTCGTAGACTAACTGGCTAGTTGTTTTAAATAATTGATTCCAATATATGTATAAAGGCTATAAAGGAAGATAATAATATGAAAATTAAATATGAAAAATGGAATATAAGCGCTGCTCAACTAGTCTTATCTTGTAAGGATTAGTGTGTTAGTGCGTATTTATTTATTTAATTCTCATTTTTGATTTCTGTTTTTTGCGTTTTTTTTATTTTTTTTTATTTATTTTTTTATTTTTTTTATTTATTTTTTTATTCTTATATTTATTTTTTGTATTCTTTTTTTTCTTCATATATCTGCATATACTTTTTTTCAATCGCATTTCCTTTTTTTATTTTTTTTCCATTGGATATTTTTTTCCTTAAAATAATGGTTTACAAGTATGAATAAGTATTTCTTTACACAAGAGGAGGTTAGTATTGTATTTATATATTAAAAGTCGTAACCTATTACAATGTTTGTACATAATTTCATATACAGTCTTTTCTTCGTCGCTTAAAAGGAGGTATAGGTGAGTAGGCAATCTAACGTATTTAGCCAATTCATGGTACATTTCTGTTATAGCCCTCTCTTCACTACTGCATTCCAGTAGGCAATGTTGTAGTGTACCAACTTCGCCACACCTACAAAGAGAACTTTCTCCAATACCCATTTTAAATTTGTGTTATGAATGGAGGCAGTGTCCGCTCCTTAATCGGCACAACATTCTCATATAGTATCGGTTTGTTTCATCTCTAAACCAGACTTTATTTCTTCCTATATCTGTTTGTAGTGTCCTCCCGATGGGTAGTTAGTAGTTCATTCCACTTCTCTCTCTGTTTCTTCTGAAACAGGATTCTCATATCTGAGGTAGGGACTTGGAAATCATGTTATGCTACACCAACCCTCAGTGCTTGTTTGGCGACGATTCCATTTTCAACCAAGTATATATCTTTATTTTGTTGTCTAAGTTCCCTATGTAGTCAAAATGACGATTAAAACATCATTAAGATGTAATTATAATGGGTGAATCCGAAGGTACTCTACCGCTGCTGGTCTGTGGCGTGGGAGGTGAAAGTAAAGCTCAATTATCTAGATAATTTGATAAGGCTATTCATAGACGTGATTAATTATTTTAAGTTAGTGATATACAGATGAATCTTCTAGAGCTCTGTAATGTCAAATTCAGGAACCTGAAATCTATATGACTAAAGGTTAAACATGGCAAACGGGACAGGTAATTTATATACTAGATGCAGCATTGGTATATCAAGGTTTTTCTTACGTTTTTCTTCATGACTTTCAAGTCCAAAGACCTGAATTCATGTTTTGCTGCGATCTAGGCGTAATGAGAAATGTCTATAGGCATTAGTTTATATATTTTATCATGATAGCGGAGCTACGATTAACGAGAATGGGTCTTATATGTCGAAATATAGAGATGCTTATACAAGGAGGCGCACTTTTTTTGATGATTTTAATTGATTTGGCGATCATAGCTACTATCAACATCATAAAAAATGTTTACTTGTAACAAATAAATATGCTAATTCTCAACATAAGACAAACCCTATAGAAGCGTCGATTAGACGAAACAATATCCAATATTCGGAAGCAATTTGCGGTGAAGAGAATAGCCTGCAGGTAACTTAATACTGAGAGAGAAAGCTACTTACTCCCTCTTCTCCTTTATTTCAGGAATTGACTGCGCTATTATCAATGAGAACAGAATTGAGAAATAAAATGGCTTTCAGTATCGGATGGAGAGAAAGAAAGATGGGGGTTGAAGGGCATATGAAGACTTTTTCAGAATTCGCCGTATAATCAGTATCATTTTTAACATATTTTTATTTTACTTCCTCAATATTAGTAGTTCCCTATTCTTTCTAAATTTAAAATTGCGATGTCTAACAAGCAAAATTATATCTATTGATTGGGGAATTCGAGTGATACATTCACATATTGTTGTGATGGAATCTGTCAGACATGACGATAAGCTATAGAACCATTATATTCAAATAAAATTGGTGCTAGATTCTAAGAAGACAGCAACAAAATAAACCTTTCTGGTTCGCTAACATCCTATCGTTTATGAGTTGAACCACATAATCGTCGCAGACGTCATATTGTTCGTTAAACTTCATGAAAAATGCTGAGGTTATGCAGTACAATGATAGTGATCGTCAGACGGACAGGCCGAAATGAGCGACATGGGTTTGCATGGTGCTGTAAGCTTCATAAAATTGATCAAGTAGATTAGGTTAAATCCTCAAATAAACTTGCTTGCATTTGCATTTTTTTGCGAGTTCGTGCTGTATCGAAATGTATTTTTATTAAATTAAATTATCGGTCCGAACTGCTATCTCTGACACCGGTCAGCGCTTGTGGTCCTCACTTGGTTAAAATGCAATTCAGTATAATTGCAAACAGTTCAAACTCTTCAAAATTCTCTTATTTGAAAAATCAATAAAAAAATTCGAGCAGGTTTCTCGGCACGCAGCATTTATTTCCAAATTTTTTCAGAATCAGTGAGGCTTTGGATAAAATTACGCGGTGAAAAAAACGTTAACCGCTGGACGGCTTGTTCCGAAAAAAAAATGATACTCAAAATGTCTTTGCCCTGCTACTTGGAAACATTCAAAAAAATTCGAAACACGTTTGTTTGTTGTTCATCTAGCAAGGCACTAAAATAATTAACGTTCAAAAGTAAACTTTTTCTAGACATTATTGACACCTTACCAAAAATTATTCACTACGCCCAAATACGATTGGGAAGTCGAAAAGCATACAAAATGGGATATTTTTATGTTTTTTGTTATTAACTTCGGTTACCGACACCAATGCACCAATGTTTAAGCATATTGCATCCTGGTTAAGTATGAGTAGCTTGAAGCTAGACTTCGCCATATATAACTAATTGTAAAATAGTTATAATAAAGTCATTATTATTATTATTATTATTATTATTATTATTATTATTATTATTATTATTATTATTATTATTATTATTATTATTATTATTATTATTATTATTATTATTATTATTATTATTATTATTATTATTATTATTATTATTATTATTATTATTGTGTAGATTATAAATAATTAGTGAATGCCTAAAGATCGTACCTAAAGCGGGCCGACGTCAATGTTGTATTAAAACGATGGGCAAATCACTACAGTGATATTACGGGTATAGAGAAGTTACCCTTAAGGCAATCGATCGTAAACAGCGTTTGTGTTAGTAAACATTCAGTCGAAGTTTATGGGATGCAGGGATGCTTCGACTGGGCCACATTCCCGACCGATCATTCCACCCCGTCTATTTGTTGGAATTTCGGATGCCCCAGACCAACGCAGAGACTAGTTCTACGAATTCCAACACACGTATATATATACAAACGTGACAACGGATATTGTTAACAGAATGAGAAGCTCTCAATCTGTTGCGATAGTTAATAAGGAAGGGGGAAGCCAATACATAAATACTTGTAGTTCTGAACAGCACAAACAACGTGGAGATGAATGAGATAATAGATATGTTTTGTGCTTGTATAAGTAGCTAATTATATATTTTTTTCGCAGTATGAAATGTCTAATGTTATCAAATACGCACAAAGGAGGTATTTGCACCCAGCCTTTGGCCGGATGAGTATCAATATTCTCAAGGGGATACCCGTTTTTTGCGAAAGGAAACATATCTGGAATCTTTGACCCCTATTTCTCTGGGTGGCAGATCCTCGGAAGAAACAATATTTTGCAATATTGTGTACAACATAAATATTGCAAAATATTACATAAACATTAATTTATTGAAATTTTCGGAAAGAAACTTTGCTAAATCGAAAATTTATATGAATCTGATAATTTAAATTAATTGTTATGGGTCTGGTTTTGTTTCTAGAAACATTTGTTTCACGTAGAAAACGAGAAATACATGTTGGAATTTTTATTCATGCAGATATTTGCATTGCAGTTAGGCTCTATTTAGAATAAAACGAATTCCATTATTACTTTATCGCAAAGACATCTTTGTACGTAGATATCTTGTAGGTTTTATATTAGTCAGCAATCAGTCGACTACGACCGGTTTCCATATATATAGAATTTTCTATACGCTTCACATTTTTATAAAAAGTATGCAAGAAAAAAAAAACTTGAATTGTGGGTAAGGGGATTGAGAATTGCGAAGGGGTGGGAACAGAAGGTAAGAACAACTGCTCTTAATTTTTACACGTAGAATATTGACCGATATACATGAGACAAGCACAACGTGTCTTTTCTTCTGCTACCCCTCCGTCGTTGTACCACCGATCGAAAAGGTCATTTGTTATTATTTTGGGAATTGCTGCTTACTCCGGGTTCGGCTGCTGACCAGTTGTTTTTCATGAATTCTGGATTTGCTACAGCGTTTGGGCAGAATTGATGATTTAGAAAAAACTCGTGTTGTTTCGATAATTCAACGCACGTTGTATATCTTTGTAGCATTTCTCATAAGGTGTCATCTGACAAGGAAAAGGGCAGCTGAGCTGCACGTTTGTAATTTTTTTTACACATCTTCCAATTTTTCGATTCCTGGTTTTAATATACGAAGTTAAAGTGCTGCCATACCGTAGAATAGAACTGGTTCAACACAGGCTCTGGTTGTTTTTTCTTTTATTTCTACCCTGGCTCTCGATGAGAAACCTATTATAGGGTCCAATGAATGACAGCAATGTTTGTTGCAAATTCGATGTTGAATTATACTATCCATGCTTACTCTCCTATTGAGCTCCACAGCGAGGTACCTCATTCATTCGCGAACAGGGGTTATAATTATGTCCCCCCCCCATTCCCTCTGTACCCAATGGAGCTTCTGTAAGTTCGCGCGCGCCCAAATTACAGAATTAGATACATTTGGTTTTCTGCTTCTTACATTGTAGACCCCACTTGTCGTAGTATTTCGATATTCCTTCGACCGCCCGGCAGGCTCTAATAAGGGCCACTTGTATTGTTAGAATATCAGCGATGTAGAGATTCCAAGGCTAGGGCTCAAGGACAGATCCTTGTTGAACTCCAAATTATTGATGTCGGTAGGCAATTGGATTCTTACCACGAACGTGTCTATTCTCTGGATAGCTTTAGACAATCTTTATAAGGTTATTGGGGAAGCCATAGCCATAGAGCATGGATCTTGAAAATCAATCCCTGGTGAGATATAGAGTCAAACACATAGCTGAGATGTGAGATCTGTGCATCAACAACATGTTGCCCAATTCCTATTGCGTCGATTATTGCTTTAGCAGTGCGGAAAATTTGACAGGGGTGGGGGAGGAGGGGTAGTGAAGCGCGAAGACGCGCGACGAAGGGAAATGAAAAAATAAAAAAGCAGCATTGGAACAAACAATAAAACAAACAAAACGATTGATGATACCACATCAATCGAAAACGCAAAATCTCAAGACAATAGAAGTGAGAAACAGTATTACTAAAAAAGTGCGGTCCACCCCTGGCTCAGCCCGTGTGTCGGCTCCAAGACTCAGAGATGGATCCGCGCAACTTGAGCGCTGCGTACGTTGTCTGCATCTCAAGCAGACTCAATGTGAATTATGAACAGATGCGGTTACCTATGCTCGGCTATGCTAACGCTTTACGTCCTGCACAAGACATAGTATAGTAGAGCTTGTTAAATTGAACGAAGAAATCGATTATGTAGCAACGGGATTCTGAAATATTTTTAGTTTAAAATGTATTTCCCTTCCTTAACTTGCAATAGCACGTACGTGAGAATTTGTTGTAACATGGACAACAGACCCACATACAAAACGATAGAGTAACAGGCAAAGCGACAGTTGGTCAGATAAAATCCAAGCAATCAATTGTCTCAAATTCTAAGCTTGTTGTGAAAACAAGAAATCGTTGAGAATTTGTATGTTCCTTTGGTGTCATTATCATCTGAAACAGAGATATGATCGCTTGAGATGAAGAAACACCAAGTCGCCGTATCAGAAAAGGTTTTCTACGGAGCGGTGAGTGTACCGGAAAGAAAAGTAGTCTATTGTTTCGCGGGAAATGAGCTTCCTCTCTGTAATTGGACTCTCTTTTTGTGTGACTGGATCGGTGCAGTCTACTTTTATATTAGGTGCTTCTCCCGGCGTAGTCATAGCCATCGCCGCATATCAGAACAATTCAGCTAATTCAGAACAGATTTACTCTCAGCCCGCCTGAAACGGAGCATTCTGGCCGTTCTCATTAATACCAGTTATTACTGCTTATATTTTATGGGAACCTACAGTGGCGTAGCAGTTCAAAGCCTTTACATTATTAGTAACACAAAAGTATCATGTGAACTCTTGGCTCACATGTGAATTAGAAATATTCCCAATTTATCACAATAATGATGACTTCCAAGTCTCATCATCTGCTGTTTGCTTGTTTATATACATTTTATGGTAGGTACGGTTCCATATTATTATTGCGTTTACTTGTTAATAGTCCAGCGAGATGTGAGGTTTTTTCTCTGAGCCCGGAATTTAAATGAGGTCTGTGCACACTGATGATCTTCTGAGATTGTTCATGGATTTTGAAGTTCTCTTACTCCTCATGCACTTTCTTCATTATGTAAGATGTTTGGAAAATTATGGGTGATTTCGTGAACGTCCAGAAACGTGACTTGTTTTGTGTGTAATGTAATGTAATGTCTCTGATTACAGCAAATAATCAGAATACTATCAGAATTATAATTGATCAAGTAAGTTGGATAGACCGGATAGAGAAATCGATAGATTAGCATATCATAACGTCTGGAAAACCAGATATATAGCTCTTGCAATCTTTTACGATTACATTACCCTATCGCTTAAATTCTACAACAGCTGAAATGCCTACGATATAATGAATGTTGTATCAATTAGATTTAACTCAGTAGTTCCCATGGATCAATGAAACATTTTTTTTTTAATTTAACAAATCTTTATTTCAAAATAACACGGCAAAATACATGTACAATGTACTTACAGCATTAGGTGAAATAACGTCAAATTAACAAATTTTGGTACAACCAAAAAATAAAACTATTTAAGGTAATCTCCAAGACAGTATGGTTCTAAATCTAATAACATTTTATGTATGTTTTTCTTGAATGTTGGCAAATTATTAACGGTTTTGATATCTGAAGGCAGATTGTTAAAGATTTTCATGCAGCTGTACTCTACATTTTTCTCAGTTAAAGTGAGATGGTGAATCGGATACCTATAATTGGTGTTTCTTGTATGGTCTAAACATTTTGGTGTTTCAAATTTGGTGTGCCAGATGATAACAGAATATTCAAATTTTTAAATGATTTATCCCCAAAAGCTTGCAAACTGTAGCTGGTACTATGACCGATAAAATTAACATAAATTACTTCCCAATTAAACAGTTATTGGCTTTTAAGAATCATTCGTATCAAATTTCAACAACATTCATAAATATGATCGATGATTTCACGAATACGGACAAATTTAATGGCTGTGGTCAAACAATGCACGTTAACTTCTTTCCGTATATCTAACAGAATATCTATTATTTCATACTAGGAAGATTTTTAGATTGTAAGTCATCAATTAAAAATATATAGAAATTCCTGGCTTTGAAAGACGGAATTGGATCGATAAATCGTGAAGATTATTTGTGTTTAGTCATTGCACTGGAGCAATTTTATAAAAGAAATTTGAGTTTTGGAGAAATTATTAATATACAAACTTACAGCAATATTAAGTATTAGAGTAACTGTTATATTCGACAACCTTGGTCAAACAGACTCTGGACTGTTGGGCTTGAAGAGATGCTGATTCCTTCAAATAGACAGAAAAATGGACGTTTGATAACTTAAGTGAGCCTCGAGGCCATTCTGGACTAGCAACTCTTTAAGAAAATCTTCATCATTCGCTCTTCAAAAATATCGAAATGGGCAACATCAAGGATTTGTCATAGTACAAAATAGGTATCATTTATGTTTTATAAGCAGAAAATGAGATGCCATTTATAATTTTTTGAATTGCAATAAGTATAAGTTGACGGGTAGCAAAGAGCTCTCAAGTCAACTCAAAACGTCGTGGATCTTTCATACAATAATGGATGAAATGTCAATCTGTTGACAATTTCTGTACGAGTAGTCTATGGCAAAGATTTCCGCATACGTCTCCACACATTCTTTGTTTTGGAAAATGATTTAGAAACACATCCTGCTGGTACAATAGTGACTGTTGCCCGCAGTTAATTCCGAATAGCCATTGTTCCATAATGGGAGGAGAAGTTTCATTCGTAACGCGCGCCGCCCTACATTTATTAAAAACTCCCCACCCCTCGCCTTCCTTCCTCGTGTTTTTTTTTGCACACAAGCCCGAGGCTTTTGCTAAATTGTGAATCTCCCACTATTTTTTCTGCTGTTTTAATATTCATATACCTCACCTTGCAATGCTGCATAGTAGTAGTCTGTGAGTCATATAATCCCATAAAGTCCTCATCGTGAAATTAAGTTATCTTGCAAACAAAAACCAAGGCATGATAACAGCAATTTGCAAATGCTATTAACAGCAAAAAATTAGGGTACTCTTATATATATATATATATATATATATATATATATATATATATATATATATAAGGATTTAATCAATTAATAATGGTTTTTTTCGACTAAGCCCAAAAATGTTAGACCCAAGTTTGAGTGAGTTCTGCTTATTTTTTCATGGATTGCTAATCACTCTGGCATTATACTCATTTTCAGAGCATAGTAAGGTCCTCTCTATATAGTGTTTCTTTGAAAACTGTTGGCCAAGAATACTGCGCGGACACTTTCTCGAAGATCACACAGGTACACAGATACATTCTGTTCCATATTGTATCATTCTCAGAAAATATATAGCAAATTTTTATTTCCTATGATCCTACAATGTAGGCTTACTCATACTTACTTCAACATATATCAAGTATACCGGCTTCGTTACATCTACCAAAAATATATAGCAAATTCTTATTTCCTACAAAGTAGACTTACTTGTAAACATATCTCTGATACCAACATGATACCGAATTTACAGTAAAGAAGCGTGTGCCGCCTGATCCTAGCAAATTCAATCTGGCGGGAAATCCTGGTCGACCATAAAATGGCAGCGGGATCATGCTGGGAAGGCAAGAATACTCTCCCGGGAAGGTGTCACTCTTTACGATTCATCCACGGGATCTTTCGGAGTACGTATATGTACAGTGTTTATGAGGACACGTCAGATAATGTATCTCAAAGAGAATCCGATGTTGGAGACTATAGTTGAATAGCTGAAGTCAATTTGGTAGACTCTCTATTCAGGTAGGTACAGAAAAAGTAATCAAGATCCAAGAGCTGCCATACCTTCGTCGTTCTAAAACTTCGTGACTTTATCAAAGCTGATTGTTATCCGAGTTTCACTTGATATCGTTATAAATTCACATTTATTATTACTAGAGACTGAATACTGGACGAGAAAGGTTTTATTTAAAAAAATGTAGTTTGAATGCATGCATGGGATCTGTTCTAATAAAGTTCAATTGATTCAGTTATTTAGTTGCTTCCAGTATTGTGTGTTTGAAATATGAACGCTTTTCTTTTATTAAATCTCAGCTAACCTGTTTACTCAAGTGACCATATAGGTATATTGATTTTAAAATTGATCAATCCTTAAGTTGAAATAAAATATCCCATGCATTCATTCCTATGCTGATTGAAGTATCTGTCTAAATTTTTTTTGAGGTTACATTAAAGGAGTATTTTCACAGATATGATATTTGATATATCAGTTGCAAATTTCTCAAAAACTGATACAACGCAGAGAGTGCGAAAACTACACGGTTACGTTATAGGTATACAATCGTACCAATGTGAATCAATGACATAAATTTTAGTGATGCAGACATCAAACACCAAAAAACGTATTTTATCCTACCATATCATTACTAGAGGAGCCAAGGAGAATGAGACAGATGGTAGACAGATGCTGAATATGAGTGTCATGTATTATGTTATACACGGACTATACACTTCAAGTATCATCCAAATAACTAATATCTCATTTTTTATCGCAATACCCGCCTATTGGTGCTATAAGTGAAAGTATAATTAGTTCTTTCAAAGTTTGACTATTATCTATTATACTTGCTCACTGTAAGCCTTATGTTGCATATGTTCAGAGCTTGTTAGGTTTCCGAGTAATAAGACCAAAGGCAAGTTAGATCAAAAGTGCCTTCCGATTAAATTGTTGCATGCAAACCTAATAAATACCGCAGATGTATATTTTTAATTCAATCAGTTATTAAGACTACGACCTTTTCTGGGTTTATAACAGAGTTTCATTAATAACAAATATATTCTACTGGCTTTTCCATAAATCTTCCGAAGACAGAACTCTGCTATCCTGGCTTACATTTTCATTAATTCGAGAGTAAAAAATTGATCCTTCACTTCTATACTCTCGATCGAATTAGAAACCTAGTCCGGAACGTTAGTATCTTGAAAATCAATAACAAAACCATTGCTTCTGTATTACATTAGTTAATTGGATAGAGCAAAGCAATAGGCAATCAACGTTGAATAGAACTCGGTAAGTATATGATGCCTTACCATGAAACAAAGGTAATTAACCCTCGCGTAATAACAAAGCCATCCAGTTGAAATTCCTAATTAGAAAATATATCTTGATTAGACGAAATACTTATTTTAAGGATTACCACATTTAAGTTGTGAAAATACTACTTATCATTAGATTTCAGTGACCAAAGATTAGTACCAACACTAAACTTGACCTTAAATTAATTCGTACTACAGTTCTGGGTGTGCCCGCGTATTCAATAAATCAAATTCACTGGTGGGCTGAGCATCTACAGGCTATCAAAAATGTAAAAAAAGAAATATTCACTTGGAAAAACTCGAGCGCATGAGATATTGATAGTATATATTCCGCACGTGTCTCCAATTACGGAGGAATGTTAATCTGACGGTTTACACTGTGAGGGCGATCATCATATCCAGAGAGGATGTTGAGCGAACCCATATGAAGCTCTCATTCAAAAGGCTGACGATTGGAGCATGACGTAAGCTAGGGGCGGCTTTTTGAAAATGCAAAATATCGCAATTTCTGAAATACTCGAGTGCGACAGATTTTCATATAGATGGTGCAACTCGATGTCCCAGCTCCGTTGATCAATAATTTGACGATCATTTAAAGGGATTTTATGAATCTAAGATTTGAAAAAACAGCTTTTATGTTTTAGTTCAAATTACTGAATATGACAAAAATAATATATTTTGTCCACCTGCATAATATTGTCACTCAACACCGTAGCAAATATAACATTCAGATAGATTCGTTCACAGAACTCAACACAAAAATAATAAGTCAGAGCCCCAGAGCATTGTACATCATGATGACTGACAGAAAGTATATTATCTTTGATAAGGAATTGTATATAGTGTGGAGACGGCGCGAGAGAGTGAGAGATGGAGAATATGAAATGAAGCGAGAGGCGCAAAGTGGGGACTGCACCTGGACGCGCTAAACTGTATTGGTGGTTTTTGTTACTGCAGCTTGTGGAAATCAGTAAATTATGTTATTCACTTTAACCCTGAATTATTTCCTTTAAAATAAAATAAAATAACATCGCGGTCGGGGTGACGTTTTTTTTCTTCAAGTTTAAGACCCTCATTGCACACGTTCAAGTCAGCAGATTCACAAAACACACCTATATTGATAAATAAAATTATATTTGAAAATAATCTACGTTTCTTTTGCACACGTGAGCAGCTTGATATTAATGTACATTTTGTACAAATCGGCTTAGCAGCAGATCTTATATTCTGGGACCCAAAATATTTTATTAACTACAGCTCAAATGAAGCGAATGAATACCCTAAAACAATTTAAAACTGATGAAAAGTTTATTTTATCGTTGAATGTTTTCACACAGTTAATGGTAGATTTTTATTTTATTTTACATTTTCTCTGTTGCTGAAGCCTCTTTTATTTTAGGTATGTGTGCGTTTTTCCATGAACTACTAGATCAGGCTTCAAACCTATGTAGAAGCGGCAACCTCGCTGAAAATATACTAAAATATTGACGAGGGCATGGAGTGCGGTGTACCTAAGCACATACATATATATGCACCTCTCTGAGGGAACCAACACCGACGGAGCAGGCATAAAAGTGGCCGGTATCGGTCGTATCTCAAGGTGGTGGTGGTTGGGAAAGAGGGAAGGGGGAAGGTGAGTCTAAAGGGAGAAACAACTTCAGCCTCGAAGGCGAGCCGTCTCCTAAATATTACCGCAAGTCGGTGAGGAGCAGAAAGATATTTCCGGAGAGAGGCCGGAGTTATTGGAATTGAATGCAATTTTTTTAGTGGTACACAATGATTCAAAACACCAAATATTGAGATCGTGTAGCTCAAATCAATATTTCTCAAGCAGTGATATGCGATAAAAAATTAAGAATCATCGGTCTACTTCACTCCACAAGTACAGTATACTGTGGGCAACTTCATAGACGAAAAAAATTAGATAACCAATAGCGCTTTCGTAATTCTTCCTCTAGATCCTCACCTGACCCTTCCCAAATAATGATTTTAATCCTCCCAGTTATTTTCTAGAAATTATTCAGTGACTTTTCAACGCGCAAAAATAAAATAATTTTTTATCGCTTTTATAATTCTGCCCTTACCGTTTTTTCTTCAAAATATTGAAAAGATAATTCATTATTGCTATTATAGTTAACCACTGTGATTTTAATCTTGACCTAGTGACCTAGCTGTAGATGCAACTAATATTGATTTATCGCATACCTACTCATAGTAGAAATTGATGTGAAAAGAGATTTTTCTACATGCTATCGAGACATTTATACACTGCTCGATCACTTGATTCAAAACCTTTGTTCAACGATTACTTCAGACACATATCAGAAAAAGGGTAGTTTAATCCAAAATTGCCTAGAGCCAGCGTTGCCAAAGCTAACCCGTTCGGAATAGATCTACTCCGCTCAGAATCAATTTCACCCGCTCGCTCCTCTGAAGCAAATCTACCCCGCTGAAGGTTTCAGGTTCGGAGCTCCAGCAGACTCCGGATTCTTCATGAAAGTCAAAGGTCCTAAAGTTCACATTTTCCCCGGATCATGTCTCGACGGGCTTGGTAAAAAGACATATAGGAATGATAGGTTTAAAATTTCAATCCAACTGCAAAAATCAGGAAAAATGTCATCATTCATAAATATAACACTATTTTACTAGCCGACAAAATAAAATTTAACCAACATTTTCTATCATTTATTCGTAAATTACGGATACAATATGCTATCCTTCTTGGCAACGCATTTGTTTTACATAAAAGATATTGCTGACCTCGACCATGAGTCGCATGATATGAAGAGCAATCTCTCATAATTTTGTGGCGTTCACTTGAATATCATCATCAAATTAATAAGTTTTGAAGTTCATTCTAATTCTAACAGATATTTTTTGCTTCAAACGTTTCATAAAATGTAAAATATTTCATATTATGCCCCAAAAATAATAAAATCTTAACTACCATGCGTTGCTATATAAAAATAGCCCTTATAGTAAATGTCTTACAATTTAATGCACATCATTTCTTTGACTTGTAACTTTTCATGCAAACAATTAATAGTAACTGCCAGGGGAAATAAACTCATCTGGAGAGGTGCGTGGCCACTTAGTTCCTTGGAAGTACGTACGATAATTGCATTATTCTTATTCTCATCCACATCCATGTATCGGTTTTGGCAGAGACAATATGTTGTCTTTTTGTTTTTATATTTACAGCAAATTTACGAAATAATCCAATAATTAGATACTATTGCGTTACTGCTACGTTGTGTTACTATAAAGGATAATGGAGTGGTTGTACTGATAATGCAGCTATTTTATACGTATTATTCGTATTATTCATACATTGCTAATACCAGAATACCCATATCTTATTACTTTACATTTCAGAAATAAATGGCTTGACCAACGCCGCTATAAGGCAGTAGATTAGGAAATATGAAACTATCAAAAAATCAGGATAAAAAATTAATATAAAAAAACGTAAAAGAAATAGTTGAAGAAACTGTTGCAACATTGATAGGATTGAATGAATTTTTTGAAGTGTTCCAGGGGGATAGGGCTACCGATGGCGTTGATGGCTACCTTAAACTAACCATAGATTGAATAAAATTGTCGCTGCTTCGGATATTTCTGGTACAGAAGCTTTTTTCACACCATAAAGAAATTGGTCCGTCTCCAACATTCTAAATGTTGAAGAAATCAAATTTCTGCTGACACTTCAGGTAAACTCTAATACTGAGAACTTAGCTGCTTTTGCCGATAAGGTTTTTCATCTGCATGAATCTAAAAACATATCAGTCACTTCCTATTCCCATGGTTGACATAATTGGGCAAAAGAATTATTCAGATGGATTGTACGAGGAAAAAATACTACCTAATATACTTAATTTCTAAAGTTTTGTTTCGGACTTCCATTGTCCATTGTATAATTTCGAGTGTCACGACGTTTCGATGCATTTACTGTTTTTAATCGTCTTTAGGTGACTAAGACCACCTAAAGACGATTGAAGATAGTAAATCAATTTAAACGTCGTGACACCCACAATTATATAGAGAATGAAACACATCTTTTAAAACATCCACGTTGTCTACAAATTTCAATCAATGATATACCTAATAACGAGTTATTTTATATTAAGTCAAGTCCTTAGAAGATTTTTTTCCAATCTACTAGATCTACTTTATGGAAGTAGTGATTGCCAAGTAATACATGTTTCTATAACGATACTACTGCTTATGTGCTTTTACGAGTCATATACCAATATTTATTAAATAGCCACCACTGTCTACCTTGGATTCAAAAACTATTAGGTCTACTGGCTGAGACTGTCCTGACAGTATATATTAGAATGTATATGTGAATATAGTAAAGTTTGTATTGATTGTTTTCAAGTAGTGATATTGGTGTATATTTGTAATAAGGATATGTGTTTAGTTTAACTTAGTCCTGCAATTACTTGGTCTTGGATAGCAACTTTTCAGTGACCAGATGTCTAACTTTTCTTGTTGTAGTTGTGCATGGTTGTTTGTGTCGAGAAAAGGAAAGAGGAATGTATTTCTTGTCTGCGTTCACTATCGCTCCATGTTAGTTAGTATGCTTGACTTGAAAGAAATGTTCGAGTGTTTGTATTTGTTTTCTATAAAGTGATTGTATGCCCATAATGCCCCTACCTCCATGCTTTCTATCTACGGTAAATCTTTCTTTGCATGACTTTGAGTCTAACCATTTGTATTTCGTGAGTTGTTCTCGGATAAGGGTATGGATGATAATACCAATGGAGTATGCAAATCGGTTGATAACTTTGGTAGCATGTCTGAAGTTTAGTTTTGTATTCAGAAGTTTTGAACGGTCCCTGAATTCGTTCCTGAGTTATGGGTCAATCTATGTTGGTGTTTTGATGGAATCGTAATTTATCAATGTAGTTGTCTGAGTAATTGTTGAAGTGAATTCTATCTGCAAATCCCCATTCAACAATGTCGTCTTCACTGTCTACGTTGATCTGAATAGCATGCTATGCTAATAGCTAATGTTGTCAATCATTCTGGAAAATTTTTCTCGTTCCTGCGCAAGCTTGAGTAATTGATCAACAATGCATATACCAGCCCAGTCCCAAATAATGCTTGTTTTCCACCAACTTAACTCCTCTTCGTCCTTTTATCTTGTCTTTTATCATTAGTTGAAAGATGCGATACTGGTCACCTTGAAGAATGTGACCTAGATCGGAGATTTTTGTGGCACTATATATTTACATAATCAGGCTATAACGTTTAAAGTGTAGACAAGATTTTAGTAACACCCCTAAGTCAATCATTAGTTGCCGCTCTGTAATCATTAGGGTGGTGTGCCAGGATCTTTATTAACCTCAGCACCCCTTCTTAATGGCCCGGTGCACTTGCTAGTGAAGGAAGGTGCATAAATACGTTTCGGAAACGCGGCGCGTCAGCCCTGCCGCATAAATTGATCCAAATGAAACGATATTTAATTACGAAAGGGGGGTGAGGGGGCCTCAAACCCCGTCAGACTCTCAGTTCAATAATTACCGTCGCTTGCCCGAGTATGCCACGCAACCAGACTATATTTTACAAATTTATGTCGATCTTAAATTACCGAAATTTAGCTGGAGCGGGCTCCTTTAATTAATTTTAAATTCTACCAGAGGTGAGAAAGGGAATATGGAGGGGAAACAGCCAACGTAACATATAAATGAGAGTTTAGTATGGTTGAAGGTTTGAGTATGGGTTTTGATATATTTATACTGGGTAGCACAGCAACATAGGACGCGCTAAAAGCTTTTTTGTTTATTAATGAGCTTGGTGAAATATATCCGTATATGCACTGTATTCACACAAATAATCAAGATGATGAACTTCCGGTTTCACCAGCAATGTTTTATATATTCGGATTACACAGGCTACCACTAATATTACAAAATATTGATTGCATTTTCTAAAAAAACAACGAAATTTCTTTTCTTGCTTACTTATTTTTTCAATGAAAATTTTACTGAAATATAGATTGAAGTACATTATTAGACGGATAATTTGGTATACTTTGTTTATAGATCACCTCTCGCAAAGGTATAAACCCTAACGAGCTGCAGAAGCACTGCGAGAGGACAAATGTATATTCACATTGACCTTCGGAGAACAAGCTCCCGGTAACTCATTGCACAACACGAAGGTTCTCCAGAAGAATGACTTCTGGCAAAGGTTCGTCAGAGGTGTTGGAGGTTCGACCTAGTGAGCATGCTCCCGTAAGTACTCTACATTGTTTATTGTACTGGAAACTCATGACGTTATTATGCGGAACAGCTCGATCGAACATTTACCATGAAAGTATCTGTAGAATAGAGACAGATCGACCACACTTCTTCGATGTTCATCTAGATATCCTTTGTAAGGTACGTCGCATCCACTAGACGTATTGCTCGGTTTTGGATTTTGCCCAGAAGCTTCAGGGACTGCTTCGAGGCGCAGCCCCACACACGCGAGCAGTACTCCAGCGATGGTCTCATCTGTTGAGTAGCAGTAGCTCCGGTCAATACAATTTTCTTGAACCGAGCAGAAACCCCTGCTTCTGGGCCAGGACATATTAATTCCCAGAATTTCAGAAAACAACACTTGCCAGGCATCCCTCCATCTCAACGGCTGGCAGACCAACTTGTGACTTTCTTGTCAGAGTTGTTGTCTGAGTCTTCTGTGCGTTAATCTGGATTCCATTTGTAGATCCCCCGATGTCCTGTAGTGGTTTGTCACGCTCCATATAGGAAACAAAGGTACCGTCATCTGCGAAGCTGTAGATACGATTAGATTTTATTTCGAATAGTTCGTTGATGTACAGCAAGAAGAGCGTTGTAGAAAAGAACGACTCCTGTGTCACACCACCCATGATGGCAAATAAATACCTATCATCTACATATGGGGATTGGTCTCTGAGAAAAATATCCAGCCACTGGTATAGACCTGGTAGAAATCCATAGTCAGAAAGGTTATTTAGACATCTCTTGACACAATGTATTGAAAGCCTTGAAAGACTTCAATACATAAAGCGCGACGACACGAGACTTTCCATATAGCTCAATCGCTCTGCTCTACATGGGAGTAACGTAGACCAGAAAGTCAGTCGTGGATCTGTCCTTTCGGAATATTGGCGATCGTTGACAATTTATTTTTTGTTCGGGCACTTCAGAAGCTGCACATTAACGACAGTCTTCATAGACTTGGACATGATGAAGAGCAGAGTTGCCTGGCATATTTTTTTGCCTTAGAGACAGGCTGCACGCAATCGATCTTCCATCCAGTAGAGAACATACCTCAATGGTGGGACAACCTAAAGAAACACTTAAGGACGATTGCTGGTATTCAGTCTGAACCAGCATATTTCCTAATATTCAACTATTCAAGAGTGCAATTTATACCCTGTTGATAGAATTTCTGGCATTTTTGAGACTACACTGATGGTAGCTGATGGAGCGTCTTCACGGAAGTTTATTGATTAATAAGCAGCAAAATTCGACCCCAATGTATCTGCTTTTTCATCGGGGGCGGGGGCAATAGACCCATCTTTTGTCATCAGTGATGGTATGGACGAATAACAGAAGTTCTGGCTATTCTTAATTTTGTGGTTGTGTTCCTTTTTGCTCTTATCAACGAGCCACTTACAGTGCCTTCTGGCTTCGATGGAACTGCGCTGTTTTTCGTTGTTTAGGATGTGTCTTCCATTCCCAGCTACCGTTAAACTATGGTTTGTTTTTAGAGGAGATGTTGTCAACTTTGTTTATTTATTGCCAGACTCTGCGTGCTTTAGTATGTGGTTGCTCTAGTGACGGCATTCTGTAGAGGGTTGAAATGGTATTGTGGTCGAATGTTCCCAGCAGTTGAGCTGCATGGAGGATCTGGATTCATCGCGCTTGATATATCGAAGGCTTTTGATAGCTGCCTATGGGCTACCACACGGTTTGCGCCAATGGTTGTATAGTTTTCCGAGAAATCGCTCTTTATTTATCTTTTACCGATATATTTTCCATTAACGCAGGAGCCCCTCAAAGATCTGTCCTTCCATCATCGCTCTTGATCCTTTTTTCCAACAATTCTATAATGTATATTAAGAAAATCCACTCCTATCTACAGCTCCGCAGATAACTCCACCCTTATTTCCTACATGGAACCGGACCAACAACAACTATTCCAAGACATCTTACTTCAGTGGGGGCAGCATTTTTCTGATATTGGAAGAAAGAACTTTGGAGTGGGAATCAAAAAATGTAGATCAAGCCTACGTTTAGAAAACTGAGGAAAAACTCACAAAAACAAACAAGACACTGACAAAGACAAAAAAGTTGCCTGCTGGTCTGTCGACCGTGGAGATGAAGGGACACCTAATACTTGAACTATCTTCAATCAAACTTCTGAGGATTAATATTAACAATAACCTTGTACCTAGCACGATCATGCTGTCGGCCTTGCTATATCGGCGTCCCAGAAGTTGCAGGTTCTCTTCCACTCCAGAAATCTGTATTCACGGGAACAGCTATAGCAACTCTACGAGGCTAAGCTCAGAACACCGCTGGCATTAAATAGAACCACACACACCATAGAAGGAGGATGTCTCATTAGCCTCTATTTGTCAGTACAGCAAACATTATATTAGCCCAATGTGTGCATGCTCACCAGATTAGGCTTACAACGCCTCCAACTAGCCTCTTCCAAAACTCACACTTTCCTGCTTCGTTGAGACATTCTGTATGCTATAAATTATAATGCCACACGTGTTTGAGCGTTATTTAAACACATGCGTTCCATCCGAGAACAAAAATATTACGCAGATCATTTTTGTACATTATACGAATCTGAAAATACTTTAAGACTATAGTAGTGACTACATATAAATGAATGTACGCAATGAAAATGGATCCGTAGTATTTCAAGAAGAGATCTTCTTGTACATGTTATGGATTTTCTGAAGAAGGACTTTTCCGTGCGCGATGAATGCGTCAAAAACACTCACTTAGTGGAGGCGATGCATAGCTAACCGTTGGATAAGGAGCTACAGGATAAGGAAGAGCGACGGTGGCAGAAGGGGGAGAGAACGACGGACGGCGCATTAGGAAAATGTAACCGAGGACGTGATCAGCATTCCACAGATGCATCCCAGCTATTTCCACCGCCATACGGTTATATCATTCTATATACATACAATAAAGATGACGAAGTGCTACGATAAACATTGCGCTACAGTTATATCCAAATGTAAATGGATCAATATGATGGAATTTGAAATCAATGTTATTTAGCAATATTGAAATGTTAAGACGAGACATTCATATTTCTGTACCACTCTCGACTCATTTGAAAGTCGTACAACTAAAGAAAATCGACACTACCAAATTTAAATGCAGAATGAGAAGATGCTGAAGGAATGATGTGTCCAATATTACCAAAAAAGGAGTATTATTGAAAATAAAGAGAAATTTCTCCGAAAGAATTGAGTACGTAAACGAATATCGGAGTTTGGTTGCTTGAAAGTGAATTCAAATATTTCATCCATGAGGCAATGAATGCAGTAGCTCTTTGGTAGAAGTTCCATCCATAGAAGGTTCGGTTAGTTCAATAACTAAATGATGGTCGCTTGCAATTTTGCGAAATTATTAGTGGAAGGGCGATAACTAATAGTAATTTCCTATTTAATGTGTGCTATGCGGACAAGTGCAGCTTCTTTTTGAATAGCTTACTTAATCGCCACAATTATTTTCACTGGGCTGATATTGATTCAAATATTTTTCATGAGGTACATACACAACACCCCCAAAAGTTGATCATTTGTACTGATATTTTTGTCAATTTCCGGGGGTCCTTTTTCTGCCTGGCCATTTAACAGGTGATATGTATCTGAATTTACTCGAAAACAACATTGAGCCAACTCTAACATCATATGAAACTATCTTCGATACACTTATAAGGAAATAGACGATACAACAAGACGGAATACCTCCACATTTGTCCAAAAATATTTTGGTATTTTTAATGTGATTTTACGTCGCGAGCTCAAAGCCTGCTAACATATTATATTATGCATATAACGCATCTTTGTTTACCATATACTGAATATATTTGTTCTGGGGATTTACGCACAATACCTTGATTATTGTGATTCCCGTTTTAGAGTTTCGCTATTAGTTTTAGAAAGAAGATAGAAGTTTTGTAGTTTGTTTTTCTAGATAACCCTTATCACAAAGGCAGGAAACCTATGCGTTCTAGAAGCACTGAGAGAGGGCAAAAGTCTTTTCACGTTGACCTTTGACACGGGAAATAAACTCACCGGTAGCGCATTGCACAAAAATGAGGTATTGTAAAAAATATGTATGTTTGAGGTATTAATAAGTTTGAACTAGTGAGGATGTGCCGTTCTAGTGTTTGTTGTACTGATACAGCCAGCGTTAATGTACGAAACAGCTAGATTGAACATTCACCATGATAGAATCTATAGAATATCGAGAAATCAACCACCATTTTCGATGTTCTAGAATGTGGAGGTCCTTTGGAATGTCAGTCATATCCACTGGATGTATCTCCCATCTCCGGATTTAGTGCGAAAGCTTCAGGAAGTTTTTCGGTACGCATCCCCACACAGTCACGCAGTATTCCATAGATAGTTTGATCGTAGTCTTATAGAGTAGTAATTGCATGTTGAATGACATTTTCTGAAACGAAAGAAAACCTCCACGCACTATTAAAAGCCTTCAATATTAAAGTGCGAAGGCTGTTGATCTTCGTAGACGTAGACAAGAAAATCTATCATTAATGACATTGCAGAGTTACTTATAGTAGCTAGCCACGTTTTTTATGCCCTCTTTCTGGGATGGGTTGTACGGGTTGGTCTTCCATCTAGTAGGGAACGCGCGTTACTAGTAGAAAGAGTTTTGATCCAAATTAACTGTTTCTTCTTTGACTTGGAGACGATGGATCCATCCTTTCATTCCTTTGGTGGTGTAGATGAATAAACGGACTTCTGACTAAAAGTCTTGGTTACATACTAGAATTATCTGGACCTATTAGTACATGAGATAAGCTTGTTCCTAATTTTATGGTTGTGCGCCCCTTAAGAAGGTCTGTAGAAAAAATATCTTTATCGGTATAGACAAATTTTTGCAATTGATTCACATAGGTATTTATTTCCATTTTATGAGAGAAAGCTTATGACATCTTCAATATTAATCTAAACAGCTCTCCAAAAAACAATTCGAGATAATTCGAAAGAATAATGAATTATTTGGATAAACGATGGTTATTATTAAGCTATATATAATTTCAGAAACAATATGCGTAAAATGCAGCAAATCATTTTAGATGAGAAATATATAATAATATATCGTGGTTTCACCAAGCTGTCACGATTTTTTTAGTTTTATTGAAAATGTTTAGTCGTATCGGATGTGCTACAACATATAGATTAATTGGAGGATGAAACACAGAAGTTTTACACTTTCAGAGATATTGATCACTAGCCATTTGATTAGACATTACTCAAAGTATGGACAATTTTATGAGAACTAACTGCATAAACAGTTATTTTCATATTGAAACTATGTAAACATCCGCTTCACTATATTGCACATCCTTGTCAGGTATAGTGAATCGTGCATCAAGTTCATGTCTGTCGTATTTGTTAAGCTTTGTATTCTAGTTATATATTTCCAAATTATTGCATCAATGAACGACTCCAATAGACACCTCATATAAGTACGATCAATTAAACGACTCAAAGCAATGATGTTATGTAACTTCTGGAACATATCCTGTGTTAAATGGAATTTCTGTATCTTACCATCACATTTTGATCATCTGTATTCTTATCCACCCTTTTTGTCTCATCATATCGTTATGTTACCTCTATTTCTCCTCACTTCTGTCTTTCCTGTTTTGCCGTAACCATATCTCAAATATACCAATAAATCATTTTTTCCTGGACTACGTTTTCAGATTCTATAAACTACTCCGTAAATTTCAATCCGCTAAAACCTAGTACGCCTGGGGCGTAGTTCATCTTTCAAAATCCGCAAAGATTTCGCGAGTGAACTGAAAGTGTACAAAAATGTGGTGTTATTTATATTTATTCGCATAATAAATATCAATGATAGGACATTTTGGGATAGAATCCGGGCATCTTATCCTTAAGAGGAGTTACGCGGAGCGTGGGTGCTATTTATCATTCGGAGACACCTGTGTCCCTTAAATAAGACATCCTTGCAGTAGAGGTCGGAGAGAAAAGTTTACCTTGTTTAAAAAGGCAATTAAAGTTGCTTGGATTGATGAATTTATTTTTGCAGTGTGTTGCGTTAATGGGAGGAGGTAAATAATAGCAACTTTCACACGCTTAATGCTAACGTGAGACATATTGACAGGCTTGTTCCTTGAGGTGACGATACACTAATAGGGATAGAATTATCGGAAGATATTGGCTGCTGATTAAGCACTGATAAACATACTGCTCTCACAATTTTTTATATTTCCGTTGATAGAAAATCAGTTTATAAGGTCAATGTCCAGATGTTCTTGAAGCAGACCAAATGAAGTGTATGTAGATTTTCCGTAAGTGTTATGTTGATCTGCTTCAGAAATGCCAGTTTTGCGAAACAAATCAATTATCGCAATATGTAGTGAATGCAGTGTCGATATGGACGTTTTGACAAACCATAACGGATCTGTATGTGGCAGTCCTCTAGCTTCGTTTTGCTAAACATTTTGAAATACGAAACTATCAGCAACCAAAATAAGCACTACAATAAAACAACAGTGAGGTGTAATTGTATCGTAAAGTAGACAAGAGATGGAATAAATTCACCAAAAATAATTTCCCAAGGAGGCCATTTTGACGGATGTAGAATTGATATTTTATTGATACTTCGATGGAGAAGTTCGTACTTTGCTACAGCTCCGTATAACTTCTGTGTAACGTCTTGGAAATAAAAGTGGCCATAAAATGTCCCACGGACATTCATTTTAATGTAGTATACGCGGTGTCATTAATTTTTAAAATTTAATCCTCGGATCAACTGACAAACGAATTGTGTTAGATCGTATTTCCTATTTAGCTTTCTTTTCGGGTTGGTAGACAATACAAAAGTCGACCATATAAAACCGCAGCATCTTTATAGCGAACAAAGGATCCAAACAGGTGGAGTTTGACGTTATTCCACATACCAGTATTTACGCCTTTTGTCATTATTGGAGAAAACGACTCGATAGAAGAAATTAATTTTTAGATATGTCCACTGGTGACAGACGGTTTTTCAGACGATGCAGAGCTTGTTTGTTCTTATAATTGAACTAAGATAATGTCGAAACATAAACATCAAAATGGTACATTTTGAGCTAAATATGGACCAAGATTTATCTTTTTTAGTGTTTTCACGATCAGGTAACTCCACCGCAACTGCATGGATTTCCAAAAATTACAAAGCATACTGTCAAAATTTCATCTAAGTCTGAATGTTTCTTTCCGAGGAATAATTCCTCCTTCTAATGGAGTGAAAAGTAAAATTAGCTACAAATCCGGCCTTTATCCAAGTAAAAGAAATGGTAGATGGACCACTAACCCAGCAAATATGAACTTTTGTAATGTAAATCGGAAGACATTTTCAGAAATTCAGTATTTTGATAATTTTCAAAGAGCTTGTCTATTAATCTCATGAGAATATAAAGGGCAGATCGTAGGAATTTTATATAACCAGTAGTTACTGATATAGTAAAATTACAGATATGCTTCCCAAGAAAATACTGAGGTAAAGTATATATTTCATATTAAAATATACAAAAAATAAATATTTAGATATGTATATATGCTAATTTGTACAGAAAGGTGAAAAAATGTCCCATTGTAAATGGCATCTTCTTGGCTTCTTTCAGCGGATACCTGAAAGATGAATGAAATAGGAATAAGTATACTATTCATATGAATTATTCTCATGCATATGTGATATGCTTGTCAATGATAAGTTGTAGATATTGATATGCTCATCACATGCTCAAAAATAGTTAAGTAATTATAAGCAACTTCTACAAAATATTCGCAACAGATAAATATATATTCTATATACATTTGTCAAACAGTGTTACAACAACAATTTTTTTTTGATGTAGCGGTAAATAATCCTCTCTAGATCATCTACAGACCATACAATTAAGTGAGACTGAAGACACAATAGTAGAAAAAACCCAAAAAGTTTTAGGTGCGGAGAGGACTCAAACCGTATTTTCATCATTCTAAGCTGACGTTTTAGACCCGTCGTCCACCGCAGTGAGGAATGCTGAAGAAACTTACAGTTTCCTTGATTTTTCTTACCCCAAAATTTTGTGCTTAATCTTATTTTCTTACATTTACTGTTAGGGGCGCTAATTCACATGTTTCTTTTAATATAGAGGTTAATTTTTTGTTGCAAAAGGATTACAGTAGTCTATTATAAGCCTAACCTCATCTGTAGCTAAAAATACAACAAATAAGTTGACCTCTGTATTGAAACAGTGTATGTTAATGTAACTCTATAAATATACTGTGATATCTCTGATCAGAAGTGGTTCTATGAGTGGCCTTTGTGTACTATGAGAGCCCAACAGCAGAGAGAATTAACTGTTCAAAAATTCACTGTAAAACGCCCTCCACCTTATTTACAAGCAGTGTACGTTGAAATTCTTCTGTCTGATTCATCTAATATCTATACTGGTTAGTAATCAGAACCACACGTGGTCGACAAAATAAAAAGTTTTAGTACACAAATAAGTTTGAAATTTAGATGATTAACTCCAAGAAAGGACTTTCGCTTTCAAATAATAGCTTTATAAATGAAATGCTACATATGAAATTGATTTTGAAAATCTTAATCAGATTCTTACTTAAAGCATACCAAACGAAACCAGGTCACAATCAATTGAGAAGTTGAAAAGACAATCAAAGTTCAACTTCATAAACACTGATTCTTCGACCTTTATCTAGAAATTGTTATCCTCTTTGTGTGGTATGAAAATTGTTCCCATTTACTCGTGTCTGATTTCCAAAATATTAGTCTATCAAACTGCTAAAAAATTATATAACTAGAGGAACATTCAAGATCAGTGATTATGTTTATGAAACGATACACAGCACAAAATGGGAACAGTTAACTATACTATCCAAAGAAGAGGTAAGTCAAACTATCTACAATCAAAAATCTGAATTATGATTGTATTTCCATTTGCTTCGTATAATATAGGTCAGCTTAGATAAGTATACTCCAAGGTAGAATCTTTTTCTTTCGGTTATCTTATGATTTGTTTTGGATTCCAAATGGCCGTTGCACTTGGGTGAAAGTGCTGTATAGTTCATACCAAGTAATTATGATAAATTGATACTGTCCTTAATTCATACGCTGTCAATGTCATTATAATTCCAAAATTTAATTTTTCATCTTTCTCCACACAGCTTAGATATACCATTATATTTGATTCATCATGCTTTTATTCAGTCAATAATCTAAGCTCCATATGTCAGAGGAAAACACTACTAAAACACCTTTCCTAGCCCATAATATATTTATTAATATTTTTAATGGAACTGCATTCTGAGAACTAGGAACTGATATTAATTAACTGAATCTACTCAAAGTGTTTTAGTCTGACTTTATATATATTTGATTACCTGCACACATCGCCATGCATGCCTTCTCCGATGTAAAGTTGTTGTTATTGCCATCGCAGCCTCCAAATTTGAATTCCTGGCATTTTCCGGATGAAACATCATACCGCCATCTTTGTAATAGTGCTCTGCATCGGCCTCTTACTTCAGGTAACTTACACATTACCTGACGATTTTCTAGAACAAATGAAATATAAATTGAGATCAAATACTTGCTATTCTCGCTGCCCCAGCATTAATCACTTGATTTTATGAAATTCCCCATAAATTTTGATCAAACAAAAAGCAAATGAACGCATTCATATATTTAATCACATCCAAAATTGAAATCTGAAGTTCTCATTGTCGATTTTGTCAGACATTCCGACGGCAATGGTTGAGGTTTTCTAGAGGGTCTGCTTGAGCCTTGTGCAAATGCGGTCGCCATGGACTATGTTGTCCTAAGACGCAGAAGAGATGAACGAAATCAATAAAACAAGACAGGATAATTAATCGTGATACACAACTTGCTTTTCTCCGCAAAATGGAGTTTTTGATATATAAATTGGCATTTAGTTTTTTTTCGGATTTCTAAATGCGAATTTAAAGATAATTAAAATACTAGATTAGAGAATTTAACCTGTATATTTATAATAGGATTAGTTGATAATCAACCTGGGTGGCTTTTATCATCAGCTAATTTTGACAATATCAAAATACATTAAATACTAATGCGAAATGCTACATAAATGACCTTATATACATATTTCTTATGGCTCACTAATTAAGACGACATGTGATAAATACGAGTAAGATAGCTTTACTAGCATTGCGGCTGCTTCAGCAGCTTATATTGAGGTACAAAATATGAAAAATTAAATTTGGAAATGTTATTGAAATAATATTTTTTACGGCTTCTAGAGGTACAGCTTTGCTCTTGAACAAGACCTAAGTATGAATTATTGTAAAAGGCTATAATATGGATGCAGATGGGCTGCCTTACGAGAAAAAAAACAGCAGCGTGATCCAAAAAAAAAACACAAGAGAACTAGTAAATCATCTTATAATCCATCTTTAAGTTTGAGGAATATTGATTAGATCTTAACCGGAACCATACTCAATCAAACTGGTTCGCACTCAACTGATAAATCAGAAATACAATCGTCATTCAACTTTATAAAGTCTCAAATGTGTTTAAAGGTTGCTGATTTTGACGTTTTCCTTTTAGTTATATAATTTTGGTTTTGTGACAATTAATAGGTGTAGGTGTAGGATATAACACGCCACACTATTTTATTTATTGTATTTTCTGTTAAAACATTTTCATTTATTTGCTTTGGGAGGCAATGTGTTTCGTCCCGTGTTTTAGATATATTCACAATGCAAATGCAACGATTGTTTGCTAGCCTTCCATAATATTCCCTGGAAGGAATCAAAAAATGCCAATGTCATTATAATTTCAAAATTGAATCTTTTATATTTTGTAGTTTTTTAAAAGCTATCGAATTAGCCAAAACGTTAGTACCTGAATCGAATGTAATTTTAATTAGCGACCAATAAAAAATATAATATAAACCAAAGAAGCAACCACAGGTTAAGTTTAACAAGTTACATTATAAACCTATTTTGAGAAAATTGTTTGCAAGTAGTCCTAGTTTTTCTCACTACGTTACTAGTGTTACTACCCTATATTTATCGAAACTTTGCGCTCGTACTTTTAGGAACTACTTAAGTGAATGGGATGCAAACATATATTTGTTATAATATTCAACTATAAGCATACCTTGCGAAGGCCTACACCACACTATATCTAGAAACACACATAAAACACTGATCAGAAAAAGCATCTTCGTCATGATATCTTCACAATTTCTTACAGGTTGTCGCTTCAATACTCGCGCTATACTGAAAACCGTTAGCGTTAGCCTCAATACTGATTTATTATATGGCTGTTTGATATACTTATATATGCTCGACAGACAGTGTGTATTTTGTCACCTGTGTTTCCCGAATATACTGTGACGTCATTGGTTGCAGCACGTCTGAAGAACTAGGAGGTATTTTATGACGCCGAATTGGTGAAAGCTATTTGCACTCGCGTAGGCTAACAGGTGGACAATTCATTTTGTCTACTATTATTCTTGGGAGCTTTCCGTAGTTGTCGTGCTCAAAAATAGTTGCATCCTGTTTTTATAATATTTAAATAGTCCAGTAGAATATATTTATTTTATAGGACTGGCTAAGATAAGACTATTTATTGACATGATGACATTTCTAGCATTCTTTGCTAAGAGATGGAACTTTTTAATGGAACAGTATTGCAACAAAAACATTATTCACAACCTAAATGCTGTCAAGCAGAACTCACCACACAAATTCATCGGCTCATAAAGGATTTGGATAGAAATTTGGAACTATTGATAGTTGAAATTGAATTTAAAAAACATTGGAGAACTAAATAACTAAAAATTTTTTTAGTTTTCAGAAATTTATATAATCTCTAATATCTTCAAAAGTTCTTCAGCATCTCCAAGGTCCAATCGAAATATTCAATAAGCTGATGCAAGTACACGTGAAATACAGACTTGAAGAGATATTATATTCATTATTATTTAGAAGTGGCTAAATAGCGTTTTTCTCATTATTCATAATCCATAATCAGTTAAAATGCAGGAATCTGTAGTAAAAGTCGCTAAAACGGAAACAAAACAAATTAACCCTCTTTTAAAATAAGCTACAACTACGCCTGCATCTCTAAATACCATACAACTTGAAAAAATTTAAATCTTTTCAACTTTTTGGAATATTTCCAGTGCCACAAAATGGAAAGTTACAGACCTTTTTCGTCGTCGCCATATTGATAATTGATTAAGTTTCATCGAATTCCGAAGGGTACTTTCTGGATTACAGCTGGGACAAGGATAACTCAATAACTATCCATTTCTAAAAGTATTAGATAAATTATGTTATTTCTGAAAATAACGCAATTAATTTCTATTCTATGTTGCCAGATTTATTTGTTTCACTTATTCAAGGAAGCCTCAAACTTCGAATGTAAATGGGGACTTCTCGTGCAAGGTATCCTTATCGTTAACTTAGGTAAGGACTATAAATACGACCCTCAACCATTTACAGCGGTAACACTTTTGAGTCCTGTTAAACACGGCTCCAGTGATTAGTGAAGCCATAGGCACCGTTTTTACTTTCTCTGATAATTGTTTGTATAAAGAATGATTACACACAAAGTGCATAGCTTTAATGCTAGTTGTTCTGTTACCTCTACTTATTTGCAATTCCAATGATGATAGTGACAAATGGTCCCCTACTAGGTACTAATTAGTTTGTCAGGTTTAACGCTTCACTTATGTAAGTCTGAACGTAGTATTTCTGAATGTGACGTGAACTACACATGAATAAATAACTTTGTTAGGAGAATATGGCAGGCGTGCTCATTTTTTATTACTGTATATGCTTTGCATACACAAATATATGTATAGGATAAACTTGAATAAATCTATCTAAGATTCTTCTTTATGAAAAAATATTATGTACTTATATTGTCATTGATTTCACGATTGAAATGCAGTAATAGCGGAGTGCAGGAGTGCAAAATCGCTATAAAAAACCATGAGAACAAAAACTATGTAGGTGTCCAATTCCTCCAAAAATACATTATAATTAGTTTTGTATGATTATAATGAACAAGCTATAGTTGAGAAGAAGTGACCAATCTCAAAGACTTGTCAGTCACGTGTCCTTAATTAACCATATCTAAGCTTTCTATATTTATATTAAGTCTTATTCATGTTCTTGCATATTTAAAATTTGTGGAACGGAATAGCAATATATAGATATGTAAGAACACAGATTATTAATGCGTCCACACGAAAATTTAGCAAATAATTTTCACCGAGAGTTCTTACTTATTTTAGGATTCTCTGAGTCAAATTATCTCGTTTCTTCAACCTCTGCATCAAAAAGTTAGGTCATGTTAGCGATACCAATGCATGTTTTGTGAAATACAAAATTGCAACTCAAGATCGCATATGATGCCCCTTTTGGGAAACTATAGTTGACCTCAAAATAGCATTAAAGCTCATTATCAATATTAAATCTAAGGTCTCCATTACATAGCTGAAACAAGGTTCTCTAACTTTGTTAGATAACACATTGTTCTGTAACTACATCTCAACTCTTATTGTGCCATCCCGCAACCTGTATGCTAGCTTACCAATTGATGCACAATCAATTTTTTACATATTATCTTACAGAATTTTTATGTTCACCGCAACTAGTTTTTGAGTTGAATGGCTCGAATTACGTAAAATACTGTTATCAATCCAGCAAATTACTCAATAAAAAGATACAAGAAGTAGGAAGAGATATCATACTGGTAATCTAAATGTTGACCTCAACGTCATATCTCACCACCACTTTTCATCTGAATTGGATAGAATGATAAATATTCCAAATATAAGTTTTGGCTTAATTTATGGTCAAAGTCATAGTCACTATGTTGGTTTGGTAAAGTCTACCCACTAAATGTGACTCCTTAAACTTACTCATACTGCTATCCTAGTAGATTGTGATACATTCTCAGCACTATAGAAACAAATTATCGGTCATGTTCATACTAGCTTGTTCTCAATGCAAACAGGATGACTGAGGTAGAATAGAAGGTAGCAGTCTGATAAGCACGTCTATCAGGATCACTGAGGGGAGAAATTAGGAGGAGATCTCTGAAGAACAGATTCTATTGATATGCCGGTAGAAAAGGGAGAAACAAAGGGCTTGAGATGGTATATTTAAGAAGTATCACTATAAATCAGATTGCTCTTCTATGACCTGCAGCAAGTATCGACCAGATAAGGACAGTGTAATCTAGGCAACAGGTCTCCAGGTATGAATGCAGTGTGTTATCTATTCCTATTCCCTTTCATAATATAAGGAGTTCAGATGGTAAGAAGTACTTTGTATTTCTGATCTATATCCTAGATTTTCTCAGCATTAGCAGTTAACGAAACGTGGTTTTTCAAATCATATCGCAGTAATTTGGACTAAATATCTCTAGCAGCAACTTTGGTCTTACCGGACAGTTTTCATGACTAGATCTGCCGAAGTTGATGCGAATACTTGCAGCAGAAATTCCCTTTATGGCACTCTATACAAAGGCTTTAATATCCTTGGAAGCGTTAAATGATAATATAGCATTCTAAGAACTGCGTTGTGCAAACTTTTCTCCATGATCATCATTTTTCGGGTCTTAGTGTGAAGTTATCGCAACTTGTCCACAGTCCAGTGGATATCAACAAAGGTGTCTGATAAGAGTTTAGTTGTTTTTAAAATGGATGCTCACTTAGCTACCTTATTCGAATACAGTACTGAGTTCACGAAGCACTGAGTTGCACCGTATTCTTGTACCCAATTCATCTACAGATTCTCCAGACGTATGTGTGTAAAGTACTGTCTTCCCCAAAACTGTGGAACCGATCTTTTCTCATAGATTTTTTTTAAATATAATTTCGCGCAAAGGCAGATAGCATAGCGCGCATCATAAGCACTGCGCAAAGACAAATGACTATTCAAATTTCCTTAAAACGCTGTAGCCATCGAAGAACAAAGTCCCCTGCAGCTCATTTCACAACGCCGAGATTCTCCGAAAGAACGACTTTTGGAACAGGCTTGTGTGAGGTGTTGTAAATTCGACCTGGTTGGGATGGGCCCGATGAGCTCCTCTAGTATTTGGTGTAGTGGCGACTTTTGGAGTTATTATGCGGGAGACAGCTCGGTCAAACATCTGCCATGATAATATCTATAGAATAGGGACAGTCAGCCACCCTTCTTCGATGTTCCAGACTATGGAGGTCATTTGTATGGTGAGGCGCATCCACTAGATGTATTGCTCGCTTTAGGATTGTGCCCGGAAGCTTCAGGGAGTGCTTTGAGGTGCATCACCACACATACGAGCAGTACTTCAGTGATGGTTTGATCTGGGCCGTGTACAGTTGCAGTACGAGTAGTTGTATGATTTCCTGGCACTAACGAGAACACCCAGCTTCTGGGACGTCGACCTAGCAAGGCCAGCAACATGATCGTGCCATGACATGTTATTGTTGGTGTTTATTAATTGTACCGGAAAGGAGGTCATTGAAGTAGTGGTGTATCAACTATGCTGACGGCCGGTCCCTGTGGAATACCCGCTTTGATTTTGTAGGAAAACATATCTATAAAAACGTATATTTTATGACCTACGTGAAAAGCTTCTTCGAGAGACCATAGAACAGAAATTTGTCAAATAAGATATATGTCACAGCTAATCAGAAACCTTAATGATGTATTCGATTTCACAACTGTGGGGCTCCCATAGAGATAAATAAATTGCTGCACCAGTTGTTTGAGGCTGCGTACAATAATAATTGTAATGCGAACGAAACAATTGCAAAGTTACATTTTCTTAAAGCGAGTAGAAATTGTATTTGTATCATAATGCTTTTATTACGGTGGAATAATCGAAAAATTATGGAGAATTTATTCCCCAAAACTTATTACAGCATTCCGTGAATACGCATACCATATCTCCCCTTACAGCGAGATATGCTTTGCCTCTTTGAAGTGTTATCTATGAAAACATTGTGTCTATAAAAAAAATTATAGGGCGTCATATCTCCTAACCTATATCACCCACCGTAATCATATGACGAACCACCTTTCATACATAGTACCACATAAGTAAAAGTTTCTCAGTTGCGTAGTTTAGTCCCGTCTCAAAATCGATCTGGTCGGTAAACAAGATTAATTACAATTGAGTTGAGGCCACGCGTTAGAGAAAACGGGCGGTGGAGTAGAGCGGGACTGGCCACGAAAGCGTCTGTCAATCACCTCTCCTCGCCCCCTGCTTCCACATTTTAACAAACGCCTTGACCGGAAGTGGAAGAGCAGTGGTAGGCTGACCACCATTCGTACTCGCGCCGACATAAACATATTGCTCAGAATTCTTCGGATATTGATCTACTATTACACCAATCTTGTTCTGAAACGGTGCATACCCCAAAAACCCGCTACCGCGATACTGTAACTGACACTATCGAGCGCAGTAGAAGCCACACGACCCTCCCGAATTGTTAGAATCCATGCCTTTCCAAGATATACCGAATCGAGTCGGCAGTGGTGCAGTTAGATGCACCATCCATGTGTAGGTAGTCTATAAAAAACTAGAGCCATTCACATCTAATCCAGTATCATCTCGAGCCTTGAGGTTGATTGATGTAGTTCTGAAACCTCCGCGCTTGATAAGCAAACTAATCTACATGTATTACATACCTATCCAGAGGTCCATTCTTCAGATATGTGTCAATAATTTTTTTCAGTGTTTTGAGTATAAAATAAATGCAATGGTGATCGGTCTGAGATCTTTGAGTTGTCAGTTCGTCCCGAAAGGTCGACATGATTACATGGAGTCTATAAAAGCTGAGTCACTGTGGGACAGAGAAATTGTGTATATCACAAGCTTTGGACTGTCTTCCTCAGTAATGATATTATGTATTAGGTAGTCAGTCAGTGATCCCAATGTTTACTTAGTATTCCTGAACAGCCTCACGTCATCGACTGGGGTGTTGCTGAAATGATAGACCTACTTTTGCGTCTTTAGAATTGAATAAGACAGGAAAAATTCACTATGAATTTCGATGGAAAGATCCGACCTGTGAGTAGGACCAATGGAAGGACTCACACACTCGCCCGACCAGTGTATACGTGAAATTACTGGACAGGCTACATTTATGAAACGAAACATGATTAACGAGGCAAAAGCAGCCGGGCAGCAGTTTGTGTCAAATTCAGATGCGACGGATGTTAGGTACAGTCCGTCTGTTTCAATCCAGATCCGGAGAATATAAAAACCACGCACAGTGAACGGCAGAGAGTATCGACCCCACTATTAGTAATGTTTGTTATATACGTCCATGTCAGTCGGCCACCGCGATCTGTCACAATCTGGTGGCACCAGTGCCGAATGAATATGGTCAGTGTCGCATTAGTAGAGGCGAACTAAAGTGTCATATCCTGAAAAGGTACTATGTTTTGCCTTTATGACCATATATGAAAGTTCAGATATACTCGATGAAATGTTAGACAAACATAAAAAAAACGCTCTCACATGCCAAACACTTTTTTTACAGAATTTTCAGTGATGGTGGCGTTATCAGTATTTGGGTGAAGATGCCATCAATTTTTTTATTATATAGCAACACCCATCACCAATAATTTCATGAAAAAATCTGTGCCATCATATCTCAAATGACCGCTGCAAAGAGTTTTTTAGGTCCACACTGTATTTTGAAGTGAAAAAATTACATTGCAAATTGCAATTTTTTTTTGAGGTGTTATTTTGATGTGAACAGTACTGTTTCGATTCAGCTGCCACAGACTTATATCAACCATAACTTGTTGAAGTGCTCCACTCTCTTAGTTAAGTATTAAATATCTAGATAAAAGAAAGATATAGCCGAGAGTATAGCGCACCATCTATCGTGATTATCTGTATATTCGGAATTGGTTAAAATTATTCATGCATCGGTAACCTGGAAGCCACCAGCAGCAGCTACAATTTGACAACGAAGTGCCTAGAAAATAAACATCCAAGATATAGCATGAGTTTACTTCATGGATTTAATAAAATTGCTTTTAATTTAATAGGTGACCATACACACACATTCTTCCCGTTAAAATTCCTGTATTGTCCAAGAAACGTATGTACGTGTGTGTGCTATAGCAATATTGTTCTTTTCCAACTAATCAACTTTTTCGCCATAATCGGCGTTTTTCTCATTTTTGCCCAGAGAATAATGACATAACTACACATGCACCAATACATATTATTCTTATCATGTAATTCAATTATTTAATACAAAATACTTCCCAGCAGAGATAGGAAAAATAAATCACGTTGATATTCTGCATATGGTAACACGCACTAGCAAATGATAAACTTAATGACCATTTTTGTCCATACACAAGACTACAGTCATGTATGATTGAAGATCGTTCTACCGTGCATGCTCACTCTCACATCCCAAGGCGTCATGATTTTTTTAATCAAAGAAAATAATTAAGTTGTGTCTATGAAAAGCTAATGAATGAAACGCTACCTCTCGTAACATGTGTGGCGCAACTTTTTTGTTTGTATCAGCTGTGACAAAACAAATGGCGCCAGTCACCTCTTGATATTTAAAATATAATTATCTTAGTGACTAAATTTGTGATAAAGTTTTGTCCAAATTAGCTTATTTACCTCATTCTCTAAGACTACAGACATTTTTGTAATTGCCTACTTCAACAAATCAAATATCCCCGCCGCTGTGATGCGTTGCTCCCCCATCTATGAATTATTTATGTATTTGCAACAAATCGCTAATAGCCAATCTGTAACAGTTGAGTGTTTTTTATATTAGCGACCGTTCACATATCAGATCGATACCGATTAGATTATTAAGGCCGGTTGTACAAAACTACGGTGAACCTGCGTTCACGTGAACTTAAGTTCAAGCTTGAGAACAGTTCAGCGATGCATTGTACAATAATAGTTTTTGATCAATTGAACCAGTTCAGTTTGATGTTGGTAGCATTGAGTTGATTTACGATTAAGTTGCAAAGTTGTCAGACTGCTGGAACATTATCCAATCCATTTGTGACAGCCAAAAAAACGTATAACAACAAACACCTCAAATTTATTGCTTGTGTGCCTAAAAAGTATATCACTGCTGCATTAGAACAGAGATCCGTACAACATAGAACAGCCTTTGAATAGAAGTTCCGTTCATTGATACTATATTATGAATCATGAGATATGCTATTACTAAATTATGCATAGGAAATGTATGTATATTGAACGATTACACTGCATTTGTCACATGTTATAATAATTCAGAACTCAGAACTGTAACATTGCAGTGGCAAAATATGCGTAAAAGACTGAACGAATTTTGAAAGTTATAATGATTTATATCAATGGTACCTATCCAAAAATGTCTGTCTTTTGAGGCTTTTTCACTTTCCGTTGACCCCTTTCTAGGGGGACCATTCCAAAACCAGGAGTCTGTGCAATACTTACTAGCAAGAGTTCAAGTAAATACTCTCTGTAAAGTGCACGATTGGGAGTAATCCTTACCTTACTACAAACACTGACTTGAATTCTTAAAAATAGAAGCATTTACTTCTTTTTATTCACTTCACCCAAGATTTTTAATAAAAATCAGTGATGTTTTTGTCGGGTGAGGTTTAGCTTCTAAAAATTAGTAGATTTCACGCTTTTGTCCGTACTCAGTTAGATTTAAATTCAACAACCTCTGGCACCACAATAAACACTTGTCTGGATTAGCTGGGAACCTAATAAAATAGTGGTTGTATTCCTTTAAGCGAAGGGCTTTATACCGTTTGTACCCGGATGCACGTCAATGTGTTATAGGAAATGTAACATTCCTATGAAAATTGATTCGACAATCTTTGGAATATGGTCTTTCACAAATCAGACACACTCTCGCCTTAGTCTCTAGGTCTTTAATCACTTCAAAAATGTTAAATTAAAACAAAATATCCACAAAAAACAATTACCAAACAACACGCAAAATTATCAGAAAACGTCAGCCACAACGCGTCGACAGGCAGTCGCGACGTTGCCAGATTGTGGATGGTGGCTGGGGACACCAAAAAAGTTTAAAAAAGTTAGATAGTAGTCCCACTCTCTCGAGCAGGGGCGAACCTAAAATGTTTTTTCTGGGGGGAATACCACGATTTAACTGAATTTTATAAATAGCGTATAGGCTAACTCTTATACACTTGTATACTGACTTGTATTTTTAATATATATTCTAATCATTCTCACCTGGGCAATCTCACGATATTCAATGAAGAAATTAATCTGAGGCTATAGCTATAATCATGATTATTTATTATATTTTTATTGGATATGCTTAAGAAACTATTTTCTAAAAAAAAATATATATCGATTTATACATTATAGGCTTGGAACCATCAGTATACTGGGTAAGTTAAATACATGATAAATTACTGTTAAAAATGTATTTTATTCGAGACAGATCAAACAAACAAATTGAACACGAGATTATATTCAAAGAAGAATTGGAGTTCACTGAATTCATTGAAGTTTCATGATTAAAAAATGAAATAAAGTCTCCTTCCTTTGTTCCTCGCCAATTTGTTTAGTACTTCTTTTGGATTAACTGGAATGTCTGTATGAATTGATAAAAATGCCAGACGGTCTTGTCCGGTAGTGCTTCTTAAGTAAGATTTTACTCTTCTTTAAGTGGAGAACAAACGCTCACATGTTGTCACTGGAATTGTAGCGTCAATTTTCAAGATCTTGTGCAAAATTAAAAATATGTTTTTGACACATTCATTCAGACAACAATTAAAATTTGGGTTTGTTCACCTTGTACTCCAACCATTTTCTTCTCCACATAATTAATTCAGCTTCAAAGCTTTCACTGAAGCCCTCTATATCTGCAAACCAAAATTCAGTCAATGTATCAGACACTTCTTGTATTTTCCCGTCATCGAGGTGGGAGCGAGGGTGAAAGATTGTGCGATAGATTGAAGACTTTGCTCACAGAAGCAGACAGTAGAGATTAAGCTTTGCTTGAGGTTTCAACATCAGAATTTTGATCTTCTTGAATTTGTCTCAGAGATTTACAAATAATCACAAACATGTCCTTGAACAGCATAATTGCATCTAGGTACTCCAGCCACCTAGACTCACAAAATTTTGTCAGTCTAGATTTCTTTGTCCCCGTAGGTTTTAACTCCTCAATAAGTCGTGTAAGCACAGCTGATCGTTTTGGTGAGATTCTAAAGAAATTTTTACTTCTTTCATGGTTGCAAGGCAGTTTCTTATTAAAGGAACTTTATAAGTATGACAAAGCGCTGAATTGAAAGAGTGACTTGCGCAGAGTACGTAGACGGCTTGGGGAAATGTTTCACGAACTATAGCAGCACATCCTTGAAACTGACCACTCATGGATGTTGGCCCATCGTAACCTTGTCCTCTTAGGTATTTTGAATTGATACCCATTTTGCTCAGTGTATCTGTTAGATTGTTGGCTAATGTCACCCCTTTAGTCACTTGAACAAACTTCAAAAAATCTTCACGTAAAATATACTTATCTTTACTGTCTTTGGATGTGTACCAGACCCCCAAAGTGAATTGCTCTAATTCGGATATGTCGGCAGTTTCGTCTGCCAGAACGCTGAAGCACTCAGCTTTATTGACTCTTTCTACTATGTCTGTCTGAATCATGTCACCTCATGTCTCAATTATGTCGTGAGTGACCCATCATGACCCGACGTGATTCACATTAATCGCCCAGCTTTAGGCAGCTGTAGCTACTGCTGAATATACGAATAGACAAATAGAATTTTAATTATGTATAGTTTTTGTTTTAAAGTTTTTTTTGTTAAAATTTAGCTACATATCTTAGTTTATCTTAGTATGTTTGAGCTTTAAAAATAGGTTAGATGACAAAGTTTTTGTATAGAACCCAAGTATTTCGGGGGGGATCTATGCCCCATATCCCCCCTGGGTTCGCCCCTGCCACAGAGTTGCAATATCAAGCCTTGTTTACGCAGCAGTGCTCAAGGAGTTTTATTTTTGTATCCTATTTATTTTTACAGCACATTTTTATAACCTTGTTATATCCATTCTTCTGAATATTAGTTCCAACTGATCCCCAACTTGACATCGTTTTTGTAATCGATTGTAAATAATACAAAGTTTGGAATGTCGACAAGCAATTGATCTTGAATGCGTAGTGTATCAGTGGAACGTCATTGGTACATCACGCCGGTCTCTGTGTCTCTCTATCGTTCATTAGAATCAGTGCAATCACGGCGGAGTTATCGTCATGCAGGAAGTAATCTCATTTTTTTTGTTGTCATAGCCATCTATGCTAATCATATCTGACTGCTCACACAATTACTTCCTGAACATAATTATAGAAATGATTAAACAACAAATTAAAAATATTAATTTCATTTACTTTGTTCCGCTTCTGTTTTAGCAACCATTACTACAGATCACTACATTTCAGCTGAATAGGTAGTATTTTTATTTACAAAATGACTAAAAAACATCTTAAAAAATAGCATTCAGCAAAACGACTGTGCATTTCACGTGGGGAGTTCAATAGTCACATATGGATAAAACTAACAGCCAAAGGATGTAGATGTATCAAAGAAAATACCATAAGGGATGTTTAAAAAGTTAGACCAATATAAGATATAACCTCTTGAAAATTTTCCTCACTTGAAACTCAAATTTTCCCGGTTCATATCCTATAACGTGAAATATGATCTTATTATTATAAAGTATTCCGTTATTTCCTTCTTTTGTAACGACTGTTCTCTTATCATACCAATCAGTACTCAATTAAATGATTATATAATATTATATCGTTATGTAACGACTGACTTCCAATGTATTTGGCTACATAAGTTTATAAGTCACGCTCATGTTCGTTACATTTTTGAAACGAGTCACGTTGTGCTATGAAATCTAACAATGAATTACTTTGCTTTCAAATACAATATACACAAAGAAGTGCAATGAACCTCGTTATTTGGAATAACAGATAAATATATTTCGAAATCTTCTAGAAAATTCTAACAATCAATATCCATAAACACGGTTCAGATGAAACAGGTCACAAACATGTGTGAAACGAATTCATTTATTTATGTATTATATAGGCTATTGAAAATGAGTTTTTTAGATCAATTTTCTTGATACGGTTCAAGTATTTGTTAAAAAAACTGTTTTGTTTATGAAGTAATTTTATTGATAATACCAATACCGTATACAAGTTCACAACATTGAGAGGTGTCATGGTGTGACCAGACAGTCATCAGACGCCAGAGTACAGCCCATGGTTCCAGTGACATGAACACAGTTGTAAAATAAATCGTTAAAGAAAATGACAGAAAAACTGTAATAGCTTTGAAGTCATAATTTTAAATTTAGGAACGTTCCTTACATAAATATGCATGTATATTCACCTATGCTAGTCGAAGGGTTTAGATATTGGACATTGCATAACCAAATGAAATATTCTCTTCTACACTGGTATTACTTGGTCCTATAATATAAATATTGCGACCTACTTGCATAATTTACAAGTGCTTTACCCTCTAAAGCACTTGTAACAATCAAGCTGGGTTGTATATAATTATGATCTTCCATAAGTAATCTATCAGGATATCAGATTTAGAGCATATAATCTAAATTTTGTACTACTTTATACAACTAGTAAGTAATAAGTGACTAATAGCAACTCCACTTCCCAAACCAATATGTGGAGAAATATTGGATTCGCGAAACATTTCGACCTCGACTCGTACATCATACAAATCCATGTCACTCATTTCCGTCCGTCTGTTTGTATGTCTATCGTATATTACGTAAGCATTGACAACTCTATAACTCTAAGTTGTTTGATTGATTACCTGTGATTTTAATAAGCGGCCAATGCAAATTTAATCAAGTTCCATTCGGACTGGTTATTAATGTGGTAAAAAGTTTTTAAGAATGGTTTGATTAGTGGCACAGTAATCATCAAGGAACCAGTAATCCTTGAGCTCTCTCTAACTCAGAAAGCACTAATTTGATACCAATGACATTTTTATACTGGGTTACTACTGGGGCAAGCATGAAGGATTAGTTTTTAGTTTTAAAAAACCGAAATGATGGCAGTGTGTGTGTGTGTGTGTTTGTGGGTGTTCTCAGTTCGATAGGTACTACGTCAAAAACTTCAATTAAGGATACTAGTAGTAAGGTAATTCTATCCTGATGAAATCCAATAAACTATATTTGTCACGAAACTGATTATTCTGTATATACATAAAATATAATTTGTTTTTTGGTGTTCACCTTCACCCAGTGATGAAATTGATGGAATTTTGACTGCAATATTACAAACATCACACATATATATTATATTCAAAAATTTTCCTAGATAAGGATAACACCAAAAAATAGAATGAAATCGGACTTTATCACGAGCATATCTTTCTATTCATCACTCAAACTCAATTTATGACAGTTTTACAGTACAGTTAAGTGAAACAAATCATCAAAATGTCTGAAATGTGTTGTAATTGCATTTTTCCTATCATAATTTTCTATTTTTTCAGCCTGTTAGCTTTTTCCAAACTAATATCAATAGCTGTTGTCTAAACCAATACCTATCGGATTGTGATATGGTTCGGCACTCACCAAACATATCACAAACATTTCTAAATACGAAAGAATTTGAGAAAACACCTGCGAATTAGTCCATCCCTTATACAACACAGTTTCTTCTTCTTATCATACCGTCTTCTTTAGCGAACATTTTTTTAAACGCTTCCATATATTCCAATAAGTGAAATATTTATTTCACACTGAGGTAAGTGCAATATCTGATATTCCTCAGCCAGGATTACTTTTTTTTCCTATGCCCTTTCTTCCCTCTATTCTTCCCTGCATGATTACGTGTAAAAGAGATTATGTGTCATTACGAATTTTGTTGTAGTTTTTCCTACTTTAATAATCGTAATTAGTCACTCTCAAAAAATAGATTTAATAAACAGGCATATTAGTAACGCTGCAATATTTGTTCTACAATTATCCATACTCTGCTCAATAGCTAAAAAAATTCAATAATGTCTTCTAAAATTAATGGCGGTTTAATAACAAATAAGAAAAAATCGTCTAAAAAGCTAATATTTCTATAAACATACAATATATTTATCTCAACTAGTCGATTTAAATTATAAATTTTATATGTAAATGATGTATGTATGTTGATTAATATGATTGTAGTAATGAAGGCAAGCAGTCTAAATTCACTACTGAGACTACAATGAAATGCAAATATCAACCAATGTGCTAAACATTGCAGTTCTGCCAATTATTCTCAGCAGATTATGATCATTTCTGAAAACTATGGAGGGCGACGTCTGCAAAGAAAAAATCAGAGATGTATTCAAGTGCGATGGTGGCCGTTTAGAAATGCAACTCATTTTTAGGATTATGATATTTCATTACAAGAAATGCCTTTAATTGGAGACGTGCACCCTACTGAGGAACACCATTTAAGATAATACAAAGATTATCGTCAGTAGGCATGCGATTATTTCTTTGGTCAAAAAGCAAATTAAGGACTTATAAAAAAAAAGAGCAGCATCCAAACCCATCAGTTCATACAGTACTGCTTTAACCAGTTCGGGCAAGCGAATTCAAACCAAATTAACAAACAGTAATATACCTAGTTTGATAATGAAACCCGAACATAGCCAAAACAGAAAAAGTGCAGGCGGACCTGAAACAAAACATAAACCTCCCGATTTAAAAATAGCTATTAGGAGTACACTGTAAATGGAAATTTAATTTTTAAGTTTCAAAATAAACAAGACCTAGAGAAATTAAAGAAAGAGACTGACAATAAATGAAGTGGTTACGAAATTGAAATACCTAAGAAAACCTATAATAAAAATAGCTGGATATGACGGTAATGCAGACAAAGAAGTACTGGAAACGTGTATTAGAGATCAAAATCAAATTCATCAACTTGAATGATGAACTTGAGCTAAATTTGTAAAAAAAAATTATTTGGCGAATGTTCTTTTTCTCTATTAGATAGATGTATGTATTCCGAGTCAACCTGTATACTGTACTAAACTAGACAAGTCAGTATCATCCAGAGATGCCTCACATCTGCGGCACAGAAAACCTGGACAACTTATTCTCACAAGGAAATCACACCATAGTCGCAAAGCCACAGCCGTGGACATGGAAGGGACGTCCAGATATTGTTCCCAGACAGAATCTATTCAAAAGCCTCTGCCAGGAAGGCGGTACTACTGTCACACCTGTGGTGGGATATAATTATACAAACTCATCTGAAGTTATCGATGCTAATATAACGGTACATCGTGAAAAGTGTTTACGAAGAAAAAAAAATGTCGCTGTAAATCAGTTCACTCTTATTGCCAGATCTCATAGGAAACATCTATCACTAGCAAGCTGTTATGGCCTTTGATTCAATAAAGATTTTAATGGGAACGACCACTTTGAATGACACTTAGAGATGTTACTATCTCACCTTTACCTGAGTTAGGTAGATACAACTTGATTGTTCTCTATTGTCAGACTGCCGGGCTATACTGACGAGTCTAGATTAATGACGAAAAATTCATGTATTTTTGGGATCACGTGTATAGTTGTGAGTATATATCCATTAACAATCGTCAACTTCTGAAACGAATGATGCCGAGATAACGGTACACCGTAAAAAGTGTCTAAGAAACCTAAGGGATGTCGTTGTAAGACCGTTTACCCTTGTTGATAGATGTCGTAGAGTATATCTGTTACGGCTATCAGACAGAAGATCTTTTACATCGTAAATATTTTAATCAGCAACACCAATTTGCGCGAAACCTGGAGATAAATGTTACTTGTTGATGATTGTGCAGCATATATGGAAGACAATAATAGAAATGTTTACCAATATAAGAGGATTTCCATTATTTGTCATCATTTTCTCAACATCATTGGCTGCCTACTTAAAATAAAAATCAAAAAGACTATTAGAATTTGTTATTATACTCCCATCCGAAAGTGGGAAACATCTTCTAAATACAAGAACAATTATAAAAACAAAGAAAAGATCTTATATTATCGGTGATCGAACCAACATTTTAGTCTGTTTGGGCCATTGCCTTGCCAGGTTAGTTTAAGTAGTTGGGATAATTCAACATCTAAATGATCCAAACTTCACCTCGCCATTTAAAGGAATATATTTCTGAAAATGTGTGAAAACTGCTATCCATTAAAACATAAAAAATCTAACTAACATAAAACGAAGGTCCTTAGATTCTATTTAACTTCAAATTTGGTGCTTCATCTCTCACAGTAGCAGATTCTCGAATCAACAAATTGAATGTTTTTTCACACAAAATATCAAAAATCTCGACATCTAATCATGCTATGCTAAAATAACATGTCTAGCTATTCATGTTCAACCTTAGCTATTCTGAGGTTGTCAAGTATGCGCTTTATATACAATATCTATAAACATGCTCATTCAACGCCCCTTTTATCAAATAGCTCAGTCCTCGCATAAAAAGTAGAATATTAATACAAGTACTTGCTGGCTGTTATGTCGGTTGTAAGTGGGCAACAAATCATCGGAGGCTCTACGCGCGTATAGTAAATCAAGCGGTAATTGCTAAGTGGTTCTTTTTAATTGCTAAATAGTTATTGCAATTAGCATCTCTTCCCCGTCTGCGCCCCAACAGAACACCTGGTGCTCCTTTCTCGAGGTGAATCAATACATATTTTAGTCCAATCGGTGAAAGGGAAAATAACAAAACTACTGTGGAATAATCAATATGAGTTGAATGACTATGCACAACAATAAATATACAAAACTAAAAAGGGAAATTTTATAAACAGTTTATTATATATAATATATAAAACTATCGAAAAAGATAAGATTACTTGAAAATCAAAAGCCTCAAATACATGACAGAAATAATTGTTCATGCCACATCTGCGGAAGTAAGAGGAACCATATCTGAACACATTTTGAATGATAAATAATCGAAGAAAAGCTTTATCATTTGGCAATGCCTCAATACAAATGAGCATGATTTTATCAATCTGTGTGGAAATTGCTGCCGATTTAACCGCAGCTCAGCTAAGAGCAAAATTATAAAGATTTACATTAAATCTAGAAAGAAGAGAACATTTCACCCGTGAATACTGTAGAGGTTGTATTGACCTCATATTTTTAGTGGCCGCTAAATATGACTAATTAGAAGCTTTACTAAAGTTTATACTGCCTTGGCAGCATTTTCCAAGAAAAGAATTCAACGCTGTAATCGTAACTTCAATAATTCCATAAAATGTGTCCAGGTAGCCGAAACGTTGGTAAAGTTACTTAGTCAATTACATGTGGCTTTAGCAGCCAGTAAAAACATTTAAAACGAACCATAGAAACAACCATTCGATCAGTTTTGGAAGTTACAAATTGCATTTCCTCAATTCTTAAATGTAACCATATTATTTTACAAAAAAATTATTTTGTAAAAAGTGTGGCTAAGGAAATTTGAGTACTCAAAGCCATGAATCATAAAGATGAAAAGGACCTTAAGCTATGTCATTTGTTGATTTTATTCTCGAAACTTGTAAAAAATGTGACATTGCAAGTAACTGATCAAAATACTCTAGGTTCAGAAAAATATGATAAATTTGTCATTTATTTATGGGGAAAAAATCTAGTGTAGTCGCATCCCAGGTTAACCAATATTTTTAAAAAGGATGTACGTCACTGCCTTTCTTGAAACTTTTAAAATATTTACCTATTAGGCAACAACAATTACCCTTTTTTATCTATTGTATTTTTCCCGTATCTTTCCTCGTTCACAGATGAAACTCTTATTCTTTCAGTGACGCGTTTCGATTTATATTTAAATCATCTTCGAACTGTCAGATTTTTAGCTGCATGATGGAAGAGTTTCACCAAGTAAGAGCATCTACAATCTACATCACCGTCTGTTATTTTTTATAATTTTTTTCGTTCTAAGATACAAAAAATACTACTCTCTTGATTTCTTCTGTATCTTTCTTTTTAAAAACGAAATAAAAACCGCTTTAATGTAACTCATTGATTTGTTGCAGGAAAATATTGAAATTTAACGAAAAAACAAAAGCTGTTATTTATTATATATTATTATCTGCTCAAGTTTATAACTCAGCAATCAACGCAATACAAAAATCAATTTTTCGCTCAAATTAACTCCACAGTGTGTTAAAACACATCTCAAAGAATCAATGATTTAAAGTGAAAATTGTTTGTCTTCTTTTACAAGACAAATACAGTTTTATTTGTTGATGCCTTATACGAAAAAAATTAATAATTTTAAAAAAAGGCAGTGTTTTCGCCAAAAATATTAGTGAACGTGAGCCCGGTAACCTGATAATTTATATCTAGTTAACTAGTCATTCTCTACCATGAATAATACTGAAAACTTACATCAAATGGGCTGAAGTATTACAAAAATTTAAACGTGAAATATTTTTTTTTTAAATTTCCTATCTTGAAAACGAATCATTATCTGATTTCTTATATAAACTTTTCGTCTTGAAATTCCTCAAAGAATTGTGCCCTGAAGTTTGGCCACACCTAAATAATACCCTGTACCCTTTGCTTCCTATAATGAGTGGAAAAATATGTTATCAAATCAAGATTTAACAAAAAAACATGAGAAAATCTGGGAAACGTTTTGACAAAACAATTTAATTGAGAATAACAATATGTTCTTCGCTTGAAACACCTGAAGGAAGAGGCGTTGAATGAAATCATGACATTCCACCAAAAGATATATGAAAGCCTATTAGATTAACTGAATCTTTTAACTGTTACAGTAGCTGGTACATCAGGAATTTAATTTATTAGGGTTTATTAATCGACCTGTAACCTCAAAATGATCTTTAAATTCAGTTCTTTGGTTGCGTTCAACAAAGAAAATCGAAAATACTATCCAGATAATTTGTAACTTAATCAATTGTGGCGTAATCGTATTTGCACCACCTTGCTAGACGCCCTTCCGAAAATTAAATTACTGGGAAAGGAAGTAGAGCTGCTTGCCGTAATTTACAAACACATAATTGCGTTGGACTGCTGTATATATAGTACACTGGACATACATTATGATATGACCCGTGATTACGTAAGCGTCTTTGGTAAGGTGGCCAAAGATGAAACGATCTGCCATTGCAGAACTGAGCAAACTTGCTTGTTTAGCCATAATGGACGCAATGGAGAGCGCTCTAACTGCAGTACAAGAGACCATTCTGGACTTTCCCCCAATTCAATTGCAGTGCGAGAATAGGGCACTATATGCTCCAAACAGCTCCAAGAGGAACATATGAAAATCATGTACACAACCACATCGAGGAACACGTACTCGATTCAAGAAAAGGCCATACAGTATCGAGATTGCATTGAAAAGAACATCGAAACTATAATTAGAAATCCAAGGGAATTCAAATAACAAATCCAGCAGGGATAATTAACTTGATACACAGACGAGTCAATGTCGGAACAGGAAACAGGAGCGGAAATCTACGATAGAGAACACAACTCCAGATATAGTGAACAGCTTTAGAAAATGCACATCTATATTTCAGGCAGAGGTGTATGCCATCTTCCACTGAACAAGGCGACTGCATAAAAACAAAAGGATCGCCATATTCACTGACAGGCGACAATCAGGGCGTTGGACTTGATCTGGAATGTTAAAGAGAGCAGTACACAACAAAGTAATTCTGACTGGGTATCAAGGCACTCAGGGATTATCAACAATGAAATGCCAGAGTTGATTACTGCATACAAGCATGAGAAACTGATTTCTTTGAACAGAAAACAGCTTCGTATAGTCACGAGACTCCTCACATTGTGGCTTGAAGGAGCACTTGTACAAATTGAGGCTTTACAATCCAGATCACAAGAGGACTTAGCTTTTTGTGAAGCCTAGGCTAAAACCAATAGAATTAATTCAGTATAATATCAGCAGCAAAACTGCATTAATTGATACCTACAAAATTCGATACTACTAGAATGGGTACTGTAAGTATTAGAAGTAAAAGCACAGTAAGTCAGAAGGCTGTAGTGCTAACGGAGACATTACGTCGTACAGCTCCTAGGAAAGAAAAAAGTATCATTGGATAATTCAATTCTTCTTTCAATTTTGAGAAAAAATTGTAAGTAGCATAATATACCTGCATTTAACCATTTCAGAGTAGCCGAGTTCCGACAATAGACCCGTGTCAATAGGATAGAAATCTATAGTAGTAGAATCGAAACTTCTAAATAAAATACTTTGTTTTGAAATCACATGAGTGTCATGTCAGTTGATATTTCTCGTCAACGAGTTATCTTGGTCCACATTTCGTCCTATTTCTTTGGGTTCTTTAAGTGGACTTCATTATTTTCTCAGTACAATGCATTTAAGCGAACGAGATCGTATAACTCTCATTACGATGAGATGATATGGCGATAGGGTTCCTTCAGTTTTTGTTTACTTTTCTGCTCTTATTTTTTCATAGATAGCGGAAGACAATACCTATCACGCTGCATATGCGCTACGAGGGGATACATTTCTATTCACATTGACCTCAAAACACTGTAGATTGTAACCATCTGAAATTCCCTGGTAACTGATTTCACAGCGCGGGGTTAATCAAAAAAATGTTTTTCGTGGAGGGTGATAGTCTCAAATGAGCGCAAATTACGGAATTTACTCTTGTCTCCATGGTTCCTAGCTACAACACATGCCAGAAAAGACAAACGCGTGGTGCGGAATAGTTAGTAGAAGATAATTAAAATTCCGAGAAATATCTAACAAATATTATAATAATACTGTTGTGAAACTTGTAGACAAGGTGGATTTTTCAAAAGTTTGATTTCGGACTCCCACTGTCTATAAAATTTTGAGTATCACAACGTTTCGATTGATATGCTATCTTCAATCGTCTTCAGGTGAATTTGCGAACACGTTCCTTTCATGCTTATTTTTACCCCGTTCGGTGACGTGTCGTTGTGTATGGTCTGTTCTGATTGGTTCCCGTGTTCCGGTCTGCTGACGTGGCTATTCGTCGGTCATTGTTTGTCGTCTGGTCCAGTCGTAGTCTATTGATCTTCATTATGAGTGGCTGCCATATTGGTTTAACGTCTACGCTCCCTTGAATTTCCTTCGATACCAGTGCGGTTCTTTGGCAATAACCTTAGCGTCGTCCCAAGCTATTTTATGGTGCTCCGTCCATGCGTGGTCAGCTATTCCAGATTTTCCTATCTCTGCTCGCTGGGTGTTGAGACGATGTTCTTTGATTTCTCCTTCCAATGGCCTTTTTGTTTCTGCAACATAGATTTTACCACATTGACATAGTATCAGGTTGATGCAGTCATTTGTCTCTTGACATTCATTCCTGAGCTTAGTTTTTGTTAGGATACTTCTGAGGGTGGCATTCCTAGAGAATCTTGTTTGAACCTTATATTGTTGACCTATTCTTCTGATTCCATCTGCTATTTCTTTGACGTAAGGCAGAATGAGTAAGTGCTGAGACTCTTCGTGTTTAATTCTTCTACTGATGGTATTCGCCTATATTGTTACTTCCACTAGCTTCTTTGGGTATCCATTTTTTAATAGATCTTATTTAATGATATTGAGCTCTTTTTTTAGTCCCTCTTGTGTATTACAAATACTCCTAGCTCGGACGACTAAAGTTCGGATGACTCCCTTCTTCATGGCTGTTGGGTGGCTTGAAGTGTAGTGTAAGTATTGACCTGTGTGAGTTGGTTTCCTGTGTACCGTTGTTTCTATTTCGGTTTTTCTTCTCGTTACTAAAGCATCTAAAAAAAGGCTGTTGTTGCTCTCTTCTTCCTTCGTAAATTTTATCGAAGGTCGCATGCTGTTCAGATGACTGAAGAATGTTTTTAGTTGGCTCTCTCCATGGTTCCAGATGATGAATGTGTCATCTACATAGCGAAGCCATAACTTCGGTTTAATATTTGAACTTTCGATGGCAGTTGACTCAAACCATTCCTTGTATAAGTTGGCTACAACCGGAGACAACGGTGATCCCATAGGCAGGCCTTCTTCTTGTTTGTAGAAGTCTTCCTTCTCTTGGAAATAGTTGTTCTTCAGACAGAATGTGAGCAACTCCATTATTCCATCCAGTGGAAGATCTGTCCTTTTCTTCAGTTGTTCGTCTTTCTGTAACTTCTTCTGAATTACCTGCAATGTTTGTATGTAGGCTCTCGATGTCGAAACTCAGGAGACGATCTTCGGCGTTTAGTTGTGTTTTTTGGAGTATTTCTACAAAGTGTTTGGAGTCCTTCAAATGAGATGATGTTCTTTCTTCCAATGATTTTATGATGTGCAGAAAATGCTTGCTAAGATTGTACGTCGGAAAAGGTAATCTTATTGTGCCTGCGATTCGTGGAAAATCGACTTTGTTTCAGCAAGATTGGCCTCTTAACCTATTATGGTTGCCAAGTAGTATATCTAGACAATTTTTTCCCCTAAGGTGGGTAGGGGTATGAGGAGCAATTTCTTTGGGGTCATCTGAAAATCAGGGTGTACCAAAACTAAACCACATACTATTGATGATCTACTGCAACAGATTATTATGGACGATTGTCCATAATTGTTGTGATAATAAGTGAGATAATGTAATGCTTTCCTGTTATGATCGTCAAATTGGCTCTGGCATTTGTCCGAAATTTTGAAATGGTAAGATTTATCGCTTTGCAGTAACGTCATTTCTCTTAGTTTTTATCCTATTTTCAACAAAATGACAAGTAAGGGGTAACTATGGAAAATAACTGTTCTTCATTAATATGGTAATAATAATTTATATATGTTATTAAAAACAATCCCAAATGGTCTTGTATGGCATACCATTCGTGAAGACTTAGATAATGCTACAAAGATTCGTGTTGCTCTATCAGCTGTAAAAATGAACCAATACTGAGAATCAAATATATAGTCTTTCGAAGACTACTCCAAATTTTCAGGCGTCTGTAGAATTTCTCCAGCATGATAAAATTAGATTTTTATCATGTTCATACAAAGAGCCGAAATTGAAACGTATAACTATCGTGGTGTCTAAGCAGATATTAAAATATAGCACAATGTAAAATTAGGCAATTATTTATATATTACGCAACTGTGGTTTAAAATTTGCATGTACAAACCTCCTTTATATACTTTTTGACATTTTCTAATTATATATATCAGTTTTGGTACTTAGCGAAAAAGATCCACCCATTACTGTTCAACATGTGCAATATTTTATTATTAGGCAACAATATTTGGACTTGAATTCTAGTATGAATTTTGATGCTTTTTCAATCATATAGGTTGGCCTAATATGCTTTGGCTATAATTTGTGCATTATTTAGAGAAACAAAAGTAGAGGGCATAAACGAATAATCTCTTGGAACTTTAGACGCTGAGATACAAACAACCGACTTGGATAATATCCAGCAAAGAGAAACTTACTGGATTTATCCAGTCTCGGTTAGGGTTCATTTCGTAAAAATAATTCTTACTTGGCTGAATAACAAAGCTGCTTGCTGCACCTGTGCCCCGTTTCGATCGGCCGTATTCTCGAGAAAGATCTGTGTCTCTCTTGAAGAGAAATTGAAGGATTTCACTCACACCATGAATATTTGTAAGAAGAGGTATTATCATCATTTTGTCACCAATACATAGGAACTGTCCCCTTAGAAATTTCAATTTTGCATGTCCAATACGAAAAAAAATTGTAACAGAATGATGATGGTGGATATTCCGAAAATAAAAATCAATATACTGGGGGGCAAAATTCTTTTACGCTTTGAATGTGGGAGGCCCACAAACTTAATCAAATTTAACGGCAATAAATCACTTTAATATATTTAACATATTCCAAATATATTTTATAATTATACATATATTAAAAAAAACATAATTCCAATCTGAAGAGGAGATACACAAAGTTTTTACATGGTGAAATTCTTCCATCATTTTTATTTCTAAGACTTTGTTCTAATACACATATTTTCATCTTGATCAGGTGAATTATATTTTCTTTGAAAAATAAAATAATGGATAGCACATAATTATACTACGTTGGTAATTGGTATTGTTGAGTTAAGCATAATTACTTAGTCCATACATTTTTATTGTGCGTACGTACGTTCGCATTATATTTTGTACTTATATATGAATCAATAAATACCTACGTTTTTTCCATCAGCTAACCGGGCCCTAATTAATTAATGTGCATGATTGTTTATAACATTGTCACGATTGAAAAAAAAATAGCTTACTGTAAAATATATCTTTAATAAATCTTATCAGACAAAAATCCAATAAAAGGCAACAGGTTAGTGATGAGCTTATATATAAAGGGAAACTATCAGAACGCTTTTACGGAATAAAAGATGCTTTGAGTATAAATATATAAATAAAATAAATGTCAGACCGAATGAGGTCCAAGCGGAAATAAGAAAACTAGAAGTTGAGAGAGGAAGATACGATAGTTTGCTTGGAAGAACCACATGCACCTAAGCTCACCTTTCATGTAAAACCGCCAACATTTGATGGCAAAACATCATGGACCAATTATCTGAAGCAATTTAAAGCGGCTGCTGAAGCAAACTCCTGGTCTTCAAAAAAGAAATCTGTGGCAATTACAGTTGCTCTCCGTGGAAATGCGATGGATATTCTTCTCAAATATGAGGTATGGCCAAGCACATTTGGAACAGGTGCATCAATCAAAGCTGAAGAATCGGAGACAGAATACTTTCGGTTGCTCTAGAGTATGAGAAAGCAACTGAAGCCTCTCGTAGAATATCTCGAGTTCGGGCTTTGAGTGAAAAGGAGGAGCTATCTCGACAGGCTTTAGATGAATTGGTAAGAGCTTCTTGACAAACCAAAAGAATGCCTGTAAACCATCCTATAGCCAAAAATAGTAAGCGTCTGCATACTTCTACTGGAGAGGCTATCACAGTCCATGGTGAGACTTCAGTAGAAATCAGCGTGAAATATCAGCATGTGGTCATTGTAGCAGATATAGAAGAAGAGGTGATACTGGATACGGAATATCATGAACACGTACGGTGTCCAGATCACCTTTAAGCACCGTACTCTCGAAGTTGAACATGAATATGACAATGGATACGCGATTCCATTTGAATTACCAGGCACTTGAACACAGCGTCAAGGTGGTCGTGCCTATGTTAGATTACATCCACAATAGTTTAGACTGGGGAATGGTTAGAAACCAGTTGGAGGTGATCTTCAGAGACGCAAAAATAGAGATTCTGGTCTGCAGCTTCAACCCAGGGGCCAACCAAGCTCCGGTAGAGAAGACAGTCGCATGCTATTTCAACAAGGTTATCATGCATATCAAAAGTTCTCAAACATTGGAAACTGTCATTCTCAATCGTAAATCATATAAAATTTAAAAATAAATATTTTAAATTAAACTTATTGTGTATTTTCACCATATTTTATAAAAAATTTATATTTTGAGGAAAAAGAGCAAGGAAGTATTTATTCTAGTTAATTTTCAGGATATAGTGAAAAATACTCCATACGGAAGTTTAACATCTAGTTGGTAATAGGTAGTAGGATCAGATTTAACTTTACTTAGATAGGAAATCCAGTGTACAAAAGTTATAAAATACTGTAGTACCCCTATATGCAATTTATCGACCCCCATTTAGCTTTTGGGGACTCTAATACCATCAAATCATTTTCTTTTCTTCGTTTATCAATATATTTCAAACTTTTTCGAATATCCACATACTCATGTAGATTGTAGATGCTCTTACTTCGTGAAACTCTTCCATCATGCAGATAAAATAACTGTGTAACACACAGTTTCACAAATAAAGCTGTCATTCTTACACCTCGAACGTGGCTCTCAAGTCAATCTCATTCTTTCGGAAATCCTCAGAATTTTGGAATAAACTGCCCAGAAGCTTATGACTCGATAGTTACAATTTACGCTGTTAATAACGTTTTAAAAGATAATATGAATGAACATTAATCCTCGAAGCACTTCTGGAGTTCGATGGGGTTTTTTCCTTTATGAGTGGCCATCTTTGAAAAATGGAATAAAAATATTTGTATCCGGTAAAAAAATACCTCAGGACTCACATTATGAAATGTCTATCGCCATTTGAGATAAACAGTCTTGAAAAAAAATGTAGGTGATTTTTCTCCACGTAGATTAGATTAACTTTATGACTGTTTTCCGGTTATTATATAGCACTACTACTATCTAGTATTTCTTTCCGAAACATTTCTGTCTGAAAACTGAACAAGGCTCGTTTTCAATAGTAAAAACTATCAAACTTGAGTTTATTATCACTGTAAAATACAATAAAGCTATAGATATATTATAGACTATAAACTAAAGGCGTTTCAAAGTTGTAGTTACTAGCTTCTCTTTTTTCTTTAGGGCTCTCGTAGTAGTCCAGGTTAGATTCACCATAGACTTTACCTAGAGTCTGCTCTATCTGGTGTTTCTCTTTTTCTTGTTCTACTGCCTTAAGAAGCTTACTATACTTAGTTGACACAGTTCTGCCATCTTCACGAACATCGTATGACCCTTTCTCCGGTGTATATTCTTCTTCATCTTCAAACAGAATAGATTTTTGTCGTCTGTGGCGAGTAACAAGCTCATCCAAATCAAAATTTGCTTTGAAGGTCTTCGATTTACCTAGACCTAGACTTTCTAGCTGCTGTTCCACTAAGTCCTCTGACTTTGTCGCTTCTGGTTTGGATCTTTTGAAGTCTTTGGCTCGTCTTACTGCCTTATTGCTACTCTCTTGTCCACTTAGCATCTTATTCACCAATCCTAAGTGGTTTTCTATATACTCCCGCACTGGCTCTGCTCTTGGTTTACACTGATCGGGCAGCTTGTTATACTTCTCTAGCAGTTCTTCCAATAGTTTTGCTTTATCTTCCAGCTTGTCCATGGGAGCATGAGCTCTGAATAGGTAGTTGTTATTTGGATCATTTTGATTTTCGTCCAACTGTATTTCCTCCATATCTCTGAGCCGTTTGAGGGCATCATCTCTAGGCACATTGGTTACATTTTTGAGGTAGTTTCTGAGGCTCGGAGGTAGAACTTGACAAGTGGTTGCAAATTGTAGCTTGTCTATAATCTGCATCATATAGCGCAACATTTTATTCGTTTCTACACTGTTGGTATCAGTCTGATTGGATATATGCGTCTGAAACAGAGAAATAGCGTCAAGGCTGTTACGTCTATGCGTACTATAAACCATAATCAAGACTCATTTTTTATTTTTACTTTCTTACGATTGGCATTGTCCAAGAATAAAAATTCAAAACAATCAGTTTATTCTTTCCACTATACGCGTGGCGTGCTATGGACGCATGTTTTGCCTACTCTACTCTACTGTCAGGCCGCCGAACTATACTTATCAAGGCTGAAGACAAAACATGCATATCTATAGTAGACCACGCGTATAATGGGGAGAATAATTTGTGTGTAATTAAAAAACAATTCTAAAAGTCTCGCTTCGCTGCCCATTTGCGTCTGTACGACGTAAAATGGCCCTAACAGTTCGGAAACTGCCTAAGAACTGTAAGAAATTGATCTCTACTATCCGGCCACAGAGCTATATTAATGAGCCCATTCCAAATACGAGTGATGTATGCCTACTACTGGGCATTTAAATATACTCTTAGTATCAGTCGTCAGCTTCTAACCTGAATAGTGTTGATATTAGTGCATCATAAAAGTGTTTACGAATAAATAACAGGGTTGTCAATGTAAAATCAATTCAACCTTATTGATAGATATCATAGGATTCATCTGTCGCAACTATTAGGACCATTTGAATTCGTAAAGACTTCAATGGGCAGCACCACTTGTAGTGACAATTTGAGAAAACCTTAATAATTTCGTGTTGTATTAAATATTCATCTAATTGTGACGGCATTAAACCGGCAATTGAAGGTAACTCAAAATTCTTTAAAAGGACACACACTCATGTCAAGGATGAGTCGCAAATTTGCCGTGATGTATTAATATTTGTCTTAGATTTTCCAACTAGTGGCTGTAGTAGCTTTACGAGACCACATCGCACTTTCTGGTGAGTGTGCTGTATACGGCGGTCTTAGGGCTGAAGTGTTCGGCACAGCAGAATTTGATAAGGACCTTTATTAAAAGGTCTGAAAGGTTCGACCCTGAGGTACTACCATGTCTGTCATAGTTCCAGTGGAGGTCCGCGGAATCGGCAAAAAGGGCCAAAAGTGGCCTACTTACGAGGCTGTGGCTCCATATTATCAGTACTATAGTAGTATATCAAGTTAGCACGAACCTATACTGAATTTACCCCAATAGTCTTAAAAACGACGACTATAAGTGCAAAAAATTAGTCTCGAATTCACCATGGTGGATAAATGTTGGTTGTTGTTAGGTTTATTATTTAATAGTGCTTATACTAGCTTTATAGCCAAGCTAGTACCTATATCAGAACTATCCAAAAAGTCGTAAAAACAAAATATCCCAAAAAATTATATACAAACTAGTTATCATGAATATATATTTTTCAAATGTTTTTTATAATATAACATTTTGCTGACTTGATGTCGATTGTAAACAACAAAAGTCTTAGAAAGCAATGACACTAATGCAAAAAATCAGTCGAGAATTTAACGTGAACATAAATATTTGACAAATATTTTATAAATAGGGGTTGTGCTAATTTGATCCTGAGTTGAACAACCAACCCACCGAACCGAAGATCTAGAAAGACATGCCTCTGAAAGGTCCGGAAATAATTTTCAATTTTTCACGCTGTTACGTACCAGTTCTATTGAGTACCCTAGTAGTATTCGCATTTTTCTATCCAAAAGGAGAAGAAATTGATGTATAGTCATTGGAACCTCTCTGCTCTCGACAATTTTCTGCGAAGGGCATGGCCTTATACCCATTATTGACATTTCGGATATCGAACATCAATAAATTTGTACCTCATTTCACGCAATCACCTGCTCTATAATGTATGTTTGGAAGACACATCCGGAAAAATTTTCTCGAGCAAGGAACTCCGTATCTTCCCACCACCTTGATAGATACTTAAAACGACCGAAGTAACAGTTTTTAACTCACCAAAGAATATTTGCAATGTCAGTAGTCGCTTCTTACCTTTGATGTTCTGAAAGCTGCCTGAAATTTTTTGAAGTTCTCGTTATTCTTCACCTGGTCTTGGACCTCGTCACGGATCATGCTAGGTAATCGCCCATCCAAAATGTCATCCAACTTGGGCATTTCGGTAGATTTTCCGGCCATTTCACTCTCCAGCTCCTTCTGATCCAAAATGGAAAGTACGGTACTTAGCGCTGGTCGACTGGTGTTCAAAGCTTCCTCACCGCAGGCCGAACTTGACTCAATTGTTCCACTAACATTATTTGTCGTATTGGGTGGATGACATTCATTTGGAGTAGTTTTCAGAGTTACTATAAAGGAATATAATTATAGTCAGATATTCTTTATTACTGAATCGTGAAAATGTGTACATAGAATACGTCATTAAAGTATATAGTTAATATACATGATTTCAAGCTGAAATATACATGTCAAAAATGTTCACAAGGGAAAAAATAAAATAACAAAACTAACTAAATTTGCTCACATTCAAGTATTCATTTGGTTTGTATTAGGCCGGAGACAAGAGATTTCTTTCTGAAATCAGTTTTATTACAGGTCTTTGAAATGGTGGGGTAACGTATTTCAGCACTTTAGAGCCATGTATTTAAGTCATTATTTTTTATTTCTCGTAGCCTACTATCAATTCATATATATGTAAATGAAGAGTACAATCAATATTCCTATCACGATGGAAACTTTTCTACAATTGTCCTGTTATGAACTTCTACCATGATTCTAATACTCTTATTGATACTATTAGTAAAACTTCTGATTAACAGACTATGATCATAGTCAAAATGAAGAAAAATATAGTGAACTTCATTTTTTCATCATTTGGTAAAAGTCCATTATCTATAATGAACTGATGATGTATATTTATTAGTAATGTCGTAGCTGTATGAACTGGTTATTGAAATGTGTGGCACATATTAGTACTACCAACCACATTTACTCCATGTTTACGTAGTTTTTATGAAGGCGGATAATTTCTCTCGCTACGGTTGTAGCAACTATTATTGTTTTGATATATTTCAGGTGTCTATTAATTTTTTATTTGGTGTTCCATTACATAAAAATGTAAAGTATTGTCCATGATGCCGAAATAAATGACACCTGACCGGTGTTCCTGAAATTATAATAATAAAAAACTAAATATTTTCTTTGACTAGAGCAGCAGATTACCTGGAATATCTGAACTAGCATCAAGAACTGATGAGCCTTCTTTCTTCTCACTGGCACACGTTTTTATGTTGTCTTCGCCAGAACTGACCGTGGAGCCGCCACTTAAATTCATGCTATCTATATCAAATCTTTTTTTTGGAGCTGGCTTCAGGAAGAAATCCTTCAGAGATTTCTTGAACTTCTCTCTCTTACGTTTGGCTGGTTTTTTTGTTATCAAAGATCGTTTACGCAATTTTTCTTCATTCTCCTGATCGTTTATCATGAATTTAGGCCATTGTTGAAACTCTGGATTGGTTTTGGCATAATCACTTTGTCTTGGTTCCCGAAAGGTTATTTTACCTTTGTTACTTTTAACTGCATGCACCTAAAGAATTTTAACAGATATGTTTTGGTAACAGAATTTGGAAAGTCATTTTGGGAAGGAACATGTCTGGCTTGGGCTTCTCTGAAAGATTAGACTATTTAATCGGCTTCCCTCATAAATTTCGTCTGTGATAGTCTATATAATTCATCACACCTCAAGTGACGAATAAAGATAACCACATTCCAACCAAAATTGAAAACTTGAGTGACGTTTCACTACCCCCTCTAGCCTACATTAAAATGTAAAAATTATTGAGTATTGAATTTCAATTGACTTAATGACGACTGAACTGTGTGAATGTTGCAGAAAGTATTAGAAACTGTGACCTATATCGCTATATTTATAATTATCCGTCACAGATTTTGAGCAACTTCATTGTGCAACTTTGTTTATTATTGGGATTATTATGTCATACTGATGGAATATTTTCAGCACATCTGAACATCTACAACCTATTTGAGAAAACTTGCCAACACTTCTGTGGTTCTACTACAACTGGATGGGGATAATTTGTGCTATTTTGTTACTGAAGGTCGGCGACAGAAAAATTAATTTGAATTTTGTTGCTCTTGTTAGCCAGTAAGTAAGTACGTCAGTTAGGCTATTCTCTAAAATTTCATAGTAATGTGCAGTTCTCTTTATGAACCTCGTCTACTTTATACTCTACTTTCTATGCAATACTTCAATTTCTTGTCTATATTTGCATTACCCTTTTAGTAATGCAAATATAGACAATTTCTGATTGTCAACACCTCTCGTAATCAAAGTTTCTGAAACTGAATATTAACTCCATCTGCCTTCACTATTTTTATACAACGTTTGGCTGCATTTAAAATTATTTACAATGTCATAAATAATAATAATAATTGGAGCTATCTAATTTCTAACTCTGGATCGCTATAACGAACGTGGCAGACATTACGTTTTCCTTCAATTATGTTATTAAATGACCTACATAGATAACATGTTTTATCATTCAAATCTTGGATTTGTGACAAATATTTCCACCATATCTGTCTCCAATCTATTACCTAAGAATTATTTTTCAGCTTAAATCCCATTCATAAGATATAGGCCTAAAAGTGCTACATACTTATTGAATAAATAAAAAAACCGGTGGGCGATAACTGTGAGTTGCCTAGATGTAAATGTATGTCATATATTTTGTACTGCATACTTTCTGGATTATATAATATATTATCAGCCATACCTTCGGTGATCCAACTTCTTTAAGTTTTTTCAGATTTTTTTCTGCTGTTCTACCAATATTGGCGTTTTTCTCTTTGGCAATTAAAGGTTCTCTAGTTGCTCTGTGGGCGTTGTGAATCTTTTCTCCCTCCCCCATGCCTTCGATCTCGTCGTAATAATCATCGTCATCAGCTGCCTCAGTAGTGGTGCGTGGATGTGCAAACTCATTTTTGGTGTTTTTGATCATTTTCTTTCCACCGTTTTTCTTTTCGGTCATCGAGTCTTCCTCATCTCCATAATCACCTTTCAAATAATTTTATGATGATGAGACTTGCAAGAACTTTTTGAGGTGAGAAGAGTGTTTATTTGAGCTACCGTAGTACCACTTCACTGTCATCAATACTTGCTCCATAATGCATCGCGCTTTAAGCTGCCAACTGATGGAAATACGTCCCTAGGACCATCTATTTCTTTTTCGATCTGAGAGTCTATCCGGGGATATGTGCTTGCTTTTAGTTTGGGATATTGCCCAATATGCACATACTATGCCGTACACCAAGCTTACACAAAAAGCATGGCTTAATGTATTTATAAATACTGAGTCAATACTAAAAGCTATCTTGACTTCAATCAGATAGAGGTATGGGAAACCTGAGAATACAGACAAAGACAATACAGCATATTTGGTGAGCGATCAGGACTATATGGTTACTACAAATATTGATGAGTAATAGTGGCGTCAAATGTTTGGAGAAAATAGAAAAGGTGATAACACTGGAAATGCGTTACGTGATAACGAACGAGGTAGCTAAAATTTTGGTGATTGAAATCCGTTGTGCTGGCCATTCTAAGTGAGTGTCTCAAAGCAAAATCATCTCCTAGTGACTGATTGAGGCTGAATAGGCCTTCATTCCAATGCCTCCGAAGCCAAAAAAGAAAGAAAGTGAATGCAGACCGTTCGAGATACAGTTCAGAGCATAACAAACAAGTAGTGGTACTTATATTAATTGGAAACCCTACTTAATTGTTGTTTTTTTGTTGGTACAGAAATTGTTTTAAACTCGAACAATTGAACACTTCAGTCTATCTAGTGAATATGATTTTGAATAAACAATAATGCTTATAGGAAACAGGAAAAATAAAATGTAAACTAATATTGAAACTCCCCAAGCATTGTTTATGGGGCCATTACTGCGGAATATGTTCTGTAATCGTATCGATGGAAATATTGGGGTACACAAGTACTAAGGTACAGACATTTGTAAATTAAAACAAAAAGAAAGACACCACCTATCTATTTAAGATGTACAAAAATTGATTTTCGTAAAACTTGTTCAAACCAAAACAACCAATTCTTTAAGAAAACATTATTCATAACTTTATAGTCCAAAATTAGAGCTATTAGTGCAACAAGCAATATTATTTAAGATCAAAATAAAATATCAGAAACTGTAGACCTGTACTGCAACGGTAGAACTATAATGCTCATATAATGAACAATGAAACGAACAACCATGTTTTCTTCAACCGAAACGGAAGAATTCTGGAATTATAATACTACAGTGTTCAGTTACTAAGTTTCTATAAAGTGAACATGAAATTAAATTTACTTGATCACACAGTCAAAATATTATTTGGATAATAAATTAATTTACAGACTCAATTAATTGTACAAATAAGCATTCCTTACCTTCAACAGCTCCTTTGATTTTTGCTTGACGCTTCTCCGTGACATCACTAATATCTGTAGCATCATTTGAGTCATACGATTCTTCCGATTTCTCGATTGAAGGGTCGTAAATATAGTCAGCTTCATCTTTCAATTTCCTACCTATATATTTATCCTCAATGTCAAGCTTTCCACTTTCAAGATTGCGTGATAAATTGGTTTTCCTCATTACATTATAATATATTTCTGACGGACCGTAACTTTTCTCAAAATGCGTTCCTATATCTGCTTCTTTAAGTCGCCTTCCTATGTAATGTTTGTTGTAATCATATCCATTATTCTCCTTATATCTTATACCACTATATCCTTGCTGGCGATTTCTTCTGGCCTTCATCTTTCGACGTTTTCTCACAAACTTGTTTCTGTTTGTGTGTCTTTCATGTTTCGCAATCCCACTTTTTTTCTTGAAATTTCGTTTATTTGCGGACTTAATTCTATTATTCTTTCTCCTCCTACTTTGAGGCGACAAAAAATGTTCGGCTTCGATTTCGTGAGCTCCATCTTTGATTCTAGCATTATTTATCACTATAACCTGAGTACCGTCGTGCTGCCTATGCATTTTACGGTCATCTTGTTCTTCTTCTAGATCTCCTAAATGTTCATGGTGATGATGCTTGTGATGATCTTCTGCATAATTTTCAGTTTCATCTTCTTCTTCTTTCATAGAATGATGGTGACTATTGAACTCATGCTCACCATTATCTGTATTTTCTTCCAACTTCAGCTGACACTCCGTTGTCTCAAATTCATTAGTCTCAGACTGTAAATTCTCTTCACCCTCTTTTGTATTATCGTTGCCTTCTTCATGGACAGCTTCTCCTATATGAGAGCTGTAATGATCCCCAATCCTATCATGCTTCTGGGAGTCCTGTTGTGCTATTACTGCATTACTAAGATTCTCAACACCAATATGGTCTTTAGTATGCTGCTTTTCCAGCTCTGTTCGTTCTAAACCCTCTCTATGATTATTATGGGCATTTTTTCCAGTATCTGCTTCCACATTGGCATTTTTAGCATGCATTTCAGGCTGATCGGCTTCTTTTAGTTTGTAATCAGCAGTTTCTTCAACGATCCCAGAATTGTGGTGGTCTTCATTGACGACATTTTCACTTTCGGCGTTATCTTGATGCTCAGAAAGTGTTTTTGTATCTTTCATATGATTTTCATGTTTCTCCTCATCTGTTCCAGAATATTCGTGCTCAACATCTTCCATATCATTGCACTCTGTGTTTTCTCCTACAGATCCAGAAGCATGTCCACTATGTTCCATATTCCTATATTCATCACTTCCATTATTTGGTTCTACCTCAGAACATTCTTCAGATTCCACTTGACTGCCTGACTTGGATACCTCTGTAAATGTTTCATGATGTTTGTGTTCGATGTTTTTCATATCAGGATTATCATGAGCCTCAATCGCCGTTTCTTCAGCATTGCCTCCAATTGCTCCAGGATGGTGTTCCCCAACATTTTCTATACCTTTAGATTCATGCTCACTCTGTTCATTGTCCGTTGGCTTTTCATGCTTTGATGACACCTCAGGTGATTCTTTGGCATTTTCAGGATTTTGTTGCTCACTATCGTAACCCATATTTTTACCTTCAAATGCCCCCTGATGTTCGTTACAGGTTTCTTTATGTATATCAGGATTATCATGAGCCTCAATCGCCGTTTCTTCAGTATTGCCTCCAATTGCTCCAGGATGGTGTTGCCCAACATTTGCTATATCCTTAGATTCATGCTCACTCTGTTCATTGTCCGTTGGCTTCTCATGCTTTGATGATACCTCAGGTAATTCTTTGACGGTTTCAGGATTTTGTTGTTCCTCATCGTAACTCATATTTTTACCTTCAAATACCCCCCGATGTTCGCTAAATGTTTCTTTATGCTTTGAATTGTTCTCAAGACTGCCTGCGGTAATTTTTGATTGCTTGTTTTCAGCTTTCATTCCTGAATGCTGTTCCGCTTCCAAATTCTTATCTTTGTCAAATTGTTGGGAGTCTCCTTCGCTACATTCTTTATCTTCCTGGTTTGGAGTAGAACCTGCCAGCTCGCCTTTGATACCTTCAGGAATATGTTCTGCTTCTTTTTCTTTGCCTTTCATATTTATCAGCATATTCACTGTGTCCTTAGAATCTTCATCCTTCATATTCGGTTCAAGCTCTTTGACTGTTTCTATTTCAGTAACCACTTGGTGGCCTATGAAAAATTTGTCTTTCCGTATTATATGCGTGCAAGTCTCTACTGATCCACTTTGCTGTCCTGCGGGACTAATATTACTACCATCGAACTGCTGTTTTGGGGCTAAGGCTACTTGAGCATTTGAATTAATCTTATTTTGATCATCTATAGAGTTAGGTATATCTTTGTTGCTTTGCGACAGCGGATTCTGCGGAGCAAAAATATCGGGATCCTTCTCATTTTGAACTTCTGTAGATTCAGAACACTCTTCATTCTCATATACTGTGTTGCTTAGGTCTTCAGGTGTTTTGGAAATTTCCTCACTGCTATTAAATTCATTAGTGTCCAAAACGTCTTGCCTATCTTGGACGAAATGGATTTGTCCTTCAGCAGGAGATGCAGGTATCTCTCCGTTTGTGTCAACAGTTAATTCGGTAACAACAATGTTTCCAGCATTTGGTAACGCTGTTAAGTCTGCCAGTTGTCTCACTACATCATTTTCCTTCACGAAATATCCATCACCAAGTAATTTTGATGCATATTCATCCAGCTGCCTTTTATTGGGATACTTTTTATTGATATTAACACCACTGTCTGCTTTATTGTCGATGACCATACTGGTTACTTCTTCGAAACCTTCCACCTCAGACTTGGAGTCTGGCATTCCTTGGGCTATTTGTATTCCAGCTTGCATCAAACTTTTTTCTGTTGGTGACCAAAACTTGCTCATGTCCTGTAAACCATTGTTGGTGAAGGAGTTATAAAATTTTAGTGCATTTTGAGGATTTTGGTGTAATTCATTTGCAGCATTTTGTTGTTGTTGTATAAGATTTGCTGCATTGGTCTCTACCATTGATGGGATGGTAGAAGGAAATAATGTATCTTTAGCCATACTGATATCCGTGTTAAGCTTATCGTTTTCATTAAAAAGGTTTTTGAAGTTGGGGTCATTTTCCTTCAGTTTTTCTACAGTTGGGCTTTGTTTAATGATACCTAATTCACCAGATCTCTCTGCAACTATATCATTTTTATTCCTGAAGTTTGATTCTTTATTTCCTTGTACTCTAACCAGGCCAGGACCTGTAAAAGAGCATATTATACAATATGGATTTTTCATAGATCGAAATGGAATTATGTGTTCTAGCATAAAAGCTTCGAAATACAAAAAAATCTTAGAATGATTCAACTGAGAAAAGTATGCATGAAGGAAATTGTCGAAACTTAAAATCCATTCAAGCGATTTCAGCGTTTGATTTTTTCCAAAATTTCTACAAAAGTAGACAAAAACGCTTTAAAAGTGTATAAATAACCTGAAAACATCAGTCCACATTGACCGAAAGTTGCTCGCCAACTTACTAGCGACTAGTTGTTTTTCCACTTTTCCAATGTTACCAACTGACTTCATCAGATCCGTGATGGTACCAGCATCCTTCGACTGAGAGTTCTCGGTATTAAAGGTAGACATATCTGGTGCTTGAGCATCAGCCACTGATTGTATGTTCAATACGACCGATCTGCCACCCTTGTCATTTTTGATCTCCTTTAACAGCTTCCCATCACTAAGGACATCAATTTGTATGTCACGTTTTCTTTTAAAATTGATGTCTTTGTTATCATCTGACTTAGATCGGACGTACCTAGATAAAGAAGAAGCTTGGTAAGGTGTTTCTTGTAAATCATATTTCAAATAAACCAACGAACATCTTATCATTCTGTTTTATAAGGTTAGACATTCCAGGTTCTCTATTTTTTTTTTATTTATTTATTTTTGTTTAATCTGAGGATCGATACCATTCAGAGTTGCGATAACGACTTCTTGTACTATCATACAGAAAGAATAAGCATTCATATTGCATTGCTTTGCAACGTGAGCAATTCAAAACTGAAACTGGCTTTCTATCACACCCCCGTTTTATATAGATCGCTCTCTGAGTTACTTGGTATTAATTCCGCGATCAGCGTGATTTATTGGATTTCAGTTGTTAACATGGTAACAGCTTGGTTTGAAAATTTCTATAGGTCTATACCTATACCTATACCTTGAAAACCTCTTTAGAAAGCTTTCATCGTCCATGATGATAGGAAGCCTAGTAAGAGCACGAAGAAGCTGATAGTAGCGCAGCATCTAAGAGCGACATTCAGTCTAGAATAAATTTTTGGGATCTTCAAAATTAAACAAAATATATTTAAAACAATGAATCATTTGTAGTGCTGTCGCAAAAGCATATCTCTTGTATTCAGTAAAAATGTTTGAGTCAATTGATTTCAATATTGCACTCTGTACTTATCCAGAGATAGAGTAAAAAAAATCAGACTGCACCCAGCTTCTTAAAGTTTATTGCCCTACTTAAACGGAACACATATGAAAGTATATGTTTAAAAGTACAACTTCAAATTCCCTGTTGTCACATTGTGACAATGTAGCGGGATCTGGCGACATGGTACTTTCTCACTTCCTGACACCACGCTTTGGAAGATTTGTGGTAACTCTGAAACTGGAAACAAAAAATAATGTCCATTTCCTCCCAAGTAGTACTGATAGTAGTGGTAGACCCTAAAGCTTCTGGACACCATCCAGAAACGAGCAATATCTCCAGTGGATGCGCCTGACCTAACAAAGAACCTCCACAGTCTAGAACATCGAAGGAGGTTGGCTGACCTCCTCACCAGGTCGAGCTTACAATGTTTCGACCGAGCCTCTTCCAAAAGTCGTTTATTTGGAGAACCTCGACGTTGTGGAATGAGCTACCGGGATGTTTGTTCTCTGATGGTTACAAAGTACATCGTTTTAGGATCAATGTGGATAGACATCTATTCTCTCACAGCGCTTATGAAGCCTGATAGGCTTTTAGCCTGTGCATGAGGTTATCTATAAAAGAGGGGGCACCAATTTAGTTTCACTAAGGGCCAGTGTTGTAGTCTCTACTTTACTGTAGCAGTCCGCATTAAAAACCTATACAGTAACCGTTTCTCACTATATCGGGCATGCATCCTGTCCTACAAATTTGAGTAGGAAGAAACCTCCTTCCTAAGACTTTGTCGCACCGAACTACCAAACATCTGAAGAGCAAAAAAGGCTGTTCCCCAAAACTGCGGCGCCAAACAGCTGAAGAGCAAAAAAAACTGCGGCGAAACCGAAAAGACCGCGGTCTCTACAATATAGGTTGATGCATCCGGGCCGCAATCCGCCATTTGGTAAACTCTGGGTTATACAATGCACTTTTTTCTGCAAAATAGCATTGTAATACAATATCATGACTTGACATATAGATAGCTATTTCTCATTTTGCATGCATCACTTTGTATTTTAGACATTACATGGTAGTAGTGAAGCTATCTGGATACACTGTCAGTCATTTCTCGATGAAATTCAATTAACTAATTTTTGTAAATTTTAACACACTATTTTCATTGGAGAAAGCAGAATGAATATACATATATGATATCAAAATGTATAGTAATATTTTAATAACAAAATTGAACAATGCAAAAACTAGCCCTATACGACCCTCGTCATTTCTGAGTTATGACTATATTAATTCTAATACTACCACGTACCTTTCTGGATACTTGCTGTCGGACCTTTTTATCTCTCCTACAAGGCCTTTCGATTTTACATCTACGTTATTGATTTTCTCCAGATCAGCTCTATAAGAATCCCTGCGTAACCTTAACGGACTCCTATATGTTTTTTTAAACGTATTTTCCGATGATTCTGGCTCTTCAGAGACACTTTCAGTTGATTTTTTGTTAGTTCTATACATATACGGATATATGTCGTTAGTAGGCTGTTTGTCCAAACCTTCCAAATCTTCTACGTTAGCGGCGTCTAATGCCAAGTTGAGCAAGTCCTTTGAGAGAAAATTACGTGAATTAACTTATCGGTGACCGAGTCAGTATAGCTGGGCCGCTTTCTACTCTTTCTAGAGCAATGAAAATCATTTCCATGAGCATCTATGTTTTTTAACTAATTATATTAGCTTTTCAGCGAACAGGTCTTCTTACTACGCAAATAGGGCAATATCATGTGCAGTGCAGTATAATGATCTATCCGCAGACTTTGAAAAATATATATAATACTGTCTTGAATTGATAGAGTACATATGATAAAACCATTACATTTAAAACCAAAAATTGGGATTTTTACGAGTTACGAGTTACGAGCTTAGAGTTACTAGTTACGAGTTACAAGTTACAAGTTACGTGTTACGAGTTACGAGTTACGAGTTACGAGTTACGAGTTACGAGTTACGAGTTACGAGTTACGAGTTACGAGTTACGAGTTACGAGTTACGAGTCGCGAGTCGCGAGTCGCGAGTCGCGAGTCACGAGTCACGAGTCACGAGTCACGAGTCACGAGTCACGAGTCACGAGTCACGAGTCACGAGTCACGAGTCACGAGTCACGAGTCACGAGTCACGAGTCACGAGTCACGAGTCACGAGTCACGAGTCACGAGTCACGAGTCACGAGTCACGAGTCACGAGTCACGAGTCACGAGTCACGAGTCACGAGTCACGAGTCACGAGTCACGAGTCACGAGTCACGAGTCACGAGTCACGAGTCACGAGTCACGAGTCACGAGTCACGAGTCACGAGTCACGAGTCACGAGTCACGAGTCACGAGTCACGAGTCACGAGTCACGAGTCACGAGTCACGAGCACGAGTCACGAGTTACGGGTTACGGGTTACGGGTTACGGGTTACGGGTTACGGGTTACGGGTTACGGGTTACGGGTTACGGGTTGCGGGTTGCGGGTTACGGGTTACGGGTTACGGGTTACGGGTTACGGGTTACGGGTTACGGGTTACGGGTTACGGGTTACGGGTTACGGGTTACGGGTTACGGGTTACGGGTACGGGTTACGGGTTACGGGTTACGGGTTACGGGTTACGGGTTACGGGTTACGGGTTACGGGTTACGGGTTACGGGTTACGGGTTACGGGTTACGGGTTACGGGTTACGGGTCGCGAGTCCCGAGTCCCGAGTCCCGAGTCCCGAGTCCCGAGTCCCGAGTCCCGAGTCCCGAGTCCCGAGTCCCGTGTCCCGAGTCACGAGTCACGAGTCACGATTCACGATTCACGAGTCACGAGTCACGAGTCACGAGTCACGAGTTACGAGTCACGAGTCACGAGTCACGAGTCACGAGTCACGAGTCACGAGTCACGAGTCACGAGTCACGGGTCACGGGTTACGGGTTACGGGTTACGGGTTACGGGTTACGGGTTACGGGTTACTGGTTACTGGTTACGGGTTACGGGTTACGGGTTACGGGTTACGGGTTACGGGTTACGGGTTACGGGTTACGGGTTACGGGTTACGGGTTACGGGTTACGGGTTACGGGTTACGGGTTACGGGTTACGGGTTACGGGTTACGGGTTACGGGTTACGGGTTACGGGTTACGGGTTACGGGTTACGGGTTACGGGTTACGGGTTACGGGTTACGGGTTACGGGTTACGGGTTACGGGTTACGGGTTACGGGTTACGGGTTACGGGTTACGGGTTACGGGTTACGGGTTACGGGTTACGGGTTACGGGTTACGGGTTACGGGTTACGGGTTACGGGTTACGGGTTACGGGTTACGGGTTACGGGTTACGGGTTACGGGTTACGGGTTACGGGTTACGGGTTACGGGTTACGGGTTACGGGTTACGGGTTACGGGTTACGGGTTACGGGTTACGGGTTACGGGTTACGGGTTACGGGTTACGGGTTACGGGTTACGGGTTACGGGTTACGGGTTACGGGTTACGGGTTACGGGTTACGGGTTACGGGTTACGGGTTACGGGTTACGGGTTACGGGTTACGGGTTACGGGTTACGGGTTACGGGTTACGGGTTACGGGTTACGGGTTACGGGTTACGGGTTACGGGTTACGGGTTACGGGTTACGGGTTACGGGTTACGGGTTACGGGTTACGGGTTACGGGTTACGGGTTACGGGTTACGAGTTACGAGTTACGAGTTACGAGTTACGAGTTACGAGTTACGAGTTACGAGTTACGAGTTACGAGTTACGAGTTACGAGTTACGAGTTACGAGTTACGAGTTACGAGTTACGAGTTACGAGTTACGAGTTACGAGTTACGAGTTACGAGTTACGAGTTACGAGTTACAAATTACGAGTTACGAGTTACGAGCTGTGTGTAAGTGGGGGTTGACAATGGAGATTAACTTACGTAAAAGGTGACCAAGATAGCGTAACCCTCCATTTTACGATTCAGTGTAAAACATTTCTTCTAAATGAAACTATCTTTCAAATAATTCATTGAATTCTCTCTCATTCATTTGTTGTGTGTATACATATATGCATAATTGCATATATGCTCACCCAAAACGGCCTTTTTAGAGATATATTTAAAAAATAATTAAATAATAATATAAAACTGAGCTCATATGTATGCAAAAATATAATAAATCGACTAGGGGATTTTTATATTTAACACGTTTTCGTACACCCATTAGATGAAATAATGTATAGTATTACGTTATTTTGGCAGCGCCATAATGCGCAACGCTTGGAGATGAATTGGCTATTGTATAGGAGTGTTATAAATAAATTCAAATAGTCCTTCAGGTTCTGTTGATAATTCTAAAATTTTGTTTTACGTTAGACATATATGCGTAATAAATTAAAATAATCGGCTGAAAATAATATGAATGCATTTCTGATAGTTTTAAGCTCTATATCAACCAATGACAAACCGATCCATCAATGAGTACTGGTAATTCATTGTGAAACATAGCATTTATTTAATTTTAAGTGGCGATGAACAAACAATTTCCCCGTCTTTGATAATTTCTACTGAACTAGATGCAAATATACTGCAAATTTTTCAGCTATAGGATGGAAACAGTAATAATTAATTAATAGAATTTGATCATTATAGCTAGTAAATCTTGTCATCCGCTTTTCCTCTTTTCTGAATTTCGCGTAATCATTATCTTCGATTACTCATGAGGTTTTTCTTGTCTTTGCTTTTAGACATTCAAGCCTTACTTGAAGTGAACCTAAAATTATTATTGTAAATAGTAGCATATACATTTTTGGTATGAATTCAATATCACTGGTCAAATATTATTTTTCAGAAAAAAGTCATTTTGTCGTCAGATTCAAATTCTGTGGCACAAAAATACACAGAATATGACGTAAAAAGCTCTTCATAATTTTTTTTGCTGTATTGTGCCCAATTTATACAACTTTTACAACTTGATAAGTGGATAAACGACAGTGCCCTAAACGGTTATATGAATCATCGATGCCTATCAGTATCATCATAGATGTATTTTAATCAATGGCAGTGATATTTCAACGTTCAAAGGTAAATAGCACTGACGATACAGTTGTTCTATCGTCGTTGGTAAAGAGCATTGACATAACCTATAAAAGCATTTAATAAATATACCTGAGGTATTTCTTCAATCAAATATTAGAAATATAATAAGCCGGTTTCAAATATGAGAGAAAATGTATGTGAATCAACGTAGTAACATCAAAATGTAGAATAAAAGAGAACGAATTGAGGAAAGAGCATTAATTACCCGTTTCTTCATTCTCCGATCTTCTATAGCAGCTTTCCTAATACTATCGAAGTCATGTCTATGGTCTTGAACAGCACTTAACCAGTCATTGAGCTGTATCGGGTATTCGGGTCTTGGAACATATAACTGGAACAACAGATATGTTCAATGAAATTGCTATAGAGCATACGTTAAACTGTACAACGGCTCAATATCCTAAGACGTACACAAATATGTTGATCCAGACCGTAAGTACTGTTACACTTTCTGTTATCAGTTTTGTACGCTAAATGTGAACAGCTGTTAAGAGGTTTACATAGATATGTCGTTTCTAGCTTCATTAAACTGGAATCTGACTGCATAGACTTTCATTTTTCACATACGAAAACCAATAAAAAAATTGTTGGCTATATTGAACTTACCAGAGGTCTGAATGGTAAAATTAAGTTATCAATATGAATTGCGAGAACTGTATTCCATTTTTAATTTCGAGAACGGCCGCTGAAACGTTTAATGATGCTCTTCTGTCATTCATTATGTTTCTAAATCGCGGCCAATAGAAGAGGAACCAGAAAGACAACCATCGTATATGTTTTAGATATAACAAATGGATTTTTGTTATGCATGCTTCATAAGCTATCTTGAAAATATGATATCTTACTGGGTATCTAACATTCCAAACTTGTCCATATTGTGGCATGGAAAATGAAATGGAATATATGCAAGACAGTTTATGCAGCATCATATAAAAATCGATTCTTTTTTTCACAATTACAATCCTTACTCCGGCTGGCAAGTTATAGTTAGATACCTTGTGAAATAATTTTAAAAAGACAATAGGATGCATTGTTACCATACCATTGTTTAGGTCTCTTTTCATCTCGACGATTTCATTTACCTATTTTCCGGCATGGCATTGAGGACCATCAGTGTAAATTGCAGCTAAAAGCGTAAAAAACCAGAGCCGAATAGGCGCGCCTGTTTAAAAGAAAAGAGTTAATGGAGATACCACAACGGAGCCGCACTAAAGGTATCTTATTGTGAGCTGCAACCGAGGCAGATCGGCCTGGCCGCTTTTACCGAGTAATCATTAAGTATTAATTGTGTAAAATGGTCCTAGTATTTATAACAGCAAGCTACAGCTTCGACTAACAACAGATTATAATCCAGCTTTTAAATTCCAGTTTGTCATCAGGACTACATGAACGGTGGTTGTTCACTAATCGTGATCACGCTGAATAGCCTAGTCGAAGGAATAAACCGTTCAGAATTTTGTATTATTATAGTTTCGCTCAGTGAAAGATTTTCAGGACAATCAACAAAGTAGTACTGTACTAGCTAGAACAACGTAAACTATTAAACTGCACTTTTTATCTACAATAGTTTTGTAATATGTAACTTCCAGTTGATAAAACGTATTTTACCACGACGTTTTTCTTTGTTTAATATAATATAACTTTGGCGCCACTGCATCGATATTCAAAAGCTGTGACGTTATTCTTGCCATTGTCGTAACCTAATGTCAAAATTTCATCAAAATCCAAATGATCATATATATATTATTGCACCAATAATAACAAAAAAATGCATTTATTAACAAATATGTCTGACAAAAATGCTTAAATACATCTAAAGTGCCTTTAACTTGAAAAACGTTGAACCACAGCCTAAAATAAGAGTCCGTAAGCTTTAATTGTAGTTGATGATATTACGTGGTCACCACCAAAATAGACAGGCAATTTAAATCCAAATCACATCCTGGACATTTCACTAAAACCGTTACAGAGATTACTGAGATAACGCTGGGACAAAAACCTAAACCGACAAAAAAACAAGGACAAGGAGAAAAAACATACACCATGAGTCATCAGCAAAACGTATTATGACGTATTTAAAATTGTATGGTGCCACAATTCTCCCTTCGCATATAGCGTAGGAAGTAATAATAGGACGTATAAGACCACACTATTTAGTGTCATTCTATTATGTGCCTTTTGAATAACAGTTGTTGAGCATCTCATCTTTTCAATGCTCCTTTACCGTTTGAAATGACTTGAGCCCAAGTTGTATATTCCGATGTTTATGCTAAAATAACAAGCTTCGCAAAGGCGAGGCGACCATCTGCTACCAGGATCGTGTGCATTAAAAATTCCGAATATTAATTGAAGATAGATGCGAGTGGCGATACTGGAAAAGCGGCTCTCCGTTTTCCCGCCTTTTTATTCTCCTATTACCACCGGCACCGGAGCAGGGGCTGTCTAAATTATTGTTTTACTTAAGAGCCAGCCCCGTCTGCTTAATAATTGATAAGATTGCACACGCCTCCAGTCAGCCGTAATCGCTACAAACACGGTAAACAACGGTAAACAAAGCAACCCATAGACGTAAGGCCGTATTCTGGGAAAATTTGTAAGGAAATATCCTCGTTTTTTCTCATTTTCAGGAAGTTTTGGGAAATAACTTATTTTTCTAATAGTTTGATAAACAATTATGATTATAAAAGATACTGAGCTGTTACGAGTGTCAACGCAGTTAAAATAGGATAGTATACCATATATTCCGTCAAATCTATACGTGTTTCTATGACTCAGTCGAGCTATGTGTAGTGACTATCCTTAATTTATCGCATCAATATGCATACGTAGACTGCTTGAGCAAATCCTACCGGTTATAACTCAAAAAATGTACTCTGCTGGACAAGCTATTTTCATTTGCAGTCTAAATTTTGGCGGATGATACACCACAACCACTAAGGCCTAATTGTCCTCTATCTAGAAAGTCAATAGTGCCTTGTGAGAACTTGACCTGCTCTAAATTGTGTGTGAATTAACACAGCAGAGTATATTGTGCCTTACATACACATAACCAAATGTCGACACTATGCAAAACGGGATACTTTTATTTATGAAATAAGGAACGCAAAATTTCAGAGAAGAATGCAACTCACATACTGAATAATTGCATGTCTGTCATGTGTCTACAAAACGGAACGAAACTACAGTAATTTGAATGGTTCTGGAAAATTTACGAGCGCTAAATTTGCTTTTCATCCTACCTCCCTTCAAATACATTATAGTTTCAAAACTAAAAAAAACGTTTTAATAGCAAACAAAAAAGTAAATGTATTCTTTAAATAGTAAGATATTGTTAATTTTATTCTGAAAATGCGTGTGATGCTTGACTGGTGGACATTTAAAATAAATTTCGCCCAATCTGTGACCATTTCTGTCTACATACTGATCTAACAGAGATCACACCATTGGCCGCTTCAAGTGTAGCTTCGACTTTTTGAAGATAGTGCTTCATGCCACACCAAACATGCATGCATTGATTTGTTGCAGTCAAGCTCGTTCCGGTAGCTCTAGAGAACTAAAAGCGTGCTGCTGAACGTTTGGAAGATATTTTCAAGTACTGAATGAGGTAAATCTTTTCAAAACAAACTACTCAAAATAATTCAACCATTAGCGCTACACATTTATTCAATATTCTATGTATTTATTTGTACTTAAAAAGCTGTGTAATTCACACACACTCTTTTTCTTTCAGTGAAGCGTTCCGATTTATATTTAAATCATCGAAACGCGTCACTGAAAGGAAATGTTTTATTTGTGAAACTGTATGTTAATTACACCACTTTTTATCTGCATGATGGAAGAGTTTCATCAAGTAAGAGCATCTACAATCTACATTATTTATTTGTGTCTGATTTTCCGGATGTTTTATATAATAATTTTGACAAAGAAAAAAAAATTTACGCAATTGAGTACCTCAAACATGGTGAAATGAATAGTAGTGTGAAATAGACTGTGAAGGAAAAAATAGTAACTCAGTAATGAATGAGAATTTGCTGGGCAGACGGCACAAGGAATAGGGACAGCCTGTATTATCTTTACAACAATTTTATTTTTTTGTACATTTCCGGCAGAATTTGGTGTAGAAGAGTTTCCGTTTCATGTTTGCACATATTAATGCGATGGGTTTAGGATAGTCTCTGTCGGCAAAAAAGGCCAAAGGTGGCCTACTTGCCAGGCTTTGCCTCCCAATTACTACTACGATAGTCTCTAATCATAACTTGAAACAGGTAAAGATGCGTCCGTATTCCTTTACTAGTTGTACCTCCATTGAAATGACGGCACCATAAGTTCAGTTATATATAAATTATTACTTAGTTCATTATTCATGTACCCATTTTTTTCTAATCGTGTATAGTGTAATATTACAAAGAACAAGACACTTCTGGAAGGTATTATTTTCATAACTATTTATGAAAAGGCGTATACAGACCTCAGACTTGGTTGGAGGAGCAAGGCATGAGGTTTGTGTATGCTTTCACCATTTTTTGTAATACCATCGTTGAGGTATCTGAGGCAACAGAATGTGAACAGTGGAGACTCTAGCATTATAGGAAGATGAAACAAAACATCGAATGATGCACTAATCAATTTGTTCGTCTTGTCGCTTAGATACATACAACTGCGTGCCTACCTTTAGCCTACTTTAAGTTCCATTCACGATAGTGGATTTCGATAATCGTGCAAGAATTATGCATTTGATTTTGAGTTATCGCAAGGTTTGCAAAATTTTATTTTGATTTCAGAGTCATATTATATATATTGAAAGTCAGAGATGCTCAAAAATACGAAGAAAATGGGAATCAGTGCACCGAATACACCATGTGGCGATCTGTTATTTTCATTTGTTTAGGAATAGATACTGAATTAGCAATGCATTTTTATACAGATGACGTAACTCGAATTTCATTTGAACCATTAATTCTATGAAAAAAAAATTGAATTACATTTTTGGTCCGAAATCTTGAGGGGGTAATTACCACAAGTACACGCCTCTGTTATGAAAGAAGCTATAATATGACTCACATTGAGAATGTTGGATAAAATCCTTATATAACGCATAGTTAATGCAATTATAGTTCATTTCGTCCTTGCGAATGAATATTGCGTGATGCATCACCCACCACATCTTCAGCCCTCCCTCAAACTCCGTATGTTCCCGTTTCTTAGTAGACAACATTCAGGTCTCCCTTTCACCCCCTTAGTTATTCGAACTGCATATCTCTCGTCTGCACTGCTCCGGCCCCCGTTTTCCAAATAGCTGCGTCCCGGAATTCCCGGACGCACTCAGATCATGAATTCCTTCTCAATATCCTACCATCCCATTTTCAGTCCGCGCACAAGTGCATTCGCGGAAATCCGTGGTTACTGGATCATCGTCATATGTGATAAATAGTGTTTTCCCCATTTTGTTTCCAGCATTTCAGATTGAAAGTATTTTGAACATGTTAACATGAAGACTACATAATATTGATTTTTTAAATACAGGACGTAAAGATTCTTGAGTTGATTTTTCACCCCAAATTTTTCTTCTAATCTAAGTAATTATTAATCCTGTTTCAATCAGTTGTTTTTATTTTTAGTAAATGAAATAAAACCATCATGTCAAACGCTCAAATATTTTTTGACAAGGACGAGCAGGAATTTTTTTCATAAATTTTAATTTTAGGAGTCGATTCGCTCAAAAGGTATACTCGTTTTAGATTTATAATCTGTTGCTTTGATAAGTACCTACTATTATTGATTAAAATAATCTACCTATTCCTTTTTCGCTGCATGGTTGGGTAGAAAATAACCTGAATCTACAAAATATGTCGATAATGACATGTTTTGCTGATAGTGTTTGTCCAGAGGAGTAATTAAAAGATCGTTTATGATACAGATCTTCTCAAAAGTAACACAATATGTTCAATATTCTTATGATTCGAAAAGCTTGAAAGATTGACAAAAAACACCAGCAAGAGCTACTACCTAAATAACCACCCAAAATCTACGGTCATTCAAAAGTTTTTGACATTTTTTTTTAGCTTTTTCCAGAGAGATTCCATTCCCAAGCTTGAAACTAACATGCAAATGTCATTCAAAGCGGATTACATGCCATGTATTGGTTGAGAATGATTTGAAAAATTCATTTTTTGTTTACTTCCCATCTACAAGCAAGTAAATTAATTGATATAACATAAATTTTGTGATGCTTAGTTCACAGGCAAAATGTCAAATATTTCCATGAGCCATTGAACAGCTTTTTTATCAATCAAATTCATTTTCTGTACAGCATTCTCTTTCTGATAGCAAAATTAAAGTAATCATACGATTAAACTTTTTTTGTTCTAACATTACTTCAATATCTGGTACTGTGTTACCTCATTCTTCGTTTTGGAACCTTACCTCAAGGAAATCCTCTGCTTGAACAAGTATTGAGCATACATTTATTATTACTAAAGTTTCTCTCAGAAATCTCCCGACCATACACCTGAAAAAAAAATGTAATTACATGATATACGTGAATAATCAGAAGTGAAAATCGATATAGACATGCATAAATGGAACCGCTTAGTTTGACCTCACACGTAAGAGCTGGTAATAAGGGCCAGTGTCATAAGAAAACTAGGAATTGAAGACCTGTTGGATTGTCGACATAAGGTGATTACGTTCTACAAAATGACCGATACCGATATTTATACATAGAAATATTTTGACATATCTTATTTAATATGGTTTGACAATTATTTAATTTGTTAAATAAAACTAGTATTATCATTTTTATTTCAATATAACCCACTGCGAAAAAACGTAGACAAAGTTTCAGAACCATGGAGTTGCCTAAGACTGACTAGATTGCCAAGGTGTGCAAAGAAACGAAAGTACAAAGAATGCAGCTTATTAATACGGAAAAAATTGCTCGAGAGCGGATAGCTCTAGTGATTATAGAAGATCAAAAGCACAAAGGGACATCAGTGACGAATAGTGTAGACAAACATCCTCCGAATCTTTGGTTTCTTTTCCTGTGACGAGGAGGCGGTAATAAGACGAGAGCGGTGGACCACCAGTCGACACACAATGGCAAGGAAAACAGAAAAAAGAATGGAAAAGAGAAGAGAGAGTCTCGGCCATATTAATTTTGCCGCTAGCCATCGAACGACGAGGCGCGGCTCTGAGATTAAAGACTGAACGTTTTGAATAAGAATCTCAGTCCGATGGATGATTAAAACTTTTGGATAAGAAGATACTTTCTCGATTTTGTCAGTAATTTCCATAGCCCAGGCGGCTCAGGTTAAGAATGAGCTACATACAGTTTTCATGAATAAAATGCAGATTGTAGCCAAATACATTTCAAGTCATATAAATTGTAGGTGTCCTCAAATTATACCCAAAGTGTGCATTATATAACACAATAAACTCAATACAACGACCAAGCGACATATGATAAATAATATATTACGACTGCAAACCTTACACATTTTAATTGACAACTTCTCATACATGCAAGAAAGTCTATCGCGCTCCAGAAGCGTTGCGAAATAACAAATGTATATTAGTATTAAACTTAAAACGCTGTAAGCTGCAGCTATTGAGAAACAAACTTCTCGGGAGCCCATTTCAAAACGCAAAAAGTTATGAGAAGACCCGATTTGCTTTGGAAGGTAATGACAAGCTTTAATTAGGAGCTGTAGCACCAGTTGATTGGGATTCTTCCAAAGCAGCCTGTTTCAAAATGTCACTATAATCGAGTGTTATAAGCGTTAACGATCTCATGTTACAACATCACTTCGAACGTAATTTTCTCGTATAATTTTGATGCTACTGTTACAAAACTTTTTGATGCGAAATATTAAATTATAATAGACAAGCAGTAAGTTAAAGAAAAATATAATTTCCTACTTATCTAAAATACATACATATGTTAGCAAAAACCACAAAACATTTAGTATGGATTAGGTATAATGTGATTCTTAGTGAAAGCATATTCATATCGCGAACTTAGCCTAGACAGTGTAACTCTCCAGTCGAAAGCAGATCCGTAGGTTATATAAACACGCATCTTGAGGACGTAAGCATAAGTGGCACTGATTTGTAAAATAACTATCTTCATTATTGATATTTTTAGTTAATAGCGCTACTGCCATCTCATTATCATCTCCATATTCGTATATCAAACTTAATACTGAATGACGCTTCGAGAGTAGTAGCTGCTATTCTTCATTTTTTTCAAAGATCACCTCAAATCATTGTCAGGTTCTTATTCTTCTCAATTTATCTTGTTCCGTAGAGTTCCTAAGTGACACAGACAGCAGTCTGCTTCAGAATTCACCGCCTTTGTAATGCATATACACGATTCGCGCCCAGAGTCATCTCCAGTTATTGTTCTTCATTAATTGTTTTTTCACGCCATCAGCTGACAAAGGGGCCGTATACATTACACACAGGGGCGCACCTACCGATGAGTTTTTCCAAATAGGTAATATGGCTTCGAATATCAAAAAAACTTTAAGTATTTCGACATAGCAGCCAGCGTGTAAAATCTATCGCCATAAAGTCGGTGTTTTTAGTGGTAATTCTTGTGCTATATAAAGTGAAATTTGTATCAAAATTACCGGAAATGCATCCAAAAGCCATAGACGATCGGTCATAGATCGAATTATTACGGTTGCACTGGAATTTGAATATTTATCATGACAAATTTCTGTGGAAAATGCGACCTTTCTGTATCGAGAACGTATCCCGGCATTTTTTGCGGCGGCCTGTGTAAAAAACAGTACCATATTTCTTGTATACAAGGGGCATCTGCTGACTTGTCGGACCGACTGGCTAATATACCAGGGCTGATCTGGAAATGCACTAACTGCTGCAATAGATGTGTTACACTGAATGTCACAGAAATAAAAGAACTGATCGAAAATGGTATCAAAGACGCTGTCGCCAACATCTCTGCAGAAATGGAGTGTCTAAAGAAAGCCATACACGACATTTCCCTGACTGACCTATCTCGTCCCAGTACAGTTATACCTCCCAAATACTCGGACATACTGAAAAACAAAACGACCCCAGCGATCATCATTGAACCAACTGAAGAGATGGATTCTCAAGCAACTAAATCCCTTGTGATGCAGAAAATCAATAAACGACCCCAGCGATCATCATTGAACCAACTGAAGAGATGGATTCTCAAGCAACTAAATCCCTTGTGATGCAGAAAATCAATCCAGCTGATAGCAATATACGCTTATCCAAGGTGAACAACACAAAAAATGGTGGCTTACTTGTTGCCTGTAAGAGCAAGGAAGAAAACTCACGTTTTAAAAAAATTGCCGAGGAGAAGCTACCGGAAGGATTTCGCATACGGGAGATCAACGGCATTCACCCAAAAATTAGAATATCCAATCTTTCAGTGAAATACAGTGAAGACGAACTAGTGAGACATTTGAAAAATCTTGACAATAGCCTAGTGAATAATCTAACGGACTTTAAATTAGTAAGCATGCAGCCAACTAAAAAGAATAAAAGCGTATTTCAGGCAGTCCTTCAGGTGGATAAGTGTTTCTATGAAAAGGCGATTAATACAGGTAACATTTTTATTGGTTTTGACAGCTGTCCGGTTTATGATGCTGTAGATGTCTACCGTTGTTTCAATTGTAATGAATTTCAGCATTCATCGAAATATTGCAAAAAGAATCACACTTGTCCACGTTGTGGTGAAAACCACTTTGTGAAGGAGTGTAAAGCAAAAAATCTCCGTTGCGTCAACTGTGTTAAATTAGTTAATTCTGGTGAACCAGATGTATCTGTAGGACATGCAGTGTGGGACACGAACGAATGTACCTCGTATATCAGAGCAAAAAACAAGCTTAGGTCTGACATTTTATGTATACAATAGCAATTATCGAATAACTTAGATGATAACAATGCTGATTTGCCTACATTCCAGTTATATTATCAAAACGTTAGGGGTTTAAACACTAAAACTTCACAGTTATTCAATTCGGTAGCTGATTCTTCTTATACATGTATTGCACTGACTGAAAGCTGGCTAAACTCATCAGTTTTCAATGATGAACTGTTTGGCGGTTCCTACATCGTTTTTAGGAAAGACCGAGATTTTGTAACTACAGGTAAATCACGCGGTGGTGGCGTGTTACTTGCTGTGAAAAATTATATAGTAGTTGAACAGGTCGATATCTCTTCATATGGCTTGCAAGAGGAATTATGTCAGATTGATATATTGGCTGTCTTGATCAAAGTACGTTATAAAAGCTTACTGGTTATTGTCCTCTACGTGCCGCCAGATATTTCTATCTCTGTTTATGAAAAACTCTTTGAATTTCTCTGTTTTATCAATTGCATCTCAGTTGACAGTGTGGTAATTTTAGGTGACTTCAACATTCCTTCCTACAGTTCTACTATTACGTCAAATCACCTTTCGGCTCAATCATCGTTGTTTAATAATTTTTTAGAATTAATGAATTTATCACAGCACAACTACGTTTTTAACAGCAATAACAAATTATTGGATTTAGTTTTGTCTAACATCGACTGTACTGTGACGTCATCATATTCCAGTCTTGTAAATGAAGATCTACACCATCCTAGTTTATCTGTAATTTTGAATTTAAAGATGGAGACATCGCGGAAATTTCAGTGTGATCGAAGTGGAGCATTCAACTTCAGAAAAGCAAATTTCCATCTTTTGTATGAACAGTTGACCTGCACTGATTGGTCTTTTTTATCACGTTTGAATGATCCTGATGAAGCTTGTAATCTTTTCTATGAAACCCTTGAGTCGATCTTTTTAATGTCTGTGCCTAAATACAAAAAACCCCGGAGTAGACGTAACTTTCCAGCTTGGTTTAATGGCGATATAATAAAGAATATTAGACGGAAAGAACATAACTTAAAATCTTATAATAAGTGCGGTCGAGCTGAGTATTTGGATGAGTTCAGGCATCTCAGGTCAGTAATAAAGGCTGATATTAATATTGCTTTCAAAAATCATGTCAGAAATATTGAAAATAATATTAAGAATGATCCTAAGCAGTTTTGGTCCTATGTTAATTTAAAAAAAGGCGCATCACGAATTCCTGGGGCTATGTCTTATGAAGGGCAGTTACTTGATAAGCCTACTGATATAATCAATGGTTTTGCAGCGCATTTTCAGAAATCCTTTCAATCTTCTGGCGATGGCAGCAACGATACGCACTTTGTGAGTCAATCCGATTGCAATCTAAACGTAGCTGTGAATTATTTTACCGAAATTGAAGTACTTCGTGCAATGAAGCTGTTCAAGCCTAAAATGACTGCTGGACCAGATGGAATACCAGCTTTCTTATTGAGAGACTGCTCAGCTGTGCTTGCTAAACCTCTTCAACTAATCTTTAACCTCTCATTGAAGCAATCCCGATTTCCTTCGATGTGGAAAAAATCTAGAATCTGTCCAGTATTCAAAAATAAAGGTGAAAAATCAGTCATATCGAACTATAGACCTATTACAATTATATGCAATTTCAGTAAGCTATTTGAAATCTTGTTGCACACAGAAGTCTATAGTCAAGTGCGTAACACTATATCAGATGAACAACATGGTTTCATGAGAGGTCGTTCAACAAATACTAACCTCATATGTGCTACACAATTCATAGCTGAGTCGCTGGATGCTCAACTGCAAACGGATGTTGTTTACACTGATTTTTCCAAGGCATTTGATCGGTTAGATCACACAGTTCTGTTGCAAAAATTAGCTTCTCGTGGATTTTCAAATCACCTTTTATCCCTTATTACATCTTACCTAACTAACAGAATCCAATACGTAACTTACAATAATGTTTCTTCGGCCACGTTTGTAGCAAGTTCTGGTGTACCTCAGGGCTCCGTGCTAGGGCCTCTATTGTTTGTACTATTTATCGATGACATTGGCGATAACCTGAATGTTCCTTATTTACTATACGCCGACGATCTTAAGCTGTTCTGTAGAATAAATGATTTGAACGACTGCCTGTTGCTGCAAAATAACTTGGACGCTTTATATTCATGGTGTAAGCATAATAAAATTCAGTTGAATATTAATAAATGCAATGTAATGACCTACAGCCACAAGGTAACCGACGTCACCTACAACTACAACCTGAATGGTACAATACTACTCAAACAGAATGAAACTCTGGACTTAGGTGTTACTTTCGACAGAAAGCTGGCTTTTACAGCTCACATAAATAATATAACTGCTGCTGCCAACAAAATGTTAGGTTTTGTTATGCGAAACGGAAGAGACATGACAAATGTTTACACTATCAAGCTATTATATTTCTCTTTGGTCAGATCTAAGCTTGAATATGCGTCGTGTGTCTGGCATCCTTACCACAATAAGTACATTCATCAAATAGAGTCTGTGCAGAGGCATTTTCTAAAAATTTTACATTTCAAATTTTACGGAACCTATCCGCCAATTGGTTTTCCACAAGATAGATTACTTGAAATGTTTTCTGTTGCGTCTATCAAACATAGACGAGAAATGCACGGACTACGCTTCCTTTATAAACTGATCAATAATCTAATAGATTGTAGGGAGCTTTTACACAAACTAAATTTCCACGTGCCAAGAGTAAACTCTCGCCAGAATGTAACTTTTTACCTTGATTCACCTCGTACAGACTGCCTGAAATATTCTCCTCTACATGTTATGTGCAATATGAGTAATCTTAACAGAACTGTAGATGTTTTTGTACAAAAGTTTGCTGTTTAATTTATTTGGTGCTATTTCAACTTCATGTGTATTACCTCAATTTTTCTATCGTATTATTATTGTTCTTCCTATATTGTATAATTTCACATACTTTGTCCCATCTTGTAAATGGATATATCTGTTAGATGGTGTAGAAATAAATAAATAAAAAAAATAAATATCATTACCCCGACACAACACTTCACCCCTAATGCTAATTTTCATATTGGCATTAGCAAATCAATTAATTTACACGCAAACTCCGATAGTTTATCCAATCAGACCCAATGCGAAGATTTCTGCTATAAAAATTTTCTATCTTCGTTTCTATTAGTAACTGTTAATTCTCGTATAGTATATGAATTTCTCTTATCAAATATTAAAGCCAGATTCACGTGCTGTCGCTCCTAATTCACAGTCGTCAAATCCTCATGCGCAGGTAACTTAGTTCAACAGAGAATTTTAAAACTGTAGTTAGCATATCAATAGGGCAATCTAAGCTATCTTCGTAGCAACATCATTGATCATCGAGAAACTTCTTTCAACGTCAGTGATCGGTACACGCTTTCAGCTAGAACTCTTCTCCCACATACATTGGCGTGTGGCATAATTTCTTGAATGTCTATTGACGAATTATAAATAAGTAGATGTACTAGATACATATTTGATCATACACACATACAAACTGATAAAGTTAAAGCAGAATTGCAAAAATATTTTAGTCATGTTGACTGTAGATGTTCTGAATTAATGAAACTCTAGCATTATTTAGCTAAACTTCAGTATTAGAACAGAAAGTTTTACAAATAAAATTCTCTTTCTTTGCGTTCTAATATACACGTTTTTATCTGAAAATATTTTAGTTTCCAGCCAAACATTAGACCCAATTGTAGAGTTATGAAGTGACCGCTTCCAAACGTTGGAGTTATGCCAATCGCCACATTCAGCATCTACGTAGAGGTACCCTGACTTTTTTCCGCTCAGTAAAATGACAGTTCTACTCAAGACGTTGAGATCAGCGTCTCCGTTCATCAGAGAAAACGCAAACAGGTGATCATCAGTTGCGTCTACCGAATGCAATACAATATATTGCTATCGTATCGAACTGAGTTCTTGCATTTCAAACTGAACATTACTGAGCGATCAATCGTTGATCAGGAATCCATATCTTTATTCACTAAGATATCCAAGGTCTTGTCAAACTGGATACTTCAATCGTGTTACAGGTAAGGTTGTACTTTTTAGGCAACCACTTTCAGAAATATTGTTTATATATTATTCTCCATCTCTTCTGCTCATCAGATTTGGCTGGAGATCGACTTAGGTCGGAATCTCCTACTCTGTTTTGCGTACGCCTGTGTATAACGTTGTGGTCGTGAATTACGATATTGCTCTTTATATAAACGTTCGCGGTTGCGGTGGAGAATGGGTTTCAATAGCAAAGAATGTAGAGGACTAAGAGGAGAAGGGGGCTTGCTAGGAGTCCTTGTATTTGGATAATTGGGGAAGTACGTTGTGCTTTAGAAACGCTATATATTTTTGAACATTCCATTCGATGAAGGATCAGGCAAATAGTTTTTCTGTTTTTTTTTAACATAAAAATGGTTTTATATTCCTTATCAGGCGTAGAAGCTTGATAGAATTTTTGACTGGCGAATCTGGTTCGACAATAATAGCCATAGTAGCATCATATGTTATCTTATTTAAAACACAACTCAAACTAGATATTATGAGGAAGGGTGGAAACGCATTGACATATCTCGAGTCTGTATCAGGACCCCATGAAGCATAAGGTCTACACTCAGAATTTAGTCTAGAAGCAAAAAAATCGATCTTTGGGTTGCCAAATAACTTCCAGATATTTATAAATATTCTATCGTCTAGTTCGTATTCAGTCTCAATCACCAGGGATCTGTATTCTAATTCGGCGTACACGTTTTCAAAAAAATGGTAATGTTTCGCGACTCACACTAATCCCAATTTTTTCTCGTGATATCATGGAGTTTTTTATACTGATCGCTACCTTTTTTGTTGATAGTAGTTCAAATATCAATTCATAATAGTATATCGCAGTCTTGCAGGACTTTCGAAAATGATTTTAATGCACAATAAGCTGTCGATAATTCTAAGTAGTTGATATGTGGACGTAAATCTCAAAAAGAGTAACTCTTGTTTGGGCTGCAGAATACGAGTACTCTCATTGTAATTTATGATGAAACCAAGACTAGAGAATAATACAAGGCAGTTGCTTACTCCTGAATAACTTATCTATTATTAATATGTCATCTAAATGAATGATTATCATAATATCTGACTATTTCGAAACCGATACCACGGGTTATAGTAACTTGGTAAATATGTATGGAGCAATGCTGACACCAAAAAGATACACAATTGAATTGGTATATCACTCCGTTAAATACAAATCTAAGATATTTTCTGCTAGCCTTATGGACTAGTACCATATTATATGCCGTGACTCTTATGACAATACTAACCAAAAAAGAGCCATCTGTTATTAATTTTGAAAATTCCTGAATATTTAAGATAAAGCTCAATTTTCGGTTAGATTTTTTTCAAACTGGACAGAAACTCCCCGGCTCATATTGACATTCAGATACCGCTGCAATATTTACCAGATCACTGATCATTCTTTGATATATATATATATATATATATATATATATATATATATATATATATCAAAGAACATATATATATAGATATATATATATATATATACATCAGAACCATTGTGAAAGTAACAGATTTCGTATGAATTTGATATTGAATTTTGAAGGGTGTCACGACCACATTCACGCACTGCAAAACCTTGTGGTCATTTGTGATTCATTCCCAGACAGTAATAAAAATGTTTCAATCGACCGGCATATGTTTAACTTAAACTCTCTCTCTAGTAGCATATTTGATAACTCTGATTGTCCTTTCTAGACTGTTATGGTTCTTTATTCTTGAATTTTGGTTGAGGGCATTTCCAGTTTAAAGACAGATCCTATTGATACCTTGGACTTCTTGGAGGACTTGTTGCGGAGGAATTATATCTTGTGACTGCTGCAGCAGTCGGGTTTGAATATTTCTTGGTAGCCTTGAGGTCAACACTAGATCTCTTTTCTTTTCTATAGCTTGTAGCTCTGATACAAAATCCTTTCCTAATAAGAATTCATTAGTCTTGCTTCTCTCTACCTTCATCCTTGCCACATACTTGAGGGAGGGCATTATATTTTATTTGCTATATGAGAATATAACGTAATGCACATTGCAAATAAGTTGATAAATATCAGCTAAAGTTGTAAGAACGTCTTTGTATTCGATCTTATTTTCAAGTAAATGCTTGTTCATCTGAACACACATAGCTGATAATAAGGTATGCACGGTTTGACCCTGTAATTTGCACATAAACTTATCATGCCAGCTACAAGCACGTGAGATTCTATAGGTGGGCAGTTATCGATATTTTTCCTGTTATTCTTCACCTCTCAATATCAGCACTGGTGATGTTAACATGTATATATTCTTTTATGTACTCTCATCTACAGTGATGATTCGTCACTAGACCATGACTGGATAGCATTTTTGATGCATTCTAATTCCTGGAGAATGTCACCGTATCTTCTCTTCCTTCTAATATTTAAACTATGTCGTTGTCTTTTTTAGTAAATCCACACAATTACACAAACAACAACAATAACACACACGATGTTTACCCGGCAGGTACGAATAACGAAGTGAGGAATGCTAGTTGGGCTTATCGACACACGGACAAAGTGTTTGCTTTGAGGTCGTACCGGCAGGTATGAGTCTACGATTTCTGCAATGTGTTATTATCGAGGAAGAAAACCGAAGTAAAATTCAGTATAAACGCAATAAATATGAAACATACTACACAGTTCCACAACTCTATTGAATGAATATTTTGTAATACATCTTTTACTTTGTTTTTTTAGGGCTGAAAACTTTGTTTTTTATTAAGTGGGATTTTATTGAAATAGTAAGCAGGGTATTCCTAAACGTTAGTGTATTATATATAAATAAGATGGAAATTGATGTTTGAGTATTAGATATACTCAGCAGATAATACGGAAGATTCATGCTTATCAAAATGAAGAATTCCACATTGCTGATATAAGGGAGTAACATGCCGATGTCTGCCGTTATTTTTTTGATTTTGACAGACAGGCACACACGGACAGACAGTATTAGATTCAGAATGAATATAAATGTACCGACAGAAAGAAACAAGAGCAGTGTTTTTTTGTCATGTGCAATCAATGAAATATAAAAAAAAGCACGCCTAATAGAGTGGAATGTAATAAGCTTAGCAAAATGTGCGTGCTACTGCTGATTTTGCATGTCATTCACGCCAGTGCAATGCAATTTTCTCATAGGGTACAGTATCTCCCCAACCTCAGCCTTTTTAGTGTCAACTTAATATCATTTTATCCTTGTTATACAAACCGGCTCCCAGGCATTCTACGTTCCCGTCTTATGAACAGCAGCCAAAATCTCACAAATTATTTTCACTCACTGCTTTCCACTGACAACATTTTGAATGGATGGGAAGAAAAGCTATAATCTTCGATTAAACACGTGCGAAACATTCAGCGAAATAAGCCTATTTAATGCTAACAGTGGCGTGGAAAATGAAAAGGCTATCTTGACATAACTATTTACATGGCCTATAGCCACATAAAAATGGGGATAACGAACATCTTGTGATTAACATCAATAGCCTTCATTTGAAAAGTGTATTCATAGCAGAGGGTGATATAGGTGATTAATGTATTTATATGAATAAACATCATATAATGTTTCACAAGGGGTCTGTAAAAAGGACTAAAGGTGGCATACTTGCCAGGCTTTGCCTACCCACTACCATTATGTTTCACAAACTAAGGTTAAATATAATTTAATGGAAGTTTAAAGCAGCATAAAGTTAAAGTTTATTGCTACTGTACTACAGGTAGTCGTAAAAAAATCAGAAAGTTTAATATTGCGAGGAAAACTATTACTGCAACAAAACACATTTTCCTATTTGTTTTAATGGTTAGAAGCAGTATAATTCATCAAATTCATATCACAAATACATAAACAAGGAAAATTCATCGAGCTTAGATCAGAAATGAAGCAAATAAGGTAAATATCAAGTGAATCAACTGTGCTTCTGTAAATATGCTTTTTCGTCAGAAATCTTCATTTCTGTTCTATTTTTTCATATAGTCGGAAAGCAAATATCTAATACGAGTATGTAACGATGGAGAGCCATTTGTTACATTTTGAACAATTTTTAACTAATCATCATATAGTTTACTAATTACATCACTCCCTTCAAATCCTAGAAACATATATTTTCAATTAAATCCAAAAGCCCCCATTTAACAATTTGAACAGTTTTTGATCCATGCAGAGGACAGTTCAAGATTTAATAATTATTCCTCCTTGGCAACGCAAAGTTTCGATGGACGCTGTAGCGTAAATCAATTCTTTAAAGTGATAAATGTCTTTTTAAAACGGATCATATTTCTTATCCCGATATTTGTATACCGAGGAACAAATTGAATTGCTTTCTTTACAAAAATATGAAATATTCCTGATATTTTGCCAATTTACAATATACTATCATCTGATAATAGTGGCGCTGATTGAAGATAGGCCATAATTGCTGAAAAATTTTTACATAATAAGGAGAAAATATATTTTTGTTTGTTCCAGAATGACTTTTCAGTTTAGATACATCAATAGCGAGATGTGTAAACCAAAATAGTATCACTCCATGAATGTTGCCACTTATAGTAATAGTTCAATAAAATTCATTCAACCTACTGATTTGGAACACTAGGTAAATAAAATAATTGTGTATTTCACGCACAGTTTCACTAATAAAACTCTTTATTCCAGTAACGGGTTTCGATTTAATTTTAAGTTTTTTAATTCGCAAAGTATGTATCTATGTGACTATGTTTGTTTGGTGGAATCTTGCAACTCAATTTTGAAGCAGATATCTTCAACCGATGAAAATGCATGGTTAGCTGTGTGACCCCATTTTAAATCCAACATGGCGGAATACCAAGATGGTGGAATAGTTATTTTAATGCACTCATACGATATGGGTAAAAAATGAAGAGACTTGCTGAGAATAACTCGAAAGATAAAGTGACGTCACTCTAAATCCAATATGGCGGAACACCCAAGATGGCAGACCTGTTATTTTTAAAGCACTCCCACAACATGGGTATCAAATTAAACGGCTGGCTGAGAATATCTCGAAAAATAAAGTGACGTCACACTAAATCAATTATGACGAATTAAAGACAGAGGACTAAGTTTTTTTATGCTTTCCTACAATATGGGTATCAAATTAAAGGTCCTGCTGAGAATACGAATGGCAGTGAAAAATGATGGTGATCTTAAACTCCGTTGCGCCGATCCGTCTGAAATTTTGTTGTACTGGATTTTTGGCAGACCTATCCATCGATAACGAAAAAGTAAAAAATAAATCAAAAGTAAAAACTTTAAAAAACAAGCTTTTGCTGAAATGCGCTAAAAAATAAGCTTTTCTTTTAAAACTTTTATCATCAACTTATAACATCATTACACAATTTATATTATATAAAAGCTTGTCGCAAGATTGACCTGTGTAGATAAACAAGTAAATTAAATAACTTAAACTGATTGTTTTTAATTTTTATAAGTTCTAAAACTAAGTCAATACAAGTACTTAAATCTCGCGACAAGCTTTTATATCATATAAATTGTTTAACCAGTTTAATTTATTCTTTTCAGCCCATTTAAATAAAAGCTTGTTTCCGAAAAAGTTTTTTTTAAATGTATCATCGTCGGACTGTCAAATTCCTATTAATAAGTCGAAATGCGTTTCTGGGATAAAGGGATTTTCATTTCTGAAACTGTGCGTTAAATACACAATTAGTTCACTGACACGAAGTAAGAGCATCTACAATCTACACTAGGTTAAGTAAATATTGCATAATATTGGGTAAATTGAGCTTTTTAACTACCATTATAGCACATGCCACCACTTAAATAAAAAAATAGCATTCATAACATAATACTTTGATATTAGGTGATTGCTTTCCTTTATGAGATTGCTTTTACGTAGCGAAAATCAATAAACTATATTACTACATCGGCTTTGGAATGATTGTCCATAAATCGAATGTTATAAAATCTAGATTTTCGGTTTGGACTTTTACAGATATTATTATTATATATTTCGTAAATATCAGCTAAAACCTGTATCGTATTTGTTTAGAATGGCGATTGAACGGAACATACTCTTTCAGAGTTTTGCGTAAATGATACGACGACGAAGTTCCATACGGAGTTGAAAAATCACAAAGACAAAATTATACTGTGTGTAAGTGACTACTATAACGAGCACACTTAAAGTACTTCAATAATGGAATATATCACTCACGTAAATGAAACAGAAAGCTGGTCCTCCTACACTGATACTTTGCAGTCCTAAAATTAAAATTGTGTTAATTGTGACATGTTGGATGGTGCATCAAGGTTTGGTTGAAGTTAACTGACAGATGGATTTATGTCATTCAATATGTCGCAACATGAGTGATGTAGTATAGATATGAATCATAGTCGACCTTATCTGAACTTTCAACCTCATTATGTTTATGAATTCTCAACATCTTCGTCGTCGTGAGCTACCAAAGGACCTTAGCTTAGTTATACATAGTATCTATTCGTAAGTTTGTCAGGTCTAGCAAACCGAAAAACCAGCAACGTCTAAGAAAGCAGATAATAAAAAAACTGGAGAATTAGGGAAAGCAAAAAGAATATAGTATTTTAGGACAGGAGGCGATTAGGCATTGTTGAAGTGAATCGAGTAATTTTCTTGCGGTCTGAGAAGAGTATGAAAAATTTCAAAAAAGAAGGAAAATCAATGAGATGGTCGAGTCGCAGAAAGTCAAATGAAAGAATGTGAACTGCGTTCGCAGTTGTAGGCATAAAATATAAGTTTAGAGGAAAAACAAGACAAATGGTAGTTTATTTTTCCCTTCAAAAAATTAATTAATATTATCAATTAGTTTTATTCAACAAAAACTCGTCGTCATCATCAACATCATCATCAGTGACTATAGTGAATTTAAAATTAATTTCAGTGCACGTCTTTTGATATTTGAGTTGATGAGAATTTCAACAGGTATTCAATTGTAAAAATTACGCTAGGTGTTCATATATAAACAATTGAGACTTCAACAGATAAAATCTGTATGTGCTATAGTAAACTTAAAGTTGATTGATAGCTAGCTACTCAAATATAAAAATATTATGACACAGTCTCTGTTTGTTTTTAACATATTTGTAGAAAAACTACTCAGCGCCAAAAGCATATTTTGCGATCGTAATTTTAATGAAATAATAATAATAATAAATAATCTTTATTTACTACTAAAATACAACGAGAACAAAATAAAGGGTAAATAAATATAGTGAAATCTACAGAAGGGAAGCCTGTACATGTATCAATGCGATGTCTATTAATTAGTGTTATCTGATATGAGTTTCAAAAAATGAACCAAATATATTTACATACGTACATACACAGATAGCACAAATACTGAAATATTACTGTCATATGATGAATTTTGTCTCTCCTTAATGAATTTATCCATCTTTTAAAATATATTTTGAAAGTGTATTCAGTTCGCAATAGTTTAATACCTGAGATACGAGCTCTGCATCACAAATTTTTTGGTTTGGAGACGTCTTGGGTACGTAAGTTATATCGGGGTATGGTGTGTAGGTAATGAAGATTTTTGATGACGAAGACTTGCATCTTGTCATATGAATAACTTGGATACATTTTCGATTAGGCTAATCTGCTGAATTCCATATTACAACTTAAAGGTTATGAGGGATCAACTTTTTCCATTTTTATCTTTGCTGGACGTTTTACATAGACAATGTAAAAACTTCAAGTTAGCGAAGGGTATACAAGTACAAGTAATGCAATAGACAAAACATGCTTGTCGCTATACTCTGATTTTTGTAAACATCTAGTGTATTTCATCATCACCTAGATAATTTAGTTCACCTGCAATAAAGTTTTATCTAACAGAAGCGTCATCATCTTATAACTATGATTCTGAACATGTTCTGTATGCCTCAGTGATCTCCCTATGTATAATAGGTTGCCCACTGTAACTCAGACAAACCACATCTGAGTCTATTTGTATTCGCATGTCTCTCCTTCGACACATTTTCTGGAGAGCTCGTCGTGAATATATTTATACAGAGAGGGTCGCAAACAATCCTCTGTCCTCCAGACTTGTCCTGCGGGTGCAATAATGAGTCCAGCACTTCGCAGTGCTCCTTAAAAATGCATCAGGAACTATCAGACCGGACATTGCTAGTCGCTCGCCGTTTCTAGCCTACAACTCACATACTCCATTTACTATACACTGTTCTTTTCCGGTAGAAGCTTTTTTGTGATGCTTTGTCCTGGAGAATTTGAAACGGTTGCTGAAAAATTTACGAAGCAAGGTACGAGCACCCTTTGAAAAGAACTTTTCAATCAAATGGGAATAGTATGAAATATGAAAAAGTTAAAAAGTAATAACATGAACAGTTTTTATCTCCAATTCTACCATAATCCGTGAAAGAAAGAGATATCATATTTTGCAATAAAAATTTGATGCTGGTGGGGATCGAACCCACATTTTCTGCATTCCAGATAGATGCTTCAACCATTTTCTCACGGTGACCAAAGATTTGTAAATATGCTATGAAAAGGACAGCTTGCTAATATGGCATAAATCTTTATTAACAGCTCATAGGCGATAAGAGATAGACAGAATTCGCCGAGCAAATACAATGGACTCTAATACCATCTGTCAGAGGGCCTCAAAATCAGGTTTTCCCGATATCGTCAGTCACTGGGCACAAAACTTAAATGACTTGAAGATGAAGATTCGAGCTGTTTATTTTTCTAGCTTCCTTGATTGAAAGTTGCAAGAACTGAGACAGTTAATAAATACTCTCAGAGAAAGTATCACTTTAACCAAAAATACAGGTTCGTTTATTACTATTACTATTACATGTCACTTATCTGTGTACAAGCAATAAAATAGGAACATTACATAGAGCGACTAGACATCAGACATTCGTCAAGAGTTGCCACGTCAAAAATAAAAATCCTCAAAAAATCCCTAGATCGAAGGAATCTCTTTTTGATATATAAAATTCCACTTCACGTTGTGGTCCTTCCGTCTCTTGCGTCTTGAGTGTTGTTCTGAATGATATGAGGATAGATATTTTTGAGTGATGAGTATTAGCGAGTTCTTCAATATAACACCAATTCAATAAAATGTATCGTAATGTGTGTTTCATACAGTATTTTTATATTTTAATATTATGGCAATTCTCTGTTCTACTTGTTTGATTCGTTTCTCAGTTGTATTGAACCTTTCCATACTAAATTCCAATAAGTTTCTTCCAAAAAGCAGAACATTCGCCCGTTTTGACATTTTACGATCCATATGTCTAAATTATAAAAAAGTAGCGTTCAAACTCTCGCACTACTGCCAGTTATAGGCGTTTTTATATTATGATTTTTTCTCCAAAATTTATCAATAGCTCAAATTTTTCACAACTCACTTCCTCCTCCTTTTTTTTCCTTTCCTAGGAGCCGTTCGACGTAGGGTCTTCTCTAGCACTGCAGCTTATTGTGCTTTTACTCCTATTACTTGCAGCATCCATTGAAGCAGTCTTGAAACCTGTTTTAGTTTTACAATTTGTCCTACTGGTACTGTAATGAACTCTATTAGTTCTAGCCTAGGCCATCCAAAGAACTGATTCCTCTTTTGATCTAGTACATGGCATTTACAGACGACTTCAAAGGCTGATTCTTTTCCTTCCCTCCAATTGCCTGCAGTATTCTGTGGGAAGTGAAACTATGCGGAGCTGATTCCAGTTTAAATTGTTACCCATGCCTGAATCCAGTCATCTCATTCCTTGTGCTGAAGTCTGACCCATTCCTAGACTTGAACCCTTACTGTTTTTTTAAGAACCCCCAAGGCTGGTTCTGGGCCCTCTCCTGTTAGCGTGGGAAGTGGATGAAGATAGAGTATATTGTACTTCCCAGACTGTAATTCGCTTGGAATGATCTTTACCCGTTATAATGGAATCAGAATATGATGAAGCCCACGTAGATTCAAAAAAATGAATTAACTTGTTCTTTGCACATTTTTGCGAAGTAGCATATTACCTTTCTATCAATCCCTAATATTAACGGGTGATCATTTGTTTTTTTCGGGTGGAAACTTTTTGGACGGACGCCATGGTCTTTTCGGTTTTTTCCGGGGTTTCGGGTGGTTTTCGGGGGTTTTTCGCGGGTGGGCGGGTTTTTTCGGGGGGAAAGCCGGTTTTCGGGTAGTCCGGAGTCGGGCGTTTCGCGTGGCCCGCCTTTCGAGGGGTTTTTCGGGTGGCGGGCGGTCGAAAAAGGGCCGGGAAAGCGGAAAAACGCGCGAAAAACGCGTAACGGTTTGCGGTAAACGCGTAATCTTTGCTCGCCGTGGGAATATCCGAGAGGGAGTGGCGCCGTTCGACGGGCGAATGACGTGCGGGTACGGTGCAGGGGGTGAGAAAATCGTCGCCCACCACGTTTTCGAGAAACGAATTTTTTTCCGAAAACGTCGATTTTTTCGATAAAATTCGAAAATCGCGAAAATTTCCCATTTCCGGTTTTTCGTTTCGTTTCGAAACTATCGCAAAGTATACGTCTCGACGAGTACTACAGATCGTAAAGAGAGACCTTTTTTTCGAAAAACGCTCTCTCTTCCCGGAAACGATTTTCAAAGTTCCGAAACGACGACGATTGCACCGGCCGAAAGCGCGTTTCAAAAACGGGGCGTCCTACAGGGGATTGATGGTCGTCGCTACGACATTTTCGTATTTTTTCCGAGAATCTTCACGAGAGCGGTCAGTGTTTGAATGTAAATCCAGGCAAGTACGTCGTACGGTTTTCGATTTATGACCGTTTAATTTTTTTTCGAAAAAACGACACTTTCTGTGACGTCGCGCACCATCCAGTCCGATATTTCGTATTTCGGAATTCCGATCGAGCAAATTTCATATTGCTTTTTTTTCCCCTCGAAACGGTCTTTACGACACACAGGGACCGATACTCCTATCCTTTCCGGCTTTCCAGAAAATTCCATGAATGTATAGTGAAATTTTTCAAATCAGACCGATAAAACCGGTGTCAAGCACGTACTTCGACAGAGCTGCACGGATAATTCGACCGAAAAACGGAAAACTGCCTATATCCGAGTAAAGAGGAGATTCCACAATAGCCAAATTCGAAAAGTTTTCAAAGATCGCTCAAACCGTTTCGGAGATATTTCGAAAAAACTGGGCTACACGGAAACGGGCCGCGGACATATCGGTTTGTTTTTTTGGGAAAATTCACTCGTATATTTGTACAGAAAACGAATACTACTCACCGGACAAGTCAAGTTTTGAGTTGAGCTTTTCATACCGATACACACTTTCCACAAAATACAGCTATTTTTCCAACAAACGCCAAGTAAAGTCCATGAGGTCCCTATCAAATCCATACGAAACTCGGAAAACCGACGTACATCTCATTTGTCACACTATATTATCAACTTTTTATTTAGCGCGATGAAAATTCAGGGTTTCCTTAATAGTTAGACATTTTTTCACTGCTCGATCCCATCAATTTTCGTCAGGATATTGAAATTTATCGAAAATGTTTGAAATTTTAACCAAACTTAACACGCATGACAGCTGGTCGGCCATCTTGCCCGATGCGAGTGCAGCACGGCTGTTGCCAGAATGTGCACGTCGCAGATTGGAAGTTGGTTGAACGGTACAGCTGTCCCTTGCTTATGCAATAACAGCATCCATAACTTCGATCTACGACTGCCGAAAAAAATTTTCCTGGACGGAAATGGCGAAGAAAAATTATTTCGAGTATATATTCGCAAATTGTTCGTATTTTTTGCACATAATATCACGGTGATTTTGCTGCTCCATATCATTTTGCGTTCTTTTTTCACAATCCGGCAACAGGGCAGCTCAGAAATAATGTAGGGTTATGTATCTTGACAGTGACATGATGAAAATTCTTCATTCTAGAATCTAGAAGAACATTTTTCGGGAATAACTTTTTCTATTAAAAAAAACTACTGTGATTGAATATATCTTCGAGATTTCAGTTGCAAGCAAGGTACCCACAAATATGTTTACCAGCGTAAATGACTTATTACCATTCACCAGTCATGGTTCATGGTGCACAGGAAAAATGTTTATTTGTACTTCTTTAACGTAAAAAAGCTCGATAATATAAATAAATGGTGAGTACAGTCTTGAAAACTCTTATGTACGGTATTGTTTATTGCTCCCCAGTTATGCTGATTAAAATCTAACTACAATAGTTGTCAAATTGCACTTGAGGTTATGTTTTGAGGTTATGTTTTGCAATATTTTCATTTACCAGAACAACTTTGTATGCAATATTATGAAAAGCTGGAATGCAGTTGGATTTTGTTGCTGTGAAACGGCATATAAACATTTGTGAAGTAGTTATGTATTTGAAAATAGACTAGGCACGGATAGTCATAAGATAAGTATCAGACTTACACATCATAGCTATTTTTCATTTCGCACAACAGTCAGTTCATATCAGGATAATAATACACTTCTGGAAATCTCAGACACAGTATATTGTTGTGCAAGCAGCAAACACTAACAAATATAACTGGCCAAGGTGCAAAGAATTACTTTCATATCAATTAGACGAATAAACTTATTATAACTTTTCCAATTGCATTGTATAATTACATCTTTGCAATTCTTCCTAACATATACTAAGGTGATCATAGATGCTTTATAATATCAATATATCTTTGAAATATTCTCAAGTCATTATTTATGAGATAAACAAAATATATTGCTAATCATTTTTGTTTCTTTACTGGCTCAAATCATTAATAGCATGCTTAAACATATCAGGATCAGGATCTATGGTGAAAATGTAAAGATGATCTCACAATAACCATTGATTTACAACTGGTATGCATACCTTTCATTCTCAAAAATTAAAACACTTCATTGAAATGTGTAAGCAAGTGAAAAGTCATGTTCGCCTTGATTTTTATTATTCCTTCCATAACTGGGGTAGCTTGCAGGCAGCTCCATTGGAAGATATTTTTACAATTTTATAGCTACTAAGATATCTTTTCAAGCTTATTTTAATTATATTTTGGTGACTCTTATATAAATATAACTGCGAAAGTTATAATATCTATCAATGATTGGTCATTTCGAACTATAACAATAGTTTCTAAAACATTACGCTATCTGAACATAATGTGCCTTCGGCTACAAACTTCAACCAGCATCTTCCATTGTCAACTAGATCATACAGAAAAGCAAAACAACTTCAAAAATAGAACAATTAATATTGCTATCAATATAAACATGTTGAGTTTGAACATTTCATGGCAATTAATGAAAACAGTTGTATGAACATCACTTGGGTAGTAAAAATAAGTCATTAGAATAAATAAATATGTAATGCTTTGTGGTACTTGAATTTCAAACTATACACATTAAATAATATTAGGTTCAAAATAATAATATGTTTTAATTAGGAAACTGTTTGATAGATAATCTTAAAAGTGTATATGCACTGGATCCATTTGAAATCAGGTGGTCAGGCTCAGAGTGTTTACATGCATTGCATTTCTATCATCAAAGTTTCTTCTTTGGGAGGACATTGAGGTTCAAATTTCTTTCTTTCTTTTTTTTGTCAACTGTGAAGAAACGTACAGGGTGCAACAGAAATTTTGGCTCTATTATTGTAACAGCTACGAAATTGTGCTAAAGTGGTTAGCATATGGCATCTGAAATGAAACAAAACTGTTTAATTGATCAGCATATACTAGGGGTGTCCCAAATTTAAATTTCGCCTAAAATACAGACTTAAACATTTTAAGGAATATTTCGAAAACTATGATATACAGGAATATCAAACATATTACAGTAATTGGGATATACATGGTGTGTCAAATTTAAATTTCCTCTAAAATTCACTTTCAACGTTTAACTAGATATTGCGAAAACCACTTCAAATACAAAACGAAAACGTGTTTGCATATACAGGAGGTGTCTAAAATAAAAAATGTCATTCACCAAAAATTAACATTTAACGTTTTAATAGATATCTCTAAAAATACATGACATACAGGGACGGCATAAGTGTGGAATTGATTAGTTATATACAGGATGTGTCCAAAATTAAAATTCCGCCGAAAATTCAGATTTAAATATTTAAATAGGTATTTCTAAAACGACATGATGTACAGGGTGTGCCAAATTAAAATTCACCCTAAAATTCATTTCCAACGTTTAGATAGATATCGCGAAAACAACATGAAATACAGAATCGAAAACGTGTGGAAGCGATTAACATATACAGGGTGTGTCAAAAATTGAAACCTATTCGATAATTTACATTCAAACGTTTCAATAGATATCTCGATAACTACATGATATACAAGCACGAGAAACGTATCGGAGTGCTTGGCATGTACAGGGTGTCTAAAATTTAAATTATCCAGAAAATTCACATTTAAACATTTTAATATATATCTCGAAAACTACGTGATATACAGGGTCGGCAAAAGTTTTGAAGTGATTAGCATATACAGGGTGTGCCCAAAATTGAAATCCATCCGATAATTTACATTCAAACGTTTTGATAGATATCTCGAAAACTACATGACTTACAGAAACGTTACAGGTATCATTCGAAAGCTTATTTTATGTGATACTCAACTACCCTTAAGAGCACAGCGTTACGCGTGCACAGACTGCGCTAGTCAGATATTATTAAAACTTGAGCAATTGTCTTTTTGATGAAGAGTTTTTGGACGGACGCCATGTTTTTTTTTGGGGTTTTTGGGGGTGTTGGGGTGGTTTTCGGGGGTTTTCCAAGGGTGGGCGGGGTTTTTTTCGGGGGGAAAGCCGGTTTTCGGGTAGTTGGGAGTCGGGCGTTTCGCGTGGCCCGCCTTTCGTGGGGTTTTTCGGGGGGCGGGCGGTCGAAAAAGGGCCGGGAAAGCGGAAAAACGCGCGAAAAACGCGTAACGGTTTGCGGTAAACGCGTAATCTTTGCTGGCCGTGGGAATATCCGAGAGGGAGTGGCGCCGTTCGACGGGCGAATGACGTGCGGGTACGGTGCAGGGGGTGAGAAAATCGTCGCCCACCACGTTTTCGAGAAACGAATTTTTCTCCGAAAACGTCGATTTTTTCGAGAAAATTCTAAAATCGCGAAAATTTCCCATTTCCGGTTTTGCGTTTCGTTTCGAAACTATCGCAAAGTATACGTCTCGACGAGTACTACAGATCGTAAAGAGAGACTTTTTTTCGCAAAACGCTCCCTTTTCCCGGAAACGATTTTCAAAGTTCCGAAACGACGACGATTGCACCGGCCGAAAGCGCACTCCAAAAATGAAGGATCCAACAGCGGATAGATGGTCGTCGCTGCGACATTTTCGTATTTTTTCCGCGAATCTTCACGAGGGCGGTCAGTGTTTAAATGTAAATCCAGGCAGGTACGTCGTACAGTTTTCGATTTATGACCGTTTAAATTTTTTTCGAAAAAACGACACTTTCTGTGACGTCGCGCACCATCCAGTCCGATATTTCATATTTCGGAATTCCGATCGAGCAAGTTTCACATCGTTTTTTTTTCCTCTCGAAACGGTCTTTAAGACACACAGGGACCGATGCTCCTATCCTTTTCGGATTTCCAGAAAATTCCATGAATGTATAGTGAAATTTTCCAAATCAGACCGATAAAACCGGTGTCAAGCACGTACTTCGACAGAGCCGTACGGATAATTCGACCGACAAACGGAAAACCGCCTATATCCGGGTGAAGAGGAGATTCCACAATAGCCAAATTCGAAAAGTTTTCAAAGATCGCTCAAACCGTTTCTGAGATATTTCGAAAAAACTGGGCTACACGGAAACGGGCCGCGGACGTGTCGGTTTCCTTTTATGGGAATATTCACTTATATATTCATACAGAAAACGAATACTACTCACCGGACAAGTCAAGTTTTGAGCTAAGCTTTTCATACCGATACACACTTTCCACAAAATACAGCTATTTTTCCAGCAATCACTACGTAAAAACTATCAAGTCCCTTTCAAATCCATACGAAACTCGGAAAACCGACGTACATCTCATTTGTCACACTATATTATCAACTTTTTATTTAGCGCGATGAAAATTCAGGGTTTCCTTAATAGTTAGACATTTTTTCACTGCTCGATTCCATCAATTTTCGTCAGGATATTGAAATTTATCGAAAATGTTTGAAATTTTAACCAAACTTAACACGCATGACAGCTGGTCGGCCATCTTGCCCGATGCGAGTGCAGCACGGCTGTTGCCAGAATGTGCACGTCGCAGATTGGAAGTTGGTTGAACGGTACAGCTGTCCGTTGCTTATGCAATAACAGCATCCATAACTTCGATCTACGATTGCCGAAAAAAATTTTCCTGGACGGAAATGGCGAAGAAAAATTATTTCGAGTATATATTCGCAAATTGTTCGTATTTTTTGCACATAATATAACGGTGATTTTGTTGCTCCATATCATTTTGCGTTCTTTTTTCACAATCCGGCAACAGGGCAGCTCAGTAATAATGTAGGGTTATGTACCTTGACAGTGACATGTTGAAAATTCTTCATTCTAGAAGAACATTTTTCGGGAATAACTTTTTCTATTAAAACAAATACTGTGATTGAATATATATCTTCGAGATTTCAGTTGCAAGCAAGGTACCCACAAATATGTTTACCAGCGTAAATGACTTATTACCATTCACCAGTCATGGTTCATGGTGCACAGGAAAAATGTTTATTTGTACTTCTTTAACGTATAAAATCTCGATAATATGAATAAATGGTGAGTACAGTCTTGAAAACTCTTATGTACGGTATATATTGCTCCCCAGTTATGCTGATTAAAATCTGACTACAATAGTTGTCAAATTGCACTTGAGGTTATGTTTTGTGGTTATGTTTTGCAATATTTTCATTTACCAGAACAACTTTGTATGAAATCTTATGAAAAGCTGGAATGCAGTTGGATTTTGTTGCTGTGAAATGGCATATAAACATTTGTGAAGTAGTTATGTATTTGAAAATAGACTAGGCACGGATAGTCATAAGATAAGTATCAGACTTACACATCATAGCTATTTTTCATTTCGCACAACAGTCAGTTCATATCAGGATAATAATACACTTCTGGAAATCTCAGACACAGTATATTGTTGTGCAAGCAGCAAACACTAACAAATATAACTGGCCAAGGTGCAAAGAATTACTTTCATATCAATTAGACGAATAAACTTATTATAACTTTTCCAATTGCATTGTATAATTACATCTTTGCAATTCTTTCTAACATATACTAAGGTGAACATAGATGCTTTATAATATAAATATATCTTTGAAATATTCTCAAGTCATTATTTATGAGATAAACAAAATATATTGCTAATCATTTTTGTTTCTTTGCTGGCTCAACTCATTAATGGCATGCTTAAACATATCAGGATCAGGATCTATGGTGAAAATGTAAAGATGATCTCACAATAACCATTGATTTACAACTGGTATGCATACCTTTCATTCTCAAAAATTAAAACACTTCATTGAAATGTGTAAGCAAGTGAAAAGTCATGTTCGCCTTGATTTTTATTATTCCTTCCATAACTGGGGTAGCTTGCAGGCAGCTCCATTGGAAGATATTTTTACAATTTTATAGCTACTAGATAGCTTTTCAAGCTTATTATAATTATATTTTGGTGTCTCTTATATAAATATAACTGCAAAAGTTATAATTTCTATCAATGATTGGTCATTTCGAACTATAAAAACAGTTTCAAAAACTCTCTTCGCTATCTCAATATAATGTGCCTTTGGCAACAAACTTCAACCAGCATCTTCCATTGTCAACTAGATCATACAGAAAAGCAAGACAACTTCACAAATAGAACAATCAATATTGCTATCAATATAAACATATTGAGTTTGAACATTTCAAAATTTTATCTTTCCGCTTGATATTTCAAGACATTTACAATGTACTAGGGTCCTGGAAACGTAGCAGATAGATAGAAGTTTAGAAGTTTCAAGCATAACTACTTAAAAATGGATAGTAATATGGGGATTGCAGTTTCGCTGTTTCAGTATAGTAATCAATTGATATCCATCAACTTTGAAGAAATGTACAAGGTGCAATAGAAAGGTTGGCTCTATTATTATTGTGATGAAATTGTGCTAAATTGGTTAGCATAAATTTAGTATCTGAAATGAAACAAAAGTGTTTATGTGATTAGCATATACAGGGGGTGACCCAAATTTAAAATTCGCCTAAAATTCAGACTTAAACATTTCAATACATTTTTCGAAAACTCTATGATATACAGGAATGCCAAACATATTACATTAATTGTGATATACTGGGCGTGTCAAATTTAAATTTCCTCTAAAATTCACTTTCAACGTTTAACTAGATATTGCGAAAACCACCTCAAATACAAAACGAAAACGTGTTTGCATATACAGGAGGTGTCTAAAATAAAAAATGTCATTCACCAAAAATTAACATTTAACGTTTTAATAGATATCTCTAAAAATACATGACATACAGGGACGGCATAAGTGTGGAATTGATTAGTTATATACAGGATGTGTCCAAAATTAAAATTCCGCCGGAAATTCAGATTTAAATATTTAAATAGGTATTTCTAAAACGACATGATGTACAGGGTGTGCCAAATTAAAATTCACCCTAAAATTCATTTCCAACGTTTAGATAGATATCGCGAAAACAACATGAAATACAGAATCGAAAACGTGTGGAAGCGATTAACATATACAGGGTGTGTCAAAAATTGAAACCTATTCGATAATTTACATTCAAACGTTTCAATAGATATCTCGATAACTACATGATATACAAGCACGAGAAACGTATTGGAGTGCTTGGCATGTACAGGGTGTCTAAAATTTAAATTATCCAGAAAATTCACATTTAAACATTTTAATATATATCTCGAAAACTACGTGATATACAGGGTCGGCAAAAGTTTTGAAGTGATTAGCATATACAGGGTGTGCCCAAAATTGAAATCCATCCGATAATTTACACTCAAACGTTTTCATAGATATCTCGAAAACTACATGACATACAGAAACGTTACACCTATCATTCGAAAGCTTATTTTATGTGGTACTCAACTACCCTAAATAGCACAGCGTTACGCGTGCCGAGACTGCGCTAGTCCGTAGTATTATTAACGAGTGATCATTTGTTATTTTAGGTGGAACTTTTTGGACAGACGCCATGTTTTTTTGGGGTTTTTTCGGCGTTTTCGGGCGGTTTTCGGGGGTTTTTCAAGGGTGGGCGGGGTTTTTTTCGGGGGGAAAGCCGGTTTTCGGGTAGTCCGGAGTCGGGCGTTTCGCGTGGTCCGCCTTTCGTGGGGTTTTTCGGGGGGCGGGCGGTCGAAAAAGGGCCGGGAAAGCGAAAAAACGCGCGAAAAACGCGTAACGGTTTGCGGTAAACGCGTAATCTTTGCTCGCCGTGGGAATATCCGAGAGGGAGTGGCGCCGTTCGACGGGCCGATGACGTGCGGGTACTTTAGGCGTGGTGAGAATCCCGTCGGGAGCGGCGTTTCCGAGAAACGAATTTTTTTCCGAAAACGTCGATTTTTTCGAGAAAATTCGAAAATCGCGAAAATTTCCCATTTCCGGTTTTCCGTTTCGTTTCGAAACTATCGCAAAGTGTACCTCTCGACGAGCACTACAGATCGTAAAGAGAGACTTTTTTTCGAAAAACGCTCCCTTTTCCCGGAAACGGTTTTCAAAGTTCCGAAACGACGACGATTGCACCGTCCGAAAGCGCACTCCAAAAATGAAGGATCCAACAGCGGATAGATGGTCGTCGCTACGACATTTTCGTATTTTTTCCGCGAATCTTCACGAGGGCGGTCAGTGTTTAAATGTAAATCCAGGCAGGTACGTCGTACGGTTTTCGATTTATGACCGTTTAAATTTTTTTCGAAAAAACGACACTTTCTGTGACGTCGCGCACCATCCAGTCCGATATTTCGTATTTCGGAATTCCGATCGAGCGAGTTTCACATCGTTTTTTTTTCCTCTCGAAACGGTCTTTAAGACACACAGGGACCGATGCTCCTATCCTTTTCGGATTTCCAGAAAATTCCATGAATGTATAGTGAAATTTTTCAAATCAGACCGATAAAACCGGTGTCAAGCACGTACTTCGACAGAGCTGCACGGATAATTCGACCGACAAACGGAAAACCGCCTATATCCGGGTGAAGAGGAGATTCCACAATAGCCAAATTCGAAAAGTTTTCAAAGATCGCTCAAACCGTTTTTGAGATATTTCGAAAAAAATGGGCTACACGGAAACGGGCCGCGGACATATCGGTTTGTTTTTTTGGGAAAATTCACTCATATATTTATACAGAAAACGAATACTACTCACCGAACAATTCAAGTTTTGAGCTGAGCTTTTCATACCGATACACACTTTCCACAAAATACAGCTATTTTTCCAGCAATCACTACGTAAAAACTATGAAGTCCCTTCCAAATCCATACAAAGTTCGGAAAACCGACGTACATCTCATTTGTCACACTATATTATCAACTTTTTATTTAGCGCGATGAAAATTCAGGGTTTCCTTAATAGTTAGACATTTTTTCACTGCTCGATTCCATCAATTTTCGTCAGGATATTGAAAATTATCGAAAATGTTTGAAATTTTAACCAAACATAACACGCATGACAGCTGGTCGTCCATCTTGCCTGATGCGAGTGCAGCACGGCTGTTGCCAGAATGTGCACCTTGCAGATTGGAAGTTGGTTGAACGGTACAGCTGTCCCTTGCTTATGCAATAACAGCATCGATAACTTCAATTTATGATTGCCGAAAAAAAAATTCCAAGACGGAAATGGCGAAGAAAAATTATTTCGAGTATAGTTTCGTAAATTGTTCGTATTTTTTGCGCATAATATCACGGTGATTTTGCTGCTACATATCATTTTGCGTTCTTTTTTCACAATCCGGCAACAGGGCAGCTCAGTAATAATGTAGGGTTATGTACCTTGACAGTGACATGTTGAAAATTCTTCATTCATTCTAGAAGAAAATTTTTCGAGAATAACCTTTTCTATTAAAAAAAACTACTGTGATTGAATATATATCTTAGAGATTTAAGTTGCAAGCAAGGTACCCACAAATATGTTTACCAGCGTAAATGACTTATTACCATTCGCCAGTCATGGTTCATGGTGCACAGGAGAAATGTTTATTTATACTTCTTTAACGTAAAAAATCTCGATAATATGAATAAATGGTGAGTACAGTCTTGAAAACTCTTATGTACGGTATATATTGCTCCCCAGTTATGCTGATTAAAATCTAACTACAATAGTTGTCAAATTGCATTTGAGGTTAGGATTTTTGCAATAGGGTATTTTCATTTACCAGAACAACTTTGTATGAGACCTTATGAAAAGCTGGAGTGCAGTTGGATTTTGTTGCTGTGAAACGGCATATAAAGATTTGTGAAGTAGTTATGTATTTGAAAATAGACTAGGCACAGATAGTCATAAGATAAGTATTAGACTTTTTTTTATATCAGGATCAGCATCTATGGTGACAATGTAAAGATGATCTCATAACAACCATTGATTTACAACTGGTGTGCATACCTTTCATTCTCACAAAGCGTAACACTTTATTAAAATGTGTAAGCAAGTGAGAAGTCATGTTCGCCTTGATTTTTATTATTCCTTCCATAACTGGGGTAGCTTGCAGGCAGCTCCATTGGAAGATATTTTTGCAATTTTATAGCTACTAAGATAGCTTTTCAAGCTTATTATAATTATATTTTGGTGTCTCTTATATAAATATAACTGCAAAAGTTATAATTTCTATCAATGATTGGTCATTTCGAACTATAAAAACAGTTTCAAAAACTCTCTTCGCTATCTCAACATAATGTGCCTTTGGCAACAAACTTCAACCAGCATCTTCCATTGTCAACTAGATCATACAGAAAAGCAAGACAACTTCACAAATAGAACAATCAATATTGCTATCAATATAAACATATTGAGTTTGAACATTTCAAAATTTTATCTTTCCGCTTGATATTTCAAGACATTTACAATGTACTAGGGTCCTGGAAACGTAGCAGATAGATAGAAGTTTAGAAGTTTCAAGCATAACTACTTAAAAATGGATAGTAATATGGGGATTGCAGTTTCGCTGTTTCAGTATAGTAATCAATTGATATCCATCAACTTTGAAGAAATGTACAAGGTGCAATAGAAAGGTTGGCTCTATTATTATTGTGATGAAATTGTGCTAAATTGGTTAGCATATATTTAGTATCTGAAATGAAACAAAAGTGTTTATGTGATTAGCATATACAGGGGGTGTCCCAAATTTAAATTTCGCCTAAAATTCAGACTTAAACATTTCAATAGATTTTTCGAACACTCTATGATATACAGGAATGCCAAACATATTACATTAATTGTGATATACTGGGCGTGTCAAATTAAAATTTCCCCTAAAATTGATTTCCAACGTTCAGCTAGATATTGCGGAAACGATATGAAATACAAAAACGAAAACGTGTGGAATTGATTAACATGTACAGGAGGTGTCTAAATTTTTACCAGAAACCCGAAAACTACATGATATACGGGGACGGCAAAACTGTTGAACTGATTAGAATATACAGGAAGTGTCCAAAATTTAAATTTTGCCTAACATTCACATTTAAATAGATATTTCGAAAACGACATGATGTACAGGGTGTGCCAAATGAAAATTTCCCCTAAAATTCATTTTCAACGTTCAGCTAGATATCGCGGAAACGATATGAAATACAAAAACGAAAACGAGTGGAATTGATTAACATGTACAGGGTGTCTCAAAAATTGAAATTCATTTGATAATTTTCATTTAAACGTTTCAATAGACATCTTGAAAACTACATGAGATACAAACACGACAAACGTATTGGAGTTCTTGGCATGTACAGGGTGTCTCAAATTTACATTTCTCAGAAAACTCACTTTTTATCATTTTAATATATATCTCGAAAACTACGTGATATACAGGGACGTCATAAGGGTTGATGTGATTAGTATATACAGGGATTGCCCAAAACATATTTAAACTTTCTAATAGATATCTCGAAAACTACATGATATACAGGGTCGGCAAAAGTTTTAAAGTGATTAGCATATACAGGGTGTGCCCAAAATTGAAATCCATCCGATAATTTACACTCAAACGTTTTCATAGATATCTCGAAAACTACATGACATACAGAAACGTTACACCTATCATTCGAAAGCTTATTTTATGTGGTACTCAACTACCCTAAATAGCACAGCGTTACGCGTGCCGAGACTGCGCTAGTCCTTAATATTAAGGGGTGATCATTTGTTTTTTTCGGGTGGGAACTTTTTGGACGGACGCCATGGTCTTTTCGGTTTTTTCCGGGGTTTCGGGTGGTTTTCGGGGGTTTTTCGCGGGTGAGCGGGGTTTTTTCGGGGGGAAAGCGGGTTTTCGGCAAGTTCGGAACGGGGTCTTTCGCGTGGCCGGCCTTTCCAGCGGGTTTTCGGGTGGCAGGCGGTCGAAAAAGGGCCTGGAAAGCCGAAAAAAGCGGCGAAAAACGCAAATCAGGAGGTGGTTATCGTTCGATCTGAGCTCGGGCTGGCGGTGGCCCCCCGAGAGTGGGGCCGTTCGATAGGTAAATGACGTGCGGGTACTTTAGGCGTAACGAGAATTCCGTCGGAACGGTCGTTTTCGAGAAACGAATTTTCCATTTTGCCCTTTCGAAAAAGACCGTTTTTTTGACGGCGAACGAAAAAGTGCGAAAAAAATCTGAAAAACGCATCGTTTTCGATCTTGGATATTTTTTTTTTCGTACGTCTCGACGAGTATTATGGATCGTGAAGAGAGACCTTTTCTCGAAAAACCAACGCTTTGCCTGCTGAGCATATTCAAAGTTCCTCAAAGTTGGCAGATTTCGGTGCTCGAAACGTCATTTTTAGCGCATTTGCTCTATCACAGCCTAAACGGTTGCCTTTAAAAATTTTTCCCGTCTCACCCGTGGTTCTCGATGAACGGAGCACGTTGTTAAATATAAATTCGGGTCGGTAGGTCGCACCGTATTCGATTTATGACCGTTTGAAAATTTCGTCAAAAAATGACACTTTCTGTGACGTAGCGCACTTTCGAGTCCGATATTTCGTATCTCGGAATTTTTATCGAGCAAATTTTTTATAGTCTTTTTTTTCTCTCGAAACGGTCTTTACGACACACAGGGGCCGATTCATCCATCCTTTTCGGTTTTCCAGAAAACTGGAGAAACGTATAGTGGAATTTTTCAAATTGGACGGATAAACCGGTGTTAAGCACGTATTCCGACAGAGCTGCACGGATAATTCGACAGACTAACGGAAAACCGCATATATCCGGGTGAAGAGGAGATTCCATAATAGTAAAATTCGAAAAGTTTTCAAAAATCGCTCAAACCGTTCCGGAGATATTTCGGAAAAACTTGGCTACACGAAAACGGGCCGCGGACCTGTCGGTTTCCTTTTATCGGAAAATTCGGTCATATATTTATACAGAAAAAGAAAACTATTCACGGGACAAGTCAAGTTTTGAGCTGAGCTTTTCATACCGACACACACTTTCTACAAAATACAGATGTTTTTCCAGCAATCACTACTTAAAATCCATGAGGTCCCTTTCAACTCTATACAAAATTGGGAAAACCGACGTACATCTTATTTGTCACAATATATATTGGACTTTTTCTTTTACGAAATGAAAATTTGGGGTTTCCTTATTAGTTCGACGTTTTATCTCTGCCCGATTCCATCAATTTTGATCAGGATATTGAAAATTATCCAAAAATGTATGGAATTTCATCCAAAAATCTAACATGACACCCAAAACGGACACCCCTCGGGTGGTCGAGTCCATCTTGCCCGATGCGAGTGCAGCAGGGCTGTTGCCAGAATGTGCACCTCGCAGATTGGAAGTTGGTTGAACGGTACAGCTGTCCATTGCTTATGCGACAATAGCAACGATAACTTCAATCTACGATTGCCGTAAAAAAATTTCCTAGACGGAAATGTCGAAGAAAAATTATTTCGTGTATAGTTTCGTAAATTGTTCGTATTTTTTGCACATAATATCAGGGTGATTTTGCGTTCTTTTTTCACATTCCGGCAACATGGCAGCTCAGTAATAATGTAGGGTTATGTATCTTGACAGTGACATGTTGAAAATTCTTCATTCTAGAAGAAATTTTTTGGGGAATAACTTTTTCTATTAAAAAAACTACTGTGATTGAGTATACCTTCGAGATTTCAGTTGCAAGCAAGGTACCCACAAATTCACAAATATGTTTTCCAGCGTAAATGACTTATTACCATTCACCAGTCATGGTTCATGGTGCACAGGAGAAATGTTTATTTGTACTTCTTTAACATAAAAAATCTCGATAATATGAATAAATGGTGAGTACAGTCTTGAAAACTCTTATGTACGGTATATATTGCTCCCCAGTTATGCCGATTAAAATCTAACTACAATAGTTGTCAAATTGCATTGGAGGTTAGGTTTTTTGCAATAGGTATTTTCATTTACCAGAACAACTTTGTATGAAATCTTATGAAAAGCCGCAATGCAGTTGGATTTTGTTGCTGTGAAACGGCATATAAACATTTGTGAAGAAGTTATGTTTTTGAAAATAGACGAGGCATAGATAGTCATAAGATAAGTATCAGACTTACACATCACAGCTATTTTTCATTTGGCACAACAGTCAGTTCATATCAGGATAATAATACACTTCTGGAAATCTCAGCCACAGTATATTGTTGTGCAAGCAGCAAACACTAACAAATATAACTGGCCAAGGTGCAAAGAATTACTTTCATATCAATTAGCCGAATCAACTTATTATAACTTTTGCAATTGCATTGTATAATTACATCTTTGCAATTCTTCCTAACATATACTAAGGTGAACATAGATGCTTTATAATATTAATATATCTTTGAAATATTCTCAAGTCATTATTTATGAGATAAACAAAATATATTGCTAATCATTTTTGTTTCTTTGCTGGCTCAACTCATTAATGGCATGCTTAAACATATCAGGATCAGGATCTATGGTGAAAATGTAAAGATGATCTCACAATAACCATTGATTTACAACTGGTATGCATACCTTTCATTCTCAAAAATTAAAACACTTCATTGAAATGTGTAAGCAAGTGAAAAGTCATGTTCGCCTTGATTTTTATTATTCCTTCTTTAACCGGGGTAGTTTGCAGGCAGCTCCATTGGAAGATATTTTTGCAATTTCATAGCTATTAAGATATCTTTTCAATCTCATTTTAATTATATTTTGGTGTCTCTTATATAAATATAACTGCAAAAGTTATAATTTCTATCAATGATTGGTCATTTCGAACTATAAAAACAGTTTCAGAAACCCTCTTCGCTATCTCAACATAATGTGCCTTTGGCAACAAACTTCAACCAGCATCTTCCATTGTCAACTAGATCATACAGAAAAGCAATACAACTCCAAAAATAGAACAATCAATATTGCTATCAATATAAACATATTGAGTTTGAACATTTCAAAATTTTATCTTTCCACTTGATATTTCAAGACATTTACAATGTACTAGGGTCCTGGAAACGTAGCAGATAGATAGAAGTTTAGAAGTTCTAGGCATAACTACTTAAAAATGGATAGTAATATGGGGATTGCAGTTTCACTGTTTCAGCATAGTAATCAATTGATATCCATCAACTTTGAAGAAATGTACAGGGTGCAATAGAAAGGTTGACTCTATTATTGTAATGAAATTGTGCTAAAGTGGTTAGCATATATTTAGTATCTGAAATGAAACAAAAGTGTTTATGTGATTAGCATATACAGGGGGTGTCCCAAATTTAAATTTCGCCTAAAATTCAGACTTAAACATTTCAATAGATTTTTCGAAAACTCTATGATATACAGGAATGCCAAACATATTACATTAATTGTGATATACTGGGCGTGTCAAATTAAAATTTCCCCTAAAATTCACTTTCAACGTTTGGCTAGATATCGCGAAAACCACATGAAATACATAAACCATAACGTATTTAAGTGATTAGCATATACAGGAGGTGTCTGAATTTTTACCAGAAACCCGAAAACTACATGATATACGGGGACGGCAAAAGTGTTGAACTGATTAGAATATACAGGGAGTGTCCAAAATTTAAATTTTGCCTAACATTCACATTTAAATAGATATTTCGAAAACGACATGATGTACAGGGTGTGCCAAATGAAAATTTCCCCTAAAATTCATTTTCAACGTTCAGCTAGATATTGCGGAAACGATATGAAATACAAAAATGAAAACGTGTGGAATTGATTAACATGTACAGGGTGTCTCAAAAATTGAAATCCATTTGATAATTTTCATTTAAACGTTTCAATAGACATCTTGAAAACTACATGAGATACAAACACGACAAACGTATTGGAGTTCTTGGCATGTACAGGGTGTCTCAAATTTAAATTTCTCAGAAAATTCACGTTTTATAATTTTAATATATATCTTGAAACCTACGTGATATACAGGGACGTCATAAGGGTTGATGTGATTAGTATATACAGGGATTGCCCAAAATTAAAATCCATCCGATAATTTACCCTCAAACGTTTTCATAGATATCTCGAAAACTACATGACTTACAGAAACGTTACAGGTATCATTCGAAAGCTTATTTTATGTGGTACTCAACTACCCTAAATAGCACAGCGTTAAGCGTGCCGAAACTGAGCTAGTCCTTAATATTAACAGGTGATCATTTGTTTTTTTTCGGTGGAACTTTTTGGACGGACGCCACGTTCGTTTTCGGTTTTTTCGGGGTTTTCGGGTGGTTTTCGGGGGTTTTCGGGGCGTGAGCGGGGTTTTTTCGGAAGGAAAGCGGGTTTTCGGCGAGTTCGGAACCGGGCCTTTCGCGGGGCCGGCCTTTCCAGCGGGTTTTCGGGTGGCAGGCGGTCGAAAAAGGGCCTGGAAAGCCGAAAAAAGCAGCGAAAAACGCAAATCAGGAGGTGGTTATCGTTCGATCTAAGCTCGGGCTGGCCGTGGCCCCCCGAGAGTGGGGCCGTTCGATAGGTAAATGACGTGCGGGTACTTTAGGCGTAACGAGAATTCCGTCGGAACGGTCGTTTTCGAGAAACGAATTTTCCATTTTGCCCTTTCGAAAAAGACCGTTTTTTTGACGGCGAACGAAAAAGTGCGAAAAAAATCGGAAAAACGCATCGTTTTCGATCTTGGATATTTTTTTTTCGTACGTCTCGACGAGTACTATCGATCGTAAAGAGAGACCTTTTCTCGAAAAACCAACGCTTTGTCTGCTGGGGATTTTCAAAGTTCGTCAAAGTTGGCGGATTTCGGTGCTCGAAACGTCATTTTTAGCGCATTTGCTCTATCACAGCCTAAACGGTTGCCTTTAAAAATTTTTTCCCTCTTATCCTTGATTCAAGATGAACGGAGCACGTTGTTAAATATAAATTCGGGTCGGTAGGTCGCACCGTATTCGATTTATGACCGTTTGAAAATTTCGCCAAAAAATGACACTTTCTGTGACGTCGCGCACTTTCGAGTCCGATATTTCGTATCTCGGATTTTTTTTCGAGCAAATTTTTTATAGTCTTTTTTTTCTCTCGAAACGGTCTTTACGACACACAGGGGCCGATTCTTCCATCCTTTTCGGTTTTCCAGAAAATTGGAGAAACGTATAGCGAAATTTTTCAAATCGGACTGAAAAACCGGTGTCAAGCACGTATTTCGACAGTGCTGCACGGATAATTCGACAGACTGACGGAAAACCGCATATATCCGGGTGAAGAGGAGATTCCATAATAGTAAAATTCGAAAAGTTTTCAAAGATGGCTCAAACCGTTTCGGAGATATTTCGGAAAAACTTGGCTACACGAAAACGGGCCGCGGACCTGTCGGTTTCCTTTTATCGGAAAATTCGGTCATATATTTATACAGAAAACGAAAACTATTCACGGGATAAGTCAAGTTTTGAGCTGAGCTTTTCATACCGACACACACTTTCTACAAAATACAGATGTTTTTCCAGCAATCACTACTTAAAATCCATGAGGTTCCTTTCAACTCTATACAAAATTGGGAAAACCGACGTACATCTAATTTGTCACAATATATATTGGACTTTTTCTTTTACGAAATGAAAATTTGGGGTTTCCTTATTAGTTCGACGTTTTATCTCTGCCCGAGTCCATCAATTTTGATCAGGATATTGAAAATTATCCAAAAATGTATCGAATTTCATCCAAAAATCTAACATGACACCCAAATCGGACACCCCTCGGGTGGTCGAGTCCATCTTGCCCGTTGCGGGTGCTGTACCGCTGATGCCAGAATGTGCACCTCGCAGATTGGAAGTTGGTTGAACGGTACAGCTGTCCATTGCTTATGCAAAAACAGCATCGATAACTTCAATCAACGATTGTCGAAAAAAAAATTCCTGGACGGAAATGTCGAAGGAAAATTATTTCGAGTATAGTTTCGTAAATTGTTCGTATTTTTTGCACATAATATCACGGTGATTTTGCCGCGACATATCATTTTGCGTTCTTTTTTCACATTCCGGCAACAGGGCAGCTCAGTAATAATGTAGGGTTATGCATCCTGACAGTGACATGTTGAAAATTCTTCATTCTAGAAGAAAATTATTTCAGGAATAACTTTCTCTATTAAAGAAAACTACTGTGATTAAATATATATCTTCGAGATTTCAGTGGCAAGCAAGGTACCCACAAATATGTTTACCAGCGTGAATGACTTATTACCATTCGTCAGTCATGGTTCATGGTGCACAGGAAAAATGTTTATTTGTACTTCTTTAACGTAAAAAATCTCGATGATATAAATAAATAGTGAGTACAGTCTTGAAAATTCTCATGTACGGTATATATTGCTCCCCAGTTATGCTGATTAAAATCTGACTACAATAGTTGTCAAATTGCATTCGAGGTTAGGTTTTTTGCAATAGGTATTTCCATTTACCGGAACAACTTTGTATGAAATCTTATGAAAAGCCGGAATGCAGTTGGATTTTGTTGCTGTGAAACGGCATATAAACAATTGTGAAGAAGGTGTGTATTTGAAAATAGACTAGGCACAGATAGTCATAAGATAAGTATCAGACTTACACATCACAGCTATTTTTCATTTCGCACAACAGTCAGTTCATATCAGGATAACAATACACTTCTGGAAGTCTCAGACACAGTATATTGTTGTGCAAGCAGCTAACACAAACAAATATAACTGGCCAAGGTGCAAAGAATTGCTTTCATATCAATGAGCCGAATCAACTAATTATAACTTTTCCAATTGCATTGTATAATTACATCTTTACAATTCTTCCTAACATATATACTAAAGTGAACATAGATGCTTTATAATATTAATATATTATCATATCTTTGAAATATTCTCAATTCATTATTTATGAGATAAATAAAATATTGCTAATCATTTTTGTTTCTTTGCTGGCTCAAATCATTAATGGCATGCTTAAACATATCAGGATCAGGATCTATGGTGAAAATGTAAAGATGATCTCCAATAACCATTGATTTACAACTGGTATGCATACCATTCATTCTCAAAAAGTGAAACACTTCATTAAAATGTGTAAGCAAGTGAAAAGTCATGTTCGCCTTGATTTTTATTATTCCTTCCATAACTGGGGTAGCTTACAGGCAGCTCCATTGGAAGATATTTTTGCAATTTTATAGCTACTAAGCTATCTTTTCAAGTTTATTTTAGTTGTATTTAGGTGTCTCTTATATAAATATAACTGCGAAAGTTATAATTTCTATCAATGATTGGTCATTTCATTCTGAAACATAACGCTATCTGAACATAATGTGCCTTTGGCAACAAACTTCAACCAGCATCTTCCATTGTCAACTAGATCATACAGAAAAGCAAAACAACTTCAAAAATGAAACAATCAATATTGCTATCAATATAAACATGTTGAGTTTGAACATTTCATGGTAATTAATGAAAACAGTTGTATGGACATCACTTTGGTAGTGAAAATAAGTCAATAGAATCAATACATATGTAATGCTTGCTGGTACTCAAATTTCAAACTATACACATTAAATAATATTAGGTTTAATTGAAATAATAATATTAATAATTATGAAACTGTTTGATAGATAATCCTAAAGGTGTATATGCACTGGATCCATTTGAAATCAGGTGGTCAGGCTCAGAGTGTTTACATGCATTGCATTTCTATCATCAAAGTTTCTTCTTTGGAAGGACATTGAGGTTCAAATTTCTTTCTTTATTTTTTTCATCAACTTTGAAGAAATGTACAGGGTGCAACAGAAATGTTGTCTCTATTATAGTAACAGCTACGAAATTGTGCTTAAGTGGTTAAATGAAACAAAACTGTTTAATTGATCAGCATATACTAGGGGTGTCCCAAATTTAAATTTCGCCTAAAATTCAGACTTAAAAATTTTAAGAGATATTTCGAAAACTCTATGATATACAGGAATGCCAAACATGTTACAGTAACAGTAATTGAGATATACATGGTGTGTCAAATTTAAATTTCCTCTAAAATTCACTTTTAACGTTTAACTAGATATCGCGAAAACCACTTCAAATACAAAAACGAAAACGTGTTTAAGTGATTACCATATACAGGGGTGTCTAAAATAAAAAATTTCATTCACCAAAAATTAACATTTAACGTTTTAATAGATATCTCTGAAAATACATGACATACAGGGACGGCATAAGTGTGGAATTGATTAGCATATACAGGATGTGTGCAAAATTTAAATTTTGCCGAAAATTCAGATTTCAACATTTAAATAGGTATTTCTAAAACGACATGATGTACAGGGTCTGCCAAATTAAAATTTCCCCTAAAATTTATTTTCAACGTTCAGCTAGATATCGCGAAAACGACATGAAATATAAAAACGAAAACGTGTAGACGTGATTAACATATACGGGGTGTCTCAAAAATTTATATCCTTGCTATAATTTACATTTAAACGTTTCAATAGATATCTCGAAAACTACATGATATACAAACACGACAAACGTCTAAAATTGAAATTGCCCAGAAAATTCACATTTAAACATTTTAATATATATCTCGAAAACTACGTGATATACAGGGATGGCAAAAGTTTTAAAGTGATTGGCATATACAGGGTGTGCCCAAAATTGAAGTCCATCCGATAATTTACACTTAAACGTTTTATTAGATATCTCTAAAACTACTTGACATACAGAAACGTTACACCTATCATTCGAAAGCTTATTTTATGTGGTACTTAGCTACCCTAAACAGCACAGCGTTACGCGTGCCGAGACTGAGCTAGTCAGATATTATTAAAACTTGAGCAATTGTCTTTTTGATGAAGAGTTTTTGGACGGACGCCATGTTTTTTTTCGGAGTTTTTGGGGGTGCTGGGGTGGTTTTCGGGGGTTTTCCAAGGGTGGCCGGGGTTTTTTTCGGGGGGAAAGCCGGTTTTCGGGTAGTTGGGAGTCGGGCGTTTCGCGTGGCCCGCCTTTCGAGGGGTTTTTCGGGGGGCGGGCGGTCGAAAAAGGGCCGGGAAAGCGGAAAAACGCGCGAAAAACGCGTAACGGTTTGCGGTAAACGCGTAATCTTTGCTCGCCGTGGGAATATCCGAGAGGGAGTGGCGCCGTTCGACGGGCGAATGAGGTGCGGGTACGGTGCAGGGGGTGAGAAAATCGTCGCCCACCACGTTTTCGAGAAACGAATTTTTTTCCGAAAACGTCGATTTTTTCGAGAAAATTCGAAAATCGCGAAAATTTCCAATTTCCGGTTTTGCGTTTCGTTTCGAAACTATCGCAAAGTGTACCTCTCGACGAGCACTACAGATCGTCAAGAGAGACTTTTTTTCGAAAAACGCTCCCTTTTCCCGGAAACGGTTTTCAAAGTTCCGAAACGACGACGATTGCACCGTCCGAAAGCGCACTCCAAAAATGAAGGATCCAACAGCGGATAGATGGTCGTCGCTACGACATTTTCGTATTTTTTCCGCGAATCTTCACGAGGGCGGTCAGTGTTTAAATGTAAATCCAGGCAGGTACGTCGTACGGTTTTCGATTTATGACCGTTTAAATTTTTTTCGAAAAAACGACACTTCTTGTGACGCCGCGCACTTTTCAGTCCGATATTTCGTATTTCGGAATTCCGATCGAGCAAGTTTCACATCGTTTTTTTTTCCTCTCGAAACGGTCTTTAAGACACACAGGGACCGATGCTCCTATCCTTTTCGGATTTCCAGAAAATTCCATGAATGTATAGTGAAATTTTCCAAATCAGACCGATAAAACCGGTGTCAAGCACGTACTTCGACAGAGCTGCACGGATAATTCGACCGACAAACGGAAAACCGCCTATATCCGGGTGAAGAGGAGATTCCACAATAGCCAAATTCGAAAAGTTTTCAAAGATCGCTCAAACCGTTTCTGAGATATTTCGAAAAAACTGGGCTACACGGAAACGGCCCGCGGACGTGTCAGTTTCCTTTTATGGGAAAATTCACTTATATTTTCATACAGAAAACGAATACCACTCACCGGACAAGTCAAGTTTTGAGCTGAGCTTTTCATACCGATACACACTTTCCACAAAATACAGCTATTTTTCCAGCAATCACTACGTAAAAACTATCAAGTCCCTTTCAAATCCATACAAAGTTCGGAAAACCGACGTACATCTCATTTGTCACACTATATAATCGACTTTTTCTTTCGCGCGATGAAAATTCAGGGTTTCCTTAATAGTTAGACATTTTTTCACTGCCCGATCCCATCAATTTTCGTCAGGATATTGAAAATTATCGAAAATATTTGAAATTTTAACCAAACATAACACGCATGACAGCTGGTCGGCCATCTTGCCCGATGCGAGTGCAGCACGGCTGTTGCCAGCATGTGCACCTCGCAGTTTGGAAGTTGGTTGAACGGTACAGCTGTCCGTTGCTTATGCAATAACAGCATCGATAACTTCAATTTATGATTGCCGAAAAAAATTTTCTTGGACGGAAATGGCGAAGAAAAATTGTTTCGAGCATAGTTTCGTAAATTGTTCGTATTTTTTGAACATAATATCACCGTGATTTTGCTGCTACATATCATTTTGCGTTATTTTTTCACATTCCGGCAACAGGGCAGCTCAGTTATAATGTAGGGTTATGTATCTTGACAGTGACGTTGAAAATTCTTCATTCTAGAAGAAAATTTTTGGGGAATAACTTTGTCTATTAAAAAAAACTACTGTGATTGAATATATCTTCGAGATTTCAGTTGCAAGCAAGGTACCCACAAATATGTTTACCAGCGTAAATGACTTATTACCATTCACCAGTCATGGTTCATGGTGCACAGGAAAAATGTTTATTTGTACTTCTTTAACGTAAAAAATCTCGATAATATGAATAAATGGTGAGTACAGTCTTGAAAACTCTTATGTACGGTATATATTGCTCCCCAGTTATGCTGATTAAAATCTAACTACAATAGTTGTCAAATTGCATTTGAGGTTAGGTTTTTTGCAATAGGTATTTTCATTTACCAGAACAACTTTGTATGAGATCTTATGAAAAGCTGGAGTGCAGTTGGATTTTGTTGCTGTAAAACGGCATATAAACATTTGTGAAGAAGTTATGTATTTGGAAATAGACTAGGCACAGATAGTCATAAGATAAGTATCAGACTTGCACATCATAGCTATTTTTCATTTCGCACAACAGTCAGTTCATATCAGGATAATAATACACTTTTGGAAATCTCAGACACAGTATATTGTTGTGCAAGCAGCAAACACTAACAAATATAACTGGCCAAGGTGCAAAGAATTGCTTTCATATCAATTAGCCTAATCAACTTATTATAACTTTTCCAATTGCATTGTATAAATACATCTTTGCAATTCTTCCTAACATATACTAATGTGAACATAGATGCTTTCATTTTCAAAAAGTAAAACACTTCATTGAAATGTGTAAGCAAGTGAAAAGTCATGTTCGCCTTGATTTTTATTATTCCTTCTTTAACCGGGGTAGTTTGCAGGCAGCTCCATTGGAAGATATTTTTGCAATTTCATAGCTATTAAGATATCTTTTCAATCTCATTTTAATTATATTTTGGTATCTCTTATATAAGTATAACTGCAAAAGTTATAATTTCTATCAATGATTGTTCATTTCAAACTATAACAAAAGTTTCAGAAACATTACGCTATCTCAACATAATGTGCCTTTGGCAACAAACTTCAACCAGCATCTTCCATTGTCAACTAGATCATACAGAAAAGCAAAACAACTTCAAAAATAGAACAATTAATATTGCTATCAATATAAACATATTGAGTTTGAAGGTTTCAAAATGGTAATTAATGAAAACAGTTGTATCGACATCACCTTGGTGGTAAGTAAGTCAATAGAAAGACATTTGTAATTACTTTCTGGTACTTAAATTTCAAACTATACACATTAAATAATATTAGGTTCAAAATAATAATATGCTTTAATTAGGAAACTGTTTGATGGATAATCTTAAAAGTGCACTGGATCCATTTGAAATCAGGTGGTCAGGCTCAGAGTGTTTACATGCATTGCATTTCTATCATCAAAGTTTCTTCTTTGGAAGGACATTGAGGTGAAAATTTCTTTCTTTTTTTCATCAACTGTGAAGAAATGTACAGGGTGCAACAGAAATGTTGTCTCTATTATTATAACAGCTACGAAATTGTGCTAAAGTGGTAAGCATAATTGCATCTGAAATGAAACAAAACTGTTTAATTGATCAGCATATACTAGGGGTGTCCCAAATTTAAATTGCGCCTAAAATTCAGACTTAAACTTTTTAAGGGATATTTCGAAAACTCTAAAATATACAGGAATGCCAAACATGTTACAGTAACAGTAATTAAGATATACATGGTGTGTCAAATTTAAATTTCCTCTAAAATTCACTTTCAACGTTCAACTAGATATCGCGAAAACCACATGAAATACATAAACCATAACGTGTTCAAGTGATTACCATATACAGGGGTGTCTAAAATAAAAAAAATTATTCATTAAAAATTAACATTTTACGTTTTAATAGATATCTCTAAAAATACATGACATACAGGGACGGCATAAGTGTGGAATTGATTAGCATATACAGGATTTGTGCAAAATTTAAATTTCGCCGAAAATTCAGATTTCAACATTTAAATAGGTATTTCTAAAACGACATGATGTACAGGGTGTGCCAAATTAAAATTTCCTCTGAAATTCATTTTCAACGTTCAGCTAGATATCGCGAAAACGACATGAAATACAAAAAGGGAAACGTGTTGAAGTGATTAACATATACGGGGTGTCTCAAAAATTGAAATCCATTTGATAATTTTCATTTAAACGTTTCAATAGACATCTTGAAAACTACATGAGATACAAACACGACAAACGTATTGGAGTTCTTGGCATGTACAGGGTGTCTCAAATTTAAATTTCTCAGAAAATTCACGTTTTATCATTTTAATATATATCTCGAAAACTACGTGATATACAGGGACGTCATAAGGGTTGATGTGATTAGTATATACAGGGATTGCCCAAAACATATTTAAACTTTCTAATAGATATCTCGAAAACTACGTGATATACAGGGACGCCATAAGGGTTGATGTGATTAGCATATACCGGGTGTGCCCAAAATTGAAATCCATCCGATAATTTAAACTCAAACGTTTTCATAGATATCTCGAAAACTACATGACATACAGAAACGTTACACCTATCATTCGAAAGCTTATTTTATGTGGTACTCAACTACCCTGAATAGCACAGCGTTACGCGTGCCGAGACTGCGCTAGTCAGAGTATTATTAACGAGTGATCATTTGTTATTTTAGGTGGAACTTTTTGGACAGACGCCATGTTTTTTTTGGGTTTTTTCGGCGTTTTCGGGCGGTTTTCGGGGGTTTTTCAAGGGTGGGCGGGGTTTTTTTCGGGGGGAAAGCCGGTTTTCGGGTAGTCCGGAGTCGGGCGTTTCGCGTGGTCCGCCTTTCGTGGGGTTTTTCGGGGGGCGGGCGGTCGAAAAAGGGCCGGGAAAGCGGAAAAACGCGCGAAAAACGCGTAACGGTTTGCGGTAAACGCGTAATCTTTGCTCGCCGTGGGAATATCCGAGAGGGAGTGGCGCCGTTCGACGGGAGAATGAGGTGCGGGTACGGTGCGGGGGGTGAGAAAATCGTCGCCCGCCACGTTTTCGAGGAACGAATTTTTTTCCGAAAACGTCGATTTTTTCGAGAAAATTCGAAAATCGCGAAAATTTCCCATTTCCGGTTTTGCGTTTCGTTTCGAAACTATCGCAAAGTATACGCCTCGACGAGTACTACAGATCGTAAAGAGAGACTTTTTTTCGAAAAACGCTCCCTTTTCCCGGAAACGATTTTCAAAGTTCCGAAACGACGACGATTGCACCGGCCGAAAGCGCACTCCAAAAATGAAGGATCCAACAGCGGATAGATGGTCGTCGCTACGACATTTTCGTATTTTTTCCGCGAATCTTCACGAGAGCGGTCAGTGTTTAAATGTAAATCCAGGCAGGTACGTCGTACGGTTTTCGATTTATGACCGTTTAAATTTTTTTCGAAAAAACGACACTTCTTGTGACGCCGCGCACTTTTCAGTCCGATATTTCGTATTTCGGAATTCCGATCGAGCAAGTTTCACATCGTTTTTTTTTCCTCTCGAAACGGTCTTTAAGACACACAGGGACCGATGCTCCTATCCTTTTCGGATTTCCAGAAAATTCCATGAATGTATAGTGAAATTTTTCAAATCAGACCGATAAAACCGGTGTCAAGCACGTACTTCGACAGAGCTGCACGGATAATTCGACCGACAAACGGAAAACCGCCTATATCCGGGTGAACAGGAGATTCCACAATAGCCAAATTCGAAAAGTTTTCAAAGATCGCTCAAACCGTTTCTGAGATATTTCGAAAAAACTGGGCTACACGGAAACGGGCCGCGGACGTGTCAGTTTCCTTTTATGGGAAAATTCACTTATATATTCATACAGAAAACGAATACTACTCACCGGACAAGTCAAGTTTTGAGCTGAGCTTTTCATACCGATACACACTTTCCACAAAATACAGCTATTTTTCCAGCAATCACTACGTAAAAACTATCAAGTCCCTTTCAAATCCATACAAAGTTCGGAAAACCGACGTACATCTCATTTGTCACACTATATTATCAACTTTTTATTTAGCGCGATGAAAATTCAGGGTTTCCTTAATAGTTAGACATTTTTTCACTGCTCGATCCCATCAATTTTCGTCAGGATATTGAAAATTATCGAAAATATTTGAAATTTTAACCAAACATAACACGCATGACAGCTGGTCGGCCATCTTGCCCGATGCGAGTGCAGCACGGCTGTTGCCAGAATGTGCACCTCGCAGATTTGAAGTTGGTTGAACGGTACAGCTGTCCGTTGCTTATGCAATAACAGCATCCATAACTTCGATCTACGATTGCCGAAAAAAATTTTCCTGGACGGAAATGGCGAAGAAAAATTATTTCGAGTATATATTCGCAAATTGTTCGTATTTTTTGCACATAATATCACGGAGATTTTGCTGCTACATATCATTTTTCGTTCTTTTTTCACATTCCGGCAACAGGGCAGCTCAGTAATAATGTAGGGTTATGTACCTTGACAGTGACATGTTGAAAATTCTTCATTCATTCTAGAAGAAAATTTTTCGAGAATAACCATTTCTATTAAAAAAACTACTGTGATTGAATATATATCTTAGAGATTTAAGTTGCAAGCAAGGTACCCACAAATATGTTTACCAGCGTAAATGATTTATTACCAGTCACCAGTCATGGTTCATGGTGCACAGGAAAAATGTTCATTTGTACTTCTTTAACGTAAAAAATCTCGATAATATGAATAAACGGTGAGTACAGTCTTGAAAACTCTTATGTACGGTATATATTGCTCCCCAGTTATGCTGATTAAAATCTAACTACAATAGTTGTCAAATTGCACTTGAGGTTATGTTTTGTGGTTATGTTTTGCAATATTTTCATTTACCAGAACAACTTTGTATGAAATCTTATGAAAAGCTGGAGTGCAATTGGATTTTGTTGCTGTGAAACGGCATATGAACATTTGTGAAGAAGTTATGTATTTGGAAATAGACTAGGCACAGATAGTCATGAGATAAGTATCAGACTTATACATCATAGCTATTTCTCATTTCGCACAACAGTCAGTTCATATCAGGATAATAATACACTTCTGGAAATCTCAGACACAGTATATTGTTGTGCAAGCAGCAAACACTAACAAATATAACTGGCCAAGGTGCAAAGAATTACTTTCATATCAATTAGACGAATAAACTTATTATAACTTTTCCAATTGCATTGTATAATTACATCTTTGCAATTCTTCCTAACATATACTAAGGTGAACATAGATGCTTTATAATATTAATATATCTTTGAAATATTCTCAAGTCATTATTTATGAGATAAACAAAATATATTGCTAATCATTTTTGTTTCTTTACTGGCTCAAATCATTAATGGCATGCTTAAACATATCAGGATCAGGATCTATGGTGAAAATGTAAAGATGATCTCACAATAACCATTGATTTACAACTGGTATGCATACCTTTCATTTTCAAAAAGTAAAACACTTCATTGAAATGTGTAAGCAAGTGAAAAGTCATGTTCGCCTTGATTTTTATTATTCCTTCTTTAACCGGGGTAGTTTGCAGGCAGCTCCATTGGAAGATATTTTTGCAATTTCATAGCTATTAAGATATCTTTTCAATCTCATTTTAATTATATTTTGGTATCTCTTATATAAGTATAACTGCAAAAGTTATAATTTCTATCAATGATTGTTCATTTCAAACTATAACAAAAGTTTCAGAAACATTACGCTATCTCAACATAATGTGCCTTTGGCAACAAACTTCAACCAGCATCTTCCATTGTCAACTAGATCATACAGAAAAGCAAAACAACTTCAAAAATAGAACAATTAATATTGCTATCAATATAAACATGTTGAGTTTGAACATTTCATGGCAATTAATGAAAACAGTTGTATGAACATCACTTGGGTAGTAAAAATAAGTCATTAGAATAAATAAATATGTAATGCTTTGTGGTACTTGAATTTCAAACTATACACATTAAATAATATTAGGTTCAAAATGATAATATGTTTTAATTAGGAAACTGTTTGATAGATAATCTTAAAAGTGTATATGCACTGGATCCATTTGAAATCAGGTGGTCAGGCTCAGAGTGTTTACATGCATTGCATTTCTATCATCAAAGTTTCTTCTTTGGGAGGACATTGAGGTTCAAATTTCTTTCTTTCTTTTTTTCGTCAACTGTGAAGAAACGTACAGGGTGCAACAGAAATTTTGGCTCTATTATTGTAACAGCTACGAAATTGTGCTAAAGTGGTTAGCATATGGCATCTGAAATGAAACAAAACTGTTTAATTGATCAGCATATACTAGGGGTGTCCCAAATTTAAATTTCGCCTAAAATACAGACTTAAACATTTTAAGGAATATTTCGAAAACTATGATATACAGGAATATCAAACATATTACAGTAATTGGGATATAACATGGTGTGTCAAATTTAAATTTCCTCTAAAATTCACTTTCAATGTTTAACTAGATATTGCGAAAACCACCTCAAATACAAAACGAAAACGTGTTTGCATATACAGGAGGTGTCTAAAATAAAAAATGTCATTCACCAAAAATTAACATTTAACGTTTTAATAGATATCTCTAAAAATACATGACATACAGGGACGGCATAAGTGTGGAATTGATTAGTTATATACAGGATGTGTCCAAAATTAAAATTCCGCCGAAAATTCAGATTTAAATATTTAAATAGGTATTTCTAAAACGACATGATGTACAGGGTGTGCCAAATTAAAATACACCCTAAAATTCATTTCCAACGTTTAGATAGATATCGCGAAAGCAACATGAAATACAGAATCGAAAACGTGTGGAAGCGATTAACATATACAGGGTGTGTCAAAAATTGAAACCTATTCGATAATTTACATTCAAACGTTTCAATAGATATCTCGATAACTACATGATATACAAGCACGAGAAACGTATCGGAGAGCTTGGCATGTACAGGGTGTCTAAAATTTAAATTATCCAGAAAATTCACATTTAAACATTTTAATAGATATCTCGAAAACTACGTGATATACAGGGTCGGCAAAAGTTTTGAAGTGATTAGCATATACAGGGTGTGCCCAAAATTGAAATCCATCCGATAATTTACACTCAAACGTTTTCATAGATATCTCGAAAACTACATGACTTACAAAAACGTTACAGGTATCATTCGAAAGCTTATTTTATGTGGTACTCAACTACCCTAAACAGCACAGCGTTACGCGTGCCGAGACTGCGCTAGTCCGTAGTATTATTAACGAGTGATCATTTGTTATTTTAGGTGGAACTTTTTGGACAGACGCCATGTTTTTTTTGGGTTTTTTCGGCGTTTTCGGGCGGTTTTCGGGGGTTTTTCAAGGGTGGGCGGGGTTTTTTTCGGGGGGAAAGCCGGTTTTCGGGTAGTCCGGAGTCGGGCGTTTCGCGTGGTCCGCCTTTCGTGGGGTTTTTCGGGGGGCGGGCGGTCGAAAAAGGGCCGGGAAAGCGGAAAAACGCGCGAAAAACGCGTAACGGTTTGCGGTAAACGCGTAATCTTTGCTCGCCGTGGGAATATCCGAGAGGGAGTGGCGCCGTTCGACGGGCCGATGACGTGCGGGTACTTTAGGCGTGGTGAGAATCCCGTCGGGAGCGGCGTTTCCGAGAAACGAATTTTTTTCCGAAAACGTCGATTTTTTCGAGAAAATTCGAAAATCGCGAAAATTTCCCATTTCCGGTTTTCCGTTCCGTTTCGAAACTATCGCAAAGTGTACCTCTCGACGAGCACTACAGATCGTAAAAAGCTACTTTTTTTCGAAAAACGCTCCCTTTTCCCGGAAACGGTTTTCAAAGTTCCGAAACGACGACGATTGCACCGTCCGAAAGCGCACTCCAAAAATGAAGGATCCAACAGCGGATAGATGGTCGTCGCTACGACATTTTCGTATTTTTTCCGCGAATCTTCACGAGGGCGGTCAGTGTTTGAATGTAAATCCAGGCAGGTACGTCGTACGGTTTTCGATTTATGACCGTTTAAATTTTTTTCGAAAAAACGACACTTCTTGTGACGCCGCGCACTTTTCAGTCCGATATTTCGTATTTCGGAATTCCGATCGAGCAAGTTTCACATCGTTTTTTTTTCCTCTCGAAACGGTCTTTAAGACACACAGGGACCGATGCTCCTATCCTTTTCGGATTTCCAGAAAATTCCATGAATGTATAGTGAAATTTTTCAAATCAGACCGATAAAACCGGTGTCAAGCACGTACTTCGACAGAGCTGCACGGATAATTCGACCGACAAACGGAAAACCGCCTATATCCGGGTGAAGAGGAGATTCCACAATAGCCAAATTCGAAAAGTTTTCAAACATCGCTCAAACCGTTTCTGAGATATTTCGAAAAAACTGGGCTACACGGAAACGGGCCGCGGACGTGTCAGTTTCCTTTTATGGGAAAATTCACTTATATATTCATACAGAAAACGAATACTACTCACCGGACAAGTCAAGTTTTGAGCTGAGCTTTTCATACCGATACACACTTTCCACAAAATACAGCTATTTTTCCAGCAATCACTACGTAAAAACTATCAAGTCCCTTTCAAATCCATACGAAACTCGGAAAACCGACGTACATCTCATTTGTCACACTATATTATCAACTTTTTATTTAGCGCGATGAAAATCTAGGGTTTCCTTAATAGTTAGACATTTTTTCACTGCTCGATTCCATCAATTTTCGTCAGGATATTGAAAATTATCGAAAATATTTGAAATTTTAACCAAACATAACACGCATGACAGCTGGTCGGCCATCTTGCCCGATGCGAGTGCAGCACGGCTGTTGCCAGAATGTGCACCTCGCAGATTGGAAGTTGGTTGAACGGTACAGCTGTCCGTTGCTTATGCAATAACAGCATCCATAACTTCGATCTACGATTACCGAAAAAAAATTTTCTGAACATAAATGGCGAAGAAAAATTGTTTCGAGTATAGTTTCGTAAATTGTTCGTATTTTTTGCACATAACATCACGGTGATTTTCTGCTACATATCATTTTGCGTTCTTTTTTCACATTCCGGCAACAGGGCAGCTCAGTAATAATGTAGGGTTATGTACCTTGACAGTGACATGTTGAAAATTCTTCATTCATTCTAGAAGAAAATATTTCGAGAATAACCTTTTCTATTAAAAAAACTACTGTGATTGAATATATATCTTAGAGATTTCAGTTGCAAGCAAGGTACCCACAAATTGACAAATACGTTTTCCAGCGTAAATGACTTATTAACATTCACCAGTCATGGTTAATGGTGCACAGGAAAAATGATTATTTGTACTTCTTTAACGTAAAAAATCTCGATAATATGAATAAACGGTGAGTACAGTTTTGAAAACTCTTATGTACTGTATATATTGCTCCCCAGTTATGCTGATTAAAATCTAACTACAATAGTTGTCAAATTGCATTTGAGGTTATGTTTTGTGGTTATGTCTGCAATATTTTCATTTACCAGAACAACTTTGTATGAAATATTATGGAAAGCTGGAATGCAGTTGGATTTTGTTGCTGTGAAACGGCATATAAACATTTGTGAAGTAGTTATGTATTTGGAAATAGACTAGGCACAGATAGTCATAAGATAAGTATCAGACTTACACATCATAGCTATTTTTCATTTCGCACAACAGTCAGTTCATATCAGGCTAATAATACACTTCTGGAAATCTCAGACACAGTATATTGTTGTGCAAGCAGCAAACACTAACAAATATAACTGGCCAAGGTGCAAAGAATTACTTTCATATCAATTAGACGAATAAACTTATTATAACTTTTCCAATTGCATTGTATAATTACATCTTTGCAATTCTTCCTAACATATACTGAGGTGAATGTAGATGCTTTATAATATTAATATATCTTTGAAATATTCTCAAATCATTATTTATGAGATAGACAAAATATTGCTAATCATTTTTATTTTTTGCTATCTAAAATCATGGATGGTATGCTTATACATATAGATTCCATTGGTTCAGGATCTATGATCAAAATGTAAAGATGATTTCACAACAACCATTGATTTACAACTGGTATGCATACCTTTCATTCTCAAAAAGTAAAACACTTTATTAAAATGTGTAAGCAAGTGAAAAGTCATGTTCGCCTTGATTTTTATTATTCCTTCCATAACTGAGGTAGCTTGCAGGCAGCTCCATTGGAAGATATTTTTGCAATTTTATAGCTACTAAGATAGCTTTTCAAGCTTATTATAATTATATTTTGGTGTCTCTTATATAAATATAACTGCAAAAGTTATAATTTCTATCAATGATTGGTCATTTTGAACTATAAAAACAGTTTCAGAAACTCTCTTCGCTATCTCAACATAATGTGCCTTTGGCAACAAACTTCAACCAGCATCTTCCATTGTCAACTAGATCATACAGAAAAGCAAGACAAGTTCACAAATAGAACAATCAATATTGCTATCAATATAAACATATTGAGTTTGAACATTTCAAAATTTTATCTTTCCGCTTGATATTTCAAGACATTTACAATGTACTAGGGTCCTGGAAACGTAGCAGATAGATAGAAGTTTTAAGCATAACTACTTAAAAATGGATAGTAATATGGGGATTGCAGTTTCACTGTTTCAGTATAGTAATCAATTGATATCCATCAACTTTGAAGAAATGTACAGGGTGCAATAGAAAGGTTGGCTCTATTATTGTAATGAAATTGTACTAAAGTGGTTAGCATATATTTAGTATCTGAAATGAAACAAAAGTGTTTATGTAATTAGCATATACAGGGGGTGTCCCAAATTTAAATTTCGCCTAAAATTCAGACTTAAACATTTCAATAGATTTTTCGAAAACTCTATGGTATACAGGAATGCCAAACATATTACATTAATTGTGATATACAGGGCGTGTCAAATTTAAATTTCCCCTAAAATTCACTTTCAACGTTTGGCTAGATATCGCGAAAACCACATGAAATACATAAACCATAACGTATTTAAGTGATTAGCATATACAGGAGGTGTCTAAATTTTTACCAGAAACCCGAAAACTACATGATATACGGGGACGGCAACAGTGTTGAACTGATTAGAGTATACAGGGAGTGTCCAAAATTTAAATTTTGCCTAACATTCACATTTAAATAGATATTTCGAAAACGACATGATGTACAGGGTGTGCCAAATGAAAATTTCCCCTAAAATTCATTTTCAACGTTCAGCTAGATATTGCGGAAACGATATGAAATACAAAAACGAAAACGTGTAGAATTGATTAACATGTACAGGGTGTCTCAAAAATTGAAATCCATTTAATAATTTTCATTTAAACGTTTCAATAAACATCTTGAAAACTACATGAGATACAAACACGACAAACATATTGGAGTTCTTGGCATGTACAGGGTGTCTCAAATTTAAATTTCTCAGAAAATTCACGTTTTATCATTTCAATATATATCTCGAAAACTACGTGATATACAGGGACGGCAAAAGTTTTTGAGTGATTAGCATATACAGGGTGTGCCCAAAATTGAAATCCATCCGATAATTTACACTCAAACGTTTTCATAGATATCTCGAAAACTACATGACATACAGAAACGTTACACCTATCATTCGAAAGCTTATTTTATGTGGTACTCAACTACCCTAAATAGCACAGCGTTACGCGTGCCGAGACTGCGCTAGTCCGTAGTATTATTAACGAGTGATCATTTGTTATTTTAGGTGGAACTTTTTGGACAGACGCCATGTTTTTTTTGGGGTTTTTCGGCGTTTTCGGGCGGTTTTCGGGGGTTTTTCAAGGGTGGGCGGGGTTTTTTTCGGGGGGAAAGCCGGTTTTCGGGTAGTCCGGAGTCGGGCGTTTCGCGTGGTCCGCCTTTCGTGGGGTTTTTCGGGGGGCGGGCGGTCGAAAAAGGGCCGGGAAAGCGGAAAAACGCGCGAAAAACGCGTAACGGTTTGCGGTAAACGCGTAATCTTTGCTCGCCGTGGGAATATCCGCGAGGGAGTGGCGCCGTTCGACGGGCCAATGACGTGCGGGTACTTTAGGCGTGGTGAGAATCCCGTCGGGACCGGCGTTTCCGAGAAACGAATTTTTTTCCGAAAACGTCGATTTTTTCGAGAAAATTCCAAAATCGCGAAAATTTCCCATTTCCGATTTTGCGTTTCGTTTCGAAACTATCGCAAAGTATACGTCTCGACGAGTACTACAGATCGTAAAGAGCAACTTTTTTTCGAAAAACGCTGCCTTTTCCCGGAAACGATTTTCAAAGTTCCGAAACGACGACGATTGCACCGGCCGAAAGCGCACACCAAAAACGGAGGATCCAACAGCGGATAGATGGTCGTCGCTACGACATTTTCGTATTTTTTCCGCGATTCTTCACGAGGGCGGTCAGTGTTTAAATGTAAATCCAGGCAGGTACGTCGTACGGTTTTCGATTTATGACCGTTTAAATTTTTTTCGAAAAAACGACACTTGCTGTGACGTCGCGCACCATCCAGTCCGATATTTCGTATTTCGGAATTCCGATCGAGCAAGTTTCACATCGTTTTTTTTTCCTCTCGAAACGGTCTTTAAGACACACAGGGACCGATGCTCCTATCCTTTTCGGATTTCCAGAAAATTCCATGAATGTATAGTGAAATTTTTCAAATCAGACCGATAAAACCGGTGTCAAGCACGTACTTCGACAGAGCTGCACGGATAATTCGACCGACAAACGGAAAACCGCCTATATCCGGGTGAAGAGGAGATTCCACAATAGCCAAATTCGAAAAGTTTTCAAAGATCGCTCAAACCGTTTTGGAGATATTTCGAAAAAACTGGGCTACACGGAAACGGGCCGCGGACATATCGGTTTGTTTTTTTGGGAAAATTCACTCATATATTTGTACAGAAAACGAATACTACTCACCGGACAATTCAAGTTTTGAGCTGAGCTTTTCATACCGATACACACTTTCCACAAAATACAGCTATTTTTCCAACAATCACCAAGTAAAGTCCATGAGGTCCCTATCAAATCCATACGAAACTCGGAAAACCGACGTACATCTCATTTGTCACACTATATTATCAACTTTTTATTTAGCGCGATGAAAATTCAGGGTTTCCTTAGTAGTTAGACATTTTTTCACTGCTCGACTCCATCAATTTTCGTCAGGATATTGAAAATTATCGAAAATGTTTGAAATTTTAACCAAACATAACACGCATGACAGATGGTCGTCCATCTTGCCCGATGCGAGTGCAGCACGGCTGTTGCCAGAATGTGCACCTCGCAGATTGGAAGTTGGTTGAACGGTACAGCTGTCCCTTGCTTATGCAATAACAGCATCGATAACTTCAATTTATGATTGCCGAAAAAAATTTTCCAAGACGGAAATGGCGAAGAAAAATTATTTCGAGTATAGTTTCGTAAATTGTTCGTATTTTTTGCACATAATATCACGGTGATTTTGCTGCTACATATCATTTTGCGTTCTTTTTTCAGATTCCGGCAACAGGGCAGCTCAGTAATAATGTAGGGTTATGTATCTTGACAGTGACATGTTGAAAATTCTTTATTCTACAAGAAAATTTTTGGGGAATAACTTTTTCTATTAAAAAAAACTGCTGTGATTGAATATATCTTCGAGATTTCAGTTGCAAGCAAGGTACCCACAAATTCACAAATATGTTTACCAGCTTAAATGACATATTACCATTCACCAGTCCTGGTTCATGGTGCACAGGAAAAATGTTTATTTGTACTCCTTTAACGTAAAAAATCTCGATAATATGAATAAATGGTGAGTACAGTCTTGAAAACTCTTATGTACGGTATATATTGCTCTCCAGTTATGCTGATTAAAATCTAACTACAATAGTTGTCAAATTGCATTTGAGGTTAGGTTTTTTGCAATAGGTATTTTCATTTACCAGAACAACTTTGTATGAGACCTTATGAAAAGCTGGAGTGCAGTTGGATTTTGTTGCTGTGAAACGGCATATAAAGATTTGAGAAGTAGTTATGTATTTGAAAATAGACTAGGCACAGATAGTCATAAGATAAGTATTAGACTTTTTTTTATATCAGGATCAGCATCTATGGTGACAATGTAAAGATGATCTCATAACAACCATTGATTTACAACTGGTGTGCATACCTTTCATTCTCACAAAGCGTAACACTTTATTAAAATGTGTAAGCAAGTGAGAAGTCATGTTCGCCTTGATTTTTATTATTCCTTCCATAACTGGGGTAGCTTGCAGGCAGCTCCATTGGAAGATATTTTTGCAATTTTATAGCTACTAAGATAGCTTTTCAAGCTTATTATAATTATATTTTGGTGTCTATTATATAAATATAACTGCAACAGTTATAATTTCTATCAATGATTGGTCATTTCGAACTATAAAAACAGTTTCAAAAACTCTCTTCGCTATCTCAACATAATGTGCCTTTGGCAACAAACTTCAACCAGCATCTTCCATTTTCAACTAGATCATACAGAAAAGCAAGACAACTTCACAAATAGAACAATCAATATTTCTATCAATATAAACATATTGAGTTTGAACATTTCAAAATTTTATCTTTCCGCTTGATATTTCAAGACATTTACAATGTACTAGGGTCCTGGAAACGTAGCAGATAGATAGAAGTTTAGAAGTTTCAAGCATAACTACTTAAAAATGGATAGTAATATGGGGATTGCAGTTTCGCTGTTTCAGTATAGTAATCAATTGATATCCATCAACTTGAAGACATGTACAAGGTGCAATAGAAAGGTTGGCTCTATTATTATTGTGATGAAATTGTGCTAAATTGGTTAGCATATATTTAGTATCTGAAATGAAACAAAAGTGTTTATGTGATTAGCATATACAGGGGGTGTCCCAAATTTAAAATTCGCCTAAAATTCAGACTTAAACATTTCAATAGATTTTTCGAAAACTCTATGATATACAGGAATGCCAAACATATTACATTAATTGTGATATACTGGGCGTGTCAAATTAAAATTTCCCCTAAAATTGATTTTCAACGTTCAGCTAGATATTGCGGAAACGATATGAAATACAAAAACGAAAACGTGTGGAATTGATTAACATGTACAGGGTGTCTCAAAAATTGAAATACACTTGATAATTTCAATAGACATCTTGAAAACTACATGAGATACAAACACGACAAACGTATTGGAATTCTTGGAATGTACAGGGTGTCTCAAATTTAAATTTCTCAGAAAATTCACGTTTTATCATTTTAATATATATCTCGAAAACTACGTGATATACAGGGACGTCATAAGGGTTGATGTGATTAGTATATACAGGGATTGCCCAAAACATATTTAAACTTTCTAATAGATATCTCGAAAACTACATGATATACAGGGTCGGCAAAAGTTTTAAAGTGATTAGCATATACAGGGTGTGCCCAAAATTGAAATCCATCCGATAATTTACACTCAAACGTTTTCATAGATATCTCGAAAACTACATGACATACAGAAACGTTACACCTATCATTCGAAAGCTTATTTTATGTGGTACTCAACTACCCTAAATAGCACAGCGTTACGCGTGCCAAGACTGCGCTAGTCCGTAGTATTATTAACGAGTGATCATTTGTTATTTTAGGTGGAACTTTTTGGACAGACGCCATGTTTTTTTTGGGTTTTTTCGGCGTTTTCGGGCGGTTTTCGGGGGTTTTTCAAGGGTGGGCGGGGTTTTTTTCGGGGGGAAAGCCGGTTTTCGGGTAGTCCGGAGTCGGGCGTTTCGCGTGGTCCGCCTTTCGTGGGGTTTTTCGGGGGGCGGGCGGTCGAAAAAGGGCCGGGAAAGCGGAAAAACGCGCGAAAAACGCGTAACGGTTTGCGGTAAACGCGTAATCTTTGCTCGCCGTGGGAACATCCGAGAGGGAGTGGCGCCGTTCGACGGGCCGATGACGTGCGGGTACTTTAGGCGTGGTGAGAATCCCGTCGGGAGCGGCGTTTCCGAGAAACGAATTTTTCTCCGAAAACGTCGATTTTTTCGAGAAAATTCGAAAATCGCGAAAATTTCCCATTTCCGGTTTTCCGTTTCGTTTCGAAACTATCGCAAAGTATGCCTCTCGACGAGCACTACAGATCGTAAAGAGCAACTTTTTTTCGAAAAACGCTCCCTTTTCCCGGAAACGATTTTCAAAGTTCCGAAACGACGACAATTACACCGGCCGAAAGCGCGTTTCAAAAACGGGGCGTCCTACAGGGGATTTATGGTCGTCGCTACGACATTTTCGTATTTTTTCCGAGAATCTTCACGAGAGCGGTCAGTGTTTAAATGTAAATCCAGGCAAGTACGTCGTACGGTTTTCGATTTATGACCGTTTAAATTTTTTTCGAAAAAACGACACTTTCTGTGACGTCGCGCACCATCCAGTCCGATATTTCGTATTTCGGAATTCCGATCGAGCAAGTTTCACATCGTTTTTTTTTCCTCTCGAAACGGTCTTTAAGACACACAGGGACCGATGCTCCTATCCTTTTCGGATTTCCAGAAAATTCCATGAATGTATAGTGAAATTTTTCAAATCAGACCGATAAAACCGGTGTCAAGCACGTACTTCGACAGAGCTGCACGGATAATTCGACCGACAAACGGAAAACCGCCTATATCCGGGTGAAGAGGAGATTCCACAATAGCCAAATTCGAAAAATTTTCAAAGATCGCTCAAACCGTTTTGGAGATATTTCGAAAAAACTGGGCTACACGGAAACGGGCCGCGGACGTGTCGGTTTGTTTTTTTGGGAAAATTCACTCATATATTTGTACAGAAAACGAATACTACTCACCGGACAATTCAAGTTTTGAGCTGAGCTTTTCATACCGATACACACTTTCCACTAAATACAGCTATTTTTCCAACAATCACCACTTAAAATCCATGAGGTCCCTTTCAAATCCGCAGGAAATTCGGAAAACCGTCGTACATCTTATTTGTCACACCATATTATCAACTTTTTATTTAGCGCGATGAAAATTCAGAGTTTCCTTAATAGTTAGACATTTTTTCACTGCCCGATTCCATCAATTTTCGTCAGGATATTGAAAATTATCGAAAATGTTTGAAAATTTAACCAAACATAACCCCAATGACAGCTGGTCGTCCATCTTGCCCGATGCGAGTGCAGCACTGCTGTTGCCAGAGTGTGCACCTCGCAGATTGGAAGTTGGTTGAACGGTACAGCTGTCCGTTGCTTATGCAATAACAGCATCGATAACTTCAATTTATGATTGCCGAAAAAAAAATTCCTGGACGGAAATGGCGAAGAAAAATTATTTCGAGTATAGTTTCGTAAATTGTTCGTATTTTTTGCGCATAATATCACGGTGATTTTGCTGCTACATATCATTTTGCGTTCTTTTTTCACATTCCGGCAACAGGGCAGCTCAGTAATAATGTAGGGTTATGTATCTTGACAGTGACATGTTGAGAATTCTTCATTCTAAACATTTTTGGGGAATAACTTTCTATTTAAAAAAACTACTGTGATTGAATATATCTTCGAGATTTCAGTTGCAAGCAAGGTACCCACGAATATGTTTACCAGCGTAAATGACTTATTACCATTCACCAGTCATGGTTCATGGTGCACAGGAAAAATGTTTATTTGTACTTCTTTAACGTAAAAAATCCCGATAATATGAATAAATGGTGAGTACAGTCTTGAAAACTCTTATGTACGGTATATATTGCTCCCCAGTTATGCTGATTAAAATCTAACTACAATAGTTGTCAAATTGCATTTGAGGTTAGGTTTTTTGCAATAGGTATTTTCATTTACCAGAACAACTTTGTATGAAATATTATGAAAAGCTGGAATGCAGTTGGATTTTGTTGCTGTGAAACGGCATATAAAGATTTGTAAAGTAGTTATGTATTTGAAAATAGACTAGGCACAGATAGTCATCACACTTACACATCATAGCTATTTTTCATTTCGCACAACAGTCAGTTCATATCAGGATAATAATACACTTCTGGAAATCTCAGACACAGTATATTGTTGTGCAAGCAGCAAACACTAACAAATATAACTGGCCAAGGTGCAAAGAATTACTTTCATATCAATTAGCCTAATCAACTTATTATAACTTTTCCAATTGCATTGTATAATTACATCTTTGCAATTCTTCCTAACATATACTAAGGTGATCATAGATGCTTTATAATATTAATATATCTTTGAAATATTCTCAATTCATTATTTATGAGGTAAATAAAATATTGCTAATCATTTTTCTTTCTTTGCTGGATCAAATCATTAATGGCATGCTTAAACATATCAGGATCAGGATCTATGGTGAAAATGTGAAGATGATCTCACAATAACCATTGATTTACAACTGGCATGCATACCTTCCATTCTCAAAAAGTAAAACACTTTATTAAAATGTGTAAGCAAGTGAAAAGTCATGTTCGCCTTGATTTTTATTATTCCTTCTATAACTGGGGTAGCTTGCAGGCAGCTCCATTTGAAGATATTTTTGCAATTTTATTGCTACTAAGAGATCTTTTCAAGCTTATTACTATTATATTTTGGTGTCTCTTATATAAATATAACTGCAAAAGTTATAATTTATATCAATGATTGGTCATTTCGAACTATAACAACAGTTTCAGAAACTCTCTTCGCTATCTCAATATAATGTGCCTTTGGCAACAAACTTCAACCAGCATCTTCCATTGTCAACTAGATCACACAGAAAAGCAAGACAACTTCAAAAATATAACAATCAATATTGCTATCAATATAAACATATTGAGTTTGACCGTTTCAAAATTTTATCTTTCCGCTTGATATTTCAAGACATTTACAATGTACTAGGGTCCTGGAAACGTAGCACATAGATAGAAAGAAATTTAGAAGTTTTAAGCATAACTACTTAAAAATGGATAGTAATATGGGGATTGCAGTTTCACTGTTTCAGTATAGTAATCAATTGATATCCATCAACTTTGAAGAAATGTACAGGGTGCAATAGAAAGGTTGACTGTATTATTGTAATGAAATTGTGCTAAAGTGGTTAGCATGTAGTATCTAAAATGAAACAAAAGTGTTTATGTGATAAGCATATACAGGGGGTGTCCCAAATTTAAATTTCGCCTAAAATTCAGACTTAAACATTTCAATAAATTTTTCGAAAACTCGTATGATATACAGGAATGCCAAACATATTACAGTAATTGTCAAATTAAAATTCCCCCTAAAATTCACTTTCAATGTTTGGCTAGATATCGCGAAAACGACATGAAATACATAAACCAAAACGTATTTTAGTGATTATCATATACAGGAGGTGTCTAAAATTTTACCAGAAACCCAAAAACTACATGATATACGGGGACGGCAAAAGTGTTGAACTGATTAGAATATACAGTGAGTGTTCAAAATTTAAATTTTGCCTAACATTCACATTTAAATAGATATTGCTAAAATGACATGATGTACAGGGTGTGCCAAATTAAAATTTCCCCTAAAATTCATTTTCAACGTTCAGCTAGATATCACAAAAACGACATGAAATACAAAAAGGAAAACGTGTAGAAGTGATTAACATATACGGGGTGTCTCAAAAATTGATATCCATTCTATAATTTACATTTAAACGTTTCAATAGATATCTCGAAAACTACATGATATACAAACACGACAAACGTATCGGAGTGCTTGGCATGTACAGGGTGTCTAAAATTTAAATTACCCAGAAAATTCACATTTAAACATTTTAATATATATCTCGAAAACTACGTGATATACAGGGACGGCAAAAGTTTTAAAGTGATTGGCATATACAGGGTGTGCCCAAAATTGAAATCCATCCGATAATTTACACTTAAACATTTTATTACATATCTCGAAAACTACATGACATACAGAAACGTTACACCTATCATTCGAAAGCTTATTTTATGTGGTACTCAACTACCCTAAATAGCACAGCGTTACGCGTGCCGAGACTGCGCTAGTCCTTAATATTAAGGGGTGATCATTTGTTTTTTTCGGGTGGGAACTTTTTGGACGGACGCCATGGTGTTTTCGGTTTTTTTCGGGGTTTCGGGTGGTTTTCGGGGGTTTTTCGCGGGTGGGCGGGGTTTTTTCGGGGGGAAAGCCGGTTTTCGGGTAGTCCGGAGTCGGGCGTTTCGCGTGGCCCGCCTTTCGAGGGGTTTTTCGGGTGGCGGGCGGTCGAAAAAGGGCCGGGAAAGCGGAAAAACGCGCGAAAAACGCGTAACGGTTTGCGGTAAACGCGTAATCTTTGCTCGCCGTGGGAATATCCGCGAGGGAGTGGCGCCGTTCGACGGGCCAATGACGTGCGGGTACTTTAGGCGTGGTAAGAATCCCGTCGGGACCGGCGTTTCCGAGAAACGAATTTTTTTCCGAAAACGTCGATTTTTTCGAGAAAATTCTAAAATCGCGAAAATTTCCCATTTCCGGTTTTGCGTTTCGTTTCGAAACTATCGCAAAGTATACGTCTCGACGAGCACTACAGATCGTAAAGAGCAACTTTTTTTCGAAAAACGCTCCCTTTTCCCGGAAACGATTTTCAAAGTTCCGAAACGACGACGATTGCACCGGCCGAAAGCGCACACCAAAAACGGAGGATCCAACAGCGGATAGATGGTCGTCGCTACATTTTCGTATTTTTTCCGAGAATCTTCACGAGAGCGGTCAGTGTTTAAATGTAAATCCAGGCAAGTACGTCGTACGGTTTTCGATTTATGACCGTTTAAATTTTTTTCGAAAAAACGACACTTTCTGTGACGTCGCGCACCATCCAGTCCGATATTTCGTATTTCGGAATTCCGATCGAGCAAGTTTCACATCGTTTTTTTTTCCTCTCGAAATGGTCTTTAAGACACACAGGGACCGATGCTCCTACCCTTTTCGGATTTGCAGAAAATTCCATAAATGTATAGTGAAATTTTTCAAATCAGTCCGATAAAACCGGTGTCAAGCACGTACTTCGACAGAGCTGCACGGATAATTCGACCGACAAACGGAAAACCGCCTATATCCGGGTAAAGAGGAGATTCCAAAATAGTCAAATTCGAAAAGTTTTCAAAGATCGCTCAAACCGTTTCGGAGATATTTCGAAAAAACTGGGCTACACGGAAACGGGCCGCGGACGTGTCGGTTTCCTTTTATCGGAAAATTCACTCATATAAATATACTAAAAACGAATACTACTCACCGGACAAGTCAAGTTTTGAGCTGAGCTTTTCATACCGATACACACTTTCCACAAAATACAGCTATTTTTCCAGCAATCACTACGTAAAAACTATCAAGTCCCTTTCAAATCCATACGAAACTCGGAAAACCGACGTACATCTCATTTGTCACACTATATTATCAACTTTTTATTTAGCGCGATGAAAATTCAGGGTTTCCTTAATAGTTAGACATTTTTTCACTGCTCGATCCCATCAATTTTCGTCAGGATATTGAAATTTATCGAAAATGTTTGAAATTTTAACCAAACTTAATACGCATGACAGCTGGTCGGCCATCTTGCCCGATGCGAGTGCAGCACGGCTGTTGCCAGAATGTGCACGTCGCAGATTGGAAGTTGGTTGAACGGTACAGCTGTCCGTTGCTTATGCAATAACAGCATCCATAACTTCAATCTACGATTGCCGAAAAAAAATTTCCTGGACGGAAATGGCGAAGAAAAATTATTTCGAGTATATATTCGCAAATTGTTCGTATTTTTTGCACATAATATAACGGTGATTTTGCTGCTCCATATCATTTTGCGTTCTTTTTTCACAATCCGGCAACAGGGCAGCTCAGTAATAATGTAGGGTTATGTACCTTGACAGTGACATGTTGAAAATTCTTCATTCTAGAAGAACATTTTTCGGGAATAACTTTTTCTATTAAAAAAACTACTGTGATTGAATATATATCTTCGAGATTTCAGTTGCAAGCAAGGTATCCACAAATATGTTTACCAGCGTAAATGACTTATTACCATTCACCAGTCATGGTTCATGGTGCGCAGGAAAAATGTTTATTTGTACTTCTTTAACGTAAAAAATCTCGATAATATGAATAAATGGTGAGTACAGTCTTGAAAACTCTTATGTACGGTATATATTGCTCCCCAGTTATGCTGATTAAAATCTAACTACAATAGTTGTCAAATTGCATTTGAGGTTAGGTGTTTTGCAATAGGTATTTTCATTTACCAGAACAACTTTGTATGAGATCTTATGAAAAGCTGGAGTGCAGTTGGATTTTATTGCTGTGAACCGGCATATGAACATTTGTGAAGAAGTTATGTATTTGGAAATAGCCTAGGCACAGATAGTCATAAGATAAGTTTCAGACTTACACATCATAGCTATTTTTCATTTCGCACAACAGTCAGTTCATATCAGGATAATAATACACTTCTGGAAATCTCAGACACAGTATATTGTTGTGCAAGCAGCAAACACTAACAAATATAACTGGCCAAGGTGCAAAGAATTGCTTTCATATCAATTAGCCTAATCAACTTATTATAACTTTTCCAATTGCATTGTATAATTACATATTTACAATTCTTCCTAACATATACTAAGGTGAACATAGATGCTTTATAATATTAATATATCTTTGAAATATTCTCAAGTCATTATTTATGAGATAAACAAAATATATTGCTAATCATTTTTGTTTCTTTGCTGGCTCAACTCATTAATGGCATGCTTAAACATATCAGGATCAGGATCTATGATGAAAATGTAAAGATGATCTCACAACAACCATTGATTTACAACTGGCATGCATACCTTTCATTCTCAAAAAGTAAAACACTTTATTAAAATGTGTAAGCAAGTGAAAAGTCATGTTCGCCATGATTTTTATTATTCCTTCTATAACTGGGGTAGCTTGCAGGCAGCTCCATTTGAAGATATTTTTGCAATTTTATAGCTACTAAAAGATCTTTTCAAGCTTATTACTATTATATTTTGGTGTCTCTTATATAAATATAACTGCAAAAGTTATAATTTATATCAATGATTGGTCATTTCGAACTATAACCACAGTTTCAGAAACTCTCTTCGCTATCTCAACATAATGTGCCTTTGGCAACAAACTTCAACCAGCATCTTCCATTGTCAACTAGATCACACAGAAAAGCAAGACAACTTCAAAAATATAACAATCAATATTGCTATCAATATAAGCATATTGAGTTTGAACATTTCAAAATTTTATCTTTCCGCTTGATATTTCAAGACATTTACAATGTACTAGGGTCCTGGAAACGTAGCAGATAGATAGAAGTTTAGAAGTTTTAAGCATAACTACTTAAAAATGGATAGTAATATGGGGATTACAGTTTCACTGTTTCAGTATAGTAATCAATTGATATCCATCAACTTTGAAGAAATGTACAGGGTGCAATAGAAAGGTTGGCTCTATTATTGTAATGAAATTTTGCTAAAGTGGTTAGCATATATTCAGTATCTGAAATGAAACAAAAGTGTTTATGTGATTAGCATATACAGGGGGTGTCCCTAATTTAAATTTCGCCTAAAATTCAGACTTGAACATTTCAATAGATTTTTCGAAAACTCTATGATATACAGGAATGCCAAACATATTACATTAATTGTGATATACAGGGCGTGTCAAATTAAAATATCCCTTAAAATTCACTCTCAACGTTTGGCTAGATATCGCGAAAACCACATGAAATACATAAACCATAACGTATTTAAGTGATTAGCATATACAGGAGGTGTCTAAATTTTTACCAGAAACCCGAAAACTACATGATATACGGGGACGGCAAAAGTGTTGAACTGATTAGAATATGCAGGGAGTGTCCAAAATTTAAATTTTGCCTAACATTCACATTTAAATAGATATTTCGAAAACGACATGATGTACAGGGTGTGCCAAATGAAAATTTCCCCTTAAATTCATTTTCAACGTTCAGCTAGATATGATATGAAATACAAAAACGAAAACGTGTGGAATTGATTAACATGTACAGGGTGTCTCAAAAATTGAAATCCATTTGATAATTTTCATTTAAACGTTTCAATAGACATCTTGAAAACTACATGAGATACAAACACGACAAACGTATTGGAGTTCTTGGCATGTACAGGGTGTCTCAAATTGAAATCCATCCGATAATTTACATTTAAACGTTTTAACAAATATCTCGAAAACTACATGATATACAGGGACGGCAAAAGTTTTACAGTGATTAGCATATACAGGGTGTGCCCAAAATTGAAATCCATCCGATAATTTACACTCAAACGTTTTCATAGATATCTCGAAAACTACATGACATACAGAAACGTTACACCTATCATTCGAAAGCTTATTTTATGTGGTACTCAACTACCCTAAATAGCACAGCGTTACGCGTGCCGAGACTGCGCTAGTCAGATATTATTAAGCGCTGCCAATGACAGTTCCGAGAATCACTTCCCCTACCGAGGCTGAGTTTTGTCCGGGGTTTTTTCCGTTTTTCCAGTTTCCTGGAAGGGTTTCTCCGGGGAAAAAGGCGTTTTGGCCAAGGCGAAAGTCCGGCGCTTTTCGTGGTGTGCGGTAAGTCGGGGTTTTTTGGGTGCAAGTCGTCCAAAAATGGGCGAGAATGCGCGAAAATGGAGTGAAAATCGTGTAAGGTTTTGGCGTAGTCGTTCGATCCGGCCTTCTCATTGATATATCTACCCGGAACTAGCATCGTTCGATAGGCAAATAACATACGGGTACGGTTGGCGGGGTGAGACTTTTATTTTGTCGGCGGTTTTCGATAAAAAAAATGTGCAATTTGCACTTTCCAAAAAGCCAGTTTTTTCCACAAAAAAATATAAAGCGAAAAAAAGGTGTCTAAACCGTTTCCCTTTCGATTGGGAATCATTTCCACTTGTACATCTCGACGAGTACTACGAATCGTAAAGAGTGACATTTTTTTGGAAATCGATCCGTTTTGCCGGAAATAATTTTTCAAGTTCCAGAATGATGACGATTTATACAGTTCAAAGAGCGCTGTTCCCGTTTGTTTCGAGTAGCCCGGATAAACCATCATGTTCAAAAAAATTTCAGCATTTTCCCGTTATTCTTATCGGAAAAATCTACGAGGTGAATATAAATTCAGGTCAGTGGATTGCACCGTTTTTGATTTATGACCATTTAAAGTTTTCTCGAAAAAATTGTACTTTATGTAACGTCGCGCACTTCTACCGGCGATATATCGTATTTGCGGTTACTTGTTGAGCAAATTTTGTAGCTTCTTTTTTTACTCTTGAAACGATCTTCACAATACACTGGGATCTATTTTTCCCTCCTTTTCGGTTTTCCAGAAAACTGGAGAAACGTATAGTGAAATTTTTCAAATCAGACCGATAAAACCGGTGTCAACCACGTATTTCGACAGAGCTGCACGGATAATTCGACCGATTAACGGAAAACATACTAAATCCGGGTGAAGAGGAGATTCCACAATAGTCAAATTCGAAAAGTTTTTAAAGATCGCTCTAACCGTTTCTGAGATATTTCGAAAAAACTTGGCTACACGAAAACGGGCCGCCGACATGTCGGTTTCCTTTTATAGGAAAATTCACTGATATATGTGTATAGAAAACGAATACTACTCACTTTATAAGATACCTTTACAGTTTTTCTTATTATGGGAGCACATATTTCCCAGGATTCACTCCGAATTCGTTTCCAATCATCATCCGAACAACTTCAAAACACTCCGAAATCTAGAGGACATCGCGAAAAACTACACACATCTCCTTCGGGTCAATATATTACCGACTTTTTCTTTCGCACAATGAAAATCTAGGGTTTCCTTAATAGTTAGACGTTTTTTCGCTACCCGATTCCATCTATTTTGGTCAGGATATTGGAAATTATCGCAAATGTATCCAATTTCATCCAAACGTCACAGACCTTCCCCTCCAAAGTCACAGAACTACAGATTACAATTACATACATCAGAGAACGACAGAACATACATCTTATAAACGTCAATTGTGGTCGTCCATTACCGTCTACGTTGTCGCCAACATTTGCACTGCGGATATCAGAAAGTGACTCCTTAAAATATCAGGAAGAGACTCCATAAAAACATATTAATCGGAGTCTTTTTAAGTATCATAACAAAATGTTTGTGCTTCATTTTTATTACGATTGACGAAAAATATCATACATTTACTGAGGAAATATCGATGAGAGGACGGTGTAGGTCTGAAACGCTAAAAATACAGCTATTGAGTATCGATGTCTATTCTTTTCCTTTGACATAATGAAAATCTACAGTTCCGTTGCTGATAAGATGTTTCTACTTGGCCTGATTCACTTGAAGTTCAGTCAGGATACTAAAAATAAATTATAAATGATGTATTAAATTTCGTCCAAATATGACAGATCGGTTGTGGCTACCGTACCGCTGAGCCACATTGTGTAGCAAACATTTCTGTGAACCACTGCCGTGTAGAGATGGGCAAAACTGCTTAATCGAAAAAGGAAGAAGCATCTGCAAGACACACCGAGACGGCACATCTACAGTTCGAAAGCTGTTTTTATGTAATAATTGAAAACGGAAATGGCTGTGATTACCATATACAGGGGTGGATTTGAAATTAAAAATTCACCGAAAATTCAAATTTCAATATTTCAATAGATATCTCGAAAACAACACCATACAAAAGGACGGTAAACATGTTGAAACGATTAATATATACCGTGTGTCTAAAATTTAAATTTCACGCAAAATTCGCATTTAAACGTTTCAATAGATATGTTGAAAACTATAATGGAAACGGAAATTGTGCTAAAGTGCATATAGTATCTGAAATGAAACAAAAGTGTTTAATTGATTAGCATATACAGGGGGTGTCCCAAATTTTAATTTCGCCTAAAATTGAAACATAAACATTTTAATAGATATTTCGAAAACTCTATGATATCCAGGAATGCCAAACATATTACAGTAATTGGGTTAAACAGGTTGTGTCAAATTAAAATTTCCCCTTGAATTAATTTTCAACGGTCGCTAGATATCGCGAAAACCAAATAAAATACAAAAACGAAAACGTGTCGAGTGATACAGGCGGTCTAAAATTAAAATTTCACAAAAAAATACAATTTAACCTTTTAATTGATATCCCGAAAACTACATGATATACAGGGTCGGCATAAGTGTGGAATTGATTAGCATATACATAATGTGTCAAAACTTCAAATTCCGCCGAAAATTCAGATTTAAATATTTAAATAGGTATTTCTAAAACGACATGATGTACAGGGTGTGCCAAATTAAAATACACCCTAAAATTCATTTCCAACGTTTAGATAGATATCGCGAAAGCAACATGAAATACAGAATCGAAAACGTGTGGAAGCGATTAACATATACAGGGTGTGTCAAAAATTGAAACCTATTCGATAATTTACATTCAAACGTTTCAATAGATATCTCGATAACTACATGATATACAAGCACGAGAAACGTATCGGAGAGCTTGGCATGTACAGGGTGTCTAAAATTTAAATTATCCAGAAAATTCACATTTAAACATTTTAATAGATATCTCGAAAACTACGTGATATACAGGGTCGGCAAAAGTTTTGAAGTGATTAGCATATACAGGGTGTGCCCAAAATTGAAATCCATCCGATAATTTACACTCAAACGTTTTCATAGATATCTCGAAAACTACATGACTTACAAAAACGTTACAGGTATCATTCGAAAGCTTATTTTATGTGGTACTCAACTACCCTAAACAGCACAGCGTTACGCGTGCCGAGACTGCGCTAGTCCGTAGTATTATTAACGAGTGATCATTTGTTATTTTAGGTGGAACTTTTTGGACAGACGCCATGTTTTTTTTGGGTTTTTTCGGCGTTTTCGGGCGGTTTTCGGGGGTTTTTCAAGGGTGGGCGGGGTTTTTTTCGGGGGGAAAGCCGGTTTTCGGGTAGTCCGGAGTCGGGCGTTTCGCGTGGTCCGCCTTTCGTGGGGTTTTTCGGGGGGCGGGCGGTCGAAAAAGGGCCGGGAAAGCGGAAAAACGCGCGAAAAACGCGTAACGGTTTGCGGTAAACGCGTAATCTTTGCTCGCCGTGGGAATATCCGAGAGGGAGTGGCGCCGTTCGACGGGCCGATGACGTGCGGGTACTTTAGGCGTGGTGAGAATCCCGTCGGGAGCGGCGTTTCCGAGAAACGAATTTTTTTCCGAAAACGTCGATTTTTTCGAGAAAATTCGAAAATCGCGAAAATTTCCCATTTCCGGTTTTCCGTTCCGTTTCGAAACTATCGCAAAGTGTACCTCTCGACGAGCACTACAGATCGTAAAAAGCTACTTTTTTTCGAAAAACGCTCCCTTTTCCCGGAAACGGTTTTCAAAGTTCCGAAACGACGACGATTGCACCGTCCGAAAGCGCACTCCAAAAATGAAGGATCCAACAGCGGATAGATGGTCGTCGCTACGACATTTTCGTATTTTTTCCGCGAATCTTCACGAGGGCGGTCAGTGTTTGAATGTAAATCCAGGCAGGTACGTCGTACGGTTTTCGATTTATGACCGTTTAAATTTTTTTCGAAAAAACGACACTTCTTGTGACGCCGCGCACTTTTCAGTCCGATATTTCGTATTTCGGAATTCCGATCGAGCAAGTTTCACATCGTTTTTTTTTCCTCTCGAAACGGTCTTTAAGACACACAGGGACCGATGCTCCTATCCTTTTCGGATTTCCAGAAAATTCCATGAATGTATAGTGAAATTTTTCAAATCAGACCGATAAAACCGGTGTCAAGCACGTACTTCGACAGAGCTGCACGGATAATTCGACCGACAAACGGAAAACCGCCTATATCCGGGTGAAGAGGAGATTCCACAATAGCCAAATTCGAAAAGTTTTCAAACATCGCTCAAACCGTTTCTGAGATATTTCGAAAAAACTGGGCTACACGGAAACGGGCCGCGGACGTGTCAGTTTCCTTTTATGGGAAAATTCACTTATATATTCATACAGAAAACGAATACTACTCACCGGACAAGTCAAGTTTTGAGCTGAGCTTTTCATACCGATACACACTTTCCACAAAATACAGCTATTTTTCCAGCAATCACTACGTAAAAACTATCAAGTCCCTTTCAAATCCATACGAAACTCGGAAAACCGACGTACATCTCATTTGTCACACTATATTATCAACTTTTTATTTAGCGCGATGAAAATCTAGGGTTTCCTTAATAGTTAGACATTTTTTCACTGCTCGATTCCATCAATTTTCGTCAGGATATTGAAAATTATCGAAAATATTTGAAATTTTAACCAAACATAACACGCATGACAGCTGGTCGGCCATCTTGCCCGATGCGAGTGCAGCACGGCTGTTGCCAGAATGTGCACCTCGCAGATTGGAAGTTGGTTGAACGGTACAGCTGTCCGTTGCTTATGCAATAACAGCATCCATAACTTCGATCTACGATTACCGAAAAAAAATTTTCTGAACATAAATGGCGAAGAAAAATTGTTTCGAGTATAGTTTCGTAAATTGTTCGTATTTTTTGCACATAACATCACGGTGATTTTCTGCTACATATCATTTTGCGTTCTTTTTTCACATTCCGGCAACAGGGCAGCTCAGTAATAATGTAGGGTTATGTACCTTGACAGTGACATGTTGAAAATTCTTCATTCATTCTAGAAGAAAATATTTCGAGAATAACCTTTTCTATTAAAAAAACTACTGTGATTGAATATATATCTTAGAGATTTCAGTTGCAAGCAAGGTACCCACAAATTGACAAATACGTTTTCCAGCGTAAATGACTTATTAACATTCACCAGTCATGGTTAATGGTGCACAGGAAAAATGATTATTTGTACTTCTTTAACGTAAAAAATCTCGATAATATGAATAAACGGTGAGTACAGTTTTGAAAACTCTTATGTACTGTATATATTGCTCCCCAGTTATGCTGATTAAAATCTAACTACAATAGTTGTCAAATTGCATTTGAGGTTATGTTTTGTGGTTATGTCTGCAATATTTTCATTTACCAGAACAACTTTGTATGAAATATTATGGAAAGCTGGAATGCAGTTGGATTTTGTTGCTGTGAAACGGCATATAAACATTTGTGAAGTAGTTATGTATTTGGAAATAGACTAGGCACAGATAGTCATAAGATAAGTATCAGACTTACACATCATAGCTATTTTTCATTTCGCACAACAGTCAGTTCATATCAGGCTAATAATACACTTCTGGAAATCTCAGACACAGTATATTGTTGTGCAAGCAGCAAACACTAACAAATATAACTGGCCAAGGTGCAAAGAATTACTTTCATATCAATTAGACGAATAAACTTATTATAACTTTTCCAATTGCATTGTATAATTACATCTTTGCAATTCTTCCTAACATATACTGAGGTGAATGTAGATGCTTTATAATATTAATATATCTTTGAAATATTCTCAAATCATTATTTATGAGATAGACAAAATATTGCTAATCATTTTTATTTTTTGCTATCTAAAATCATGGATGGTATGCTTATACATATAGATTCCATTGGTTCAGGATCTATGATCAAAATGTAAAGATGATTTCACAACAACCATTGATTTACAACTGGTATGCATACCTTTCATTCTCAAAAAGTAAAACACTTTATTAAAATGTGTAAGCAAGTGAAAAGTCATGTTCGCCTTGATTTTTATTATTCCTTCCATAACTGAGGTAGCTTGCAGGCAGCTCCATTGGAAGATATTTTTGCAATTTTATAGCTACTAAGATAGCTTTTCAAGCTTATTATAATTATATTTTGGTGTCTCTTATATAAATATAACTGCAAAAGTTATAATTTCTATCAATGATTGGTCATTTTGAACTATAAAAACAGTTTCAGAAACTCTCTTCGCTATCTCAACATAATGTGCCTTTGGCAACAAACTTCAACCAGCATCTTCCATTGTCAACTAGATCATACAGAAAAGCAAGACAAGTTCACAAATAGAACAATCAATATTGCTATCAATATAAACATATTGAGTTTGAACATTTCAAAATTTTATCTTTCCGCTTGATATTTCAAGACATTTACAATGTACTAGGGTCCTGGAAACGTAGCAGATAGATAGAAGTTTTAAGCATAACTACTTAAAAATGGATAGTAATATGGGGATTGCAGTTTCACTGTTTCAGTATAGTAATCAATTGATATCCATCAACTTTGAAGAAATGTACAGGGTGCAATAGAAAGGTTGGCTCTATTATTGTAATGAAATTGTACTAAAGTGGTTAGCATATATTTAGTATCTGAAATGAAACAAAAGTGTTTATGTAATTAGCATATACAGGGGGTGTCCCAAATTTAAATTTCGCCTAAAATTCAGACTTAAACATTTCAATAGATTTTTCGAAAACTCTATGGTATACAGGAATGCCAAACATATTACATTAATTGTGATATACAGGGCGTGTCAAATTTAAATTTCCCCTAAAATTCACTTTCAACGTTTGGCTAGATATCGCGAAAACCACATGAAATACATAAACCATAACGTATTTAAGTGATTAGCATATACAGGAGGTGTCTAAATTTTTACCAGAAACCCGAAAACTACATGATATACGGGGACGGCAACAGTGTTGAACTGATTAGAGTATACAGGGAGTGTCCAAAATTTAAATTTTGCCTAACATTCACATTTAAATAGATATTTCGAAAACGACATGATGTACAGGGTGTGCCAAATGAAAATTTCCCCTAAAATTCATTTTCAACGTTCAGCTAGATATTGCGGAAACGATATGAAATACAAAAACGAAAACGTGTAGAATTGATTAACATGTACAGGGTGTCTCAAAAATTGAAATCCATTTAATAATTTTCATTTAAACGTTTCAATAAACATCTTGAAAACTACATGAGATACAAACACGACAAACATATTGGAGTTCTTGGCATGTACAGGGTGTCTCAAATTTAAATTTCTCAGAAAATTCACGTTTTATCATTTCAATATATATCTCGAAAACTACGTGATATACAGGGACGGCAAAAGTTTTTGAGTGATTAGCATATACAGGGTGTGCCCAAAATTGAAATCCATCCGATAATTTACACTCAAACGTTTTCATAGATATCTCGAAAACTACATGACATACAGAAACGTTACACCTATCATTCGAAAGCTTATTTTATGTGGTACTCAACTACCCTAAATAGCACAGCGTTACGCGTGCCGAGACTGCGCTAGTCCGTAGTATTATTAACGAGTGATCATTTGTTATTTTAGGTGGAACTTTTTGGACAGACGCCATGTTTTTTTTGGGGTTTTTCGGCGTTTTCGGGCGGTTTTCGGGGGTTTTTCAAGGGTGGGCGGGGTTTTTTTCGGGGGGAAAGCCGGTTTTCGGGTAGTCCGGAGTCGGGCGTTTCGCGTGGTCCGCCTTTCGTGGGGTTTTTCGGGGGGCGGGCGGTCGAAAAAGGGCCGGGAAAGCGGAAAAACGCGCGAAAAACGCGTAACGGTTTGCGGTAAACGCGTAATCTTTGCTCGCCGTGGGAATATCCGCGAGGGAGTGGCGCCGTTCGACGGGCCAATGACGTGCGGGTACTTTAGGCGTGGTGAGAATCCCGTCGGGACCGGCGTTTCCGAGAAACGAATTTTTTTCCGAAAACGTCGATTTTTTCGAGAAAATTCCAAAATCGCGAAAATTTCCCATTTCCGATTTTGCGTTTCGTTTCGAAACTATCGCAAAGTATACGTCTCGACGAGTACTACAGATCGTAAAGAGCAACTTTTTTTCGAAAAACGCTGCCTTTTCCCGGAAACGATTTTCAAAGTTCCGAAACGACGACGATTGCACCGGCCGAAAGCGCACACCAAAAACGGAGGATCCAACAGCGGATAGATGGTCGTCGCTACGACATTTTCGTATTTTTTCCGCGATTCTTCACGAGGGCGGTCAGTGTTTAAATGTAAATCCAGGCAGGTACGTCGTACGGTTTTCGATTTATGACCGTTTAAATTTTTTTCGAAAAAACGACACTTGCTGTGACGTCGCGCACCATCCAGTCCGATATTTCGTATTTCGGAATTCCGATCGAGCAAGTTTCACATCGTTTTTTTTTCCTCTCGAAACGGTCTTTAAGACACACAGGGACCGATGCTCCTATCCTTTTCGGATTTCCAGAAAATTCCATGAATGTATAGTGAAATTTTTCAAATCAGACCGATAAAACCGGTGTCAAGCACGTACTTCGACAGAGCTGCACGGATAATTCGACCGACAAACGGAAAACCGCCTATATCCGGGTGAAGAGGAGATTCCACAATAGCCAAATTCGAAAAGTTTTCAAAGATCGCTCAAACCGTTTTGGAGATATTTCGAAAAAACTGGGCTACACGGAAACGGGCCGCGGACATATCGGTTTGTTTTTTTGGGAAAATTCACTCATATATTTGTACAGAAAACGAATACTACTCACCGGACAATTCAAGTTTTGAGCTGAGCTTTTCATACCGATACACACTTTCCACAAAATACAGCTATTTTTCCAACAATCACCAAGTAAAGTCCATGAGGTCCCTATCAAATCCATACGAAACTCGGAAAACCGACGTACATCTCATTTGTCACACTATATTATCAACTTTTTATTTAGCGCGATGAAAATTCAGGGTTTCCTTAGTAGTTAGACATTTTTTCACTGCTCGACTCCATCAATTTTCGTCAGGATATTGAAAATTATCGAAAATGTTTGAAATTTTAACCAAACATAACACGCATGACAGATGGTCGTCCATCTTGCCCGATGCGAGTGCAGCACGGCTGTTGCCAGAATGTGCACCTCGCAGATTGGAAGTTGGTTGAACGGTACAGCTGTCCCTTGCTTATGCAATAACAGCATCGATAACTTCAATTTATGATTGCCGAAAAAAATTTTCCAAGACGGAAATGGCGAAGAAAAATTATTTCGAGTATAGTTTCGTAAATTGTTCGTATTTTTTGCACATAATATCACGGTGATTTTGCTGCTACATATCATTTTGCGTTCTTTTTTCAGATTCCGGCAACAGGGCAGCTCAGTAATAATGTAGGGTTATGTATCTTGACAGTGACATGTTGAAAATTCTTTATTCTACAAGAAAATTTTTGGGGAATAACTTTTTCTATTAAAAAAAACTGCTGTGATTGAATATATCTTCGAGATTTCAGTTGCAAGCAAGGTACCCACAAATTCACAAATATGTTTACCAGCTTAAATGACATATTACCATTCACCAGTCCTGGTTCATGGTGCACAGGAAAAATGTTTATTTGTACTCCTTTAACGTAAAAAATCTCGATAATATGAATAAATGGTGAGTACAGTCTTGAAAACTCTTATGTACGGTATATATTGCTCTCCAGTTATGCTGATTAAAATCTAACTACAATAGTTGTCAAATTGCATTTGAGGTTAGGTTTTTTGCAATAGGTATTTTCATTTACCAGAACAACTTTGTATGAGACCTTATGAAAAGCTGGAGTGCAGTTGGATTTTGTTGCTGTGAAACGGCATATAAAGATTTGAGAAGTAGTTATGTATTTGAAAATAGACTAGGCACAGATAGTCATAAGATAAGTATTAGACTTTTTTTTATATCAGGATCAGCATCTATGGTGACAATGTAAAGATGATCTCATAACAACCATTGATTTACAACTGGTGTGCATACCTTTCATTCTCACAAAGCGTAACACTTTATTAAAATGTGTAAGCAAGTGAGAAGTCATGTTCGCCTTGATTTTTATTATTCCTTCCATAACTGGGGTAGCTTGCAGGCAGCTCCATTGGAAGATATTTTTGCAATTTTATAGCTACTAAGATAGCTTTTCAAGCTTATTATAATTATATTTTGGTGTCTATTATATAAATATAACTGCAACAGTTATAATTTCTATCAATGATTGGTCATTTCGAACTATAAAAACAGTTTCAAAAACTCTCTTCGCTATCTCAACATAATGTGCCTTTGGCAACAAACTTCAACCAGCATCTTCCATTTTCAACTAGATCATACAGAAAAGCAAGACAACTTCACAAATAGAACAATCAATATTTCTATCAATATAAACATATTGAGTTTGAACATTTCAAAATTTTATCTTTCCGCTTGATATTTCAAGACATTTACAATGTACTAGGGTCCTGGAAACGTAGCAGATAGATAGAAGTTTAGAAGTTTCAAGCATAACTACTTAAAAATGGATAGTAATATGGGGATTGCAGTTTCGCTGTTTCAGTATAGTAATCAATTGATATCCATCAACTTGAAGACATGTACAAGGTGCAATAGAAAGGTTGGCTCTATTATTATTGTGATGAAATTGTGCTAAATTGGTTAGCATATATTTAGTATCTGAAATGAAACAAAAGTGTTTATGTGATTAGCATATACAGGGGGTGTCCCAAATTTAAAATTCGCCTAAAATTCAGACTTAAACATTTCAATAGATTTTTCGAAAACTCTATGATATACAGGAATGCCAAACATATTACATTAATTGTGATATACTGGGCGTGTCAAATTAAAATTTCCCCTAAAATTGATTTTCAACGTTCAGCTAGATATTGCGGAAACGATATGAAATACAAAAACGAAAACGTGTGGAATTGATTAACATGTACAGGGTGTCTCAAAAATTGAAATACACTTGATAATTTCAATAGACATCTTGAAAACTACATGAGATACAAACACGACAAACGTATTGGAATTCTTGGAATGTACAGGGTGTCTCAAATTTAAATTTCTCAGAAAATTCACGTTTTATCATTTTAATATATATCTCGAAAACTACGTGATATACAGGGACGTCATAAGGGTTGATGTGATTAGTATATACAGGGATTGCCCAAAACATATTTAAACTTTCTAATAGATATCTCGAAAACTACATGATATACAGGGTCGGCAAAAGTTTTAAAGTGATTAGCATATACAGGGTGTGCCCAAAATTGAAATCCATCCGATAATTTACACTCAAACGTTTTCATAGATATCTCGAAAACTACATGACATACAGAAACGTTACACCTATCATTCGAAAGCTTATTTTATGTGGTACTCAACTACCCTAAATAGCACAGCGTTACGCGTGCCAAGACTGCGCTAGTCCGTAGTATTATTAACGAGTGATCATTTGTTATTTTAGGTGGAACTTTTTGGACAGACGCCATGTTTTTTTTGGGTTTTTTCGGCGTTTTCGGGCGGTTTTCGGGGGTTTTTCAAGGGTGGGCGGGGTTTTTTTCGGGGGGAAAGCCGGTTTTCGGGTAGTCCGGAGTCGGGCGTTTCGCGTGGTCCGCCTTTCGTGGGGTTTTTCGGGGGGCGGGCGGTCGAAAAAGGGCCGGGAAAGCGGAAAAACGCGCGAAAAACGCGTAACGGTTTGCGGTAAACGCGTAATCTTTGCTCGCCGTGGGAACATCCGAGAGGGAGTGGCGCCGTTCGACGGGCCGATGACGTGCGGGTACTTTAGGCGTGGTGAGAATCCCGTCGGGAGCGGCGTTTCCGAGAAACGAATTTTTCTCCGAAAACGTCGATTTTTTCGAGAAAATTCGAAAATCGCGAAAATTTCCCATTTCCGGTTTTCCGTTTCGTTTCGAAACTATCGCAAAGTATGCCTCTCGACGAGCACTACAGATCGTAAAGAGCAACTTTTTTTCGAAAAACGCTCCCTTTTCCCGGAAACGATTTTCAAAGTTCCGAAACGACGACAATTACACCGGCCGAAAGCGCGTTTCAAAAACGGGGCGTCCTACAGGGGATTTATGGTCGTCGCTACGACATTTTCGTATTTTTTCCGAGAATCTTCACGAGAGCGGTCAGTGTTTAAATGTAAATCCAGGCAAGTACGTCGTACGGTTTTCGATTTATGACCGTTTAAATTTTTTTCGAAAAAACGACACTTTCTGTGACGTCGCGCACCATCCAGTCCGATATTTCGTATTTCGGAATTCCGATCGAGCAAGTTTCACATCGTTTTTTTTTCCTCTCGAAACGGTCTTTAAGACACACAGGGACCGATGCTCCTATCCTTTTCGGATTTCCAGAAAATTCCATGAATGTATAGTGAAATTTTTCAAATCAGACCGATAAAACCGGTGTCAAGCACGTACTTCGACAGAGCTGCACGGATAATTCGACCGACAAACGGAAAACCGCCTATATCCGGGTGAAGAGGAGATTCCACAATAGCCAAATTCGAAAAATTTTCAAAGATCGCTCAAACCGTTTTGGAGATATTTCGAAAAAACTGGGCTACACGGAAACGGGCCGCGGACGTGTCGGTTTGTTTTTTTGGGAAAATTCACTCATATATTTGTACAGAAAACGAATACTACTCACCGGACAATTCAAGTTTTGAGCTGAGCTTTTCATACCGATACACACTTTCCACTAAATACAGCTATTTTTCCAACAATCACCACTTAAAATCCATGAGGTCCCTTTCAAATCCGCAGGAAATTCGGAAAACCGTCGTACATCTTATTTGTCACACCATATTATCAACTTTTTATTTAGCGCGATGAAAATTCAGAGTTTCCTTAATAGTTAGACATTTTTTCACTGCCCGATTCCATCAATTTTCGTCAGGATATTGAAAATTATCGAAAATGTTTGAAAATTTAACCAAACATAACCCCAATGACAGCTGGTCGTCCATCTTGCCCGATGCGAGTGCAGCACTGCTGTTGCCAGAGTGTGCACCTCGCAGATTGGAAGTTGGTTGAACGGTACAGCTGTCCGTTGCTTATGCAATAACAGCATCGATAACTTCAATTTATGATTGCCGAAAAAAAAATTCCTGGACGGAAATGGCGAAGAAAAATTATTTCGAGTATAGTTTCGTAAATTGTTCGTATTTTTTGCGCATAATATCACGGTGATTTTGCTGCTACATATCATTTTGCGTTCTTTTTTCACATTCCGGCAACAGGGCAGCTCAGTAATAATGTAGGGTTATGTATCTTGACAGTGACATGTTGAGAATTCTTCATTCTAAACATTTTTGGGGAATAACTTTCTATTTAAAAAAACTACTGTGATTGAATATATCTTCGAGATTTCAGTTGCAAGCAAGGTACCCACGAATATGTTTACCAGCGTAAATGACTTATTACCATTCACCAGTCATGGTTCATGGTGCACAGGAAAAATGTTTATTTGTACTTCTTTAACGTAAAAAATCCCGATAATATGAATAAATGGTGAGTACAGTCTTGAAAACTCTTATGTACGGTATATATTGCTCCCCAGTTATGCTGATTAAAATCTAACTACAATAGTTGTCAAATTGCATTTGAGGTTAGGTTTTTTGCAATAGGTATTTTCATTTACCAGAACAACTTTGTATGAAATATTATGAAAAGCTGGAATGCAGTTGGATTTTGTTGCTGTGAAACGGCATATAAAGATTTGTAAAGTAGTTATGTATTTGAAAATAGACTAGGCACAGATAGTCATCACACTTACACATCATAGCTATTTTTCATTTCGCACAACAGTCAGTTCATATCAGGATAATAATACACTTCTGGAAATCTCAGACACAGTATATTGTTGTGCAAGCAGCAAACACTAACAAATATAACTGGCCAAGGTGCAAAGAATTACTTTCATATCAATTAGCCTAATCAACTTATTATAACTTTTCCAATTGCATTGTATAATTACATCTTTGCAATTCTTCCTAACATATACTAAGGTGATCATAGATGCTTTATAATATTAATATATCTTTGAAATATTCTCAATTCATTATTTATGAGGTAAATAAAATATTGCTAATCATTTTTCTTTCTTTGCTGGATCAAATCATTAATGGCATGCTTAAACATATCAGGATCAGGATCTATGGTGAAAATGTGAAGATGATCTCACAATAACCATTGATTTACAACTGGCATGCATACCTTCCATTCTCAAAAAGTAAAACACTTTATTAAAATGTGTAAGCAAGTGAAAAGTCATGTTCGCCTTGATTTTTATTATTCCTTCTATAACTGGGGTAGCTTGCAGGCAGCTCCATTTGAAGATATTTTTGCAATTTTATTGCTACTAAGAGATCTTTTCAAGCTTATTACTATTATATTTTGGTGTCTCTTATATAAATATAACTGCAAAAGTTATAATTTATATCAATGATTGGTCATTTCGAACTATAACAACAGTTTCAGAAACTCTCTTCGCTATCTCAATATAATGTGCCTTTGGCAACAAACTTCAACCAGCATCTTCCATTGTCAACTAGATCACACAGAAAAGCAAGACAACTTCAAAAATATAACAATCAATATTGCTATCAATATAAACATATTGAGTTTGACCGTTTCAAAATTTTATCTTTCCGCTTGATATTTCAAGACATTTACAATGTACTAGGGTCCTGGAAACGTAGCACATAGATAGAAAGAAATTTAGAAGTTTTAAGCATAACTACTTAAAAATGGATAGTAATATGGGGATTGCAGTTTCACTGTTTCAGTATAGTAATCAATTGATATCCATCAACTTTGAAGAAATGTACAGGGTGCAATAGAAAGGTTGACTGTATTATTGTAATGAAATTGTGCTAAAGTGGTTAGCATGTAGTATCTAAAATGAAACAAAAGTGTTTATGTGATAAGCATATACAGGGGGTGTCCCAAATTTAAATTTCGCCTAAAATTCAGACTTAAACATTTCAATAAATTTTTCGAAAACTCGTATGATATACAGGAATGCCAAACATATTACAGTAATTGTCAAATTAAAATTCCCCCTAAAATTCACTTTCAATGTTTGGCTAGATATCGCGAAAACGACATGAAATACATAAACCAAAACGTATTTTAGTGATTATCATATACAGGAGGTGTCTAAAATTTTACCAGAAACCCAAAAACTACATGATATACGGGGACGGCAAAAGTGTTGAACTGATTAGAATATACAGTGAGTGTTCAAAATTTAAATTTTGCCTAACATTCACATTTAAATAGATATTGCTAAAATGACATGATGTACAGGGTGTGCCAAATTAAAATTTCCCCTAAAATTCATTTTCAACGTTCAGCTAGATATCACAAAAACGACATGAAATACAAAAAGGAAAACGTGTAGAAGTGATTAACATATACGGGGTGTCTCAAAAATTGATATCCATTCTATAATTTACATTTAAACGTTTCAATAGATATCTCGAAAACTACATGATATACAAACACGACAAACGTATCGGAGTGCTTGGCATGTACAGGGTGTCTAAAATTTAAATTACCCAGAAAATTCACATTTAAACATTTTAATATATATCTCGAAAACTACGTGATATACAGGGACGGCAAAAGTTTTAAAGTGATTGGCATATACAGGGTGTGCCCAAAATTGAAATCCATCCGATAATTTACACTTAAACATTTTATTACATATCTCGAAAACTACATGACATACAGAAACGTTACACCTATCATTCGAAAGCTTATTTTATGTGGTACTCAACTACCCTAAATAGCACAGCGTTACGCGTGCCGAGACTGCGCTAGTCCTTAATATTAAGGGGTGATCATTTGTTTTTTTCGGGTGGGAACTTTTTGGACGGACGCCATGGTGTTTTCGGTTTTTTTCGGGGTTTCGGGTGGTTTTCGGGGGTTTTTCGCGGGTGGGCGGGGTTTTTTCGGGGGGAAAGCCGGTTTTCGGGTAGTCCGGAGTCGGGCGTTTCGCGTGGCCCGCCTTTCGAGGGGTTTTTCGGGTGGCGGGCGGTCGAAAAAGGGCCGGGAAAGCGGAAAAACGCGCGAAAAACGCGTAACGGTTTGCGGTAAACGCGTAATCTTTGCTCGCCGTGGGAATATCCGCGAGGGAGTGGCGCCGTTCGACGGGCCAATGACGTGCGGGTACTTTAGGCGTGGTAAGAATCCCGTCGGGACCGGCGTTTCCGAGAAACGAATTTTTTTCCGAAAACGTCGATTTTTTCGAGAAAATTCTAAAATCGCGAAAATTTCCCATTTCCGGTTTTGCGTTTCGTTTCGAAACTATCGCAAAGTATACGTCTCGACGAGCACTACAGATCGTAAAGAGCAACTTTTTTTCGAAAAACGCTCCCTTTTCCCGGAAACGATTTTCAAAGTTCCGAAACGACGACGATTGCACCGGCCGAAAGCGCACACCAAAAACGGAGGATCCAACAGCGGATAGATGGTCGTCGCTACATTTTCGTATTTTTTCCGAGAATCTTCACGAGAGCGGTCAGTGTTTAAATGTAAATCCAGGCAAGTACGTCGTACGGTTTTCGATTTATGACCGTTTAAATTTTTTTCGAAAAAACGACACTTTCTGTGACGTCGCGCACCATCCAGTCCGATATTTCGTATTTCGGAATTCCGATCGAGCAAGTTTCACATCGTTTTTTTTTCCTCTCGAAATGGTCTTTAAGACACACAGGGACCGATGCTCCTACCCTTTTCGGATTTGCAGAAAATTCCATAAATGTATAGTGAAATTTTTCAAATCAGTCCGATAAAACCGGTGTCAAGCACGTACTTCGACAGAGCTGCACGGATAATTCGACCGACAAACGGAAAACCGCCTATATCCGGGTAAAGAGGAGATTCCAAAATAGTCAAATTCGAAAAGTTTTCAAAGATCGCTCAAACCGTTTCGGAGATATTTCGAAAAAACTGGGCTACACGGAAACGGGCCGCGGACGTGTCGGTTTCCTTTTATCGGAAAATTCACTCATATAAATATACTAAAAACGAATACTACTCACCGGACAAGTCAAGTTTTGAGCTGAGCTTTTCATACCGATACACACTTTCCACAAAATACAGCTATTTTTCCAGCAATCACTACGTAAAAACTATCAAGTCCCTTTCAAATCCATACGAAACTCGGAAAACCGACGTACATCTCATTTGTCACACTATATTATCAACTTTTTATTTAGCGCGATGAAAATTCAGGGTTTCCTTAATAGTTAGACATTTTTTCACTGCTCGATCCCATCAATTTTCGTCAGGATATTGAAATTTATCGAAAATGTTTGAAATTTTAACCAAACTTAATACGCATGACAGCTGGTCGGCCATCTTGCCCGATGCGAGTGCAGCACGGCTGTTGCCAGAATGTGCACGTCGCAGATTGGAAGTTGGTTGAACGGTACAGCTGTCCGTTGCTTATGCAATAACAGCATCCATAACTTCAATCTACGATTGCCGAAAAAAAATTTCCTGGACGGAAATGGCGAAGAAAAATTATTTCGAGTATATATTCGCAAATTGTTCGTATTTTTTGCACATAATATAACGGTGATTTTGCTGCTCCATATCATTTTGCGTTCTTTTTTCACAATCCGGCAACAGGGCAGCTCAGTAATAATGTAGGGTTATGTACCTTGACAGTGACATGTTGAAAATTCTTCATTCTAGAAGAACATTTTTCGGGAATAACTTTTTCTATTAAAAAAACTACTGTGATTGAATATATATCTTCGAGATTTCAGTTGCAAGCAAGGTATCCACAAATATGTTTACCAGCGTAAATGACTTATTACCATTCACCAGTCATGGTTCATGGTGCGCAGGAAAAATGTTTATTTGTACTTCTTTAACGTAAAAAATCTCGATAATATGAATAAATGGTGAGTACAGTCTTGAAAACTCTTATGTACGGTATATATTGCTCCCCAGTTATGCTGATTAAAATCTAACTACAATAGTTGTCAAATTGCATTTGAGGTTAGGTGTTTTGCAATAGGTATTTTCATTTACCAGAACAACTTTGTATGAGATCTTATGAAAAGCTGGAGTGCAGTTGGATTTTATTGCTGTGAACCGGCATATGAACATTTGTGAAGAAGTTATGTATTTGGAAATAGCCTAGGCACAGATAGTCATAAGATAAGTTTCAGACTTACACATCATAGCTATTTTTCATTTCGCACAACAGTCAGTTCATATCAGGATAATAATACACTTCTGGAAATCTCAGACACAGTATATTGTTGTGCAAGCAGCAAACACTAACAAATATAACTGGCCAAGGTGCAAAGAATTGCTTTCATATCAATTAGCCTAATCAACTTATTATAACTTTTCCAATTGCATTGTATAATTACATATTTACAATTCTTCCTAACATATACTAAGGTGAACATAGATGCTTTATAATATTAATATATCTTTGAAATATTCTCAAGTCATTATTTATGAGATAAACAAAATATATTGCTAATCATTTTTGTTTCTTTGCTGGCTCAACTCATTAATGGCATGCTTAAACATATCAGGATCAGGATCTATGATGAAAATGTAAAGATGATCTCACAACAACCATTGATTTACAACTGGCATGCATACCTTTCATTCTCAAAAAGTAAAACACTTTATTAAAATGTGTAAGCAAGTGAAAAGTCATGTTCGCCATGATTTTTATTATTCCTTCTATAACTGGGGTAGCTTGCAGGCAGCTCCATTTGAAGATATTTTTGCAATTTTATAGCTACTAAAAGATCTTTTCAAGCTTATTACTATTATATTTTGGTGTCTCTTATATAAATATAACTGCAAAAGTTATAATTTATATCAATGATTGGTCATTTCGAACTATAACCACAGTTTCAGAAACTCTCTTCGCTATCTCAACATAATGTGCCTTTGGCAACAAACTTCAACCAGCATCTTCCATTGTCAACTAGATCACACAGAAAAGCAAGACAACTTCAAAAATATAACAATCAATATTGCTATCAATATAAGCATATTGAGTTTGAACATTTCAAAATTTTATCTTTCCGCTTGATATTTCAAGACATTTACAATGTACTAGGGTCCTGGAAACGTAGCAGATAGATAGAAGTTTAGAAGTTTTAAGCATAACTACTTAAAAATGGATAGTAATATGGGGATTACAGTTTCACTGTTTCAGTATAGTAATCAATTGATATCCATCAACTTTGAAGAAATGTACAGGGTGCAATAGAAAGGTTGGCTCTATTATTGTAATGAAATTTTGCTAAAGTGGTTAGCATATATTCAGTATCTGAAATGAAACAAAAGTGTTTATGTGATTAGCATATACAGGGGGTGTCCCTAATTTAAATTTCGCCTAAAATTCAGACTTGAACATTTCAATAGATTTTTCGAAAACTCTATGATATACAGGAATGCCAAACATATTACATTAATTGTGATATACAGGGCGTGTCAAATTAAAATATCCCTTAAAATTCACTCTCAACGTTTGGCTAGATATCGCGAAAACCACATGAAATACATAAACCATAACGTATTTAAGTGATTAGCATATACAGGAGGTGTCTAAATTTTTACCAGAAACCCGAAAACTACATGATATACGGGGACGGCAAAAGTGTTGAACTGATTAGAATATGCAGGGAGTGTCCAAAATTTAAATTTTGCCTAACATTCACATTTAAATAGATATTTCGAAAACGACATGATGTACAGGGTGTGCCAAATGAAAATTTCCCCTTAAATTCATTTTCAACGTTCAGCTAGATATGATATGAAATACAAAAACGAAAACGTGTGGAATTGATTAACATGTACAGGGTGTCTCAAAAATTGAAATCCATTTGATAATTTTCATTTAAACGTTTCAATAGACATCTTGAAAACTACATGAGATACAAACACGACAAACGTATTGGAGTTCTTGGCATGTACAGGGTGTCTCAAATTGAAATCCATCCGATAATTTACATTTAAACGTTTTAACAAATATCTCGAAAACTACATGATATACAGGGACGGCAAAAGTTTTACAGTGATTAGCATATACAGGGTGTGCCCAAAATTGAAATCCATCCGATAATTTACACTCAAACGTTTTCATAGATATCTCGAAAACTACATGACATACAGAAACGTTACACCTATCATTCGAAAGCTTATTTTATGTGGTACTCAACTACCCTAAATAGCACAGCGTTACGCGTGCCGAGACTGCGCTAGTCAGATATTATTAAGCGCTGCCAATGACAGTTCCGAGAATCACTTCCCCTACCGAGGCTGAGTTTTGTCCGGGGTTTTTTCCGTTTTTCCAGTTTCCTGGAAGGGTTTCTCCGGGGAAAAAGGCGTTTTGGCCAAGGCGAAAGTCCGGCGCTTTTCGTGGTGTGCGGTAAGTCGGGGTTTTTTGGGTGCAAGTCGTCCAAAAATGGGCGAGAATGCGCGAAAATGGAGTGAAAATCGTGTAAGGTTTTGGCGTAGTCGTTCGATCCGGCCTTCTCATTGATATATCTACCCGGAACTAGCATCGTTCGATAGGCAAATAACATACGGGTACGGTTGGCGGGGTGAGACTTTTATTTTGTCGGCGGTTTTCGATAAAAAAAATGTGCAATTTGCACTTTCCAAAAAGCCAGTTTTTTCCACAAAAAAATATAAAGCGAAAAAAAGGTGTCTAAACCGTTTCCCTTTCGATTGGGAATCATTTCCACTTGTACATCTCGACGAGTACTACGAATCGTAAAGAGTGACATTTTTTTGGAAATCGATCCGTTTTGCCGGAAATAATTTTTCAAGTTCCAGAATGATGACGATTTATACAGTTCAAAGAGCGCTGTTCCCGTTTGTTTCGAGTAGCCCGGATAAACCATCATGTTCAAAAAAATTTCAGCATTTTCCCGTTATTCTTATCGGAAAAATCTACGAGGTGAATATAAATTCAGGTCAGTGGATTGCACCGTTTTTGATTTATGACCATTTAAAGTTTTCTCGAAAAAATTGTACTTTATGTAACGTCGCGCACTTCTACCGGCGATATATCGTATTTGCGGTTACTTGTTGAGCAAATTTTGTAGCTTCTTTTTTTACTCTTGAAACGATCTTCACAATACACTGGGATCTATTTTTCCCTCCTTTTCGGTTTTCCAGAAAACTGGAGAAACGTATAGTGAAATTTTTCAAATCAGACCGATAAAACCGGTGTCAACCACGTATTTCGACAGAGCTGCACGGATAATTCGACCGATTAACGGAAAACATACTAAATCCGGGTGAAGAGGAGATTCCACAATAGTCAAATTCGAAAAGTTTTTAAAGATCGCTCTAACCGTTTCTGAGATATTTCGAAAAAACTTGGCTACACGAAAACGGGCCGCCGACATGTCGGTTTCCTTTTATAGGAAAATTCACTGATATATGTGTATAGAAAACGAATACTACTCACTTTATAAGATACCTTTACAGTTTTTCTTATTATGGGAGCACATATTTCCCAGGATTCACTCCGAATTCGTTTCCAATCATCATCCGAACAACTTCAAAACACTCCGAAATCTAGAGGACATCGCGAAAAACTACACACATCTCCTTCGGGTCAATATATTACCGACTTTTTCTTTCGCACAATGAAAATCTAGGGTTTCCTTAATAGTTAGACGTTTTTTCGCTACCCGATTCCATCTATTTTGGTCAGGATATTGGAAATTATCGCAAATGTATCCAATTTCATCCAAACGTCACAGACCTTCCCCTCCAAAGTCACAGAACTACAGATTACAATTACATACATCAGAGAACGACAGAACATACATCTTATAAACGTCAATTGTGGTCGTCCATTACCGTCTACGTTGTCGCCAACATTTGCACTGCGGATATCAGAAAGTGACTCCTTAAAATATCAGGAAGAGACTCCATAAAAACATATTAATCGGAGTCTTTTTAAGTATCATAACAAAATGTTTGTGCTTCATTTTTATTACGATTGACGAAAAATATCATACATTTACTGAGGAAATATCGATGAGAGGACGGTGTAGGTCTGAAACGCTAAAAATACAGCTATTGAGTATCGATGTCTATTCTTTTCCTTTGACATAATGAAAATCTACAGTTCCGTTGCTGATAAGATGTTTCTACTTGGCCTGATTCACTTGAAGTTCAGTCAGGATACTAAAAATAAATTATAAATGATGTATTAAATTTCGTCCAAATATGACAGATCGGTTGTGGCTACCGTACCGCTGAGCCACATTGTGTAGCAAACATTTCTGTGAACCACTGCCGTGTAGAGATGGGCAAAACTGCTTAATCGAAAAAGGAAGAAGCATCTGCAAGACACACCGAGACGGCACATCTACAGTTCGAAAGCTGTTTTTATGTAATAATTGAAAACGGAAATGGCTGTGATTACCATATACAGGGGTGGATTTGAAATTAAAAATTCACCGAAAATTCAAATTTCAATATTTCAATAGATATCTCGAAAACAACACCATACAAAAGGACGGTAAACATGTTGAAACGATTAATATATACCGTGTGTCTAAAATTTAAATTTCACGCAAAATTCGCATTTAAACGTTTCAATAGATATGTTGAAAACTATAATGGAAACGGAAATTGTGCTAAAGTGCATATAGTATCTGAAATGAAACAAAAGTGTTTAATTGATTAGCATATACAGGGGGTGTCCCAAATTTTAATTTCGCCTAAAATTGAAACATAAACATTTTAATAGATATTTCGAAAACTCTATGATATCCAGGAATGCCAAACATATTACAGTAATTGGGTTAAACAGGTTGTGTCAAATTAAAATTTCCCCTTGAATTAATTTTCAACGGTCGCTAGATATCGCGAAAACCAAATAAAATACAAAAACGAAAACGTGTCGAGTGATACAGGCGGTCTAAAATTAAAATTTCACAAAAAAATACAATTTAACCTTTTAATTGATATCCCGAAAACTACATGATATACAGGGTCGGCATAAGTGTGGAATTGATTAGCATATACATAATGTGTCAAAACTTCAAATTTCGCCGAATATTCAGATTTAAACATTTAAATAGATATTTCGAAAACTACATGATATACAGGGTGTGCCAAATTAAAATTTCCCCTAAAATTCACTTTCAACGTTTTGCTGGATATCGCAAAAACGACATGAAATTCGAAAACGAAAACGTGTGGAAGTGATTAACATATACAGGGTGTGCCCAAAATTGAAATCCATCCGATAATTTACTTTTCAACGTTTTGATAGATATCTGAAAAACTAAATAATATACAAACACGACAAACGTATTGGAGTGAATGGCATATACAGGGTGTGTAAAATTTGAATATCCCAAAAGTTCATATTTAAACGTTTTAATATATGTATATCTCTACAACTACATGATATACAGGGACGGTCAAAGTTTTGAAGTGATTAGCATATACAGGGTGTGCCCAACATTGAAATTCATCCGATAATTTGCATTTAAACGTTTTGACAGATATCTCGAAAACTACATAATATATTAAAACGAAAAACCTATCATTTGAAAGCTTATTTTATGTGCTACTCCACTACCCTGAACAGCACAGCGTTACGCGTGCCCCGATTGCGCTAGTAGTATGTATTACTCATTGCTGTTATGTTACATGATTTTACATAGTGATCAATATTTGCTTTTAACGTTTGGCATAATAACAACCGGTCCAAACGTTGATATTTTGATTTTCACAATAAGAGCGCAATGACTCCGAAAACATAAATATCGGAATGCAAGTACACTATTGGCATTAGAGGAGTATTGTAACTTCGAAGTAATGTTCTAGGAGCGAGCCTTGGTTCATATAATTAACTTGGATATATAACGTTCACAAAAATTGCAACCTGAATCAAGAATGTTCTACTTCAACTTTTGCTACGCGGTAAATTGAAGATTTTTTTGAACAAAAAAAAGGACGTCACACAAATTTTTTGACTGAATCATAGAAAAATAAAAAACGAAGGATGTAGAAATTCTGATAATTATTTTTTTTCCTTATCACTCTACCGCAGAGGTATCGATTTCAAAGTTTTCCATATATCTCTGGATCAGTTTTCAGAAGTTAGATTCACATCAACATAGAAATAAGTTTGACTGAGAGTTTCCAAAAACTACAAAATAGCAAATATGATTAATTTAAGCATCTGCGAGAGGATCTCATAAAATCTTAATTTCTCTATACAGAAGAAGAGTACACGCTAGTGAAAAACAGCGTGGAAAGGCCGAGTCAATCTGAATGCCTGATTTTTTGAGGATCATTTGTAGGATTACCAAGAAAATCATAATTACGGGTATACAAAATTTAAACAGCTACGTACTCCTCGATCCTTTGATGCGCGTGAATCTCCGCGCGAGCGCAACTGCGTGCTTGTTTGTTATGAAATTATTTACATTATATAGAGTTGTGTCTATGCTCCGCAAAGGGAGGAATGTGCAATATAACCGCCATCAGAAAGCCGTTGCCAGAAAGGCAACCCGTATTTTATCTGAAGTATTCCCGATCTAATAGCGAAAATATTTGTTAATTAATCTTAATGAAAATTATTATTGGGCCGATAACTCTGATGGTTTAATTAAAGTGCAGTGCTGCTCCACTCTGCTCTCATGCCATTGCAGAGTAATTTTATGTTAAAGCAGTGGAAAAAGTAAGTTCAATTCATCAGCTCATAAAACATATCCACAACCCGAGCCACAATCAAATAGTCCAATAGGCAGCGAATCCCACCGTTGAAACCCCATAAATATTCTAAAGAGGCTGAATAGTACTAGTTGAAGGTAAATAGAATCGAGGAAAATGCACCCTTTCGCGTCACTAGACATGTTTATTAAGAAAAGCGTCTTTCCTTATTTACTCGAAACCTATCAAACATTGCTTAAAATTTGAACAATACTTTTTGATCGTCACTCACAAATTGTGTAGACGATGGAAGTCCGAAACACAGCTTTTAACTTTATTTAAAATTTGTTACCAGAAACAGGAATTGAAGAATATTCAAAATGTCATTACAATTTTTTTTTAAATCTGCACCTGTGAGGTTTGAACACATGACTCTTGCACCCTAGAACATTTTGCTAGCAAGACTATATATAATTATAAACCTGCATTATAAAAAGTGGCCTCATATGTAATCACAAATATTCACCTCAAAAATATCTGCATCTATTTAAGCTTTCTTAAGTAATAACCTACTGATAGAAATGATTCCATAGGAAGCCTTGCTACTTTTACCGGACCAGAGGAAAGTGAACAGAATATAATATTCAATGTACAATTAAAAGTTATAGCAGCTGCAACTTTTTGCAAATTTTTATAATTGTTCTATATACAAAACAGTCTAAGCTTCGAACCACGATACTAAAATTTGCTGATTAACCTACCTCGACAAGCCATACGGACAGACCATCAGAGTCATGTCTGGCTTACAAAACAAGTAGTTCCTTTTGAGATGAGCCGGCAACAGTATCGTGTACTTAACGGTGTGTTAAGTATACACATTTTTATTTACCCATAAAAACAGTCTTATTTTTAAATAATTATTTGTTTGATCCAGCCGAAACGTTAGTTATATTATTTGTTGAATCACATGTTGAATTAGCTTACAGTACAAGTATGAGATGAACCGAATTATATATTAAGGTCTGAGAACAAAAGCGTAATTCAATTTATGGGAAAACGGATATTAGAAAATCAAGTAAAGTATCTCAATATTTCCAAAGTAGAATTTGCTGCCTGGAGCATATTTGACCGTTTTTTAAAGTGGCATCTCCCTATACAAAGGCTGAGAAATCAGGAAAACATTTGTCAATCGCTGCTTTCTTCATGAATATTTTGCAAACAACTGTCTTAGATGACGAAGTGCTTGATATTTATTCCTGGTGCCACCATGAAACCAAATTTCAGCCTGTTATAAATTTGTCTATAATCAAATCTCCAGGATACTGGACTATAACGGTTTAACAGAAATTTAACATTAGTTTTGAGTCAAATGTGACTTATGAATATACTTCATTCAATAAAGTATTATTTTTACGAATCTCCTACCAAGCGCACGCCGTTTTAAAGCGACTTCAAAAAAGGAGCTATGCTGTTTTTCACCTTTTAGTATGTGTATGTGACAAAGTTTACGGAATCAATGATTCAGTTTAGATAATAGTTTTTCAACCTTGTGCTGAGTTGTGTAGATATACGAATTCATCGCAAAAAAATCTACAATTCGTCTAATTGGCTGTTGAGATCATGAAACGAGACAATACCTAGACAAAGGATCAAAATAATGCTGTAAAAACATGAACTGAGGTGAGTCGAAAAGACACTTAAAAAGCACAACATCGAGCCAACAAACGTAAGGTCTGAACTAAACCTAATAAGTATGAAATGAAAAAGTAAATCACAAGATTATAACGTGAATGCAAAACCTTCACAAAAATTTGATTTTCCTCCGAAGCATATCTACGTTTAAATGATCCTTTTTTATGTCTAATGAATTAAATAACCACTTTCAGAGAAATGCTGTGTTCAACTAGTTCAAAGGTCAACAACTTTCATGGAATCTGCATTATGTTAATCATCACCTTATTTTTGAAGTTAGTAGTAGTCATGTTGGAGCTGAGATTGAAAGAAGGTTCAGAGCATTAAATTCTTAATCAATTATAAATTCATCCAAAAGTGGATAATTAAATAAAAAAATAGCTTGTTACAAGCATCATCCGATCGAGGATACAAAATTATGTCAGGAGCTCTTCTGGAGTACAACAACCCCCCCCCCCCCCCTAGAGTTTCACGGAGGAAGCAAATTTGATTCCAGCTTCCCTCAGTTCCTCCAAAGAGTGCTTCGGAATTATTCGGAGAGTTGTGTATTTCGTAAGTTCTATAATGTTTTAAACAAGTAACTGTTCATTAAAATTCAGTAACAAGTCCATATCAGTACATTAGATACTACCGTGTATAGAGATTCATTACAGTAAAAGTAGTTTTATCGCAATTTACACAGAGCTTCATGACATCACACAGCAATTGTCACACTATCTCTGTCACGTACGGTCGCTCAGTTTTGGACGCATTTTCATTTGTTAGGACGCTTAAAATATGGTTAAATAGCAGGTGGCTGGCGGCCAGCGCTGCTCACTTGTTTTTTTGTTTTGTTTCCATTTTGCTCGGAAAAAAGAGCATCGCGCGCTGATAAGCGCGATATACTGACGCGACAAAGTTTACGAGTTTGCTAAATGAGCCGGGATGCGGGGTGGGGGAGGCGGTAGAGGGAGAGAAGTGTTTCAAGACAGGACTGGATTTAAAATGGGGATCAATAAAATTTACATTACAACATAGTTATGCACAGGAAACTTTATAGGAAGAAGTTAGAGCATTTCGACTCATCTATGAGGGTATGATATATATGTTTAATAAAATGAAATATAATGAAATTGCTCGAATTCTATATTCCTAATTTCAAATTCAATGAATTAACGTACTATGTTTTATCCATACATGAGATTGATATTCTGACTAAATATTATATTAAACTTTTCTATGCTTTTTGTGACAATTATAAAAATTCAGATGCAACTACACTGGTAAAAGTGTCACAGCCTTTTTTGCAAGATAAATTCATTATGGATACTAAGGCAAAGCGTAATCTGGAGCAGTGGCGGATTTACAGGGGAATTATAGTCCAGAGCAGCACATTTTTAGGGGCGGTACATTTTTTGCATGAAATTTCTTTTAACGCTCAATAAGCCTCCTGCGAGTTACCAATATGATGGCATATTTTCAATTATTATCATTTTTTCATAATTTGATGTTTCGATTACCAATAATTTTCGCATTTAAGAAATCGAATAAAAATATCGAGTATCGTCAGTTTCAGTTAGTTCAGTTTTTAATTTTTCAAACCATCACTCCGAAATTTGATTATCTATTCAAAGATACACCAAAAATAAATATCGCACCCAACAACAAATATATAGTTAAATTGGGTAAAGCAAAAAATTAAGTGGCTTCACTATCGACCGTTTTAAAAACTTACACTTTAGATGATAAATTACAGGCAAAACTTGTAACACCCGGGTTGTAATCTCAAACTTTGATTTAAAGTAAAATTCTGACAGCTCCATTCTTTTTTGCCTCATAAGATATACCTACTATTTTTCGGTGGTTATAAGAATGATTATGAGGAATAATGTACTAAATCAATAATAAAGTAGTAGAATAAAATCCAACAATGAATCGAATTTTTACTGAGTTCAGTATGAAATATAATCTTGAATATTAGTTCAATCCATATAGATCATCAATACCATTATCAACAATAAAGTAATGTAGATCATCGATCTTCTTACTTTGTGAAAAGAATTACAGATTTAATGTGTTTTTATTTATAGTACTCTATGGAATCTTTGCACAATTAAATCGTGATAATAAAACTGATTTTTATCATAGACATCAGATAAAAATTTCTTATTTCGTCCCACAAATTCAGCGCGCTGCCCAGGATTATCCATACCCAATACCCATTCTTAATTTGATCATTTTTTGCCATATACTTTATTCACTTGAAATGAATTTATATAGATCAGTCAGATTGATAACATATTTAAAATTGGGAAGATTTTTTAATATGTTTTGAGGTACGATACTTGGGGAATGATGAAATAATTTAAAGCTAGAATAAAATAAATCTGAAGCAAAGTGACAAAATATTATAATCTCTCTCACGAAAATGGAGATGTGTGACCTGTAAAACTACAGGATATATGGCTAACAAGTCTTTGCCAGAAATAGATCAGTATTTTGGAATATATGGGTCCATAAACTCTAGCTAGATATTGTTACAGCCTGTGTACCTAATTTGAGCATTATTTGTGTATATATTTGTCCCATGTTCATCAAAATACTCGTAGTAGGGGTGGACGATCCAAATAGCTTATCCTTTTGCGAAATTTTTCTCGTAAAAATACATTTCATTCCATCAAAATCGATACCGCAAATTTATAATCGAATTGCGAACCATCTAACACGCTCATATTAGGTACACCTGAATCTATGCAACGGAAAATTTCAACGTAATTTCCACCGACTGCATAATTTAAACATTTGCACAGGTAATAAGTATACAATACAACAATACAAACATTCTAAAAAAAATTTTTTTTCAAATTTTTTTTTCTCGGCTACTAGCTGGAAAAATTAGTTCTTCTGGTTGCTATTTCATTTGAATTTGTTTCAAAATAAAATAATGTAACGTAAATATAGTTTCAAAAACTAAAAATACACGCTTCAAGAGCCTGCTGAAGTCGCACTAAAAAGTAAACAATAAATATAATTACCTCAGTTTTTGCACAATAAAATTAACAAAATGGTCTTAATAATTAAAAATAATTTCACACTTCCATGCGGTTTGGTCTTTGACCATTTTTTTCTTTGTAAATATAATTTTCTAATAATATACGTAGGTTCAATAAATGGTGGTTGTGTTATCTTAATATCCTACAATATGCACATCCACCATCATTGACAATTCTCAATCGTTATCCCTTTACTCAAAAAGTAGGACATTGATTGGAACTTGGACTTGTTAGATGTAAAGGTAACTATAGACGGGATATTTTTAAAATTTTTGAATGAATCTACGCCTCAGATTTACCGCATGCTAGAAGCAAGAGTAAGAATATTTAATATTTATGCTTTGGATTTAGATTATATTGTTACTAAAGTCTTAATTCACGGTATATTATCTGTTTGGTTTGATTGCAACATTCAATTATGTACTTATCAATGTTCTCAAAAATTATTCGTCAAACCGTGAAATTGGATACAACAACGTGTAATCTCACACATAATCTCGAGGACTGGCCTCGCTGGCCGATCCCCATCTCACCAAGTGTTTGCTTGGTCATCTAGTTTTTAATTTTTTAACGATGAGTCCACTGAATCAATTTTCAAAGACTATTAAGCTTAAGCGTCCTTGGCGCACTAGTAGCCTCGTGGCAAAGTTCCGTCAAAAAGTTCCTTCTAAGCTATATAAGGGTGAAGGATTACCAGACAAAGTACAGACAGACAGACCATCGGCAATGAGTGACATAATTTTTCGTGATGTAAACATTATGAAACATCAAGAAAATACAATATCTCGAATTCTAAATGTGTCACGAAAGCAACAGTTCCTCGCCAACTGGCGTGGGAAAGAAAAATGAGTACTATTCTACGACGCGCGGGCAGAGGTGATGCAGTGAGAGATTGAAGTTTAAAAATTTACGTGAGCTCAAATTCATAATTACGTCAAAATAAATTAATATATCATTATATACAGCTATATACTTTAAAATATGAACTGTCGAAAGAAGGTGAAGCCTATCTTGGATATCTTTTAATCACTGTAATTTATTCAATTCCGTTGAAATATACGATCGTATAGTTGCGCAATATTTGTTGATTATTTTTATGTAATTAATAGTTCGCTGCCAAATGTGTTCATTAATTTCAGTTGCATGTCGAATAAAGAAAATAATTAAATTAATTACTGATATTATTAAATACGATAAAATGCTTTTTCATACACCTAAATTGAAGCCACCGTACGCAATGGTTCATGGTTAAATCGTCCATCCACCCGCAACCCGGATAATGGATAGTTATTCAAAAATACCAGTCACATGTCATCAATAAGTCAATTCTTATTTAATTCAAGCTCTTAGGAAATACTACCCACTTTACGAGGCTATAGCAAGGTGCTGGTGCATATTGCAAACACTATTTACTGGTCCTGACAGTTAAAACGTTGAAAAGCAGAACAGTATAAAAGCAAAGAGTTGCAATCACGCATCTAACCAATCTTAGATGGCGCTATTTTGTCTTCTCGCAAATCGTAACTACGATGTTAAGAGGCTTCAATTCCCCCTGGGTTCAATGGCAGTCCAGCGGCAAGTATCTACGGTAGAGAAAACGAGCTAATATCAAATTCACTATACTGAATTCACTTATTTTACGGCCGCGAAAGTTGAATATAGTAACATCTAAAATCTGAGTTTCGATCATTCGATATTGTTCATCACGCAGTACTTTTATAATACATTCATAGCAGAGTTGAGGCGTTTTTCAAAATTTGTTGCGTTTTTTTATGATTTTAGCCTAGTCCTTAACGTTCTAAATTTGATATACCTAGAAATATGAACAGTATTACTGAATTAATCTTAATAGAATTTGTGTTTCCTATTAACGCATAAAAATATCGTGTTACAAATTTATTAGGAAAAAATAAACAATGCATCAAAACCTTTCCTTGAAATTGATACTGAATATTATTTTGTCATCTGATTTGGGTTAGGTTGAATTAGTTATCAGAACTTACGATAAGCAATGCCCTTGTGAAAAATACAAATCATACGTAACGAATGTCTCATGAATATCAAGGTCAATGCCATAATCTTATTCTAAAGCAATACTCTGTACAAGTTGATTCTGCTGTCATAAATGGGGGTTGCCTTCCAGAAACAGGTTTGAGTTTGAAAATAACCGTGACCATACACTGACAGAAGAAGGTTCAGGATACTATAGAATGCCCCGCTCAATTTATCAAATCTGTGTTGTGAGGAAGTTTGGGCTCAATTGAACTCATAACGGTCAGAAACATGATCGTAAGATCGGGGCATAAAACAGTTTCTGGAGTTAAACTTATTCTTCCACAGACAGACAGATAGAACGACAGAAGACTAACAAATATTAACAAAATTCTGCTGAACTATCTGTGTCTTCAGTACGAATTCTTTATATTTTCTTAGTAAAGTCATTGCTCATTTATGCATCTCCTTTGTGGTCTCCGTTTCACCAGTTGCATATTGACAGGATTGAAGCTATACAGAATAAGTTTCTGAGATATTGTAGGTATAGGCTTCATATTTCTTGGGAATGGTGGACATAGCAGGATATGAGGGCAATGCGCAATGTAAGGAGTTTGGAAGGTGATCGAAAGTTTTCTGATTTATGCACATTATTTAAACTGATTTCAGGTGACTTACACTGTCCTGATCTTTTGAGCAGCTTCAATTTCCGAATTACAAGCCGAAACACTAGAAATAATTTTCTTTTCCATATCCCTTACCAATACAAACTAACTATATGTATAATAGTCCTTTGAGCCGTTTTTTCAGACTGGCAAATGGTGTTGGTTGTGACTGGCATTTCTCTCTCTCAATTCAAGTCTCAATGTCAAAGATTAGTTTAAATTAGGTTAAGTTCAATTATCATGTTCAATTATAAATATTTTTTGTAACTTTTGTTAATATTACTTAAAATTATTTATTGTTAATGATCATGGCTTTATAGAATGTTATTTTTGAAATGTGATATAATTACATAGTATTTGCCTTTTTATATATTTTGTTAATAACTTCTGTATAAAAAGGGGTGATCCCGTTAAATAAATAAATAAATAAATACACAGACAAATAGATCAATATATAGACCGACAGACAGACCGACAGGAAAGTAAACAGACTGATAGACCGTCAGACGAACCGACCGGCGAACCCACCGAAAGACCCATAAGCAGAGCCGCAGACAAATCCCACAAGACAAACATGTATTTTCCTGTTGTAAAGCATGTTCGCCATTACAATATATCTCTCGCCTTAGGTTTGGATTTTGAAATAGTCGCCAAATGTGTCAGGTGCGATTGAGTATGGACCCGTCCCTGCGCGCGTAAAAATGTTGTTCTGGTTTTCCATCCGCTGATGGTTTGACGTGGTGGCGGAGTAGGCCCATGCTGAAGCTGGAGCGTGCATTGTCTGTCGTTAGAGATGACGGCAGCGGTGTGGAGGTGCTTTGTTGCCACCAGCAACAAAGCGTTTCCTGCCCAGATAGCTATATACGTACACCATCACAGTCATAGCTCTCGGCTCTCTACGCTGCTGCCGCGTTCGTTCGCCTTCATTTCCCGCCGCAACATCGTATTGTCTACTCTCAGCCTTAATTAAGGCGAAGCCTTATCGGCAGCAGTGATAGTGAGACGGCGTGCGGTGCGGCAAGAAGTACAAGGAAGTAACAACATTCTTGGGAAGCAACACGCGGCGTTATCTGCTTTCCGTTCCTAGGATAGGAGTGAACACAAGTTAAGAGAAGCAACAGTTGTTTTGACAACTCGTGAACTGGTTATTAAAGGAAGATATGTGTCAAATAAATATTTTTATTACTCCTAGGTATACAATGATATGGAAATTAGTAATAAATCGTATTAAAAAATATGAACGCCACGATTTGGATTAATAAAAATCCCATGTTTGAACACGCCTCAGAATAATAGCCGGTTTGAAAACATAACACAAGATATTTCCAATTTCCCTTATTTCCAAATTACGTACAGCTTAGCTGTGAAAAAATTAGAAAAGATATTATTGAATCATCTCAAAATAATAATCATCTACTACTTATGGAAGTATTTAGAGGAGTTTATTAGATCGATTTTAGATTTGAAAGTCAAATTCTTCGACTTTTCATTGGATTTTCGCTGGATGGCTTTCCATTTCCCTATAAAAATGTTGTTACTCTAGCAATCTTATGTAGTTATCATCCAAACCAAATTAGCGCCACTTTGCATTTAAAGAATCAATGTGACAGAATCAGTTTCAATAGTTATGAAATTGTTGATTAACACCCTATAGCTTGGAAGCAACTAACTTAAAGCAATAAAATGTCATACCTAATTACTACTGTGGAGGGAACGGAATCTGTATCCAGTGTCGTAGCTAAGAATTCTGGCGCCCCGGGCAAATTCAGTAATTTGCACCCATTTTTTTTAAATGAATAAATTAGAATATTTTGTTTCCAACACCTTCCACACATTGCATCGTTGATTCTTTAACCGACAATAACTTTGAGCCAAATCAACAGATAACTTACAGAGCTCATTAAACGCTCACTTTTTGGAGATATTTATATTTCCAACAAATGTTACATTAACCATTTTCAGCTATCACTGCATGCAAATGAGGAATTTGACATAAACAAACCCACCGCCTTTTTAAAATGGCGGCTATTCCCAACCCCCTACGACCCCACATAATTGGTATTTCCATTGTCAATTATACCTGAACAAATACCAAAGCAAAATGTGTATATAAAAATGCAATTTCATTCTGTACATAACTTGGTAGTGATACATTATCCATCATACTGAAGTTCAGACATGTAGATTCTAGATACTCTTTTTAGTTATGAAATCTTGTGTATGAATTCCACAATTTTAGCTTAACGGCATGCATACATTACGTGAGAGTGAATGAATGGTTTATTCATGAGTTGATAATGAAGTATATTGGACATGTTTGATATTCGAAACAAGGATGAATCACAATAGGGACATTATGACGGATGAATAATTTGACTTTTAAATGCTTTCTCTTAGTCATTTTTTCAATTTTCTTTTAAACAACTTTAGATTTTCAATTTCTGGATGTAGAAGTTGAATTCAGATCCTTCCAAGAAATCCTTCTCATAGTAGCAGCTTTAAAAGTCCTTTTTAAATGCAAAAAATAGTTAACTTATAGCATTAAGTAATATATTACATAGATAATCCAAGTATTCAAATAATGTATATTTCAAGTACTAACGAAGACTGTAGGTTTTGAGGTAACAAATTATTTATACCCTTGAAGATAAAAGCCATAGTATATAGTATATGTGATATTTATTTAATCATAAACCACTTTAAAGCATTTAATATGAGCCTTATATTGGTACCCTTTCCACAACGCATGGAATTGTGGAGAATTTGTAGTCGGTCGTGGTTTGAGCAGCATAATGAAGTGAAGTAATATTCAAGTATTATATATCGTTAACCTACTGACAAATGTGATGATATTTTTCTCAAAAATTAATTTTTTTTAGATATATTCAACATACCTAACATACCCAAATATTTTATTTCATTCAAATACTCCTTATTTTCACCATGGATTTTGATATAACTTTTAATTCTTATCTTGTGGTTGACTCCCTGCTTCATTATATTCTTATCTAACCGGTAATTTAATCCACATAAGATTGACAGAAATACATTTCCTAACGTTTCGGCTGTCCCTGCAGTCTTCAGTAAAGTACAAACTTAAAATTCGATTTTGAAATTATGGAGACAATAACATTTTAAACTGCTTCCAGAGAATATGCATTCCATTTGAGGTCCAGTAGAGTATTCCATTTCTCACAGTGGCAGATTCACGTATTTCTTTTCTAGACCAAATAACTCAACATCTAATTGCAAAACCCTGAGGTATGTTATATCAACATTCTCCTTTTGAAAAGTAATATCTGAATATTCAATAAATTATGGTATTCCATTTAGAAAAGCTTTGGTATGAGGCCCAATAACAGTACACTACAATTATATACCGTGTATATGTGAACTTTTTTTAAACGTTCAGTATCCAAAGCTAAGAATTTAACAGAGAAAAACGAAGCATACCAATATATTTTGTATTTATATATTGGGATGAAACGTCTGCCAGTGTCCCCAGATCAAAAATATGGTAGTGTCTCTTGTAAACAAATATGGCTAGTGAATATGGTCAAGTGACTCTATAAAAAAACAAGTACCTAATAGTTCGAATACTAAAAACATTAAATATGTGATATATTTTTATCTCTACAGAGCTTGAGACAATGTGGAGATGTGAGAGTGAAAATAGAAGGAATATATATTGAACATATTGATGCATTTCAGTATTGTAGAGGATATGAGTAGAAATAAAGGATAAGTAGTCAAATGCATTACAAAGATACGTAACTTATGATACGTTATGGATAGAAGTTTCTTAAACAGAGAAGATATATCCAAACAAACAGAAACCAATATGAATGGAATCTTGGGCTCTAACAAAACCAAAAAGGCAAATTACAAGCTACCGAAAATAATTATTGTAAGAATGTAAACGGTATAATAAGAACGGAGAAAAGATAGAACCATGTAGATCACAAAGTTATTAATAGCTGATAGGCTGTAGGCGCTTGCAAAAAATGAGATATGACATGCCTGCGAAACAAATATGAGAAAATAAAGTGCATGGGAAAAAAGAGGTAGGACACTGAAAACATGGAAAAATACCAAAGGAGTATTACTACATCTGATAAGACTGGAGAAAGCGAAGAATAGTGAAGTATTACAAACCCTACACCCAGATGACGACCGTCATGTTGAAGCATCGTTGAATTCACCGACTATAAGTTGATCTATACGGTGCGACAATGCTGTAGGAATAATCGAAACGCGAACAATCTAATTCTTACACAATTCAGTATTATCAGATTTTTGTTTTAACATATTCGACCGGCGATTACTTTCCTGAAATACGAATTCTGCAGCCGAATGAGGAACTCTCATCTACTGTACAACGAACGATACAATAGAACATTTAACGGAACACCTTTTGGATGAAATCCTAGGATAGAATCGGATACACATACATGTTTATTCTCAGAGGATTCGTTCGTGATCAAATTACCGTCGACTTAAAAGATTTAGAGGTAATACCGAAACCGAAAACTAGATGTGGGATTGCGCGCCTAGAAAATAATAAATCAAATATCCATTTAACTTGTCTGCCATCGTGATATGTTGTCCTAGTGGAGGTGTGATGTCGACGTGAGATAATATATCTTCCTTCACGTGATCCGATTGGAAATCATAAAAGGTACGTTTACCGTTCAATCACGATTGCAATAACCATCTATTATTCAATTCCTAAAACTACTCCTTCCATAATCTCCATTTTCCATATTATCTACTAACAATACAGTTCCCACACCTCAAATGAAAGACGTATACTTATTATATGTATATTACAAATGTGACTACGACATACCCTTAATTTTGCAGCATGTGAATTGGAGGCAGGCAATTTAGACGCTAAAGAAAAAATAACAAGATAGGACTTCCAAGATTGACAATATGTCCAATACGAGAATGAGTCTTAGTTTTTCTAGAAATAAGTAATCTCATTGGAAGTGTCATCAAGGACGCCCATGCCAAAGGCGTTACTAATAGCGTAATAGTGTGATTGACTGATCCGAGCTGTGTCAATTAGAGTTCTATTAGCAGGGCAATCATTAATCGCTGATGCTTTGGGCAACCTGCTACTGTTATTAATATGTATTTACACGTACTCGCATGGGTAGTGCAATGCCCACAGGCTCAGACAGGCCTCAAACTATGCCATCATTTCCAAGTGGATGAGCAACTTGATACTGAATACCATGCTCTGTACATATAAAAATAATAGTATACTGTTACCAAAACGCACAATAAGAACGCTCCATTGATCTGAGAAGAAGAAGGAAAACATCACAGAACACGGAGAAATCATATTTACACCAACAAGTGCCGACCACGTACAAAATTTCTGGTACAAGCAATTCACCTTAACATATGACACACTTACAAACCGAATCAACAAAGCTATACTCCAACCCAATAGGCTCCCCAAATTCCTCACACAATGCGTCACGTACATAAAACCCAACAACCCAGCAAGTTTTCGCGCAATCACCTGCCTTAGTGATAGGTACTGCCAGATAAATGATATAAATGGATGACTTGAAACTTTACGCCTACGGACGACGCGAATTAGATACCTAAATCGCTAAGGGTGGTGCAGGAGTAATCGTGCTATTGGCATGGAGTTAGGAATAGACACAGATGGTCAAAGAAAAGCGTAGCTGGCTGTAAGCAGAATCCGATGCGTCACAAATGAGTAAATGACTCCGTGCAGTATAAGCGAAACCTTTCTATGGCCAGGGTTGACAATCGTAAGTCGTTCGACACAACGTCTCATGGACTCATTGTGCGTGTGTTAGATTGTCTTGCGGTAGACGATCAAATAGTGAGATGCATAAAACAACTGATGACTCTCTGGAAGACTCGGTTCACCATTACATCTGGTGGAACCAATGATCGAACAGAGCAGGTATCATTCATCAGGAGAGGAGTTTTCCAGGGAGTCCTTGAGTCCCCTGCTCTTATGCATCTCACTTTTACCGCTGTCCATAACGCTGAGAAATATGAGAGGATACAGCTGTGACACACCCAATAACCAGGAGGCACTAGGTCACCCATCTGTTCTATATAGATGACCTTAAAATTTATGCCTGCGGACGACGCGAATTGCATCTACAGCTATGCCGGACTATATTCATGCTAATGAATTCACAATTGACATGGAATTCGGGATATACAAATACGCAATGGTTCATCGTTCATCTCAAATCTCAAGAAAGGAAGATTCGATTCACGTATGCCATTGTCAAGCGGCCATTATTTTGGTTGGAAAACATGATTGCCAGATTAGCAAGATTTCTATGCAACGTTGCCATATCGTTGTTTTTATTTGTGGATGGTATACTTATTTCTTCCAATAATCCTTAAAATTGCAAAATTATCATTTGATGGGTTGCTACGAATAATAATCAAACTCACAGATTTAGCCAATCGATAAAGGGCAGGCAAAATAAACGATATACATGTTTGAACATGTATTATATTCAGGAAGCACACAAAACAAATTAAAAATCAATGTACACATTTAAATATACAAGTCTACGTTTAGGTCTCCGATCCTTGTTGATACCTGTAAAGAATAGAGTAACCTAATACAAAAGCAGTCTTTCTCGAGATGATGATATATGTAATCGGAATCAGAAAAGTTATTACAAATGCGCAAATTCATGCAATTAGTAATATTAATATCTGGAGACAATCCACAAGTATTTTTCCATAGGAGAATTCTTCTAATCCTTGGGAAATCTTATTTTTTTCTTCGCGGTTTACCCCTGGACAGAAACTTGACTAATAATAATATGGACAGGTACAAGTTGGGAATTTACATATGAATTTCTTGGAAAAGTTTCATCGTGAACAATGTTCAGGAAAACTAGGCTCAATAGTATAAAAATCTAACTTTGTACCTATCTAATAAATTAGCTTACTTACCTGAAACAGAGAGCATTTATTTTTAAATTTGTATACAATAAATTGACATGAACAATATTTTATCTCTAACATTTTCCAACGTACCTTTACTCCAACACTAACCAAGAGTGATAATCCTCTCTCCAATAGCTGATGTTAGGAAAATGAGGTCATTTGTGTAAACAATTGGAGGGAAATTTTTGATTATAACCGAATGGCACATCCACTATCACATCTGTCATATAAGCCGCCATTATTTTGGTGGGTAATCAGAGCTGTCAGCTTGTGTTTTGCAGCATCGCCCTGTTTCCCATTTGATATTACTAGCTCAAGTGCTAAATATGCCCCCATGGTGAAGAGGAGGAATAGCTTGTAGATGGAAGTATTTTGCATCATCTACATGCCGGAGAGACCTATACCTATTTCAGAGGGGCGTAGTGACGTACCCAGGAAGCGGATATAGAGTCTCTCCGCCATAAGTATTTGCATAGACTTTGGAAGATCTGGTCATCAGAACTGTCCGCGAAGGACAAAGTGACTGCCACAAATATGTTTGCGGTCCCACTGCCCACTGTTGTTATACACCTTCGGTGCCATCCACTGGACTGTGAATGAGCTGCGACAACTTGACACTGAGACCCAAAAAGGATGAACTTACTAATTTCTCAGTATATCCTTTTCAAGTCTCCTGGGAGGGCGTGGACTATTGACTTAGGAGTGTCTGTAGATCAGAGAGAAAAACACTTAACTGCAAATCTCATTATACCTAGTACATAATAGTGTCAAATATTTTAAATTAAATTAAGACACCTAGGAAAGCGTGGACTATTGATACTTTTTTATCGGTAAGGGTGCGACTACAGAACATATATAAGGTTAGCCATGATAGCAAACTTAGCCAAAAAGTTATTTTGCCAAAAACCAGCTACCCTTTTTTGACAATGAATTCGCGCATCAATGATTATGGGGGATCTGTTGAAAAAGTGACCAACTGTAAGCAGTAAATAATGGTATGGATTCCTCTAGAATAGCGCTAGAGTATCAAAGGAGTTGGAATGAATTTAGCAGTTGTAGACGGAGTGAAGTGCACAGAGTTGAAATGTTTTATACTTTTTGTGATTAGGATAGTTAGCATGTAGATAATATGACTAGAGTATACAGAACCTCAATTATATACGTAGTCTATAATATTTAGTTCAATAAAAGTGCGCTATAACAAAGCGGATATTATTCTTTCCTTGTTTAATTTTCTGTACTTCTTTAGTTTTTTCGGCGCTTCCTTTAAAATGTAGCAACGTGCTATACTAGCGCCACCATAATTTAACTATATGCAACGGACACTTTTGGATACACAGAGATGGTTCTCCTTAACCTCTACCCTCCATACTTCTGATGATCTATGGACGCTTCATTGTCATAACATCTTAAACTTAACCTAACCTCATTTTTCCAAATTCAAAAAACAATAAAGGTGCACATGAAAACTGTCGATTGAAAGTTATGAGTGTCTTTCACGACGAAATTGAAATCGAAGATTTCGAATACGAAGAGGGTGTATATCACTATCCTTGCCCCTGTGGAGATCGTTTTGAAATTTCCAGGGTATGAACTATTGTAGACAGTTTAGACTGTATGATATTTATCACATGCTCATTATTTCAGGAAGATCTTCTTGCTGGAGAAGAAATAGCTACCTGTCCCAGCTGTTCGTTAATTGTCAAAGTTATTTATGACTTGGTAAGTGCATAAAATGATGATGCTAATCAATCTAAACCAGTGCCTCATAAATCACATACATAATTAGAAAAGAGAATTTAAATTGCTCTAGAAAAGGTGTGCCATATTATGCTACATATATCATGAAATAGTCTGAAGCTGCATAAATGTGCAAGCAAAGAACTAAGAAAAGTTATTTTCTGGTCTTGTTAGTTGATATCAGCCATAATGATTTTTTGTGTAATTGATATTAATAAAAATAGCCACAAATGTCTAATGGAACAGTTTTGAAAATATGTTTTGTTCCTTAGTTCTGTAATCACCACTAAACATAACTCCAAGTAGAATGTCATTGTTTGATATATACCTAATATGTTTGTATGTGATATCAACAACACAGATATAAGATTAAATGTACCAAAGATGTATAATTTATTGTTCATAAAATAATTTTCCAGGATGCATTCACTGAAAAACAATCAGAAATTCAATCACTGTCGGACAATTTGAAGAAACTGGAACTAGCACATTAAAGGCATACTGTTATAAAAAAAAAACTAAATATGTCAGGAAGGGGCAGAGGTAGAGGAGGGAGGGGAGGAGCTACCAGGACATTTAACAGAGATCAGTTGAGTCAAATGGGTGTAACATCTAATGAGACACTACCAGGACCTGTTACCCAACCTCCACCACTGTATCCTCTAATGGACAGAAAACCTGTACCTATTACGGTAAGATCTGCTCTGCAGTGACAAATACAAAAAACTATAGTTTTTTTATCTAGTGATGGCATAACAGTCATTTTAACTCGTATTTATAACCAAGAATTTCACATCTTGCTCAACCCCACACTACAAAGTTGTGCCTCACAAAATTCTTGCTTGTATGATTGAAATACCCTTTTTTTTTCTTATAGCAATCACCAGAAATGGACTACCTTTTAATACTGAGGCAAGATTTCATAGATAGAATGCAGATATCTGGCTCCTATCTGAAAATGCCTGAATGCAAAAAACACCAAGCAGAACAAACAATAGACAAACTGGTAGCTCAGCTGCCTCGAGTTAAGGAGAAGTTTGATTGGAGATTATTTCCATCAGAGTTGAGGCCAAAAGCGATGGCTAAAAGGACTAAGAAAAAATTGGAGCAGAATATCAATGTAGAAAAAAGGTATGTGGTGTCAATAGATATCAGAAGTTAAGACCATCCTCATATGATCATTCCTTGTGATTGCTAAGTCTGTATCATGATCACACATCATTTTTGACTTATAGGTAATAAAGCTATCTACCTAATAATTTCACATTAACTAATTTCATCTTTACTGTTTAACTGTTGTAATTTTTGTTGCTGGATAATGTTATCAACCACTAAATCGAGTTCCCCACTGATAATAGATGGATAATCATTGTAATCACATAATTTTTAAAATTTGAATTATGGTGTTTGTATATTTCATGAACTGTGACAGACAGAAAGGATATTGAAGACACACTGGTGAAACAAATCTTATGTTTCTATTACATCATCGGATGAAGACTTGATTATGTTATGGTTTAATATAATAAACCTGCAATCTAGTGCTACTATTGTTGGTTTTAAACTGCGGCAACATTCCTCGATATTCAAAGATTTTTGGACGCTCAACGTGAAAAGCTATTATGTTGTAGAATTAACAGGACTTCTGATTGAAAAAATTAAAGTCCATCTTGAAATGCTTACATTTGGGCATTTTTTTCTAAATAAGAATCTACGATTAGCTGACGATGTGTACGCTGTTCTCTACCATGTGTATGAAACAAATCGCATGAAATAGCAGGTTCTGTTTTATGAGATTTGTGTTTGGAACAATTCTCTTTCACCTCTTCTTTAAATACATAGATTGTGCGAAGATGAGAAAAAGCTCGTGTTTAATGAGATCTCTTTTACCAGTGGGTCACGCGCCTTAGACTGCTAGGCCTCTACATTGCGATGTCACATATACATTTGCCTACTCCAATGGCCAGAGAATTACTGACCTGGGTGGCGTGTTCTCCAGAATGTGCGCGATTGTAAGTGGGAGAAATACAGAGATAGTGGCGCAGGCATCATTACAAGACGGATTTGTATCGTCTCGACACCGCAGTGCTGTGCTCAAAGGATCTAAGCCATCGACACTGAATGCTGGAGACCCGGGTTCGAGTCCCTTCCAAATCAAAATTTTTGTTTCTAAAATTTTGTCTTTAATGCTCCTTTCCTGTATTCACACTGGCATATCCTAATTCATCCGACTAGTCTTCTGTACAATAGGAAAATCCATGCTTGTTTTTGAATCTGTCATTATTATAATTATGTCTGTATGTCTGTCCTGTAGTCCTTCAAGATGTAGAGGTTGTATTATATTTTAAAATAGATCCAGCTGTGAAAAACCCAAACCAAATGCAAAACTTTGCTGACAAAACCCATCTTCGGATTTTTTTGTCTTGAATAGATCAAAAAACTGAAGTGTGTTTATGAACATCCAAATTTTCTCAGTACTTGTCAAGTTAATCTTGGCATAATGATCGCTTGTTTACTTTCAATGGAAAAAAACAACTGTAGACTTGAGACTATTCACCTACTCAGTGCCTTCACTACTTTCAGGATTGAAATGAAATTTTGATATTTCGGGGCGAAATCTTGTTCAATACACGTTTATGACCCATAATAGTCAAACATTCACTGGCTTCCGGAATTGAAGAAAATCTTCATTGCTATTTGAGTTTTCACATTTTCAAGCTTAGTTCCAAAATAAGAATTTTTCACTCATCAAAATTCCTAGTGCGTCGTTAAATTGTTTTAGGGTCTTTAACCTCCTGTGAACATTCTCAAAAATAATGGAATACAAAAAGCACATTATTCTAGTAGCAAGTTTCCGGGTGTACACACAAAACTTGTTCAGGTACCAAATGTTCTTCCATTTGTAGATTGGAAGTATTAGAAAAATTAGAAGAAAAATCTGAGGATGTAGAAGAAAAGCCAAAAAATGATGATGATGATGATGAAGAAATTGAGCAAATTGATGAAATAGAGGAAGATGAAGAGATGGATGAGGGAACAGACTACGCAAATAACTACTTTGATAATGGGGAGAACTATGAGGATGAAGATGATGCCTTAGAAGATGGTCCCATTTACTGAAAATATTGTGATTTGTACATATTGATATATCCAAAAAAAACTCCATTTTTTGTATACAATTTTTTATTTAAGTTGTATATATATATAATTTGTTTGGACATATAAAAAGCTGGTTCAAAATACATGTGGTATAAAAAATGAAGGCACAAATGTTTTGATATACCTGATAATTTTGTTGTATGTATATTGTATCATAAACAATAGATCAATAAGGAAATTGTTTGATCTGAAAATAGATTTATGATGTGATCATTGCAAGTTTGGAAGCAGGTACAGTGTCATTGATACAAAGGAAGGAGAATCCATAATATCATTACTGGTTTTGCTGCACAGTTATCAAATTCTTACCATAAACTATTTTCGAATATTGTTCTAAATATCTATAAATATATCCTTCACAGTGTATTTGAATTTTGAATCAGTCGGGGGCCCTTATTTTGGAATTTTAACAATATAGTGCAAATTTTATTCCTTCAAATGCTGAACATTCTATTTAGTTCTTTTAAATCAGTGTCAGGACTGTGAATATTTGGAAGCGAAATGACAGATCTGAACATGTCACTAATAAGGTTAAAAAACTGTCGCTACTTATCATCACAAGGCCTACTTTATATATAGATTTGTCAAGCAAAGTTATTTAAAACAATATGGTATTGTTTTAAAATCCATAATTCAAGATTAATCATCTCCTCTCCCCCAGCAAACATTTTTATTAGACAAAGCTCATACATAATCAAGGACTTGTATGCAGCTGTTCTGATTTTTGTTTTGCATGATCACCTCAAAAATAGAGAATTAGATGTTAGCAACAAAACAAAATGCTATGTGGGCTCCTTTGAGAACATGCAGGCATTCTACCTCAAATTTAATAAAATCAAATCAGACCAAAAAATGTGACATACGTTTTTTTGTAATGTTGACAACATGAAACTTTAAAACAATATCATTTCCAAACATGGATTTTTTGATATCACAAAACTTCTCCCATACTGCTTGACATCAGTTTCACAGTAACACGAGTACTGCTGCGTATTTAAGCATAACAAATAAGCTTCTAATCAGTAATGATCATATATTTGCTTTTGTAAATATATGATGATAATGATATAGGCTTTTTGTATACTCCAAATGTGTGAGAGTGAAACAGTACTTCCTTGTTACACCTGATTTTATGTTTTATGCGGAAAAGTATATTATGTATCATATTCAGTTTATTTTACGACAGCGTGATGGAGCAAAACCTCTATTGTCTCTTTTATATCCTGCTTTACAATATTATAAGTAATAAGTTCCAGTTGTAACCCTAAATCCTCCTTTTTGTATCTTTCAACAAACTGAACCCAGCCTCCTAAACTTATTATTAATGTAGAATCAGTGCAATCCTCTGTATAGTAATAAATTGTCTTTTCATATTAACTTAGATCAGAGCCATGATTTAGATGATACAAATAATTTTTTTGTTTTTGAATCATTCAAAAATGAAAGTAGATTGGATTGGTAGTTCCCACACTTTTGTATATATCTGTCTTAAAGTACGGCCAGACAGAAGAATATAATTGTAATTAAAATTATACCTGTGATAAAGAAAGAAAAATACGCACAAAATATTATTTCAAAATTTGTACGTATATTTTGGACAATGCTTCAAAGTAGATATAAACTTAAGAAATAAACAAAAAATAAAGTTTGACGTATTTTGAAATCATTAGTGCATTAATGAAAAATCACTAGAATGTTCAATACTGCTAAGTTGAGTTTTGTATATTCTTCAAACCATTTCAAGCGAGGACAAGAAATAGGGTTCTGAAAATGTCAATGTATTCATATTGTCGTAAGAAATCACATTAATTCGTGGGAAGAACCGAATCAATCTGCGAAAATGATTTTACACATAGATTCATCACACCTCTGATCAGAATAATTATAGTACGGATGATCCCTAAAAAAATAGTAAATCAAGATATGGAGCAAATCAAATTTGGAACCCACTCTTAAAAAACACCATGAAAGATGTTTAACCTTCTCTAAAATAAGAATACAATCCATATAACATTCAAATTGATTAAATATTACTTGTTTTGCATCGAGACCATTGATGAAGACTAGTAGTATAAATTGTCATTATAGTCAATATTTTCCTAATAAAACATGAACAGGATAGATATAGGTAGATCTGTTTTAATGGATATCCTCAACAAAAAATAGATAATAGATGCCCCTACTTTGTAATTACTTCGATTGCATTTTAGCATATACAAGAAATACATGGCACAATTGTCCATATATGGATAAACATTTTTGAAAGTTTTCTAGTACTTCAAAGTTTAAAAGCCTTAATTGATTATCTTAACGATTATAATATCTGAAAGAATAGAATATGATGAGGGCATTTCGACCATAATGGATGAAGCTTCCTAGAGGGTTACCCTCAACCCTGATGCAAAAACTCACAAAATGATGTTACCATGATACATGAAGAAAATAGAATATTCCAAACACAAATTCTACTAATTATGGAGAAGGTTTTTGTTGATGAACAATACATATCTGAATCATTTTTATTGTAGATGCTCTTACTTTGTGAAACTCTTCCATCACGCAGATAGACTGATTGTGTATTTAAGACACAGTTTCACAAATGAAACTTTCTTTCAGAGAGGCGTTTCGATTTATATTTAAATTATCTGTTATTGGAAATGAGATGCTGTCATCCTCATTTGCATATCATAAATGGAAATTATAATTTTCAGCTTGACTTATGTAGCAATCGTTCGAAAACTTCTCATTGTATTTAATAACTTATGGAAGACAGAATGTTACTATTCTTTTAATAATAATAATAATGTTTAGGGTATACACAACTATTCAATTACTGTTGCTCTGAAAAGGCTTGCATAGCAAATTTCTAACTATTTTACAGATCAACTAGAAATGATATAAACGAAGTCCACAAATACATCTATCCTGTTCCACTAGCAACTTAAGGCAATGCAAATCTCATTTGTATAATCAAAAATTTCTTAATATATAAAATTGAACTAATTAGAAGCGTTCCTTTTCAGGTATTAGCTAGTTTTTAACTATGGAAGCATGCATCATCGTAACAGTGAACTGATCTTCAAAAATGAAGAACAAGAAAACATATTGTACATATACAAAAAAATTGGAATACTTGTAAATTTTGAAGATCACTTCATGTTATTTCTACCTAAATACATCCACCCTCCAAGTAATGCAAACATATAAAAAGGTGAAAATCTAAACACTAAATATCACAAAAATAAAAGTGTTGAGAAAATAATAATTAAATCACACTGCTTAGCATCTTAAAGCATATTACTGGATGACGCTATGAATGTACACAACAGTCAGTATCAAAATGCAGCGAGTATGAACCTAGCTTCACTTTATTGGATAATGTTTTTCAATTAAAGTTTTGTTAAATTAATCAAAATAATGATTTCGCTAAAAATGTCTGTTAACCAAAAACATAGCTACTTCAATCAAACAATAGAAAAGCATAAAAACCAGATAATTCTTGAATTCCTATTGGTTTGTATCCATTATTTACCGCAAAATTGCACTTGACCATTCCTATGGCGCACGAAAGATGAACACTCTGTACTTGAACCAAAATTACAGAAATTGTTCAAGCTGATCACAAAACCATTTCAGTAAGGTAAATATCATTTTTAAATGAGTATTACACTTACAACCCAACAACAACAATCACTCAATGTTTCTTAGTAAAGTAAATTGTCTTCTAATGCTGCAATAGGAACTCTAAGCCATAATATGATTTTTATCTTTCTTTTGAACAAAATGCCATGCGAACCCTTCACTGCACTGCATAATGAATTTGAATAATTTGCTTATCCAGCTTATAAATATTTGCCTATTAATTAAATTAACAGTCTACCACATGAATAGTACGCTCACTATACGCTATGAATTATAGTATGCTTATATAGGTTTTACCACAGTTGTTTTCACATAAAGGCAGCTACTATTACTGGTTGGTGCAGACAAAATATGTTGATTAAAGATCCTAAAGAATGAGTGTGAAACTATAAGGCATAGAGGTTCCTTAATATAACTATTTGGTTCACATAGTAAAAAAATTATTACATTCGGCGATCCGAATGGCATGTGAAACTTTTTAATTCCGATTAGTAATGTCAGTACGATGTTGCCACCCAATAGACACAGGATTGACTCAAACATATCGGTTACATTTAAAATAAGCCCTCTCTCTTATTTCTCATCTGAGTTCAATATTATTAATTCTAATATTACACTTGAATTTGTTAATACCGATTATTTCGTATAATCTTTATATTATATATTCGAAAGCCTGAATGAAACTCGATTGATATCACTACAACAGATTACCCAAAACCATATAATATTCTGATAAGTTTTACCACTGCTCTCAGTAGCAACAGCTCAAAAGGACTCGACTGTTTTCCCCAGCTAGATTGCTAGCTTCCTGTTGGGTTCAGAGGCCACAGAGACAACCACATGATAAGTTTCAAAAATAACATTCTACCTGTTGAGCATTTATACTATACTAAATTTGCTTACGGACAATAGACTTTCTATCTTCGTGAGAGGTTACCTATAAAAAAGTGGTTAATGTGTCATAGGAGTTTTTTATAATCTAAACTGATGCCATGCTAAAATTAGCACTGAGCTATTGAAAATCAGCATAGAGATATAGCAAATACGGTATTGATGAAATGGCTCCAAATGGGACAATACTTTCCACGGAGAACTTAACTGAATTGAGCTCATATGAGCGACGTGCTACTGTGCGAAAATTGTTTTCGAATAGAACACACCTTCCAAATTTTCTGATATTAGGAAGATGTAGAATAATACGGTTAGATATAAAAAATGGATGCTGAAATATGGGAGCTAAACAATATCATTCAAGCACAAATAGAACCTATCAGAATCATGATTTGAGCTTATCAGGTTAGTTGGTTAGTTGAATGCTTTACATAAAGTTTAATATGTTTATATTTTTCACATTATTTATAAAGCTGACGTTTTCATTATTTTGGGAACAAACGTGACGGCTTAAATTTGGTATGTTTAATTGGAACGATCGACTTTATTATTTTTTGTTTGTAGAAAAATCATATAATAAGGTGTTATTCAGGCCCAGCGTGCAGCAATCAACTGAAAGGCGAAGACAAGTGTTGAGTCCATCATGAATATGCTATCAAAAGTGTAACTAGCATGCCGTTCACTAAGAAATAATGTTCGTTTGGATATTGCGGCTCTTATACCACCATTTCTCAACATCTGAATTGTCATTTGAATACTAATGTTACTATTAACTATCCCAGTATCCTTAAAATTTCACAAACATACTATTGTCAACATAAACCGTATTACCTAAATTACCATAACAGCCCCTATCACAACTTTCTGCAGAATTCTGTAGGAACGACATTTATCAACTATCATTGTTGTAAACAATTACAAAGTCTTTTTAAATATATTCATTATAAAAATATATCGCATCGAAAGTGATTGGTATTTGTAGTTCAGGAAATATAAGACATGTATTTCTGTTTTCTAAATGTAGATACATGCGTATCACTCATTTGTATTGCTATCGGTTACATTGATGCATTATAAAAGGCATTTGGGGGCTTACTGTTACTCTATTCTGCTTGATTATGTCACTAAAACTATAAATATTACGTTTTTCAATTAACAAATTATATATACGTCTTTCTACGACCACCACTGTTACACACTAGTATAAATAACAGAACATCATCAACTTGAAGATCTAAGTGAGCAAAATTAAGTTAACGTCATAATGGGAAAACAAAACTATTAATGTATACCATACACCTGATGATGTTAGAGCGGCCGTAAAAAAGTGTGTACCCTTTGAGCAAAAAGCGCCATTGTCATTCTTGCATCTCTACTACACGAGCGACGGTTTAGCGCTTTTTGCTCAAGGTACAAAAATAAAATTTCTCCAATTGCCCAAACACTGCGTCATACTGTAACACCTAAAACGCAGTAAAATGTCTACCAAAATATGAATATGAGAAAATCAAAAATAATACAGTAAAGATATGTTTGCATTGTATGTATGTTGTACACAGAGGCGGGATAGTAGATTTATTGGCAAGCTGCAAATACTATGGGAAATTATACGAATAATATTTGAGTATATACAGGATATTGCACCCCTCCATGGCATAGCAACGATATGTTATTTCTTCTTTACACAACAGCTCAAACTTCATTTGGATAGATCCTTTACAAATTGTAAGAATATTAATATAATTATACTATTGGGCTTGATTTTTTTCAATTATTCAGTTATTTGATACTTTGTTTGCATAAAGACCCATTTTTGACAATCATAGTAGGCGTCGGAAACACACATTTGCCTTCAAATTAAACAAATGATAAAACGTGTTCCAATAATTATGGCCTACTGGAAATTTACGATGCATCCAACTTATGAACACAGTAAATTTTCGATGAATTTCAAATGGCTCAAACTAGTTCTAAAGATTTTTTTACGAATTATACAGCATTTTTTCTAACGGAAATTTATTTTTTCCACGTCTGTTTAGTTATATGATTTAGAAATTGGACATTATGGAATTACCTAAAATAGAAACTTTGTGAATTTTTTGAAATTATGTAAAATCTATGTAGCAGTTGAGAGATCGATTACCTCGAAAATAGAAACAGACAAACAGCCAGCAAGAAATGAACTGCATGAAATCCAATTACCAATTCAATTCTTTTTTACCCTGCTTATGCGTGAAGCTTGAGAGTTTTCTTATTAAATAAACCCGATAAGATGGATAAATAGTGCGCCAAAAACAAAACAAAAAATATAAAAAAATCAAAATTCAATTCTAACGTACGATATACTCGTATTAATCTTTACCAGAAGTGCATATCAAATACATTTAATGTTGCAGGGTATCTTTTATTTCCTTATAGTTCTTTTTTACTCTACTCTTGTACTTTGAGTACTCATCTCTGTTCCTATGATTGTTAGCAAGCTAATAATAAACTCAACATCATATATTTTCTGAGTACTTGACCGTTGAAAAAGTTGGAACTCCACAACGCTCAGACCAAATGAATTACATCCGTTTGCTCGTGTAAAATTGACATTTCTAGGTTTTGTGATGATCGACGTAGACGTTAACTGGCATTCCGACAGTTGACGCAATACTTGTATCGAATGGAAAATATTTAAATCTGACCTAAGCCCAGATTTTAACCTGTTTGAAAACGGGTATATTGATCGAAAATGTATTTGGACAATCGGAGAAGAGAACTTTTCATCAACAGTTTCCGGGTATAAACACTACTAGATAAAAATAAATCTCATAAAATAAATAAATTACATAAAAATGAACTAACTATGATTCACACTTGGCTGTGGCTGCCTATTATACCCTGTACTGGGATGAAACACCTTGTAATACAATAGCATGAAGAATATACCAAAAATGAACGGAATCACATTTAGGAAAATAATTGGAAGATAATATATCATCGACTTTAACGTCTCATCCGCTGTCACAATCCAAACTACGTTGGCTATGGTATTTTCAGCGAAGAGGATACTGTAGAAAATGAGGTATTTCGTGAATGTGGGGCCCTCTACCAGCACCACATGCGTAAACACGTACACAGCGCCGAAGATCGAGTAGAATAAAAAGTTATACATGGCGTTGTGATCGCAAAAGTTATTCTTACTGCTCGTCAGAGAGAGCCACATGGTCATCACAAACCAATGGCCGATCAGCACTAGGATCGTCTCGGCAGGGAAGATCGTAGCTATCACACTAATACACAAGATGCGTGAAACTGAAAAATTGAAGTAATGTAGATTAATTCAGTACTTTCCACGAATTTTTAAAGTAATCCGCAGATAACGAGTTTCTTTAGTGATCTTTGTATAAAATCCTGATGTTTACTTTTTTCATCAACACTGATAAATAAAAATCGAGATAGCTAGAGCTAACAAAAACCAATCCTAATTTAACTTCGGAAACTTATCCTGCGGTTCTCTGATATTTGTACTAACCGCTAATTGAAACCACATGTGATTGGATAGATAACGTGTTGACTAACTTTATCAACACTTTCGATAATAACTGCCTCCCAAGAAAATATTTTGTTTTTAGATAACACTTTGGTATGAATTGTTTTCCTTTTTAAATGAAAAGACACCAAATATCGATACTACACAATGATGATAACAATTTAAAGATGAAGTTAAATGAATCTGCCCTCCATAAAATTATTATTGAAAATTATGATAATTATCTTTCCAATTCGTCGGTATCAATCAATGATATATGAATAACATATGGTTTCAACTAGCAGCTAGAACAAGTATAAAATGCAATAGAATTCTATAACTACCACTACACTTCTATAAAAATCAAAAACACTATTAAAATAACGGATGGAAACACCCGAATATATCGCAGACGCAGTTCTTGTTCGACTTGAAGCGGTTAGGAATTCTCATGAAAACGCAAGTTTATTAGGATGTCGTAGAGAAATTATTCCAATTGCAACTGTACATAAGAAGAATTTTTGGTTGAAGAAAACTAGCGCAAGTTGTAGAAATCTATTGTGGACGTAATAGCACGACTACACGTTGTCTTCGGTTACTACTTCTCTTTTTCTACATTATAACTTTTTCCCTAAATCCGTATGCGCCTAAAATTCTAAAAAATTGAAAACGACAAGTTAAAAACTAAAAATATACATTTCATTTCTGGTTTTTGAAGAAAGTTAACCTTTCCAAAATATATCAAATAAAAGACTAACTATACCTATTACAGAGACTCTGAATTGGAAACAAAAGTTAATTTTTAGAAATACAAAAATTTAGTTTGACGAGTCCAGTTAAGACAGAACGAATCTTCTGACGATAAAAACCACATAGTAATATTTAAATAGTTCGTAAAAAGCGTTTCCTATGCCATGTCATGAATAAACATTGATAATTTCAAAATGTAGCAATACACTAATCACACTGGGAAACCCATTTTTTGATATGTATTCATACCATCCACATAGAACTACTTTCGAATTTTATCGAAACGCCTGTACGTTCAAAGCATGAAATCACAAAGAAATTGGGTAATTGTTATTTAATTATTTGCTTGAGATACGCTGATGACTGTATTATCCAAAGTTCAAATTTAAACAATAAATGTATCATCTACCGATTATTATTGACGTTTGTATTCATTTCAAAATTGGGATAATTATAGATAATTATATTTGAAATGTACATATGTACATGTAAAATATTTTTATCTCTCTTTTTTATCTTACAGCCAGTACTAAGAAACAATCGTCTTTAGGTTTATACATCAATGAGTGTATAGTCCTTCTATAGAGACGAAAAATATATCAATGAATAAAACAATAAAAATCTGCAGTAAACGCTTTCTATTAGATATCTTCACAGTATTTTTCTACCACCGCCTTAGTATCTAACAAATATTAAGCCCCAGGCTGGTTGAGTATGCTTCAAAGAAAAATGTTCTCCATACCTACTGATTGACCCTTCAAACATGAAAACTTTGTTGGCAGAATGGATGTTTCATCCAGGTTCTCTTATGGTTTATTCTTTGAATGCAAGTGAAGGAATTTTGTGCCATTTCATAAGAGGAAAAGCTGCATACAGTTGCATGTAGCGCTTTCCCTCATAAGGCGCGGGTGTGTTCCTTATTTTGGATTTCTCACAATGCAAATCACCGGTCTATTTTCGAGCATTCAATAATAATTTATATTAAGTTCTAATCTGAAAACAAAGCTGTCATCTGGGACAGAGTCGATAAGTCAATGTCAATGTCATTATAATTTCAGAACAATTTCTTTAACTTTGAACTTTGATAGAGACTGCCGAGACGGCCAAAATTTCAGATTTTTTATATATTATATATAATTTATCATATACAACATATTATATATTATATATTATATATTATATATTATATATTATATATTATATATTATATATTATATATTATATATTATATATTATATATTATATATTATATATTATATATTATATATTATATATTATATATTATATATTATATATTATATATTATATATTATATATTATATATTATATATTATATATTATATATTATATATTATATATTATATATTATATATTATATATTATATATTATATATTATATATTATTGAAGTGAGCCAATTTGACTAATACAATAAAATTGAAGTTTTTTCCGAAGAAAATAGTTCCAAATCAATTTAAATGAGATGTTTACTATCATCAAATTCATGGAAAACATTTTTTACATATATACTCTCTTTTTGGAACTTGGAACACATTTTCCGCAAACATTTCTATTACATTTAGTAAAATAGTTTGAAGATCTGTTTCTTTTGCATGATTGTTGAACTTGACAATTCTTCCGTGCGTCAGTAGCATGAATTTCTGTCATTGGAATAGAAGTGTTCTTGACTTCTTCTCTACATTTACTTCTTAGCTCTTCAGCCAAATGGAAAATAAAATCTTTTCGTGAAACATTTACTTGAGTCGTCTCCTTATATTATTATTTATTTCACTGCACGGCTCACACGTGATGTATAAATCGAAATGATGACAGAAGTGGGTAATAATGTAGCGAAAACAAGCGACAATCAGAGAAACAAAATCACAGGCGACTTGTCTGTTGCCCAGGCTGTTAAACTATTAAACCATTCTATGAGTCAAATTGGCTCACAACCGTGAAAATAGGTATACTACATTCGATAATGCGAAATGAAGGGATGTGTGGGGAAGATGAATGAACATTTACATATATTTCATCACTTAATTAAAAACCAACGTATGATTTTTAGAAGTAATATTAAAGTTATATATATATATATATATATATATATATATATATATATATATATATATATAGTGATCTAATTTTTAATGAGTCAAATTGGCTCGGTCCATAAATCTAGTGTTAAGCACAACAGCAGCTAAATTGCAGCCATAGCATTTTCAGGATATCCGAAATGGGTTGAATAAAATTTCAGAAATTAGACGTTAGATGTTAATTTTCAAAACGTCAACTGAATAGCTCAATTCTAAAAATCGGTTTATTATGTAGTTTGGCAAATAGCAACAAGCAACTATATTTGCTTAGTCGAGCGCGAGCACTTGAAGCTCGTTTCCATAATCATCTTAAGCGTTTTTTTATTTTAGTCCAATATAGAATTCATATTCAGATATGCCTGTAATATGAATATTGTAAAAATGAATTCGAATATTTGGTAGACAAGGCGTTTTACTCCTCAAGAGAATTTTTGATTGTAAAATGCTTCATCGCACCATTTTTTTATGTGTTTTTGTGACTATTCTGATAGGATGTTACGCTTACTGTCAATGAATTATTATTATTATTATTATTATTATAAATTAGTATTATTATTATTATTAATATGATTATTATCGCAATTTACACGAAAAAGTCAAATCTAGTAATTTCTATCATTTTATTGAACAACAAAATGATCCAGAAGTCATGTTATATTGAAGTTGACTTTCACTTATGAAGTATTATCGTGAAAACAGTATAAGACAAATCTTAATTTAAAATGCTACAGATGATTGAAAACGGACCTATCCGACCAAAAAAAAAGATAAATTCAAATAGTGCTATAACGATTCATCAATGGTAACAGTTTCCAGTATCATCAAAGAAAAGTAACGTTGTACATCGACTGCATGAAATACATACTATAAAGTTGTTATAACAGCTATTTAACTTATTGTGAAATATTTCCACATCAAACATTGAGAATTCGGATCATTGATGGATTCATTACTAAAAATGCCTTTCTCATAACTGCGATTTATCATTAGGCTCCATAGCCCAAACACCAAATCAGCTTTGTAACATGATCTTCTAACCTTCTGTTGAAGCAAGCAACTAAATTTTCAGTTGCTATGTATTTCATTCCAAATAACTTACTTTACTGTTAGTTACTTACCTGTAACTAGAAAATGCCACATAAATTGTACAATGGTACCAGCCCAAGAAATGTTGTGTTTTGTTTTCAATGCCACTCGTAACAGTCGCTGATAGGAGGCCATCGACCAGGCCATACTAACAAAAGAACTGCCGATACTCAGCAATTGATGAACGACTAAAAGACAAACAACACATTTAATTTTTCGTATATAATTCAACGCAAGAAAATCTTTAATCTATAAAATTTTACCGTGGCAAAGATGTACTAATGCCAAATGTCATTGTCAGTGTATTTCGACATGTTTGTATGCAGCATACTTGAAAGAAGTAACAAAACAAAACTGTTGCAAAATGTTCAAGAAAGTACAGAACACAAAACTGGGTTTATGTACGTATGGTGCACGTTCCACTTATACTAGATGACCTATCATGTTCAAATTTATGATTCAGGCTAAGGAATATAAGATGTGTATCGTCCTTTGGGTGATACATATTATAAATTTATAATGAATAAAACATTTAATTTCTCTCAGTTCTCTGAAAAACTTTCACCTATGAAAATTATGTTAACATGTGTATGCCAGTATCGCTTGGTTGGCAGATAGATCTCAACCAGGCCACCAATCGTAAGCGAATGGAATCGCATTCATTTGCTTGTCAATAACAATGTCAATGGCATGAACGCCGCCTTTAAAATTGACGCATCACGCAACTTGCTGTGTCTATTGGAGATGAAAGTCTTGGCAACACTACTTTTTTCACATCATGCACAGTGCGATTCGTTACAAGAAGTATTATAATATTGCACAGTAAACAAACAAATTTCACAACTTGAAAAGTGACTTAGGAACTTACTGCAAACCATACAAAAAATAGTGGGTAAAATATGTTTAAGTCAATAGACTCGTATAAAAGTTTCAGCATTAGCCAAAGAACTTCAAATGAAGTAGTGTCTTACGTCAGGTTGTTCTACGTGGCTTTACTTACGCGTGAAAGTGCTCCCATCAATTTCTTTTCCCCGACTATGAAAAATAATTGAGAGCTGCAGGGTCTGCTGTGGCGCAGCTTCTAAAAAACACTCCAGCACCCTCAACAATGCCACGTCCGAGTCTTCCTTCACCATCAGTTCGTAGTATTTTCTTTGGTTCTCTACATCTTTGTTCTTCTCAGCTTTCTTAGATTTTATCGCATACTGGAGAGCATCAAAGTACCTCAACACTGGGGCCAATTGGAAAAGAAGCACCACTATACAGCAAATTCGACGTTTTGTTAAGCGTTTTGTTAATGTAGTACCTCTGAAACAAAAAATTGAATCCAGGTTTTTATTGGTTTATTTCTGAGATGAGAGGTAACACGATTTATCAACTGATATATATGTATATAAGAAACATAAGCTGTATTTTTTTAAGTGACCTCAATTTTTATTATGAATCATAATGAGAATAAATCGGGGAAAACCTTGATCAGCCCATATATTTTTCTGAATTATCTATCTAGTACAACCTATTTTATACCCTCCAATACTTTAGTATTCAATTAAGGCTATCACAGAAATTAGAGGCGAGCAACTAAGAGATAAATAGCGCGGTTAGATCTACGAGACGAAAATGCTCTGTACTGTAGTACTCTACAGGAAAGGCTGATGAGAATGTGAACTTGAGATGTCGACATGTCATTAAGTAGATTTATATGATAAACTCGCTCATCTAGACTACACACTAATTGTGGTACTGACCCGGGAAAGTTGAGTATTTTCGAAAGGGTTCAAAGGTATTCCATAACACGGTGTTGGATCATGTAGACAAACGCCAGGTGTGTTGTGAATTTCAGCTTTGTCTTAGTTTTAGGTAAACATTTCAATGGTCTGCACTTGATACAGGAAGTTGGAGCGCCTTGTTAAAAAGCTTCTCACATGAAATATATACCAGTTATAGCTATTTCCTCATACTGTGGCGGTCACATGAATGAAATATCAGTAGGGGGTGGGCTAATGGGTTAAATGTTCGCATTTCGGAAATAATGATCAATTTTTCATCCTGAATCAAAAAAGGCCACCTTCCAGAGCCTTATCAATTGACTCTACTAATCTTCAAACGTCCTCAATTTGCTGATTCACTATTAAACTCCTCAAATATATGGGTGGAACGAAAGGGGTATGGCGAGCCCATAGATATATCATACAGCGTTTTGATGGTATGAATGGTTGTGAGGAACTCTACAACGTCCGAACATGAAAAATAATGATGCAGCTGCAACTTTTGTTTACTACTCCATCGCTAAAAGTATCGTAGCACCGGCGCCCATTTAACTATCGCGATGCGAGTTAGACATCATGTAGAGAATGGTTAAGAATACATTCCTGGTCAAATGCTACTTATTCGAAGGGCAAAAGCAGAAAAACAATATCAACGATATGCGATCCGCTAATTCAATTGAGCAATTTCGTTTTGTGAAAGCATATTGATTATTTGTAATTGTATGACAAGTGAAAGTTTTTTGTTATGAGTGTAAATCCCAATTTTAGGGATGCATTGTTTGCAGGAATCTAAGTTAACCTGCTCCTAGAATCATATGGTACATTGTTCATCTTCCGACTTATCAACTTATATAAATCCTTACAATTTCTAATAAGAGTATTTTGATGTGTTATATTAATTATTAACCTAAAATTATATATAAAACAATATAAGGTGATAAGAATTCGTAATTTCATCATCTGTTATCTGCATGATGGAAGAGATTTACCAAGTAAGAGCATCTACAATCTACATTATTACGTAAGTAATTCAATGTTTTCTCCCTCAATAAATGCGACTTTTAATTGTCATTGCTATTTCTATCCATTTGGCTTGCTTCCTAAATAAATAATCTGGAAGTTTCTCAAATTCAGATGAATAATAAAATCGAGTAGATCTCGATTATATTAGATAGGTAGACTTCTCTGACAGAACTAGAACAATACCTGCGCTTAATAAAAGGCCCCAGCTGACAAGCAAGTATATAAATGGAGCCAAAGGTAAATTCAACCATTACTGGGGCATATGGTATGCAAGGAATATGACGAAACAAAAATGTCAATACTAGGCTAATACACACTGGGAAGAAAAATAATCGGTTATATATATATAGGAAACAAAGAAATGTTGGTGCTTCAAGTAGTATACCAGTCATTCAATATTCAATATTCAAGCAAGGATAGTGAAATAAATAAATGGAAATACAGATAACAGGTACAACCAGATATTTTTTGATATTTTTTTTCAACTTTAACACGATTTCTTGAGATTATAATCTATTTATTCATAGTTGTTATCCTAACGATACAAGCACCACAACTCATTGAAAGAAATATATATTATGTACTTCAATTCTCAAATTTTTTCCCTATTCTTTTGCTCAAAAATTATGAGTTACTGCAAAGAAATTGAGTGACACCAATTGTGATGCACCCTCCTGAACTCTTATAACAAATACTTTTCATCAATGTTTAAGTTTTTATGGAAAATGATTTCACTGAATCTTATTTTGTTATTCAAGCAGAAGACTGCAAAATTCAGAAACCTTAGAACCATCAAAATAAATAAAATCACAATTTCTTATATAGGGGAGCAACAGGTGGTGCAGCGTGAGTCAAACACCTCATAAGTTATTCAAAAAATGTGAATAGTTGTTCATTCAATTAAATTGCCTTCCTGAAAAAATCTATTTTTGAAGATTCTTATTCCAGTTATATATGCAGATTTTTTTTGCAATATGCATAGAATTAATTTTTTTTTATTCTGTGACATCTGTTCATAACAAATGCATACGGGGGGTTATACAAATAGAGTCAAGTAGATCGAGTCGGTATTTCATACGCTGGTTTAGATTTTTTGAATTAGTTTATATTTAGTATTTTTAATTATAATCAAAGCAAGTTTATATAGTGCTTGAAGGTATACAATTCAAATTTGTTGACCGACTTCATTCATCATTTGCGCGATAAATTGAGGGTTCAGTGGTTAGGGAATAAAACCACATACACATACATTACAGGTACTAAAGGGATTTCAATTTAACTTTTACTTATGCTTGAATTGGAAACTACATGATAGAAAATATATGAGTGGTTGCTTCTCGGAACTGGGCGAAATTACATTCAGCCGCACCGAACACAAAAATATCATGGGATTTAAAAAACACCAACGACGTAAACTACACCTGAGAAAAAAGGTAAGGATTTCATATAGAAAATACATTTATTTTCACTCTGCTTTTCTGCAATACCATGTGAATTCCAAAAATAGCATATGCGCCTTGGACAACCAAAAAGCTTTCATATTTGATTTTTTCCTACTGGGTAACCTTGTGAGATACATTTAAAATTTCACACCAATAGGACACCCTGTATATATTTTGCCTTCAAATTCTCAATCTTGGTTTTATTCCCTAACCACTGTAAGCTGCAATAACTAAAGAAAGGTAGATTGTAGACACTCTTACTTGGTGAAACTCTTCCATCATGTAGATAAAAAGTTGTGTGTCAAATATTATTTGTGAAGCTGTGTGAAAACTACACAACTTTTTATCTACTAAAAAATTTTAACTTTTATTTCACATAATTGTGTATCAAAGATAAATAATGATATTCGTTAATAATTCAATAGAGACAAAGGTCATAGTTGAATTAACATCACCCCAAGTATTGAGGACGATAAGTACTTGCTTGAAGCTACAAACTGACATTAATCCAAAACTTTGAGATATCTCCAAAAATTAAGATATGAAATCATCACTTCATTTTATTATCACTTTATAATATTTAAACAGCTTTCGTACAAAAAGTACTTTTCAACATAGAATCAATTGCTGTATAACCATTATGAATCTGATTAAATGCCCCTTCCATTTATGGCGCAAATAACAATTGAAGTTGGTTGAAAATTCTGAATGATGTACCTTCAGATACTATATACTTACTTTATATTTTGTAAAAAACTAAACTAGCATGTCAATAAAACTAATTTAAAAAACTAAACTAGCATGTCAATTACCAAAGCAATCTACTTGCTCATGTTTTTATAACAAGTTTATTAAAATTTCATTGTTTAAAACTTAGCCCCACACCTTGCACTGGTATACTTTTCCTAAAAAGTCCTAACAAATTAAACCTCCTTTCAGTCTCTACAAAAAAAACTTTAGAATCTACTGTAGTGCCCACATTAGGTCCCTCCCCAAATTTGATCAAAATTGGTGCAACAGTTACTAGAGATTACAAGCCCATACAAACAAACAGATTTTTGTAATATCTCAAAAACGAGAATTTTAATGATCACAATACCTCCATCACACTTTCATGGAAAAAAAATTAAACCAGAATGTTCATTTTGTAAATATTAATATACAAGAATTGGAAAATGTGAAGTGAGAGAATGTTTTTTCACATTACTTATTTCATAGGCACAATTTCTTGAATTCTGTCCTGATCTATCTTTTCTCTTTCTTATCAGTATTTTGTTTTACTAGATGTAGGAGTAGTAATGCACTGAATTGTTGCTTCAAACATTAAATCAAATCAAAAGGTTATTTATTTCAGAAAATACACGCATATTTAATAAGTAGATAGTGTCCCAAGTATGGTAGACAAAAAATTGTTATTATATTAAAATCTTAAATACAAATTTCACATATCTAAATACTTTAATAAATGAGTGCTGCTGCAAAAATGCCAGTTTTTAATAGATGGGTCACACACTGATATCTAGTTTGCTGTTCCTTTTTTTGGATATATATAATTTATCACTATTGATCCCTCACTGGCTAACAAAAAATCATCATCGCTCAACATTGAATAAAATCAAATGTATTTCTGGCATGTAGCACCATACCATATCAATATGCTTTGGTAAACTCATGCTACTTCCAGCAAATGTCATGTCGTTTTATATGGCGTTGTCATTGGATCTTGTTCTAGATGGTCAATTGCTCGATCAACATAAACCAATGCTGAATCTCAATGGCACATGTGCCATTCAGCATGGGTTTTGGTCTGAACAGGTCATAAGAAGTTCAATGAGGTATTAAAACAAGGCACTTTAGGAGCAATTCAACTTTTGCCTCCACCACTACATTTTAATTTTGATTTTTGTAAATCACTAACAATATATAGATTAAGGTCCTCTTTACAGTATGATCAGAATGTAAGAATAAACTAAAAGGTTGTAGACTAACAGTTCCATCATTGAAAACGTAAGCATACTTGAATAGATCTAGTTTCATAAATATCAATGCAAAAATCTGGTGTTTACTATTATAGATCACATACTTCAGCTAAATGAGATCCAATAAATCACACAATAAAACCGTTTTCATATACCTTGATCTACTGTTTTCCATATTTGATTCTCAATTCAAATTATGGGTCTGAAGATAAAGAATATTCATTATACAGTGAGCAAAAATGTGAAACTTCAAAGTTATAAATCCAGAATATTTATGCTATAAAATTCCAAATATATATTTTATCAATATAATGGGACTTACCTATTAGTGTTATCATGGTCTAGCACATACATGCGAATGCTGAAAGCAGTATTTATCATTGCTGGTATTATGATAAAAGCCACAGTGGCACAGAAATACCCTAATTGTTCACTGGCATAATACCTGTAGGCTATATTACAATCAAAGAACACATCCACTATGTGGCTGATAATTGATATCACAAAGCCTGCAATGTCCCAGTTTGTAACTCGGTCCTTTGATGGGATTCTGTCTACCTCGTCCCTTTCAGTATCACACATTTTATTTTGGTAAAGGATCGTCATTTGGAAGGTCATTCGCACCTCCCAAGATTCAACTTTGATCTCTTAAATGTATAACTACATTACTAATAGCCTGGTGTATTTTTTTTGTGAATGTAGTCTTTGTGACTTCGAGGCCTTTTCACCGTTCGAACACTTCATCTGGTCAATTTGCTAAAATTACATTTGTGATTTCATTCAGGTCAGTTACCCTGCTGATAGTATGATGGTATCTGGTAGTTACGTTATGTATGTGTAGTGGTAAGAAAAAGAAATGATTGTTACAAAATAATTTCTTAACCCTACAAAAATGAGATTGTCACTTGTCAGCAACTGTCACGGTCTGTCAAGCACAAAACATATAGACTCAAGGTCTGTAGAGAGATGGTTACTCGCGAAGGATTTGTTCCGAGCTGAATCTCAAGCTATTAAGCTCCATGAATAAAGAGGTATTGTAATTTTAATACAGATCCAGTGCGGTAAATCTATGTTTTTCACCAAAGGAAATTTATGAATATTACCATTTTCATTACCGACGTCATAAAACAGCAAACATTGGCACTCTGTAGAGGTCTGTCAAACATACTTAGGGATATCAAACTGTTGCCAGACGTAACCACATGTCTGAGGAAATGCGATATGTAATTATATGATGAAAAGTATTATAATTAAAAGAAGGATGTGCAAACGAACAACTCAACTGGCGTAGAGCATCCAACCAAACCCATTGTAACATAAAGAGTATACCACAAAAACAAAGCTAACCTAACGAACGATATCTTCTAAAAGAGATGGACAAACAAACAAGTGAAACCTAATACAAGCTAATAAAACCTTACTAGACACAACAAAAGGAAATTACACCATTTGCGTTAACAATGATGAATTACATTTGGTTAGGTTTATTAGTTTGTTTAGTTTCAGTTATTTACACAGGTACGTATCCAGGATTTCGTTTCGGGTGGGCTCCAGATACTATGTATAATATATATATATATATATATATATATATATATATATATATATATATATATAAACTGTTTGTTACATATTTCAAGGAACCTGAGTGTTCCGAGGTTTCAGAGCTTGTCTTAGGGCACATGTACCATTTAATAGAAAATAACTATAAGAATAAAATCACAGAAAATTAAAAATTAACGGAACTATGTTAAGAGAAATCAAAAAAAACAAAGCATCATATTCTTATATAAATTAAGGTTGCATGCTTTTTTCGCAGCAGAATCGCATATAAGTTTTTTTCAATTGAAATTAACGATAGCCTAACTAGTCTCTGTTGCGATATAGTCGAGCGTAGGTAATTTTTAATTGGTTTTAATTTGATTGAACGTATTTTAGTTTCTCCGTCCACGCGTCTGTAAGGTAATTATATCCTTATCGCGGAAAAAATCACGCTAGCGCGGGGCTGGCCTAACCGCGGGGCTATGTGCCCCCCATATATCTGGCTCTGCGAGGTTTGTTCCTTTAGAAACTTGCAACACATATAGTATTCACCTTGGAGAACAGACACTGAATATTTCTCATCAAAAAATATAGATGAAGCTAGTAGTCAATAGCTTTATCAGGTGTGACAAACCCTAGTAGTAGGGCTTTAAATGCTGATAATACTGTCGTTAGAGTTCAGATTCAAGATTTTTTTATATTCCAAACCGTCGGACAGACAAGTGGTTACATCTGGCATCAGCGCTCAGTTCGATATCATTCTTTAAGTATGCTGTTTATCTATGGCATAACAGAACGTCGCAGAACATTACTCACCGACAGAACGCCTCAGAACGGCACTGTTTGTTTTGAGTTTGAGACGTCAGAAATACAGTGAAAAGGAAATCGTCTTATATTTATATTCTTTGATGGAAAACATGGATTTGTTTTAAAATTACATTATAGATATTAGACCATCAATTGTGTATAAGCGCCGAAAGTTTTGTATGAAAACCAATGTTAAAAATTATTTATGGTTATAGTAACCTCACAGCAAAGTTATCCCTTTGCACTATGGCGCCCAAAGCAAAAAGACAAACAAAATCAGAGAAAGTTCATGATTCAGTACCAAAGGTGTGTGTATTATGATTTCTGAATGTAGATCTTCTGTACTTATTATATATTTCAGAAAGAAAGCAATGCGATATCGATAGACAAGTCAAATAATATAGTTATTCAAATATTAGCGAAGCCTGGTGCCAAGAAGAATGGAATCACTGGTGACTATAGATTTTTAGAGCGTTATATGCAAAACCAATAGTTCGCATTCAGTTGTTCTTTGGCAATCATAGGTTCTATGAATAAATATTTTATCACTTTTCTGAAATATCTGAAAATGTATTTGACTAACCAATTTCAGTGAATGTAACTTTAAAGTAGTGTGGTTGTTGCAAGCCACAATTTCATCACTAGTTTGGATTTAATCACCAAAATCGAATTAGGGATTTAAATTTCAAAATCTAACAATACAAACATTTTTTTTTGGCTATTTCTCAAATTTACTATAAAATCTGTGTAAAACATGAAAAAAATCGATTTGATAGTTTAGAATTGTTTGACCTCTTTAAAGGAAGTATCAAACAAAAACAATGTATTTTACAAAATTCAAAAATTATGACAATACACATTACTTACCTTGCTTATGTGTGGAAAGTCAAAATAGTAATTTCCACATATATAGACCAAATATGTACTTATTTGAGTTGATAAGCAAATCATTAGATCTTCAATATTAAAGAATATTTTGATTGATCATAACTTACATATACTTACTGAAAATGTTTTTGTCTCCTAAAAAAAAAATTGTTTCAGGTCTGTTAGGCCTTGCAGGTAATAGGCTGCATATACTCTGGAACAATCCAATTTAAGGGGCTAGAGGGGGGTTGATATGAACAGTTTTGATTCTAATTTCTATAGGTATAAATACATATTAAAGATCAATTGTGACTAAAATTTATAATCCACTATATGTCATATATCAGTAATTGTTCTAATGATTTTAATTATTGGTCTACATTTCTACAACAATCTAGAACCCCTCAGTGTAGTAGGAGAGATTGTGATTTATTACATATAAAATTATCAAATTCCACTGATAAATAATATATTTTAAATGTTATTCATTTTTTCACATTAACAGTTTTCCAAATTTGACCTATAAAATTAGTTTTCGAAAGTATCTCTCTTGCTTACAAGTTACTTTAAAATATTGAACACAACCAAAGCAACCTCAGCCAAACTCTTGAGAATAAGCAATGAACACATGACAAGACCTTAAAATTTGAGTTCATAAATATTATGTAGCAGAAATTGTGCAGAAGCAACAGCAACCAATAATAAAACTAACATGGTAGTTTTTTGTTGTCGAACCTACCAGACCATCTAATAAAGTTCATGATATCCAAACATTGATGTATATTTCTTCTCTGTCAAAGGGTAAACTCCATTATGCTGAATACTTTAGCCCTAAGCCTGTGATACACAGCACACTTCCCTAAGACGAAGTATTGTCCTCATTTCAGCACATGGGATAGGCACTACCAGGACATTAGGCGATTATTATACTCCTGTTCAACAGACATAGCTCCCTATGTTTAATCAGTCTGCTATGAACCTATGGCCTGCCTGAAGACGTATTTTTTAGTCATGCTTTCGCAGTTTACTGCATGCCCATTAGTCCAGTGGAGGGACATGGTGACCTTATGTCTGCTAATATACAACATAGGTCTGAGCCCAGTGTATTAGTTCTTGGCCCTTAAATGAAACTGACATGGTAGTTCCCTGTTGTTGAACCTCTCAGATCTTTTATTAATGGTTATGATTTCTGACCATTCCACTGAGTATACTGTTTGTCTGTCAAAGGGCAAATTACATTATGCTGAATACCTCGGCCATAAAGCCGCAATATACAGCACACTTGTCTAAGAAGTGGAACAAGTTTTGTCCTCCCAGCACATTAGACGAGGCCTTTTTCCAGTTTCGCGAGGGACAGGTTCTGTCTGTCTGTTCTGCAGTGACCCCTGAAAGTCCCTACCACTATATAAAGGTATTACCTACTCTCGTGTAACAGACAGCTCCCAATTTTCAAAATCACATTCATTAATACATGATATATAGTATGTGAATTCAATTAGCGGCCAGAGGAAAATATAATGAATGGAATTTTCTATATACACAGTACTAATGCAAGATTGCACCGAAAATCATACAACCATGAAAGTGCCGACAAAGCATCGAAATTTGCGAAAAGATTATGCTGAATCCCATGTATAAATTTCCATAAATGCAATTTTCTTATGTATGGAATCCCTCATAGTAGTTTATCCGCCCCTGGCCCCTGTATTTATCCCTAACCCGAAAAGTTTCATTAAAATGTGGAAGTTGGCATTACACGGAATATAATCGCTCTGTATACATTTAGTGAACCACGAAGTTATGATAGTACTGTGGAATAGAGGGCTTTGAGGATGCATACCATCAAACCTAACTTAACTATGAGGATGCATGCTCAGCCCAGTTCCACAGACAATGTCTAGTTCCTGGTTTTCCAGACCTGACAGATTGCATAAACTGACCTATTGACTCAAGCACAAAGGTCTCACAAACCGCCTTGACAAGACACGACGAAGGGAGCTCAGTCGAGTAGTGCTAGTCACTTGAGATTTAAATCTCTGACCATACTTTTTTGAATTTTAACTACATAAATAAATTACCATAAATCAAAACTAAAGCTCACTAAACTAAAAATTGCTCACAGCCTGGGATGTTGTTTGTCATCATGGTGGACATCCAAAAATTAGGAATTTTTTACAGGGCTAATCAATTTCAGTAAACAACCTTGTATACCGGGTGCTTCATTTAACTTGGACATGTTTTTTTGATGGGAACATATCTGATTTATTGCAGAATCTGCGAGACAAAACAAATACCTTTTTTCACGGAATTTTTCAATCCGATTGCAACTTAAGTAAATAAAACATTTGAACATTAGCGACTGAGTCGAATTTTCTCAGTGGGCAAGAAATTGACTAGATTTTTTTTTCTTTTGTTTGTTATCAGATGAATCTGGTTGGGCAAACCATGGTGATGTGAATCAACATAATATGCCCTACTGGCGTGTGGTAAACCTGCGATAATTGAGAGAAGTGGAACATCCGCGCCCTTGGTGGGTGAATAAATGGTGCGGAATTATTGATGACGGGTTGCTCGGTCCATATTTTATTGAAAGAACATTGGATGGGCAAAAATTTTGGAGTTTGTACAACACCATTTACCAGAGATAATAGATGATATGCCACTTCAAGGAAGGGCACGTATGTGGTTTCAACATGATGGCTGCCCTGCTCACTATGCCAAAATCTTCCGTGAAGTGTTGGATCTGGAATACCCTAATTGATAGGTCGAATAGGGTGGCCTGCTGGGTCACCAGATTTAACCCCTCCCAATTCCATCTAAAAGAAGTTGTTTATTCGAGAAGCTCCCATCACACTGGAAAATATGATGTAACGCATAAGAAATGCTTGTAGAGCAATCAATAGAGATACTCTCCTTGGTTGTCATGAATACTTTATAAAACGGATTGATAAGTGTATTGAAGTTGGCGGGCATCATTTAAAACATTTGTTATAATAAATTTAAAGGTTTCCCCTACGTTATTTATGCTTTTGTGAGAGAAGCTTTTCCGATAAACTATGTAATTATTGGAAAAATAATTAAAAGAAACTATTGTATTTTTTATCTACTCAAGTTGCAATCAAGTTTGAAAATTTGTAAACAAAAGATGTTTGTTTCTTCTCGTAGAGTAAATTTCAGGAATAAAAATATCTGTTTCCATTAAAAAGCATGGTTGACCATAAAAAAAAACTTGAAAACGCTGTCAATGTAGAAAATAAAAATCATCATTAATTCTCCCATATTGCACTCAAGAACTTTCATCTGAATGTTTTCATCGAAAAACTGCCCGTTTCCGCGCTATACGACTGTCTCAAGTTAAATGGACCGCCCGGTATAAATACATTGGAAAAATAAAGATGAAACTTGTAATATCAGACGTTATAATATCAATTATAGAAGCATCAGGGGAGTTGGAGGGAAACCAATAATAGCAAGCAAGATTACAATACCCAGCTGTGCGACCCGCTCCAAATAACAAAAATGATATACAAAAATGCTTGATTTTTTATAGGGATAACAGACGAAGGAGTAGGTGTTCAGATCAGTGCTCCACCATCTGAAGGAGAAGCTAATACAGAGCTTGTGAAGTATTTTGCGTCAGTTTTAGGACTAAGAAAAAGTGATGTGATGTTTGACAAGGTAAACCTATCGCTTTGATAACAATGGAATCAATAGGCTCATTGAAAAAATCTATATAATTGAGATCATATTTTGATCAACATTTTGTGAATGCTATTTTAGGATTATTTATTATTTTTTGTTTGTTATTGACAAAAAGTTTCCAAGTAAAAATTGTAAAAATATTCCCTACGATCCTACAGTACCAGGATAAAAACTAGCTAAACCTCCCTCTGGGTACGTGCCGGGGTTCACCCAACTAACAACATAAAGGTATTATGCTCGTATTGAGAACTGGGTACCTAACCAGAGTATCCATGGCCTCAAGGTGGAATCGTCTAATTAGCGAAACCCGTGTCGGTTTTTTAAATATTTTGTCGAGTGCTGTAACTGTATTTGTGGTTGCTGCACCGATAATAAAAATGCATCATCTGTATTCTAAACTTTTATACCAAAGTCTTATTTGCAAACAAAACTATTTCCGTCGAACGGTCGAAGCAGTAAAAAAATCGATGTCATAATTTCAAAATCTAATTCATATTTTTTACTTTGAAAAAGGCAGTGAAGACAACCGAAACGTTAGATATTTCAGTGAATCGTATGTGGTTTGAATAAGTGGTCAGTATAAAACATAATGAACCGAGACTACCACAGAATGAGTTTGATAAGTTACATTAATGTTGACTAATTCTACATAAACATCGAAAACATGTGCAACATCTTTTTACACAAAACTTGCTAATTTCTAAGGTGTGAATGAAAAAGATACTGAGGCTTCTTGAGACATAAAAAGCCGTTTGCTATAAATCAAGAATCATATTCCTATAAAATTTGATGTCCCAGTCCAAAAATTATGTTTTAAAAGAAACACGTCCAATGATTATACTCGTACAAATGCAATCCATCGAAGATGATATATTTTCATCCAAACCAAACTTGATTAGTTATGAGAGTCCTTCACCCCTCGTTTTTAGGATGGAAAGGAAGTGAAACAATAATCAAAAATCATTGAGATTACATCTAGTTATTTGCTCTAATAGGGCATATTTTTTTTGATCGAGCAACCGAGCAAGATTAGAGATCAGACTTCTAGTTATTGATTATACTGTATCTAAACCATTTACTCAGCAAAAATCTAAACGAATTTGTAGGTTGTTCTATTATCCCGAAGAGGCTCTTTAAAAATCAAGAATCTAATATTTTTTGTTTTTGAACTGCATTCTCGTGTAAGAGTACACATCTATCAATTTTTTAACGTCAATGTACACAAATAATCTTGATATCATGGGTATCAACATCTGAGGTCCTAACAAGCTCATAAATGTATAATCCAGGCTAAGTTCGACTGTCAGAACAATGCTAAAAATATTGCTATTGTTAGATTCACGATACGAGTAGCTGAAGCAATGGTTTATATATTGTATTCTCGCTGACCACTCGATAACAAATTTTTAAATTCGACTTTTTTCAGGGATTTAAATCTAGGAATAAAACTCTTAAAATAACTGGAGGTATAACAATTGCTGAGGTGGAAAGAAAAATCAATGAAGAAATTGAAAGTTGACTGGTGTTCACTATTTTTGATGCCACATCCTCAAAATGACTCATTCATCCTTTGCATTATATAAATAGTTAATAAAAAGTGCTCTTCCTCACATATTTTATAATTCCAACATGCGGCATAGTAAACCATATAAATTTGAAATTTATTCTGACTTAAGCAGCGCCATCGCAGGCCTGCTAAGGGGCTTGAAATATACTGAATATTGCAATAACTAAATGCGTTATATTATCAGCGGAAATGAGCGTCGAGTATGATGCATTTTAATTTATGGATGTTTTTAGTTCATTATCATAATCATCATAAAAAAGCAGTTTATAACAGAAATGCAAGTAGATCTGGTTTTGAAAAATAAATCGTTAAAATTAGCTTCAAATTGTACTTTTTTCTGATATCTATAAATCAGCATTTGTAGATATTTTTTTAAATAACGTTTCAACTAGTTAATAGATATGGTATTGAATCAAGATTTTTTCTCCTATGGCGCATAACCAAAACACGTAAAGCACTTTAAAATCCGTATACGGTCACTGATTGGCGATTTCTTCAACCTATGAAGAGGAAGCTTTTCTGTAGTAGTGCATTTTTAAGGCGTGAGGATACCTCAATAACAATATTTGTACTCTGATAGTGCTTGTTTGCTAATGAATTTTTAATCAGAGACCTGCTTATCCTCAATACTCAAAAAGTTGCAATATTTTTAATGATTGATTCAGGTGATCCAGTCTTTGGAGATCAACGTTCTTGACGAGAAGACGTGGATTCAACTTCTTGGCCTCCGAAATTTTATATCTGGATTAGAGTTCTTCTCATCTAAGCTTTTTTTAATACAGTAAGCGATTTTCCGTCCTCGCAGAGAACTGCTACCCCATTCCTTATTCTGTGCATGCTGTTTATGCAAACATTGATTTGAGCAGGACTAACTTCTGAGGATGTTACTACCTGACTTGATCTAACAGGACCGATGGCTTATTTTTTGGAATTTTCACTAAATGTTGGCGCGGCTGATTTCAATGGCGGCATACTGGAATGTACTGCTTCCGAGTGGGTAGCTTGTTGTTCATATGAATAAATTGCAGCTTTTTGGAGATCATTGGTGCAATCTACTCGTTCCACCATTTTAGATGTTAAGTGTTTTTAATGGGCAAGCTCTTCGATGTCTCTTTTCAGTAGTTATTCCTTAAATCAATTGCTGTTCACGTGACTGAGACTTGTGAGTACCTTCATCACAAATCCAAGATAAATATCCCAATCAGAAATAATTTTCAACCAAGAGTTCTTTATTGGAACGCATATTGTATGCAATTTGTTTTCACATATGCTACATTTGACAGATTTTTGGAGTTGACTAAGAACGTGTCTTCGCAGGAACCATAAATGTATGTGTTAGATGCCATATTTTTTAATGGATCTGATATTGCCAAACTATTGGTTCTGATGGATTACCCTTGTAAAAACGTGTAGGCATGTCGTAGGAAAGAATGTACAATTTAATATAGTTTTTGTTCTGATCCTCATAAAACTCGCATTAATAAAATTATAATATTAATAATTGGATTCGTTTACTCACTAGTCCAAAAAAAACTGTTAATTGTTGTTGATAGGATTATTCATCAACTTCCAATCCATATAAATTTCATTGAAGATTTCACAAGATAACTTTTTACACTTTTTGCCGCTACCCGATCGAACACGTCTTTTCCGCGGAAAGCATTATAAAATTTGGCCTGGAATACTGCTTTCATATCTGGGCTACGAATCGCTTTAACTTTTTTTTAGATTGTGGAAAACTACCGAGCCGGTGCCACATACTTCACTATAAACGGCTCGTAGGACAAGCGTTTTTGTCAAGATGTTGTTCCAAACTTGAGGGCTGAAGCATACTGACTTGTTTTGGCGAATAATCAATTTGGCGCCTATACTTAGTTGAAAGTTCGTCAGAATTCACTAATTACAGGAAAAGCTGATTGAAATTCCATGCTTTTACAAGAAACAAACCAAAAAGGAAAAACTTACAAAACATTTCTCCCATGACTTTTTTCTCCTCCCCCATTTTGACGCCCACCCTGGTATGATTTTGCTAGAGGGAACAATAATATTACATTTTTTGTGATAAAATGGAGTATCTTTAAAATGCTATAGTTAAAATGTAAATAAACATACAGAATTATTGCAGATCTAAGAAATTTAATGAGCTTCAAAATAGTATCACAAGCCTATTATTGTCAAAATATGCATTACTCATTACAGAGGAAAAACTGCATGACACCCAAGAATTTCACTTTTGGCTAATTATGCTGATGTTTACTAAGGAACTAGTCGATTAACTAATTTCCCCTTTTCATATCTGGAATTGACTTTAAAGATGTAAGCAAGAACTTGTATGGTATGGTCATGCAAAGCATATGGTTAAGGAACAATTTTCAAGAAAGGTCTTAAGAGTGGGCCTCAGCGAAATAAAGAAAATGAAAGAAACCAGCTAAAAGCTATGTCAGGTGAAGACATCTTTTGATACCAGATATATAGTCTGAGGTCAGTTTGTCGACACTCCCAGAATCTACCAGTTGTGATATTCACTCTGTCAGCTCACAATTAATGTTAGTGAAAAGTGAATACAAAAAAATTGAAATACTTCCCACCATAATGTTTTCATCCTTGCCATAGGAAAATCGAAAGCAAGCGATTTTTTTAGGAAAAGTTTATAAGATGCTTATAGAGGTCATGTGATGTAATAAATTTACATATTGTTCACCAAAATTAAATTGGCTGAGTGGCAAGATGTTCACTTGATCTCACTTGAATAAATGACTTATTTTACCTTATGCTCCAAATTGCAGATAAAAACTGGTCCTAGTATAATAAAAATACAACTGACTTTATTTCATACTGACAAAATGATAAAACCTATAAATACTTATTAAAAACTATACAAACTTTATTCAACTTAGTAACAAAATATGCATACGTCTTAAAATTATATCTACAATCTTATTTGTACAGTATCATACAATTATTTGGATCAATATTTTGTATGATATCCAATAAAATTTCAGTATCTTCAAGATCATTCAATAGCCCAGGAGATCCTAGCAAAGCTACAGGTTTATTGTTGATCATTATCTTGTATGTATCCTTATCTGCATAGAAACTAACAGATCGTTCCAACTCCAGTTTATTTGTGAATATGATACTTGTAACTTTACCTTTTTTCACCATAACCTTTATCTTCCAAGTTGATGTCGGCAACTTCACATCCTTCACTTGACTCACTAGTTCAGAAAACTTGAAATTGAATATTTCAGGGTCCAAATATGATATATGATGGTTATTGTTTATTTTAAGATAATATCTGCTTTTGTCCATTATCCTGATATTTCTGTTTATTTGTTTTTTCACTGGATCAGTTTTGCTTGCAATAGGTTCCAACCTTGCATTTGTCTTTGTAGTATGTTTTGTTTTTTCATACTCTTTCTGATTATGTATTTTGCCATTTTTCACAAGGGAGTGTGGTTTTTTATCTTTGGAAACTGTTTTCACCTGCTTAGTAGATGGAGACACTTTGGATTTTGAAAACATTTTAACCTTAAGATTTCTTTTGACTGCATTGTTTCTGTTAGGTCTGCTGAGTATAAGTTGATTTACCTTTTGCCTTTCAGTCAATTTACTTACAGTTTTTGATGACCCCTTTTGTTTTCTAGATGTGGATTCTTTTGATTTGCCTCGCGTTTTTGCTTGCGATTTACTCACACTTCTACTCTTATTAGCCAGAGATTTTTGTTGTCTCAGCCAGAGTTCATATTTCTCTCTAAAGTCTGGAAACAAAAATACTTTTATCAGATAAAGGGACAATCACATAACATAAATGGAAAATATAATCAATATTAGAATAAAGAGCATAAAGCATCCAAATTTTTCTGATAATTTGATTGATTGATTTGGGGTTAAGTGGAAGAGCGGCTCTAGCCAAACCTGGCCCATCTCACTGTATATAATTTATATGTATTATAATTATATTCATGGGAATAAAGACATTATTATTATTATATAGTAACAAAAAGAGGCCAACCACATTAAAACAAAAAGTAATGTATGTTACCTGTCTCTACCTAAATACTGCTCTTAGTGGAATTTGGTTATGTAATTTGAAACCTCCAGTACTGCTTTTATCCTACTGATGTTATTGTATTCCATTTTCTATGTTTTTTGAGTACATCTCGATATAGCAGTGAAACATATACTATTATATAGTTTAAGTGGTTTGACCCAGTTGCAGTCTTAGAAAATTGAATTTAAACCAGGTATACATTAATAATTATAGTTATTATAAACATCCCTTATCTGTAATCTTTAACAGAACACAAGATTTAAATTTAAATTCTATATGTATATATATGCATATAGATTAAAAATATGTTGCTAGATTATTTATGCAACATAAATTCTATGATGAAAAGCATAGAATTCTAATTTCATTATATTGGAGAATGTTTTTTCTAACCAAATTTCATCCTTATCAAGAATAAATGTTGCTTCTCAAGAACTAAGTGAGAACACCTCAATGGAAAATAATTAAAATAAATGAGTTATCCAGGAAAGACAAGTGCATACATGAAGATAGGTCTTAAGTAAGACATAACTTATGTTAACAAATTTAATTCCTCATTTTCAATACATGATGGGATGTATTTATATCACAATGTTAACTTTTCTCAATGATTTTGTAGTGGAAATGTGCTTTACATGATAGCACCTTCAGCACAGTGAAAATTTATAAATATGCATTCTACATTGAAGGACAAAGAATACTAGGTACTATAGAAGCACTATAAGCCAATAGACAATTTATTACAAGCACAATACTTGCAATGTGCCACTTACCATCCAAATTATGCCTATACAATGGTATCCTTACAATCTGGTCATCCACGGCAGCCTCCTCTACAGTAGTGCGATCTGCTGTGAAGCTTCCTTGTTTACATAAAACTTTTAAACCAGAATCATTTGTGCCTTTATAAGCTGGTCTTGTCCACTGTATCATTGAATGTCTGCCAGAAAATTTTCCAGGCCCCGAATCATTCCGCCGTTTTCTCTTAACGCCAGTCTATAAAAATTGAAGTCTTCTATTAATAAATGTTAGGGGCCCGCGCAAAATTACTTTTGTCGAAAATACTAACCATTACGAAGTGACTGACATTTATTTGGTTTGATAGACTTCTTCAAACTCCAGTTTTTTAGACAGTATATGAATTCGCCCCAAATTTCATGATACTAATCAAAATTTAGGTGAAACTTTTGGATAAACGAATTTCATGTAACGCCAAGCGCCATCAACGATGCAAACAGCGTCAAGTCAAGAGTCACAGCCAATATGTCAAATCGAAATGTCCCTAAATTTGAATAATTATCAAGAATAATAATTGCTTAAAGTCCATTGGAAAATGGATTTTGAGATCAATTCAGTAACTCAATATTTTTATATTATGTTTTGCAGATATATATTTGCAAGTAAAAAATTATTTATTGAATCAACAAACTTAGAAAATGTTCATGCAATAAATTAATGTTGGTACAGCGGTCGGCTATTTGACACTTCGTTCCAGCATTGAGCCATAGAACCATCACGAATCTGTAGGGATGGATACATGCGTTACATTTGTATGGTTCCATGCTGAAACGGCGTGGTCCATTTCCCAGCGTTGCCAATTACTATGCGTGCTCGCGGTTTGCGTGCGTTTTCATATCTGAACGTGCATTTTACGAACATCGTGAAAAACCGTGCGTTTTATATGTGTTTTAAACACATTTTTCAAAACAATGGCATTGACATTTTAAATGGTATGTTTAGCCGAATCTATATTTATTTCTAAAGATTCCTCTGTCCTAAGTCGTTAGAATTTACATGGACTAAGGACTAAGAAAGCCTTGAGGAAGAACTTCAAATCTGGATTTTAATGAATATGGTAACTCACAAGAAACTTGGTATTGTGGACGGGGTTCATAAGTGGCGGTGGTTAGATACTTTTACATGCATTTTCATCGATTTAAAATTCCTTTAACGAATTCTATTTCTGAGAGATGAATATGTTACCATCTCGTTTACACTCATTATTAAAAGGTCCAACGGACATTTTTGGGATTTCCATTTTTAGGTTGTGTTGTTTAGGGGTTCACTCACAGAAGCAAATTTATTATGGCCTTTTGAATTTTTTCTCTGGCGTGCTGTGATTTTCCGTTATAATGGGTTCCCAGAATTCTTTCTAAACTTGTGTTTCCTCAAAGGAGGGTTAATGAGATGACCCATGGTTAAGCGAGTTTTTATAGCGTGTTATGAGCTCATTTTTGGGTTACATCTTTACATTAATAAAGCGTTTGTTATCCTAACAATCTATTCATAACATTAGCTAACTCAAGAATAAGCTAGTTATCATGCTGTAGGAGCCAAGGTTAAACCTGGGCCTTAGTGTTATATTTGGGGGTCGTTTACAAATGCTCATAACACTTCAGTGGAGGCCTTTTTTTGAGATATTGCCATGCAACACCGTTCAAATGGTGTTGCATTATATAGATAGAAGTGCTTGAAAACAATAAATTAGTACTTTTAAAATATATAAAACAAAAAATACTGTGTGCGAATATTGTGCATCTAAATTTCTGAGACCGTGCAAAAATGTGCGTTTTGGAGCGCTTTATTATGCAATCTAATAAATTTTCATTGGCAACACTGTATTCCATTGGTGGGCCTTGTCGTCCATGTTTATGTTAGAATGTTAACCTAACCTCACATATTTTGTGATGTTTATGGTTATGTCTGATATGATATATTCTGTGGTCTGAGCACAGACTATACCCACTGAGGTCTGAGTTTGATCCTCTGATCAAACTGACAGTGATTAAAATAATTATTTTTTAGTAGAATCGATTATTATGGCTGATGATACTCTTTTCGAATTTCTTCATTCCGAAGTCATAAATTATGCATTGGGAAATGTCGATCAACGCAACCAGGTATGAGATTGACCTTTCTTGTCCATTGGTATCGTGCACTATGTTGATATCTTTCTAGGATGAAGACCTTTCCGTAATAGAGTACATAGGATTCTCAGTTGGATACAGAATAATTGAGAGGTAATTTGCTCCTGGGTTAAACCCGTGTTCATCTACTAGTATAATATATTTACAGGTTAACAAAAGATATGTCTCGTTTCAAAGATGAGCTAGATACAATGAAATTTATCTGTACAGATTTTTGGTCTGCTGTCTATAAGAAACAAATCGATAATCTGAGGACAAATCACCAAGGGGTATATGTTCTACAGGACAATGGTTTTAGATTCCTAACCAAAATATCAAATGGTAAACAGTATTTAGAATCGGCTTCAAAGTATGTTGCATTTACCTGTGGTGTTATAAGAGGCAGTCTAGCCAATTTGAATATCAATTGTTTAGTTACAGCTGAAATACAGAACATGCCATCATGTAAATTCCATATACAGGTTCAGGGAACATGAGTATGGAGTGGCTATTGTTAGAAACAGTTTTTCAATTTTGTTCAGAATAGGTTGAAAGTAAATATGTATTGTGTTAAAAAAACATGTAAAAGCAGACATAAATCACTTTTTTACCCTCAATTTTTTAAAGATTACTTTCCTCATCAAATGACATAAGTTAGCAAGAGAAAAAAATTGGAATTTCAGGTAGCATAGGACTTCAACCTGACATTTATGCATTGATTAGTTATTAGCCCTTTAACCATGCGTAATGAAAGTGGTACACATGTAATTTTTATGGATTAACTATGTGCACACATATGGTCACATGCCACAAGCATTTGCTATGTATTTTTTACCAAGACCTATTATTTCAGCATAATATAGGTTAGGCTTAAATTGAGCCTAAGATACAGCTTGGAGAAAGCGTAGTTTCTTTTATTCTTAAGTAGAATATGTGGTTAGTGGTAAGAATATTACTTCTACTGTTTTCATTGATATTTGAATGTAACTCAACAGCACCACCTGTTATATATATGCCCATGCATCAGATATTGTTTTCATGTAATTGTAAAGATATCATATTTTTTGTAAAAATAATAAAATAACTTGAAAGATACAAATAAATAAGTTGAATTAAAAAAGAAGTTGAATTCTGCATTATTAAAAAATATTGCAAACTGGGTAGTTTCATAATCTTTATAAATGATCACATTAAGCAAGGCTGGACTTCAGGTATTTTCCACCCAAGGCTTTCTAATACAGAAAAAAATGAAATTTGTTCTAAATTATATAATGAAAGAAACGGCTAGAAAAGAGAGCGTACTTAATATTCTAAATACCTAGTTATAATTTATTCAAAAAAATCGAGCACCAGAATAAGTATAGCCGATTTATAGTTCCATAAAATCAGCTAAACAATTGATCACTGTGTGGAAGTGGGAAGTGGGTATTTAATTGTCTTTCCAGTACAAGAACAAACTCTCATATTTACAACTTAAGTTGAAGAAATAACAACAATAATAAAAGTTATTTAATTTCTGTTAGATGTTGCTATATCTTAAATACTAATTTATTTTATTATGTGCCTATTTTTTATAATAAAGAATCATTGAATGCATCATTGTTGCTTTTCATTTCACATTCTTTGTATTGGAGTGCCTAATTAGTAATTCCCGTTACATAATAAATTTGGGTTTCCTTTGACATCTTAGACCCTAGAAGATATTCAAAGTTTGTTCGTGACTGATTCACCTCCTTATTCATCATCCTGTCCAGAAAATAACGTAAATACGATTCTGTTTTTATAGAAAAAAATAGGCGCCTAAGCAATAAAACAAATAGTGTTGCGAGGTAACCAGAGGATCATTTAAAAAAAAGTTCATACAACTTTCACAAACTTGCTGCAAATTTGGCTTGCTGTTTTAAATACATATATGAATAGTTTCAAATTAACGCGCGAAAACGACCAATCAAAACTTCAACCTGTCAAACAATAATTAAAACATAACCTCGAAATCGAAAGAGCCAAAGGACATTTTTGTCTGTTAGCCGCGAGTATTAGATACAGGATAAAAAATATTGAAAACAAAATCCATCAGTTTTAACTCCTCTGTGATCATAGGGTGCTTGCGGTTTGTGTTTTATCTCAACGACGTAGTATCTGTTCTGTTCTGTCGACGGAACTTCTAACCTTAGTCCATGTCGCATGTTCATTTGATGTCCATAGGTACGGTAGCTCCGGTTTGCTCGTCGTGTAGTTTTTTTTACAAATCATCCCCTCTTCTTGGTTTTTGTAGTCTCAAGCCTGTCTTGGACATAGGGGCACATTTTTTTCGACAACTCTCTGGTGCTTGATTGTTTGGAAGCATTTGAGGTGTGATTTGAGGATTGAGGTAGTTTGGAAAGACTATGACAAAAATGGTGAACCCACTTGGTGTATTGAAAATGGAAGATATTTTGGAAGGACAACAAAATAAAACTGTCACAATAATAAAGGAAAGGTATGCTATTTTTTTATGTTTCTATAAGCACTACTGAATCGGTTCTTTTTAGTATAAACCAAGCTAAGCATCAGCCTATCAACCTCACTCCAAGAGGCAAGCCAAAATCTGGCAGAGTTTGGAAGAACGAGAAGAAAAAATTTTCATCAATCATCAAAACCAAAGCAATACATAATACTTTCGATAAAAAACAAATATTAAAAGCAAAATTGAAACATGTTAAGGAACTGTCAGATTCTATTAAAGCCGCAAAGCAAGCTGAAAAAGAGAAGAAAAAGCAGACACGAAGAGATAATTTGAAGAGACAAGCAGAAAATCAAAAAAAATCTGAAGTTGTTCAGATCATCACAAACACAAAAAAGCTGAAAAACATGAAAAAGAAACAACTCCGAACAATTGAGAAGCGAGATACCACTGTTGTATCAAAGTGAGCTAGCTTGTCATGTTTATATAATTTATATTCATCCTCACTAGACGTTAAACTGGAAGTGGTAGCCAAAATCTGAACTAGAATGCCTCAAGAAGGAGTGTGGAATTATATATATATCAGCAAGGTTGAAAAATACAGTCATCTGTCAGAAATGTTCTCTGATATGATCCTCCATCCTTAATAATTGAGAAATATCACTTTCAACAAAACTTGTGAAAAAATTAGTTGTCAAGAACTTGAACTAGCACTCAAAAATTAAATTGTTCATATTAACTTTTATCAAAGATACCTAGAAGAAATAAATTATTCAAATATTTTTTCATGAGTGCAATTGTAAATCATTTATTCCAAAAACAAGTCCTTCATCATTCCAAAATATTCCTTTTTAATAGTGGTACCTATCCAAAAGAAGAATTTTATTGTCAGCAAGCAACAAAGAAAGCAAAAAATGAATTGAATATAATTAAATAAAAGGGATTTGATCTAATAGTGTCTTGGAGACTGGTCATCATTGTTGTTATGAGGCAAACAAGTTCTGAGAATAGTGATTTAAATTAAGTTTGGTATAATTGAAACTAGTCTAAAACTTTTTTATTTGCTCAAAGGGGTACCAATAATGAGAGAGTATACAAGAAACATTAAATACATGTATATTAGTGGGATTACAAAAGAGCTTGAAAAAAATCTCATTTTTATCACTAATTTGAATAAGTTCGCAAACATTGAATTAGGGAATTTATAAAACTGAACCCTTCAGATGAAATCATGTAATTCAAACACAGAGTGCCACAAATAAAACTTGACAAAGATTTATTTGTGGAACTTCGTGTTTAAATGACACAAGGTGATGTGAGAGTTTCACACAATGAGAGCATCTACATGAACATGCATCCCTAAAAAAAAATTATTCTGTTCCACATTGATCAGAAACTTCCGAAACATGTAAAAGGAAGTTCTGACATTAAATCCTCATGCCACAAAAAAAAATCCAACTGCTCAATGATTATTGGAAATCTAGGGAACATAAAAAAATGACTAGGAGATTAACTCGGTACTTGCTATGGAATGATTATTGCAGATCATACCACCATATGCAAATGCAGACTGTGCTTGGAGGAGGATGAAATGTTGAAGCACATGTTTCATAGATGTCTTGCAATGAGATAGGTCTGATAAGATCTATTTGGGCACAGAACACTCCAAATAGACAATCTGACGGTTGCGTCTCCTAACAAACTAATCAAGTTTCTCAGGGAGACTAGAGTTTGTGACAGAAATGTGAATAGAAGTGAACAGGGTCTGCCGATTTCTTTGTATTAATATGATTATCATATGTTCCCACCTCAGGTGTTCCTCAGGGATCTAATCTAGGACCCTTATTATTCCTAATATATATATAAATGACCTAGTTTTTCAGTTATCCCAGTTGAATTTACTCTTTGCAGACGATTTAAAATTATACTGTGATATAAAAAATTACAATGATTGTATGGCACTGCAAAACGATCTCAATATTTTAAATGATTGGTGTGTGACCAACAAACTCAATTTAAACATAGGTAAAGGTAAGATTTTAACAGTTTCTCGGAAGTTTAACCCAATATTATTCAACTATTGCATTGATAATAGAATTATAGATAGATGTAAGGAATTCAAAGATTTAGGGGTGATCTTTGATGGCAGATTTCCGTTTTCAGAACACATAAGACAAATGGTCGCATCAGCCAATAAAGCATTAGGGTACTGTGTTAGGAATTGGTCTAGCTTTGCAGATATCAAAAGTATCAAAATAATATATACTTCTTTCATAATAAGCAAGCTAGAATATGCAGCATTAGTTTGGTCCCCCCTTTACCAAAATGCAATTTCAGCTATTGAAACTGTACAATGTAAGAGTTTGAAGTATATGTATTACAAAATTTATGATATCTATCCTAAGTGGGGCTTTTCACATGATGTTTTGCTTCAAATAATGGACTTTGATACATTAGCTTACCGCCGTCAGATCAATGACATTTCAGTGTTGCACAATCTATTAAATAATAAATTGGACTGTCCTGTCTTGGTATCTAAAATTAATTTTGTTGTGCCTAAGAAACTTACTCGTGCCAATGCAACCTTTTATATCTCCAGAGGTAAAACAAATATATCTGGAATGTCTCCTATAAATGGGATGTGCAGTACATTTGACAAGTATTATCCGGAATGTGATGTTCATTTTGAAAATCTTCAGGTGATGCTTAGTAGTCTTAAAGCAACCAATTTATTATTAAGACAATGATTACTTTTAAACGGATGTTTTAGCAGTGTTAGTGTTTCACTAGATAGTCAAGTGTCGATTATATTTTGTTTTTTTTATTCCTTATTTTAATCTGTAAAAATTACTGTTAGTTGTTAGGAGTAACTGTTACTGAATTATTTTTCAATTGTTCCTGTGATTGAGTGCAAGCCCGTTGGAATAAAGTTTATTATTATTATATGAGTTGCCGATGTATCAGGTGCTGCTCAGCATTTGAAATGTTCATTATGGAAATAATGTTACACAGTGCTTACTAATGTATACTTCTACTAAATCCGGTTGGGTATGATTGCGACCGACCCAGAACCCAAGAAATGTTTACATTTGCTAAAATAACAAATCTAGAGAATATGAAAGACGAATGCAAGTACACACTAGCAGACGATTAGAGAAGTAGTTGATCATACCAAATACTAATTTGTCAGTAATTTGGATGTGATATTCCTAAAAATTGAAATAGTGATTGATCAGATTTAGAAAAATTGCAAATGACATATGAACTGCTAAATAGGCAGTTTTATAGTGTGTTTAAAATCTTGAGGATGCATAAAATGACCAAATACATGAACATTTAAAAATAAAAATTGAAAAATTTGAAACTTATGGAACATTATAAAATGAATTTTGGATACTCAAACTATTTTAGACTCCCAAAAACATTTATTACTACCACGAGAATGATTGTAAACTTGAGAAACATATATAATAGGAGTAATATCCTAAATAATTCATTTCATCAAGAAGTGTGACTTTATATATAACAATATTTCTCATACCCAAAATAGACTATCAGTGGTATCAAACAAATCTACTATCACCAAGCTAGATATTTCAAGAAAGAACCATTAAGTAATCTTAAATATTATTACTCAGTGAAAGAACACAGTGCCTCAGAACTTTTATTTCTCCAAGATGCTAGTACTGATGTCTAGGACTGATCCGCTATTTCCCTTATTCACTTTATAAATAAATAAATAATCTTTATTGTACATATACAGCAAAATATCTGTTACATACAAAGGTGGACAGTACCGCCATGCGTATTTTCATAACCACCTATATCCTTAACCTAAACTTAATTATTACATAACACTACTAAGTATAAGAAACAACAGACAATAATCAAATAATATAATAAGTGACTTAGTAGCTATAAAAAAAGTCTCTCTGACATTACATAATCTTTAACCCTATCCTTAAAAGTAAAAAAGGCCAATGACCTCAAGTTCTGAGGCAAAGAGTTGTACACGTGAGCTGATGTATAAATAAAGCAAGACTTGAAAAACTCAGTTCTATGTTGAGGTATTGCCAAGGCATCTCTAAAACGAACATTCACCTGATGCAGGTCCCCTCTATGAGTTAACATTTCTGATAAGTACAATGGTCCATGCGTGTTTAAAAGTTTGCGAATGAAACAACTCATATGGACAAAGCGTCTTTGAGACATATTCTGCTGAAAGACCTCCTCAACATGTTGGCTCACATGATCTCTTCGTGATAAATTTTTAACATACCGAACACAGGAATTCTGTATTTTTTGTATCTTATATTTATTGAAGTTGGTTAGAAATGGACCATAGACAAGATCAAGGTATCCAGGTATGGATAGTACTAGGCTATCAGTTAGAATTTTTTTTGCATTACTAGGAAGCAGAGTTCTAAACTCATATATATGCTTAAGTTTAAAATATGACCTTTGACAAACTATATTTATGTTTATTATTATGTGTGAGCACAAGAATGCTAGCAAACAAATCTTCCTTTTTAGGGCAGCAAGTACGGCATCGGAAGAACTCACACTTGACTTTAAGCGAAAAAATCGGCAGACCATTACAAATCTTGCTAGTGTGCACCAGAAAACTCCTGGAGTAAATTTCTTTCTAAGGATTCACAAAGACAAACTAATGCCTGGAATCTTCTATACAAACATTTAGAATAATGTAACTTGTCTAAGCATTTGACCTTGTCTTTTTGAAGATCTGGTGGGTTGAATTGAAGTCAAAGACTGAAGATTTCACAAGGGATTGCCAGAATGGTGTCTTTAATACCCTGGTATGGGGTAAAGTTAGGGCATCAGAGAGATTTATACATCTCTTGTCAGTCTGTAGTTTGTACGCCGTACGCCTATAGGCACAACTCAGATCAAGTGCTGTACTATCATTTGAGGTACTCCTACTGCGGTATAGATAATAATAATAATTTATAGTTTTATATGAATCATTTCATTGAAACTGTTTACTACTTTGTAGCTATTAATATGTGATGGATGAAACAAATTATCAATAGACCAGTATCCAAGACACAAGCATTCAAAACACCAAATACAGTGATTGATTTGATAAATTTTTATTAACAATTTTACAATGTTACATTCTGAATACTCCAAAGGTAGTTGGTCCACCAGGGTTGTTCGTGGCTGCAGCAAGACTCAAACCTAATATTTTTCTTGTATCTTTTGGGTCAATAATTCCATCATCCCATAATCTGCAATTGAATCACGACATTACTGGTATATATGTAACTAAATGTTTATAAAGATTATACAGTCATAACTGAATGTGCAAAACTTGCGCTCTAGATGGCTATTTGAGTTTGCGTATTTGTATCCACTTTATTTAGCAAAAAATTTGATGAACATGATCATACGACCAATCACAGATTGTTTCAAATAACAGCATAATCAAATAATTGTTATTCAGAAAGAAAGACGTCGGCACAGATGGACGACAGGGCAGTTGCAGCAAGATTTTTTTACTCATATGCCTATTACTGTGGATAGCTATTATGCGCGAAAAAATACGCAGGTGCAATGAAGTCATGGAGAACAAGACGTTGGTGGATGCAATTTTTTGGGAATACTGCAAATGTGTAGTTGCAATAGTTGCATATTTATCTATTTGGTTCCTATGATTTGCCCTCGTAAACGATCCGTAACACGATAAAGCGTGTTCGAATGTATTAACTTTTTGTCAAATAGACAAATAAAGCTAATGTTTGGTGCTGGTGTCTAGAGAATTCTGAAGCTTTACTCAAAATGGGGTAAAAAGATGACGGCAATTAGGTTGACGGTGTGGTTCAAACGCGATGGTAACAGTTCACAAAGTTTATATTGAATTTTGGAGCTAAATTGATCTTGATCTGAATTTATTCAGAAATATTGAATCGATAAACGATTTGAAAAGAATATAAATTTCAGAGTTTGCAAAATTGAAATAATTCCCAATATATTATCACAAAGGATCCAGTTTGCTCGTTGGCATGTAACCTGGGTAACCTTTATTAGCAATCCAATAATGATTTAAATATAAATCTAAACGCGTCACAGGAAGAAAGAAAGTTTCATTTGTGAAACTGTTTGGGGTTTATTCAAATTTTTGGAAAGAAAAGTATATAACCATTTATTGAGGGCTTTTAATAATATAGTACTCAATGATATAATTTATTGAAACATACAGTGAAACATTTTTTCTTCGAAACTCAACTATCAATTATTATTCTATTTACCATAAGTTTTCTTGATGGTGCTGCGCATGGATTTGGTGTGGAAGTGTGGAATTTGTTAGATTACCGTGTCAAGCCATCAGACCGATACAGCTTAATAAATTGTTAAAAAGATACAACTTGGAGTTGTTTTTTTGCTAAATGTACGATTTGTCCAAATTCGAGAACAAATTGTATTTGGTATTGTATCATCTGATTGTGATTGTGAAATTGACTGTCGTTTTTACCTTGCAGTACTGTAATATGCAGATCCTTCCTTCTCAAACTGTTCAATAATAGGCTTTTCAATTTTGTTTTTTTCATCTTCCGTGAGTTTCTTTCTTCTGCTGGCTATCTGAGATAACACTCCAGCTGCTTGGGGCCCACCCATCACGGATATCTTTGAATTCGGCCACATGTACAAAAACCTTGGGGAGTAGGCTCTACCACACATACCTGTACATTCGATAAACAGACAATTGAAGATAGGCATAAAAATATGTGTTGCTATATCACATCATAACTGAATTTAGAGAAACAGTATAGGTACACATTATAATAGTTTACCGTAGTTCCCAGCTCCATATGATCCTCCTACTATCACAGTTATTTTTGGTACTTGAGTGCATGCTACTGCAGTTACAAGTTTGGCGCCATGTTTTGCTATACCACTTGCTTCGGCTTGCTTGCCAACCATGAAACCTAAAATTCAATGGATAAAATCTCGAACTTTACATAACTAAACATGGACGAGTCGATGGAACTTTTTGAAACTTCTTGTGGTTGGCTCACTGATTCATCTTATACTTGTACTGGAGGCATTTGATTTAATGACTTTACCAACAATGCAAATGCATGAGCTGCATTATAACAGTTCATAAATTTTCTGATTAAGGTTTTATTTAAAAACGAAGAAAACTATTGAGAAACTTGAATTCTTTGGAACAACTCTCTTACACTATTTTATTTTAGGAGAAGTTTCATTATAAACAGTCGAAATGTTTATATTTTTCAATAGTTGAAATAATTGTGCCAAAAAGCTGACTGACATAACTGGAAGATGAAGATACAGGTGACCTATATATGTATATAATACACAAAATCGAATCTGTGGAATCTTAAATAAGATATAGTATTGCTAGGGCTTAAAGTGTTACTATCATTTTACGCGATTCTATCTTATGATTATTCTCTCATTAATATTCTGTTTTGGCAGCTATGCAGATAGAAAAACGGTAATAGAATTGAAATAAATAAACCCTATACTTTGCTTGAATGGGTAAACCCAACGCGGCTTTCATAATTCGTCTTCTATATATTTCGCTCACGCAAAAAATGCAAGATGCACAAGAGACTTATTAGAAATACATCTTCAGTCAACAGCTATCAAGATGAAAGTGAAATACAAGGGAACTTAGGAGGTCGATATTAACCTTGGTAGGCACGTATTTAGAGGGGGGGGTACAGCTTGCCCCATTCATAATCACATAATGACGCTAAGAACCTCGCAATTGACTGAAATAATTTTGAGATTCCACTTTGCTAAATTAAGCGGATAATAGGGGAAAGTAATTTGGCAACACTGGTTTTAACTACGTTATTCATTGTTTGAGAGTTCGTTTTCGACTATGAAGACCTTCATTCCAAATAAAATGCAAGAGATTAAGCTCCTTAGCAGTACTTTCACTGGGACATATATATTAGTGTTGACTCGCTTATAAAAATGTTATGGCGAATAAAAATAATCTTAGATTAAGTTTATGAAAGTGAGCGCTCTTTCATTGATTTATCAATACCGTTTTTTGTTAGTAATTTAGTCAAGAATACCTTAGTACGCAGTGAATTGATTTTTAAGTAATTCATGGTCTTCTGTATTTCCAAAAATTACAGAAAAAAATATATATCTTAAAATTCGTAGCTAGACCAAGGTCTGCATTTAATATATTGAAGTAAAAAAAGAATCATTTTTGAAATAATGATACAAAAAATGAAAATCTATTTTCTATGATGTAGTAGGATTAGAAAATATAAATAAAACTAGAACATATGCTGGAATCAATCATCATCATTTTTCCAGGAAATACGAAGCAAACGAATTTTCACTGAGGTATGTCTATATGGCTTAAAGTAGTCAAAATGCTCTGAATGACAAATTATATCAGCATTTAGGTTTGTATCGACCTCCTAGACAACCTGTATATTGGTTACAAGATATTGTGTATCATACCTGTTATGTTCTGAAGGAATATAATAGGAACATTCCTTTGTGAACACAGCTGGACAAAATGTGCTCCTTTCATCGCACTTTCAGAGAACAGAACTCCGTTGTTACCTATAATACCGATCAGTTTTCCATATAACCTTGCAAAGCCACACACTAATGTTTCTCCATACTTTTGCTTAAACTCATTGAATTTAGAACCATCCACAATTCTGGCTATGACTTCGCGTATATCGAAGGGCTTCTGTAAATTCGAGTCCATAATACCTGCAAGAAACAAAATGATAAATCAGTTTGCTTTAATCTTTTCATTCGAGAGGGCATTATCAAACATGCATCAATAAAAACAATATTACTTATGTGTGGAGAACTGGGTGTTGTATAGAAATTGCTTCAATCATTATATCATCTTCTACTAGTTTGACCCGAATTAGTTGAAAATTTTCTGAAAGACTAGACTTTTATGATGCAATCTTAAGAATGTTCAGTTTAATTTGCAAAATAATGATGACTCAATGACGCTATTCTGGTGAAGATGAATGGGAAATGTCCTCAGGTCAAGAATTTTACCTTAAAGGCAATTAGCAATATAGAATTAATTCACCCATTAAATTCAACGGACAGGAGGCACAAGAGTCGCATTAATATACAAGGTGACCATCATGAGCGATCGAAAAAGTGCACATGACATTTTATGTTTTTGAATTGAAAACAATATTGAAAATAACTGTTACTGCACTGATTTTAGAAAATATTACCTATGTGCTTGAACATATTACTTCCTAAATCAGAAAAAATCAAATCACCAGTCACCTAGAATACTTAAATTTTAAATATCATACTTCCATCGCATTCGTGTTGGTAGTTAAAGCGTGGCTAATTGTTGGTTTCTCAAATTATATATGGGTTTTTTTCTGAATCCAGACAAAGTAAGATAAGTAGATTCTCAATGTGCTTTGTAATTTGTCAGTATCTATAAGTATACCCATATAAAAGGTTTTGGAAAAACTATGTTTGCTGAAATTACCATATAATTGTTCACTGTCATATATAGGTGCTTCTATAGCATCATTGAATTTGTGAGACTTTCGATTGAGGTTCCTTACAATTTGTCTGGCCAAGTAGATAGCATGTCGATCATCCACAGCGTAGTGATCTGTCACCCCAGATGTCGAACAATGCAGGTCTGCCCCTCCCAGGTCTTCAGCTGAAACCTACATCCGAAATGTGTTTGTTACGATGTCAATTTTTTATTGAAAAAAATTGGCCTTATAATAGCTTACCATGGTGGTGACTTCAACACATTGGTCTATCTTGATAGGATTATGGATTTATCAAAAGTTTGATTTCGGACTTCCATTGTCTATAAAATTTTGAGTAACACGACGTTTCGATTGATGTGCTATCTTCAATCGTCTTCAGGTGAACTGGCGAACACGTTCCTTCCATGCCTATTTATACCCCGTCCGGTGACGTGTCGTTGTGCGTGGACTGTTCTGATTGGTTCCCGATGCGCGGTATTCCGGTCTGCTGACGTGGCTGTTTGTCGGTCATTGTTTGTTGTCTGGTCCAGTCGTAGTCTATTAATCTTCTTTATGAGTGGCTGCCAGATTGGTTTAATGTCTACGCTGGGTTTGCTGTACACTTTGCTGTTGTTGGTGATGAATGCCGCCTCCTTGAATTTCCTTCGATACCAATGCGGCTCCTTGGCAATAACCTTAGCGTCGTCCCAAGCTATTTCATGGTGCTCCGTCCATGCATGGTCAGCTATTCCAGATTTTCCTGTCTCTGCTCGCTGGGTGTTGAGACGATGTTCTTTGATTCTTACTTCCAGTGGCCTTTTTGTTTCTCCAACATAGATTTTACCACATTGACATGGTATCTGGTAGATACAGTCCTTTGTTTCTTGAGATTCATTCCTGGGCTTAGTTTTTGTTAGGATACTTCTGAGGGTGGCAGTCTTAGAGAATCTCGTTTGGATCTTGTATCGCTGACCTATTCTTTTGATTCCATCTGATATTCCTTTAACATAAGGCAGAATGAGTAAGTGCTGAGATTCTTCGTGTTTAATTCTTCTACTGTTGGTATTTTCCTGTATTGTTACTTCCACTAGCTTCTTTGGGTATCCGTTGTTTAATAGGTCTTGTTTAATGATATTGAGCTCTCTTTGTAGTCCCTCTTGTGTGTTACAAATATTCCTAGCTCGGTCGACTAAAGTCCGGATGACGCCTTTCTTCGTGGCTGTTGGGTGGTTTGAGGTGTAATGTAAGTATTGACCTGTGTGAGTTGGTTTTCTGTCGCCCAACACTTTGTAGAAATACTCCAAAAAACACAACTAAACGCTGAAGATCGTCTGCTAAGTTTCGACATCGAGAGTCTGTATACTAACGTTCCAGTTGAAGAAGCATTGCAGGTAATTCAGAAGAAGTTACAGAAAGACGAACAACTGAAGAAAAGGACAGATCTTCCACTGGATGGAATAATGGAGTTGCTCACATTCTGTCTGAAGAACAACTATTTCCAAGAGAAGGAAGACTTCTACAAACAAGAAGAAGGCCTGCCTATGGGATCACCGTTGTCTCCGGTTGTAGCCAACTTGTACATGGAATGGTTTGAGTCAACTGCCATCGAAAGTTCAAGTATTAAACCGAAGTTATGGCTTCGCTATGTAGATGACACATTCATCATCTGGAACCATGGAGAGAGCCAACTAGAAACATTCTTCAGTCATCTGAACAACATGCGACCTTCGATAAAATTCACGAAAGAAGAAGAGAGCAACAACTGCCTTCCATTTTTAGATGTCTTAGTAACGAGAAGAAACACCAAAATAGAAACAATAGTACACAGAAAACCAACTCACACAGGTCAATACTTACATTACACCTCAAACCACCCAACAGCCACGAAGAAAGGCGTCATCCGGACTTTAGTCGACCGAGCTAGGAATATTTGTAACACACAAGAGGGACTACAAAGAGAGCTCAATATCATTAAACAAGACCTATTAAACAACGGATACCCAAAGAAGCTAGTGGAAGTAACAATACAGGAAAATACCAACAGTAGAAGAATTAAACACGAAGAATCTCAGCACTTACTCATTCTGCCTTACGTTAAAGGAATATCAGATGGAATCAAAAGAATAGGTCAGCGATACAAGATCCAAACGAGATTCTCTAAGACTGCCACCCTCAGAAGTATCCTAACAAAAACTAAGCCCAGGAATGAATCTCAAGAAACAAAGGACTGCATCTACCAGATACCATGTCAATGTGGTAAAATCTATGTTGGAGAAACAAAAAGGCCACTGGAAGTAAGAATCAAAGAACATCGTCTCAACACCCAGCGAGCAGAGACAGAAAAATCTGGAATAGCTGACCATGCATGGACGGAGCACCATGAAATAGCTTGGGACGACGCTAAGGTTATTACCAAGGAGCCGCATTGGTATCGAAGGAAATTCAAGGAGGCGGCATTCATCACCAACAACAGCAAAGTGTACAGCAAACCCAGCGTAGACATTAAACCAATCTGGCAGCCACTCATAAAGAAGATTAATAGACTACGACTGGACCAGACAACAAACAATGACCGACAAACAGCCACGTCAGCAGACCGGAATACCGCGCATCGGGAACCAATCAGAACAGTCCGCGCACAACGACACGTCACCGGACGGGGTATAAATAGGCATGGAAGGAACGTGTTCGCCAGTTCACCTGAAGACGATTGAAGATAGCACATCAATCGAGACGTCGTGATACTCAAAATTTTATAGACAATGGAAGTCCGAAATCAAACTTTTGATAAATCCACCTTGTCTACAAGTTTCAAACAACAGTTAGGATTATGGATATGAGAGTACCCGATATCGGCTGTAGAGCACGCCGACAAGCACAGCGTGTAGGGTGTACATCAGCGCTACACATTTGATGCATTCCTACGAAAGACACAGGTGCTGCCTTACGCTCCAGGGATATTGAGTCGGTTGTGGAGAATGAGAGATGTTTACTAGAATTACGCTTTCCTCACGCTCGAGTTCATCCCGGCATGAAAGACGTTTGTTATTGAAATCTCTGCTCCTACCGAGATGAACATCGTCTTGAAGAAGATGTCTAGGAGCTCCTCAGGTAGCTTCACAGGTGTTTGCTTGGCCATACTGTTAGTCTGCAGTGGCATGCCCTGCATCGAGAAACATCTTAGCCGTAAGGATACAGAAAGTAGTTATCCTCGGTTGCATTCGTGTACTTAGAGCGTACGATTTGCGGACCGAGTGATTGCTGACTTACCGGTGTGGGGAGCAGTTGCTGGGAACCCGTGGGTCGGAGCCCAGGTTGTAGATCTTTATTGAAGCCGAAGCTTAGTTGAGACTGCTCAGCCACTTAACCCAAAAAACTACAAAATATGTACAAATATACCAACCATATTTTTTAGATGACAGTGTTTTGGAATTTAAGATATATATTTTGATTTGAATACGCATTGCCTTTTCTAATAATTTGTATTTGTATTTTTGCACTTTGAAATAATCTCATTTCTAATCAAGAGTTGGCAATATGAAGGATGTAGTCCGCTACTGAATGAAAACATATCAGCATTCTGAGATACCATCACCCTCTTCATTTTGATTTCAAAGACTGCAACACCGTTGAGAAATCTGTCTTATAAATTAGTTCGAACATTAACTGATTCTCTGAGTTGTGGTTGTATTCATAATACTTCTGTGCACGAACAAATGGTGTTTTCAAAAACAGAAAAAAAGTGATTATTTATTCCGAATGGGCTTTTCAAATGAATGTAGAAGAATAGGTATTTAATTGATATATTCATTTTTTTCAATTTTCATTCTTCTATTGGGCTGATTAAAAAATGAGGTTTGGATTTCAAAAATGTTGAGCTCCCTGAAATTATCAGAACCTTCTGATAGATAAAAAAATAAGTATGGAACCTATCCAAAATTGTCAAGCATTTGTAACATTTTTTCAATATTGATCAAATATGAACTCCAAAATCGCGCTCCGGAAGCGCAGAGAGAGGATAAACATGTCTATTCACATTGACCTTAAAACGCTGCAAATTGTAACCATTGGGGTAAAAGCTCTTTGGCAGCCCATTCTCCTTCCTATAACGCTGAGGTTTTCCAAAGGAATTACTTGGAAGAGGCCCGTTTACGCTGTTTGGCGGGGATGCGCCAATGGCGGCCCTATAGTGTTTGCTGTACTGCTGACTCTTGGTTATATTATGCGAGACCGATCAGCTAATCTTCTGAACAGTTCCAGATTATGGAGGTCCTTTGCAGAAGCTTCAAGAAGTGCTACAGAGCGCACCCCCTACTTCTGAGACGCCAACCTAGCTAGGCCAGCAACATGGTCGTATTAAGACATGCTTTATGTAATACTCAGTTATTGGGTGTTTCTCCATCTCCACAACTGATCGATTAGCATGTGACTTCCTTGTCTAGGATAGTTACTATTGTCAGAGTCTTCTGTGCATTGAATTGGACTTCATTTGATAACACGTTGCTCTCGCCGCCGCAAGGTCTTCTGGAGTGATTGTTGATTGCTTGGTTCCATGCAGGAAATAAGAGTGTTGTCATCTGCGAAGCTTTAGGTGGGATTATATGTTATTTTGTTCATGAACAAAAACAAAAGAGTTGCAAGCAGGACAGATCCTAGCCTATAAGCAGCAAGTTTGATTAGTATACCCTATAGAAATCTTTAGATGGATCAAGGGCGAAGAATTTAGGGTTGGTGCTGTTGTCTTCATAACCTGCAACGCCAATTATCTCAAATTCGAAAATTTTCACAATACTTCCGTGCTTTCATGAGAAGTAAAATTATACTCATCTTTTCCAAATCATTGATACGTCCGAATACCCAAAACTGTTTGTACTTTGAGGTCAAAGATGTTATTATCGCGCATTGTGAAATAAAATTAATTGTTCAAAATTATGGATTGTCCAACATTATAAGTTTTGATTACGATTCTTTCCTCGTTTCAACACGAGGAGCAACAAATTTAGATTTTATCAAATTAGACTTATCAGAACAATGTTCAACAATCTAGAGTATATTTCGTTACTTCCGACCCACCGTGTCGTTAGACCTAAATTTAGGAAGTAACAGAATCCAGAAAATAGAGGTGTTGCGACAGATTAACTACATACTGCATGCTTACCTCTTCACCTGTAGATGCCTTCACCAACGGTGGTCCAGCCAAGAATATTGTTCCCGTCTTTCGCACGATCACCGATTCATCGGCCATAGCAGGTATATATGCACCACCAGCAGTACACGAACCCATTACAACTGCAATCTGAATAAAATTATCATCAGTAAAATATTGAGATAAAATTACTATTTACTGTCTATTCTTACGTATTGTTATAACATATTCATATAATACGTACATACATTTTATATTGGACATATAGAAGAAACATTTCGAATTTGCATACAATCTGAACTATTCGTATCAGTAACTACTCAATTCCACTAAAATATATTTGAAAAAACATTTATATAGTTCTTCATACAAAAAATGGAATTTAAACTTTGACAAAGTGTTTAACTCACTGAAAAGTATTTTTGACGAGGGTGAACAGAATAATGAACAAAATTTGAAGACCTTAATGGTATAGTATGCTAATGATTATATCGACCATGCAGCAGTTAATTTTTTTTGTATTGAGTAGGTTTATTCTTTATTTCCCACGCAATGGTATCAGTGTAAACACATAAAAATACATTCTCAAACCAAGAATACTCTTATGCTTCCATATCTTCGTATATGCGCGAAGCTATAATAATCTCAAAGTAAGAATACTGTATTTTTGATCATATAGAGTGTGAGTGTTAGTAAATATATTCAATTCATTCGGGGAAAGTCTTGGAAGTGAGAATTCCAAAATCTCAAATTTAGCATATCATAATCTTGGCAGAAAACAGAGAAAATCTAACCTAGAAGAATACTATAGTGTTGACTGAAGCATTTCATGATCCTGGCGCAAATAGTTATATAATTCATTATTCGTATACACATTTTGTAATTTTGATGGGTTGTTATCAAATCTACTGTTGGTTCCTTAACCTTGAAAAGAATAACAAAAAAAGTACCAAAACTGTATCAATGTAACTTCTTTCTTGCATTCCTCTGTGTCATATAGTATTTTTCCTAATTTAAGTTTGAAAGGTGTTGAACAGATTGTTGTACAGATAAACATAATACAAAAATATGTACCTGTAATTAGGCCAATAGATATACGTCCACCATTTGTAATAGAACTTATTCACAACTCACATATCACATCAACACCTGCACACTTGTATGAGATCTTCACAACAGTCACAATCTAAAATTTTCAACAGCACATTCATCCTGAGAGGTGGTTGGTCAAAATTAAATCCAATCGAAACTAACAGGAGCGGAAATAGACACACGCGTACTGCTGAATTGCCGTTGACGAATATGGCCATGCCAAACAAGTAAGTGAATTACTTGGGAGGGAATCGCAAGATTTTTGTATTCTTGATTGAAGTTAATCGAGCTCCGTTGGAAAATATGATATTTTTCTTTAGAGTATATTTCTTTAGAACTTGAAAATATACTTTTCTTGGTTCAAACCACTAATAATTTTCTTATCAGGGATGAGTAAGATCAGATGCTCTTGTCGTGAGTATATCTTTACAAAATTATCAAAATTCTTGAATTGAGAATTTATCTTTTTATGTGTGTATTAATAAATTACGATTACGATTTTACGAACTGTTTACCTCATATAATTAAGCCAAAAAAATCTACAATTTTGTTTACAATCTTCCTCTATTAGGTATATTCATACACAAACAACATGAAAAATAAATGGAAGAAATCTGATAAAATATTAGCTAGGAAAGGCAAAAATGCTAAATTTGATTACCTCAGTTTCCTTTTCCTGATAGGTCTTAGCTATTGTAGAATATCCTAGGTAGCCATTGTAAACAGTCTGATAATTCTTAAGATATAAAGTGAAATGCGTCGAACATTATAAATTTTCTATTCTTGAAACTTAAATGTTAGGATTACAGAATTCAATCCTAATGACAAGTTATCGCCAATGCTGCCAGTCGTTGAAGAAGTCAGACAGTCACAGAGTGAATTATATTTTTGCACCGCCAAAGAACGTAGTTATAAATGCATTGTATAAAATAGTGCCTTAAGGTGGATATCACCAAATAGTGCACTTGAATGGAACTACCTTTTTTTCATGTGAAATATTGTTTATTTCAGGCAAAGATGGAGGTGAGATAGAAATACGTCAAGGACTTGCGGAAGGCATTACGCGTGTGATGAAGAAATGTTGTTAAAGTCATCCCACTCCCTTATTCTTGAGCACGATGTTTTTGATGTTAGAATAAATTTCGAATTTAATTTCAGTTCATTCACAAAAGTGTTATTGGTTGTCATTGTACATAATTTATGATAAGACACTACAAAATTATCATTTACCTGGGAAATTCCTTTAGCCGACATATTAGCTTGATTAAAAAAAATTCTTCCGAAGTCATCTTTGTCGGGAAACACCTCCGCTTGATGAGGCAGATTTGCTCCTGCACTATCTACTAGGTAGATACATGGTAGATGGCATTGTTCAGCTATTTCCATGGCTCTTAGGTGTTTCTTCACCGACATCGGAAAGTAGCTGCCGCCTTTGATAGTCGCATCGTTAGCGACAATCATACATTGTTGTCTGATCGGAAAAATGAAACAATGAAAAACATTAAACGTTCACTGGGCCTTCTGAGAAACACACAACTTGCAATGGATACAGCAATTTTGACTAGGTTATAAGACAGATATTTTACGATTGAGTTACGTGAGTATTCGAGTATAGCTTCACAATTGAAATACATTTACATCTATGCCGCATTTCACTGTATCCATAATGCACCAGTTTCTCGAAGTAAGAGCATCTACATCTACAGTAGGTACACATTTTTACAGATCTTTGATTTGGATACAAAGAATTATATCAGGATACTATCCCAGGTGATCTTGATTGAAGACATTCACGTAAATGAGTTTTCAGCCAATCGGCTAGGTAGAATCGAGATGAAAGAATGCGAGATGGAGAGAATGAAGAAGTTTTAAGTTTTTTAGGGATAAGCAATAGAAATTTTGATAAACGGAAATATGGAAAACTGGAGTTGATAACTCATTATTACTTACGCAGTGAAGGAGGAATGTCAAAAATATGTTGTTTTAACATAGAAACATGCAAAAACAGTGTGCATCCCAAAAAAGCGTGATTCCCTAAAGTGATTATGAACTTGAGAAATATCCAAAAGTAACATTTATCTCTAAACGTCCGACAGAAAGCGCAACCCATTGGCATCTTCATGGAGTCAGGCTTCTAACCACTTGGACTCTACCTAACTGCTTTATACATGCTTCCATATCTGTCAATAAGGGTGAACTGATTTACAGCGGCGTTTCTCTCCTATGTGCATAAGATCATGATGACATCAACACCCAAGTTCTTGATAGATAAATTGATAACTAGAGGTTGCATTCACTCAGTCAATGTGAGATTCACTGATATTATAACTGTACCTCAACACTCCACTTCATTATTTCAGCGATCATTTATTTTCACTGCGGCTGCTTTATATAATGTTCAAATATTGATTCAACTTTATGTATATTGAGTATATAGAGGTTCTAATTAAGACTGTTTCATTTTTTTTATTCAGTGTTCAATTTATTTAGTGTCAAAAATGGAAGTATTTAGAAATGTATATATGTATGTAGAACGCGCATCCTGTATAATTTGCTTCTTTATTATATGATAGGATTTAGGTTAGGTTAAGGGTTAAGTGTAAGAATAGCTTCATGCTAAGCTTCGCCCAAATGAAGACTTAGAAGAATTATTATTATTATTTCTTATTCGACGTGAACACTTCTTACGTCACGTCAGAAGCTGATGACGATACTGTGTATGCTCTCCACTAAAACGTAAGAAGTGTTTACGACGAACAAAGGAATGCCGCTTTAGCGTGTCAGCATATGGAATAAAACAGAAGAATCTCAGGTTTCGTAGGTATTTGAAAAAAATTGTGTCATTCGACCACCTATAAAAAGACGCAGAACCTAGACTCATGAGGAATTCTGAGAGGTGATTTTTAATTTCAAAACGAAAAGTAGAAAATTTAAACAGCGCTGTCATCTTTTGCACAAAGTCTTATATGCCTTGAAGAATAGTAACAACCTGATGTCAAATTTTAAGCAAAATCCGACTAGTATACTTTCCTAGTTATGAAGGAGCCAAGGATTAATGAACAGACAGACAGCAAATATACTTCATACTGACGAACGAAAATCAGCAAAATGATTTTCCATGACATATGTCTTAAAACAACAAGTAAACGTAATGTCGAGTTCGAAACTCTACGTGATACTTTCCCCGACTTCTATTTGCGTGGGAAATGCAAACGTGGAGATATTGGATCGTTGTTAGAAAGACAAAACGGTGGAATGCCTACGTTTGTGCTTCCACAAGCAAATATGAGCAGTTCCTTTGCTCTCTCTCTCTTGTTATGCTGTGCTTACAGGCTGGAGACATCGTTAGGTTTGCTGTGAAATTTGAAAATTTCCGAACGAACAGATGGCTGAGTGATAAGTCAGTAGTATACTTTCGTCAGATAGTACAACTCACCCGTATACATTTCCAATACCCGTCACAACACCAGCTGAGTGTATGGTTCCATCGTACATGCCATTGGCTGCTAAAGTGGACAACTCTAGGAATGCGGAGGAATTATCTAAAAGGAGTTCAATCCTATTTCTGACTAGTAACTTTCCCTGAGAGGTATGCCTTTTGACTGCTTTCTCGCCACCGCCTTCCAATGCCGTTTGAGTCTTCCTTCGAAGTTCTTCAACCAATGCGGACATTCGGCCATAATTCTCCTAAAAGCATGCAACAAATTAACCCACTGGACAAGTGAGGCACTTGCTTCCGTTGGTCTGTTTGGCTCTGATGTTGACAAAGCAAGCCAATATGGCAAATATTATGAAAATGGAAATATGAATCACTAATATAGTCAACAAAAGAGTAACATTCTAGTAATGAACACTAAAGTTTCTTAAATTTTAAGACACAGAAAAACTTTTTCAGCCTCCCGTCTGCTTGTCGGTTTGACTATCGTCGGTCTGTTTGTCGGCCTGTCAAGTTGCCAGTCTCTGTGGCTAAAGTTGTCGGTATGTCTGTCGATCTGTCCGACGATCTATCCGTTGGATGTCTGTCCGTCAGTCGATCTGATGAGCTGCGTTTTTTATATTTTAGAAGCTTCATTATTTTTGGATGTAGTATTTTTTTAGTAATAAAGTTTCAAATACTTCTTTTATTATTTTATTTAATATTTTTTTATTTGTTGCTGCATATCATCTTTTGCTTTCAAGTATGAGGAATTGTTTTTTCCAAATGCAAGAACGAGATACATAATGTGCTTGTCAAAAAAGTTTAATCCAGTTATCAATCATTTTTTGCTGAAAAAAGTATTTTCGAGCGATCTATTTGTTTTTGTTACAAACTTTCTATACGTTTCTAAAGTTTCTGATCATTTTTTGGAGGCCAAATACTACTTCAATTTTGTACTATGCGATAACCTACAAATAAACGAATATCGCATAACAACACATACTTTTTTATCTCCATGTGAACAATACATTCCGATCGGTTTGGAGAATAATCTATCAGCAAAGTTGAAGGTTAAATTTATTTCAAACGACCGTATATATTTTGATTGAGGTTAAGAAATATGGACATACATCGATTTAAATTTTACAAACAGGTATTGAAAGATAGTCTAGATTTTCATCTTTATTGTTTTCAATATCACCGTCCCATTTTAGAAACAAAAGTCCCCCAAACATTCTTTAGTCATTGTAATAGGAAGCATACCACAAAACATATACACTGAAGGCATACAGAAAAAATACTGATACTTCTTCACCGCCTCCCCTCTAGTCCGCTGGTGGAAGAAATACAATAATAATACGTAGTCGGAACATCAAGCTTACCTTGTACTGCGACGACTGAATATCAATACAAGATTTTATTACATTTGCTGAACTATTTAATAACCTAACTAACTTGTATTTCCTGAAAAATCGTTTAGATAACATATTTCACTACTTAGAGTACGTAAACTATAGACAAGCATTTTAAACACTAATACAAATTCTATCTTATCGTTTGTTTTTAATGGTAATGTACGCGTTTAACCTTTAGCATTGTTCGCATTATGCCGAGATTATGATAATAGATGATATAATTTACGAAATCCCTAAGATAAACAAGTAGTATCGCACATAACGTCATAATGAATTTAGTCAAATGATGTGAAGGGAGTAAGGTAGATTGACCCTGTACAAATTGAAATTGACATTTCCAAAAAAAAAATGTGGACAGAACACACAAAACAAAAACTACAAATAATTATATCATTTCTCTCTGAAGACAATATAGCAAAAACTGATCTTGGCATGCTTGTCCATACACCAGCCCATAGAATTAGCACTTGATTCGAAGTGCAGGACCCTCCAGAAGTATGGCGAGGGACATCTGTAGCTGTGTGCACTCTTGTGAAGCCAGACTATTGCACTCTGGAGGCAAGTGACCACTCCCCCTACTGTGTGATAGGATATGGCGAGATCTGTGTAGGTAACTTGCACTACCATTACTTCCGCTCCAAAACACGTCGTGGGAAACTCATGAGTTATTCGACAATCCACGGGGACAGAATGAAGACTGGTCCATTGCTAGTGTGGCTGACTACCATGCGGTAGGAGGCTCCGTTCGACTCGATATAGGAGGTAGATTGCACCCCCCTCTACCTGTGTTATTATTTAGGGCAGTGTCGCCACGGCAAAGTCTTCACAAAGTCTTGATAGTCTAGATAGATCTATCGACCAGTCTGTGTGGCGAGCCAACAGATGAAGCTGTGTGCACTTCTATTGGCGGGTGTACTAGTGAAGCAGTCCGCGTGGCACCTTTGGGTTTGCGCAGATGCGGATGAGCACCATGTGGCGGTGCTAAGAGATTGCACCTGATATCCTCCAGAGAAAATACAGAGATCATCCCCAGACTATGTTCGTGGCTCTTGATGTATTTCGAAGACATCCTGGGCATTACTGCATTGGTTGGTGATAATACCAGTATCATAGCAGCTAAGCTATATAATAACAGTACAGTAGAGTTGTGCATGTTATGTAGCATTTGAGTGTGGAGGGTATTCAAAGACGTTTTTTCCGAACGCAGGCTTAACTCCGACAGTTCGACCTCACAGCTATCGAGAGGGAGACTCGGAGAACTATCAGTCACCAAGTAAGTTAATCTCCAACACATTCTGACAGTAACGCTCAGACCAAGATATTATTGCATTGCTCCCGTATTCAAAGTATATTATACAAGGGCGGTGCGTTGTCAGATGATATTACTATCTTCCTTCCTCTTATTTCTTTTATTGCGATTTTATTGGCCCACACATTTCTCAGACCTAAGATGTCTGAAACTTTCCTGACCAGTGCATCAAAAAAAATGATGCCTACTTACTACACACTGTAGGCAAATAGGGCCAAAAGTGGCCTACTTGCCAGGCCTTGCCTCCCCACTACTACTACTACTACTACTACTACTACACACTGTTATAATTTTTTTAGAACAAGATGAATAACTTTTCTCTACATTAGGCATGGTTTTCGCATGACTCTAATTTCAATTACTGTGTTGATGTATTTCTGATTTTAATGTTTTTGTGATCCATAATTCAGTGATTTTCAAAAACAATAAATAGGGGTGATTAAACAGCACCATGCATTAATTATTTAGAAATATATTAAATAGGAAATTCACTATTTCATTTAACTAATTATGGAAGACAGAAGCGATTTAATCAATAAACAGCTTAGTGAATTATTGATATATGCATTGTAACTTACACCTTATAGATCCGCACTTACTAAGATTATTCTTATACTTGAACTTAGCAGAATATATAAATATATATGAATTATTCCATTCGGAATGATTTTTATATCAATCTATATATCCTGTGATATTCGAACCTTAAAATTATGAAATAAAACACATAAGTTCAATATAATTAATTTTATTGGACAACTCTGTATGGTTTGAACTTTCAAGAAAATTAATTAGCTGGGCCAATTAGTGGTATAGTCTGTGATGGTGCCATTTAATCGCTCCTCAATAAATGGGCTCTGCCTTTAACCAGCCATCACCTATCACTTGTCATTGCTGTCACTCAAAAATATAATGACGGTCGAAATTCGAAACCACATCGAAAGTACTGTGTTAATAAAATCCAAGGTAGAATCCACTGATCCAAACAAACTGCTATCCTTGTTTAAAGGATTGTCAAGTTTGTTATGACATGAAAGAGTTTTTGACAACTCCATGAGTTGAAGTGTCAAGGTAATGTCAACTGCCAAGATTGTAGGTTATATTTGAACCCCACTGATGTATATAATTTTTGAGGTATATTTTAATTAGTATTTTCTGTGATTATTGTGAGTTTTCTGAAATATGGAAAGAAGTCTTAAGTTACGTAGCATTGAAGCGATACGAAATAGCAAATTCAACGTCGAAAACGTGCCTACAACATCATCTGATGATCAAGTTTGTAACGGTGATATGATTGTAGAAATAAAACTGATTGATTTTTGATTTCAGATCAAAGTAGAAGAAGAAGTTTTAAAAAAATATGAAGATTTTCACGTGAAACTCAAATTGAACATTCATTTACCAGAACTACTAAAGGAGCAACATAAAAAATACTTATATGAAACACTTTTTTACTTGCCGTCCATCTATGAGGTGACTATTTTATTGAAAAACGTACAAATGCAACTTTTTAGTAGGTAGATACAAGAATTGTTATTATGTTTTAATTAACATATTTCATTAAATGAATCAGCAACAAATGTATGAGGTTAAGCATCTCCTCAGATTGAGGAAAATATATTGCATTAAGTTTACACAAGACTCTAGTAGGATATTAAGGTAGGCTCAGTAAATAAAATGTCAGTCTATTAATTCAGCGTGAATTGTGAACTATTCACAACACTACTCAATATTTGTGTAGAATTCTGCTTAGGCTTTGAGAATGGCCAGTTTTATCAATTAAGAGTGACTACAATTTTTGCATTGCCTAAATAGACACAAAGACAAATTTTTTGACATTTTTATAGTAGATAAAAAGTTGTGTAATTATCACACAGTTCCACAAATAAAACTTTCTTTTAGTGACATGTTTGGATTTTCATTAAAATCATCGTCAGACTTTTTAATAAAAATCGAAAGGTGTCACTAAAAGAGAATTTTATTTGTGAAAGTGTGTGATAATTACACAACTTTTTATCTACATGATGGATGAGTTTCACTGAGTAATAGCATCTGCAATCTACATGATTTTTAGTGTTTGGATGCAAGTCGACCATGGCTGTGTTATTGGATATTACACCCACTTTCTTTATTAGGAGTTAGGATAGACAACCATAGGAAGAGTGCCATTGTTAAATTTTTAAATAAGTAAGTATTACCAAACTATTCCAACTATTGTGTGTAGATGTTTTGGACTTCTATTGTTTTGAAATTTTGCATTTCACAATGTTTCTTATGATCTGGTATCCTCACCAGATCATAAGAAACATTGTGAAATCCAAAAATCTCAAGATAATGTAACTTTGAAACAAATAAAACATATTTTGCTTCCCATGCAAAAATGAGTTAAATTGAGAGAATACATTTATTGAAAGACATAATTATGGCCTCTCAAAAATTGATGTCTTATTTCAGTCTGAATGCCTATCTGTTAACATTTTTGTTACATTTTCCACTCTCATTTTGATAAAATTTTGAGAGGGCACATACTATTTTTGGAATACACAATTTGACAGATTTGACATATTATTTTGATATCGCATTACTATACAAAAAATTAATCACAAAAAACAAATACATGTTCATTGTTGTACTTACCCATTCACAAGTATGTCCACTTTCTGGAAAATGAAAGGAAAATGCGGAGAGCAAAATGTGGTAAGGCAAAATGTAAGGTTTCTGAAAAGTCAGGAGAAATGTTGATGTTTTATTTTGTTCCTTAAAAATAGCCTATCTAAAAATCAACATTGTTTCACTTGAGGATTTATATTAAATGTATATCTTACCACTCTTATAATTTATGAATTTCATGCCAATACCAGAGGGAGTTGGAATATATTTATATTATTCACTTGAAAAAATATTTTTGATCAGAAAAATTTGGAATATTGGTGGGGGCAATTTCAGGATTTTTTTGTTTGTTTTGGGTGGACACCTTGTTGACTTGTAGATATAAAAAATGGTACGAGGGAACCCTATAAAATTCTAAATAGCTTCAATAACAATGATATTTTAGTTTACAACACATTAGAAAAAATATCAACATATTGCAACTACTGAGTTCATCTACTTGATTTGAGTTTTTCCAATGTTACCTTTAAAACCAATGCCGGAGTTCTTACCGTGATCCATTAGCTCATAATTGGTCTTATTTGACTGGGGAGATACACTGTACATACAATAAATTGTAGATGTATAGCTCCTATACACTTATTGAACAAACTGGGATTTTGTTATGTTCATTCACTAATCAATTTTTCTGTGAGGAAAATTCCCTTAAATTTTTGAATAATATAATTTCATTGGAAAAGGCAAAAATGCAGCAGTTCTGTGAGAGTGGGAAGGGACAATTTTTTTCTGTAGATTTTTGTAGGTGCAATACAAAAGTCATCTGCGGCGCCGGCGGTACGGGCAATTACTTGCAGTTTTTTGTTCAAAATAAGCAATATTTTTTTTGTCTAGGAGTAAGGCTACCAATTCCTAAATCTGCAGGTTGGATTCATCCCGGGGTACAAAAAGTTCATCAAAGGATGCTGGTTATATACCCTAGCGACCCTATAGTTACAAGTTTCTGATCCATAATATAATTTATTTGACTCACCATTACATTGATGTAAGGCTGTTCTCAAAAATACATTTTGTACATCTGTGCCTATATGAGTTTAGCACTGGTCTCATCTCTATATTGTTATATTATGCTACTTCGAATATCATGGCTCTATCAGTAAACCTGTACATGGGAAGTGAATTTTCTAATTCTGAAATATTTAATGTTCTTTATCTCACTCAAAGTCTTATAATCATGACTGCTAATACTTGTTAGAAACATTTTTTGTGACATTACTTGAAATCATTACGTAACATTACTTGAAATCATTACATGGCAAAAAAAACTAACAAGTGATTTTTAATTGGAAATAATGTATTTCTACAAAGTGTTATGATAACACACCAAATGCTCAATGAATATAATTGTATTTCTTTAGATGTCAGAGTCCAGATGGGGGATTTGCAGGTGGCCCTGGGCAATATCCCCATTTAGCATCTACATATGCCGCCGTCCTAGCTTTAGTCGTTCTGGGAACAGAAGAATCACTCGATACAATCAATAGGTATTTTGTGTAATGAGTGAGGAGCTACATTTTGAAAATGGTACATATTTGATAGATGAATCCCAAATAATTTATTGTTATCAGTGATCAATATATTTAATTAGATATAGTAAAAAGAGATCCTAATTGATCACATGGAAAAATATTATCATAACAATAATCATAAAACCTTCTTTCTTATGGTTAAGCTATTAATAGTAATGATATGATAGTGATAAATCACTTCAACTAGTGATACAAAAGTATGGGCACACAGTATTTAGTAAAAAATTACCGATATACTCGTAATGATTATACGAGTACTACTAATACTGATGTATTCAAATATGTCCTGTATTTGATGCTTAGAATTGGTATATTTTTTCGTACTCATTGTCGTCATGAAAGTGATCTAACTTATCGATTCGCTTTTCCGATGTGTTCTTCCGTGCTGCAATCGCTTCCCCTACCGAGTTCAGAAGTGACAGAAATTACTTCCCCTCTGACCACTCGAGCACAAGCAATGTAGCGGTGGATCACTTCAATAAATTCACTTCATATCTGTCTGCTGTTGTTCAGTAATCGACATTTGAGAGGTTAGAATGTTTTCTCTGTCCATTTTGTAGGTCTATATTCTGGATAATCTGAAAGATGATTATAATCAATTTTTAGTTACATACTTAGTTACATAGTTTGAACTTAATGGTGAAAAAGCTTCCCTAAGAGGATCTACAATCTACATAATTATATAACACTATCACATTGTAGTGATGAATCATATCAGCAAGTAAAAACATTTATAAACTATAAGTCATGATTACTATAAGCCTGTGATAAGAGGAACTATTTGTGAACTTACTCAAATCATTTTTGGAATAATTCTTCAAGAAGGGAGCTGCTAAATAGCGGACGTCTCTTTAGCTAATATCGTAAAGCCTTTTGTTAGAGTATATTAGTATATGTTAACAAACAGATATCTACATATATGTACCATTCTATTGTGTATGAAACATATATGTAGCTTCTCACACTTACTTTTACTGACCTCTAGCCTTGTAGAAAAAAGTTGGAAGATTTTTTATGGAGTGTAAAACAACCAGACGGTTCGTTTGCAATGCATATAGGAGGGGAAGTTGACATCAGAGGAGCTTACTGTGCTATGACTGTCGCTAGTATAACAGGAATACTCACACCTGAGCTATGTAAAGACACTGCTGAATGGATTGTCAGGTATATTTGATTTTCTAATAATGTCTTACTTGAATCAACAATCATTAGACTGGTTATTTTTGATACCATCAGTTCTTGGATATGTATCTATTATCGTCTTCATCTCCTTCCGAATGCCTGCGCGGGAATTGTGAAGTGCATTGATAAAGAAATATGCAGTCAAAATTTTGTTTAGAGCATTCTTATGATTGTATTGAATAGTTATCCGCAAATCACTCCAGAAAATATCTATTTTGTTAATGCTGTCTTTCACTCGAACAGTATTTGCATTTTTTATTGAAAAATACAGTTTTTTTGTTCGATTCACGATATACATTTATTATCATTGACATATCTATAACAGACTAACCTGATTGTTTTGAAGTTTTTACAGTACAGTACTATTTATTATTATGCCGGGACAAACAGCTTGGTTTCAGTCTAGTTGTAGTGTAATATTACATATTTTGACAACAGCAAAATACTTCAAAGATAGAAAAAATTCAAATATTAAACACATTTTGGGACTTTTTAAAAAAATATCGATTTTCTTGTTTTTAGAATCCACGATTATTCCTTGGCATCAACACAATTTTTCATAGTTAACATAAAGGTGTACAATTATTAATACTCGAGCATCGTTAGACTGTCAGAAATTGACTATATTTATTATTTTTTATTCACCTGTTAACTCGTTCAGTGGCAAGATAAAGATAATGGTCCTATAAAAAGTCATTCTTTGCAAGACGTTATCTTTTGTACTCTATAACTTACTGTTCCTCAATTTTTAGTTGTCAAACATATGAAGGTGGGTTTGCTGGATCCCCTGGTATGGAGGCACATGGAGGCTATGCATTCTGTGGGGTGTCAGCTCTAGTCATTTTGCAGAAAGGACACCTAATTGACCAACAAGCATTTCTGGTAATAATCTTTATATTTTTCTTTATTTTAGATGCACTTACGGGATTCTATATTGATTGATGATCCATAAGCGTGTCAATACGTTACTGTACAATTGTCGTTTTGTTAACGTCACTCGTCCAATATAAAGAACGAAAAATATAGCTCATAAATAAAATAGTACGTCTGGCTTACATCAAAGTGCCAAAACTGTTGTCTGGTAACGACGAAATCCAGATTGTACAGTATGTAAGGGTTATAAACATTGCTAATTACGAATCAGGTCTCAAATTCACCATGAAATGGTGGGTCATTTTACGGAAAAATGAATTGATAATTTGTTTTTAACTAAGTCCGAAAACGATTAGATATTAGGTAGTCCGCCGCTTATGTTTTCAAAAATGAAAATACTCATATTACACCAAATTCAATACAGCCGTTATCGAGATTACTCAGTGAGAAAAACTTCCATTGAGAGACTGGCCGACAGACCGACGATGAATGAATTAAATGGTTTTTCGTGATGAGACTTCCAAAAAATGTATTATTTTGAATACCCTCATGCGCCGGAAGTAAAAAGAACCTAACTGCATGGTTTTTTTTAATTGTTCAGGTCGAGTTCTACAAACGGATCGAAGAAAATGAATTTCTTCCGAATACCAAATTATATAAAAACCAAAAAAATTCCCATTGACAATAATTCCCCAATTCTGAAATACTCTGCGAAAGAATAATGATATACCAATTTTAAGTTTATTTTGATAATTGATCATTCATTGGTTTCCTTTTACACTTTAATTTTGAAGTGACACTAAAAGCCCGGACGATAGTGATTTTTTCTCAGCAAAATCAGAATTAAATTAAAATGAGGGCAATGGAAAGGTTTATCTGAACATTTCAGTGTCATCATTTGGAATAAATCCCCTTAATAATGTAAAAAATCTGTTTAGAGGTGGTTGGTGCAGAGACAGATGAAGTTAGAAGGGGGATTCCAAGGTCGAACAAATAAGCTGGTAGATGGTTGTTATTCATTTTGGCAAGGAGGGACCTTCCCTTTAATATATTCACTGCTTGATAAAGGTGAGTTTGATTAGGGCCACTGACTTAATGCTTGTATCTAAAACAATATCAGTACTTGAAGCTGTTTAACGTCGTTTTTCACATTACTTCTACTGTTTATATACGCAGCACGTGTGTTGTAGTAAATACATAATTTTAAATTATGAATAATTATTATATTCACACAAAACTAATGCACTAGACTTGCAATTGTTCACCTTTTTCAGTCTACGGACCCCTGGACAATCACATACAACTTCAAGGACCCCTAATAAAAAACCAAACATAATAAATTTTGGACCATTTATTTTAAACATATTGCGAGACTTAGGTGACACTTATTTATTATTGTTAAATGGTTCATAAATGAGACTGCAGAAGATTATGAAACTTTCCTGACAACAAACTAAATTGTTTTTCTTAAAAACATATTTATAGAGATATGGCTTGTGAATGATCTTTATGATAAAATTTAGCCATTTATACACAGTTTCACAAGTAAAAGTCTCTGTTGAAGAACGCATTTCGCATTCGTCGTTGAGGCATCGTCAGACTCACCTGAATTTTATCTTGATATTTATTTTATCACTTTAGTTTTCAAGACGCAAAATGTCAGGATTTATTTTAATGTCCTGTTGATTTCACGATAATAATAATTTAACTATGAAAAGCTAACTTTTATCGATCCAGACAAATACCGTATTCACCATTTGTCATAGCTATAATTGCCGGCATGTACACTATTTAACTTGGCATACGTTCCATATTACATAATGGTATCCAAATTTTGACATGCCACTGGAAGACAGCATACTGCGGTGTGAATAGTGAAACCAAAATATTTTTTAGGTGGAAACACCCCTAAGCAACATCTTTTCGATGAAAGAGCCTTACAGGAATATCTGCTTATATGCTGTCAGAATCCGACTGGAGGTCTCGTAGATAAACCTGGAAAGCATAGGGACGTCTTCCACACCTGTTATACATTGAGCGGTTTGTCAGTAGCTCAGAGGTTTCTGAATGAAAAGCGCGTATTGGGACCTTATAGAAATGAACTGGTGAGTAACTTACCGTACTATTAACGTGATGTGAAAGTGAGCAAATAATTGAAAGATGTGACTCTCCAATTGTGGTAGAGTATACAACTTTTTGTGAAGTTCACAACCAGAATACATACGAGTATAATCGTATAATCACTACGTGTAAATTTCACCTTTGCGTACGGTTTACCGTAAGACGTTTTAGTGTAGTCGCTTATATAAACGCTAGCTAAAACAATTCACGCTACTAAAAAAAAATTATATCAAACCGTTTTCAAAAATATGGTTTAGCTCAGGGTAAATTATCAGACTGTATAAATAGAAAAAACGTTCAAACTGCAGTAATACCAACCCAGTTTTTATGTGACCTCTGTGGTATTTCAGGCAGGGATTTCAATAGTTAACTGGTGGTTAGTACCACCGTAGTTGAAACGTTTTATCTGTTTACATGCATTGTTCTGGGTGGAAAGGCTGTTTCATACTCTAAATCAAAATTTATATAAATTTGTTTTTCATAAGGAATTTTCACCAAAATATATTTTTTTATATAAATTTCAATCGGCTATGTAAGCAGACTTCTTAACTGGCATCCTTGCTAGAAAAAGCATCACCGCTATGGTGCCGGACAGAATGGGCGTCACACCACTTGCAGCTATGAATGCATCTCAATGTAATAAATGAGCAAAACTAGCACTAGCTATGTACTAACATGTAATACAGTGCAATCAATTGAACTTGTTACCAAAAAATATTTTATTTTTTTTGGTAACAAGTGATGATATTTATGTATTATTGTTGGTTAACTTAATTTTAACTAATATGCTTTAATTGATATTGACGCTTTTTCAGATTGAGACACATCCACTATACAATGTGAGACCTGATTTGGCTAGGAAAGCACTTCTTCACTTCAATAATCTAGGAGTGCCTAAACAAAACGTAAACGTGGGTACGTGACAAGTGATCACCGAAATATCAAAATATCAATACCTATCACCACATTTTGTACTGTAATCGAAACTCTTTTTTATTTGATTTATCAATTCACCCATTTTAACGATTTTAAGGAGCAATATACAGTTAAATTTTAGTAGTCCAGTTTTATTCACACATTGGTCTTACCCTAGTTATAACGCAAAATCATTTACAACTCAGAGGTTACTAGTGCTCTTCAAACATATTATTCATGCATTGAAAATTACACCCCTTATGATTAATGTAACTTCTGAAAACTTATCCTGTGATTATCTCGGTTTTTATGTTAGCTTGTCCTGGCCGTTAATTGAAACTAAATATGATGGATAATAAAATTTTACTGAAAGGAAATACCTCCGGGAGCTTTCAGTGAAATGCGGTTATGATAATGTGCTGCAACTTCTTAATAGTTCAACAACAGCCGCCTTCTGCTGAACTTCACTCGGATGATAGACCGCAACGTCAAAGAACCATATTTACGGTCGAGATTACGAATATATCAGGAACGCACCAGTTCGCTAGCCAGCAATAGAAAATTGCTTCAAATACTCTGGATAGGGCTTATACACCCGAATTTAGACGATGATTTGGCATATGCGTATATGTTAAATCAGTACTCTCGTCATCAAGGGGCAGAACTTGAACCAGAATGATTCGACGTCTGGCTGAAGGGATGTTTCAACAATTCGTCCAAATTAATTTGCTGAATTTACAGACCATACAGACAAATATTACATAAATCGTTTCGAAAATTTCTCAGTCATTGATAGATTTCTTACAGACAGGGCATCCCAGCTCAGAAATAATCTTTTTGAATACGGCGAGAAACGCGTAGCTGAAGCCCTCGCTATCAGCTGTGGCTTGGAACAGATAGTCAACAAATCAGAAATTCCTGACCTTACCATGAGGATTTTGCTCGCTCTACCGGATCTTTATCTCACAGCAAATCCAGCCAGTAATTGAGTAAATATATACTCGCTACTAGGAACAGGTCATCGAAAACAGAAAAGATGAGCACAACCAGAAAATTGAGAACAAATTACTCTCATGTTCTAACTTATCAAGATCTTTCTGGTATCTATCCAGGTCTGATCGTCAGAATAGAATAGAACTTTATTTGCTACAATATAATAACATACATTTGTAGCAAGTCACTACAGGTACACAGAGATAAATACAAACAATTAAATATTAAACAAAACATACAGATAGTCACACATATATAACAAACCAAACAATTAAAATGCATAGGTACTACGCGCCATGGAATCGTGTAATAAGGTAGATCTCAATCATTAGTAGAATGAAGCTGTTTATTTTGGGACCCAGTACACAACTCTGAATTCCTCTTGGTGGATACACCACTGTCTCCTGGGAGGGAATCTATGCAGTTCTGTCTTGTGTATGTTGTACTCAGGAAAACCTATTTGCTCCGACAACTAATCAGCGATGAAGGCACAAAGTGTGTGTAAGATAACCGGGATTATTTTTACAGTTTAGGAAGGCTCTATATGATTTAGCAATGAATCATCAGTTTTCGTTATTGTGAGTGCCAGGGTGAGCTGGGATCCGTGAGAATAAAATGTTGTATGCGCCAACGAGGCTGGGATTAAATGGAAAGCTTTTGGACCTCGAACTTTCGGTAGATGCTTCTGGGCATAGAATGAAAAATGGTAACAGAGGTGTGGATTGAGAATTAACACTATTTGAGGTGAAGTAGAATTCATTTTGGAGCATATTGCTGGGAAAAAGGACGAGTCTGTCTCTTGACAGAAAACACCTGGGAATACTGGTGGAACTTTTAACCGGTCATAACACCAAGCGTGCCATCTTAATTCAATGGGAGTGGTCGGTGACCAGATGTGTGATGCTGTAGCGAAGAGGAGGAATCTACGGCGCACAAACTTATGTCGCTGTGAGGCCCTAGAGTATCACAGGCAGATTATACTGATATTCACTTTCCCTTCATTCATTCTATCATCTATAAATATGTTATTCAATAAACATATATTTTCCATACACTGTGAATGTTTCAAACAAATTGAAACCATTCACTTACATCTATCTAGTACTTAATGTTTTTGTGCTAATGCCTTTTACTACAGATTACTGAATAGTCAAATAGAAATCATAAATAACGAAAGAAAAATGTCGTCAGGTAGAGAAAATTCGGTCCATATACTTATTTATAGGCTAATACTTGAAGCCATTTCTTGTCTTGTATAGACTCGCTCCCATTTTTCTCAGTGTGCCGTTTTAAATAAAAAATTAAAACATTCAATCAGATTATATTGATCATAGACGTAAAGTCTCAAAAATGTACTGCCCAGAGTCCTGCGCATATATTCAAGCACACAGCATCGCGCTGCGCTCATATGTAAGAGATTGATATCCATACTTCAGCGCGACAGGGATGACATTGTTAGCGGCACAAGCACGTGGCCAGAAAATTGATTTGGGGGAAGGTTCAGAATTTTGTATACACATTGAAGCAAAATCATCTCTCATTGGTGAATAGTGCACTGGAATGTCTCTTTCTTTCTTTGATTCGAAGGTAACATTTCTCCAATAAAGTAAACCGTGAAGAAGCAGAAAAAAGGATAAGTAACTGGGCGATATAGTGTTTGTTGTTGATTGGCTTCATCAAGGTAATGTAAAGCGTATGAGCATCACTCCTTATTTGAAAGAAAAGGATGTCAGTACAAAGTTATATATTATTGATGATGATCTTTGGATCCATCATTTATCGCATTAAAAAATTTTTCTGATTGGTTATTAAGGGTACGTCCCTGTTTTATACTACTTTTCATATTTATTACGGCTCTGTCTACCGTATCCATGAGAAAAAGACATTTACTATCACTGCTATGCAACAGACGAGGACAGTAGGCTGCGTATTTAAGAGGTAGCGCGACAGTGTCATGTTAGAGATAAATTTCTTCGAAATTCGATTAATTAACAATTGAATTTCAAATTGTAGTATTAAAGAGAATATGACAACAAAAATATTTAGACATAAATTTAAAATTAACATAATGCCGGGAATTCAGGAAAAAATACAATAAAGAAGATAACAAATTATAATCAGTTAACCTCCAGGAAGGATACACAAATATGAATTAATGTTGATTCATATTGTATTCACAATTTTCTTCCGCGCTAGATTACTAACGAAGATACCATTGAGCATAATAGAGTTCCTTATTAATGCAGATTCCTACCTAATGCATTAAACACACGGTAAGGTTTCTGGATGATTATAATGATTTCTATTTAATTATCTGATAACAGATCTAGCTACCAAAATAAGGTATTCAAAAAACTCTTTGAATGCTTGATAGATGGCTGAAAAGGATTAAAGATTAAAAAGACAAGTAAATCCATTCGAACTTTAACCTCATATGATGCAAACTGAAAATGAAAAATTAATGCATTGGTACAGCTAACTTAATACGATGAGAACTACATTGTCAATAAAAATCTGTGTGCCAAGATTCCAATTGAGAAGCTAGGCTGCAAATTCGACCCCTTCGTTTTTGCGCACTGCTGTATATTAAAAAATTACCTGCCATATTAGTATATTACATAAATGCCTATAAATTATCGTAGCGATAAACATTTGTGAGAACATTCAGGATGAGATGGTGGCACATGGTTGAGTATGTTTTGTATTTATTTATATTCTACCAAAAATGTTTATGACAATCGGAAATAAATCATATAAAAGAATTTTTTTCAGTAAGTTTCCAAATTATGCTAAATATTAATTTAATGCAATATTCTAGGCTTATTTAAAATTCTCACTGTTCAATCAGCTGTTCCAAGTTAGATCGGACAGAAGTATCCGCGAAAATAGTACCTATACAATCGTTAGGCTAAACTATCCTTCTGTGCTATATTAATTACAAAACTAAAGATAAGTACTAATAAAATACAATAAAAGTACCTATTCTACAGAATATCAATAAAAAAATTAAAATAAAATTATTTTTAAAAATTTTGCACTGTTGGTTATAGCCTAGTTAGGTTACTGGAAAACTAACCACAGGCTTTATATGTTGCTAATAATCGTCAGCGGCTAAGGAAATCATAAATCAAAGGCGAGTTATATCCTCTCTAAATTTGCGGATTTTCACTACTTTCGGGTGTTGACTTGGCAACATGGCATCATCGCTCTACCATCTGGAATTCTGGATCCTTTTTTTACTATTATGTTACTGGGTTTGTTAGTGGAAGGACGTTCGTTGCCTTTCGACTTTTATTCCGCGGTTATCGCAATGGTATCAATAGAAGAAACAAATAATTTTCGAAACGGATAAGTTAAGTGCCTTTTCTCCAGACGACTTATTGTTAGTGTGCAGTGAAAACCATAAAAATGATTGCCAACGGACACATAGTAGGCGACGGATCCTGGGATTTGCGAGTTTTCGTCACCGATTTGCAAACCGAAAGACTGATTCGCGTCAAAGGAGATGTTCATATTGGAGGGGTAATGCTACGGCTAGTTGAGGACCTGGGTAAGTATCAAGATAACCAGGGTACCAAGTACCCCCAACTTATTCTGAACTATAAATAAGCGTGACTAGCTGGTTTTGTTCAATTCTCATCATCTCACGTGCTAGATGCACGTTTGATGTTGGTTGTGGTCAGTTATTTTCCTCAACAACATCCTGATAAGGGATTTAGAGAACCTATACTAGCTTAGCGGAAAGCGAAGAAAAAGGTTACCGATCCATCTAACCTAAAAAGGAGATGTAAAACGATCCTAGTAGGCGTATACTTAGGCGTTTATTTGCATGACATGCTCATGGTTTTATTTCATCCTGACAACGAATATCTTGATACAGCAATTTAGTTTGATTAGATTGAGGTCACTGGTCAAAACAGTGGATGCGATCTTTGGAATGACGGTTGTTTATCATTTTGTGTCTATATTCATTGGATTACACCCACAAACAATAATTAATTACTCTACTTTCACATGGGCATGACGTCACACTGTGATTTATTGTCAGGTGTTTTTTTTCAATCTCAGTACTTATCACTTTGTTTGTTTAATGTTAATTTAAGAACAGCTTTAGAATGGAATGTATCATAATGTTTTCATATAATATTTGTTCGAATTTTCATCAATTGAATTTTTTGCACCAAAAATTTTTTTTTAGGACAGACTAAACAATTGAAGAGACTGAGGCGATTCTAAATTTATTTAATTTTTTTGTTATAACCTATGTTGTGTTGTATATCACTAGAAAGAGCATGAAAATGTTGCGAAACAATACCTTTTCCAGCTGTCTAGATTAATTATTAGGATAGCTCCCAGCATGATTCAAAAAAATTTCTCCCTTTTTTTGGGCCAGTTTTTGAAAATTTTAGATAGCCATATTTCAGAAACTTTTCAGAGACAAAAAATGGTATTTTTCTTAGTCTTAGCACCCATTATATGAGTATACTTAATTTTAGCTAAATGCAAAATAGTGAGGTAAATTGGGTGTGTTGATGGAATGGCTCTACTGTCACTGTCTACTGTCAGACTAACAAATGTCATATTTGTGAAAATATTGAATTCTGTAATGAAGTATGCTTGCATAATCAAGATGATCAGAAGCTATATACAAAGCTATAAAACTAATTATGCAATTGTTTTTTTCAACATGATTGGTATGTGATTATAATTATTGCAATAATTATCAAGGTAGTTGATTCCAAAACATCTGTTGCTTCTTGAAACAAGTATATCCCTTAATTCTTTTTTTTTATGGATTGATTCTGATAAATTAATGATTTTAAGATGTTAAACAAAACTAGTGGATATCAGAAATTTGGCATACAATATAATATACCAAACTCAAATGTAGTATCTCAATATCAGTTTCTTAATGTTTACTGTTAATTGTCCTAATTAACAAACAGGAATTTTAGAACTATCATACATCCATTAGAAGTACAGTTCAAAACTTGACTCTAGCAAAATGGTGTCATCTTCGCTTGAGTTGTGATGAGATTATATGGAAAAGAATTGCTTACTACCCTCATCCCACACTAGAAGCTGAAAATATTGTAGTAATGAAATTTTATGCACCATGTATGTCAATAATATTATTTATATATTTTCGTCAAAATCATTGTTTTTGCTTGGTGATTTATTATTGTAGTACCGAATTATTTTTATATACCTATAAAATTATATATACCACAAAGGGTGTAGATACAGCTAAAAGGTTGATTTTCATTGAAAGAGTGTAGTATATATATATATATATATATATATATATATATATATATATATATATATATATATATATATCCTTTATGAAAGTGAATAAATGAAGTGAAAATTAAGGTTTTTCCTAGTTTTTCTTTGATTTGATCAACTAAAGTCAAGATGAGAAGAAATTATATTATTACTATCACTTCATCTACTTGATTCCACTTCAATCATCAACTGTTTCATTATATTTCAGTTTACAAGGTGCTTTGGTATAAATAGAATCAGACGCTAATTTTCAGCTAACTTTAGATTCTCATTAGAATATCTTATTTAAATTTCAACCAGACAGAGATACTATAGTGATACTTATAATATCTTCAGTTAGAAGCGGAATATTAATAAGTTAATTTTTCATGTGTGAAATACCTATTTATTCAAAACCTACTGAACCAAATTTTATTAAATTGGATACTACAAATATGAGCTTGTTGTAGAACCGCTCTTAATTATCATGTATATATTTTGACAATATCAAGAAATTGTGGAGTTGCAGTTTGTCAAAATATCTGGAATTAATGTTTCAATTATTTTAGGTTTTGACCTGCTCTAAACTGCAGCAAAATTTATATTTTGCGATAAATCTTGGTTTTTAAAAATCAGTATGTATTTATGCTCATCAGAGGTACTACAGATATATAGATATTAATAAGTTTAGATGAATGATGATTCTTCAGTATTGGTCAGCCACTCTCTGAGAACATCCAAAAACGATAAGTTTGATTTCATAACCAATCAGTATATATATATATATATATATATATATATATATATATATATATATATATATAAAATAAGGAGCAGTCCCTAAGAAAACTGTCCAATAATTGGCATAGACCAGGTGGCAGCCCATAGGCAGCATATTTTTTTACAATGTCGGTTATGAAATGACAGCAAACTTACGCGATTTCCTAAAGAGTGAAAATCAACCATAAGGTTCTAAAATCCCTGAGGGCAAATTTTGGTGCTACTTGTATATCTTCTGTAAATTCTGTTCTTTGTAGTAACCGTTTGTTGTTGACGCCTAATTACAAGCCGATAAATTTGTTTTGAATTTTCGCACACTTCCCGTCACTTATGCAGACCCGCTGAATATAAATTAATTCTTCGACGAACTTTTTTGTTTTGCATTCATCAAACAGCACGGATGTTTGTATGAATCATGATACCATAACTGACTTTTATGCCAGAGAACAAAAGCTAAGTCTGGAAAATAGATATCGTGTAATTTGTTATATGGGGTAGAACAAGTATGTTTTAAGGTATTTTTAGATAATGTTTCCGAGCTCTAGAGTATGCTTGTACAAAATTTATATTAAGTGGATATTAAATTAAATGGAATTTAGTTATTTATTCTAAGCGTACTACGTGCTATGGACCCATTACCAATATTATGCAGATAAAAGGATTGTGTATTTAACACACAGTTTCACGAATAAAACTCTTTTTCTTTCATTGAAGCGTTTCGATTTATATTTAAATCATCGTCGGACTGTCAGATATGACTTTTAACAAAGGCTACCCAGATTACGTGTCAACTAGTTAACTAGATCCTATCATGGATACAAAACTATAGCTCTCAAATCTAGTGAGCTAGCTAGCAGTAATCTGGGTAGCTCTTGTAACTCAAATTTCACAATCCGACGATGATTTAAATATAAATCGAAACGCGTCACTGAAAGAAAAAGAGTTTTATTCGTGAAACTGTGTGTTAAATACACAATCCTTTTATCTGCATGATGGAAGAGTTCCACCAAGTAAAAGCATCTACAATCTGCATAACAATATTATGTATGCAAAATTAGTTAGGTACACACTGATTTCTGTAGTCTTCCGTTCGAATAGTAGTGAAAAGCAAAACGATTAAAATCTGATAAATGTCCACTGTTGATGTATGAGTATTTACTACCGGGTTTACCACCCACATATCCATCCCGTGTTACGTTCTTCTGTTGCAATCAACAGCCGTTCAATGCTGATATAAACCATGCGCTCGTCCGTTTTTAAAATGGTTATTTTTAATTCCAAGTATATAGAAGAATGCGTTGTGTTGATAAGAATGTTATCGCCACATTTACCTCGGGTTTCCTGTTTTATAAATGCGGTAGGAACTTGTTTCAATGTAGGTATTTTTAACGCATACCCTCCTGTTTACTTAGGAAAACGTGTTTCTTAACCTGGCATATATACTATATTCCGTTGTCTCGTCATGTCTTGATTTTTTCTGTATGTCTTATTAGTTGTGTATGTAATTAGAACACAAGGTAGACTATTCGCGCTTGTCTGTGCATAGGCGTCTGTGCGCCAAAGCAGTTGGCGATAATGAGAATGTATTAATTTGAGATAGTACAAATCGGTAGCTGCATAATATTCGTGTATAATACCGTACAGTTTGAATGTAAAGTATTTGTTCATTGTATATGTCTTTAGAAATCAACGATGTGATGTGATCAATCAAGTAAATTATATTTGATCGCGGCGATACAGGATAGGAATAGATAAGTATTTTTGGCTGCAAAAATTACTGTCAAGTTTTAGAAATTAAAAGCTCCCGATGTCAATTTTCTTGTATTTTCACGCACGTTCCGGTATTTGACTGTACGTTAATACTGAATATAGCCGGTTTGATGTAACTTCTAAATGAATTTGATATAATTAAATTAATTCTGCTATCCTAATATTTGACGAGTCGTCCATACATATCGTCAAATGTACATATATTTTCGATGATACATTTATTTTCCTATCAAAGAACCATCTGGCCTTGTGAAAATAAACAGAATTACTCGGGATTCTTTCTATGCTAATCATTGTTCCATTAATAGCTATTGACAGGGTTCATTGGAGCTGAGATTTAAACTATATTATATTCATCCAAGTAGGAGAAACTGATATCCAATAGCTCAATCGAAACATATTTGCTGATATCCACAAAAGCAGAGTGGGCGCTGGCTAACACCCTCGCCCTATTTTCTACGTTCTGGAACATCAAGGGAAACTGCCTGATCTGCCTCTATTCTAAAAACTCTAACATGGTATATGTTTGGGCGAGCTCTCTCGCATAATATCGCCATAATTCATCAGTACAACAAACACTAGAGGAAGTTCCAAAACTTCGAACGAGCCTCTTTCAGAAGACATTTTTTGGTGAGGTGTTTGGAAGTGGGCTGTACGACTAAAGAGCAGTTCGCAACATTTAGGTCAATGGAATAGGCAAAGTCTCGCGGTGCTTCTGGAGCATGTTAGGTTTTCGGCATTTGTTAGAGCATATCTATAAAAAATGAATCAAAGTAAGTCTCATAATAATTATTTGATGCTTCGCGGGGAAAAAATGGATACGCTGAAATTAATTATATTACGAGGTTCCCTAGTAGATGTTGATGTCAGGTGTATTTTCTTTTCTGACCAGTTCTTGCATCAATATGTGATGTGAACATAACCTTTGGAAATGATATCTAATAGGAGGTAGAATTTTTCAGAAGTGGATACAATTCAAAACAAATAACGAAAAAGTGGATTAAGTATAAGAGAGAAATGTCATTGATTTTAATGACTTCATGGTTCTATGATACTTTATATTTTTATATTTCAATGTATATACTCCCGTGTCCGAAGCGAGGGACGCATTGTGATCACGAAAATAGACTTATCAAAAAATATGTGGAATAAACAGAAAATTACTCATTCAGGATACATTTCAAGTTATTTATAGGGCTTAGTGACAATGACAAGAATCTTTTAGATTTTCACAGTTAACTCGTGGAAGGTTTCAGATTGGTCTTGCGTATTGACATGTCACTCGACGTATGAGTTTGCAGTTGTTCTATCGTCGTTGAGTTTGAATTTTTTTTTATTTTCTGTTTGGCATGACTAGACTATCACTCACAGCAATGCCAACTTAGTTCAGGTGAAGATCCTCTAAGAGAGGAATAAAATATTTCGTTTCCAGTGCCCATTTTTCATAGAGCCGCCCTTTCTATATGATCTGCAATGGAAAAAATTCAATATTTTCAATCTTTCTCTATCATTTTCAAAAAAATCGTTTCATTATCTTGAAAAATGAGAACTGGAAACAAAATATTGGGAACGCATATGCAAAACGCCTTTTATTCTAGTCACCTCTTAAGGGCCATTTCATTCAGTTGCACTGCACCAACACGTTTCTACCGACGTGAAGCCAGTTTGTTTGTACTAGTGCTGTCGGATATCTTTGAATATCATACTATTGTAAACATTGTAGTCAGCACGTGCTGTGATAGAAACACCAACGCTTGTAATAAAAACATCGGTAGCAGCTAAACTGTGTTAATTCTTTCTACAGTTGTTTTTTTCTCTCGTGAAGATATGATTAAAGCATTTCAATGGAAACATATTCCGAAAATACGCTTTATACAATTGAAAATGATTGATGATGTAAAATTAAGTTGTGAACAGATTGAGGTTTATTTGTTTTCATGAATCATTTTAGATTGCAAATTTCATTCTGTCGCTCCGAAAAATGTTAATCCATTCAGTATTTTTTACTGAAAAATAGAGCCTCGCTGAAATTTGTCAAGGCTTTTTGAGTATGAGTATATTAATACATCGCAATGTATTCTACGGTTTATGGATTGGATATAAGCATTTTTGAACATATAAGGTTAAGAGTGTTCATCTGATACTGTCTGCTAATTACAACCAACTGTTATCAACCAAGGTCAAAATTTAAATAAAGGTGTTATTGTCGTGACTGTCTGTAGGAAAATAAACTTCTTTCTGAATACGTATCTTAGTATCATCTAGTTTAAGATATAGAAATGTAGATGATGCATTTGTAATGGTAATAAACTCCACTCCCAAGTAGACTGTGACCTAGTTTGGTTGCGTATACAAGGAAGAATGTAAGGTATGCTCGTCGGACTTGCAGATTAGTGTAAGATACGAATATTAAACGACCTTCACGCATCTGTTTAATGGATGAAACATATTTTATATAAAATTTGATACGTGAGAAATTCAAAAATGACTATTTTAAACATTGTACTCTCATTCGTTTAAGAAAGAAACATATACCAATCGAAAGTATGAAGCCTATGAGTGCAATGATTAAAAAAAGAGTTATGTTTTAATTTTAATGAATCATAGTCTGGCCAGGATTTTTTTAGCTGTCACATCAATGTTATTATTACATACAATTGAATTAAATTTTTACAAAGCTGTTCCCTGTTTGTCGGCGGGCAGTCATCACCAATTAGTGACCATTTGCAGCTGATACAACTGCTGTAGATATGTACATTTGGATAAAGATTGTATGCTGTAAGTTCACTGTCCCAAGTGCTCTGATTCTTTCGATTAAAATATTTTAAAGACTCCACTGTAAAATGTGCCAATTGCCTGGAATATAACCAGCGTTTTAGGAAAAATTTAGCTACTGACCACAAAGCCACTTTCTCAGAAAGCCGTGTTTACACCAGTAATGTTGAAATACTTGAACAGCTCATAAACTATGGCCAGCATGTATAGAAGGAATAATTCGAAATCTGTTTATGAATTTAAAAATTGGGCTTGTCATTGTCAGGTCACTCCGAGCTGGTTCTGACATCTTAGTTGTGTCTGAAACGTGGTTGAACTCTTCGATATCTTCTAATTTTGTTAGCTTACCGGGCTATTGTCACGCCAGGATACGCCAAGACGTGGTGGTGGAGTAGGAGTATATCATCAAGATATTTCATATCAATTATTGATTTCACAGCAAAAGCTTCATTTAGAGTATCTGCTATTGAAAATAAAATTCTGTCATTATTTTATAGTTATAGGTGTACTGAATCGTCTACCCAGCGGTTCGTTGTCATCTTGTCTTCAAAATATCGATAGTATTCTGCCCCCTCGAAGTATGAATATGTATTTATTTTGGGAGACGCTGGCAATATGTTTTAATCAGGTAACAAACTGAAACAGTGCATTGAAGGCTTTCGGATGCCCCAAATCCTCACAGAACCGACTAGAATAACTAACATAGTGACAGTATCATTAATCGATCCTATACTCCTATTTGTAACTAACGATACTACCATATCTTCTACTGGTGCGTTGAATGCTGATTCATTTTCAGATCAGCATGCAGTGTACTTAACTTTAAAATTGCAATTAGCTAGGCATAAGCAAAAGTATGTAACCTTGAGGAATTCCAAAATGATGAATTTAGAGTGCTTTGATGCTGACCTTTTTGTAGTTTCATGGCATCATATCATCATCATCCCTGATGTTGAGGGTAGAATACAATTTCAAACAAAATAGAACCGTTACCCAGAAATGGCTATCAATAGCTACGTAATTTGGCCCTTTCCTGTCTTGGTCGAGAAAAATATGCGTATTTCCGAGGGAACAGTAGTGACACATTGCAATCATTCAAATCCTTGATAACTTTGAATATTCAGTCTAACAAAAGATGTACTGTCCCTGACTCGCTTAGCCCTATGATTTTCATAGTAATGACGATGTGCAGAGAAAATTACATATTATAGATCACCCAAAAAAGATCCTTCGATATCATTTGGCTTCAAACTATAGTGAAGAATGAGGAGGTTTTTGAAATTATGAATGGTATAAAATCCAAATTCTAGTGGTGTGGATGACATAACTCTACAAATGATAAAGTTATGTCTTACAGTTATATTACCTTATTTGACACATATGTCTCTTGAAATGAGATTCCAGTTCTTTCAAAGGTACCTACTAGAAAAAATAGCACCCTCACAAATCTATGAATATCGTAAAGCTAACAATTTATTCCCAACTCATCAGTCTGGCTTCAGAAAAGGTCATAGCACTACAACAGCACTGTGCAACCTTGTGGATTCGATTGTTGCTTCTTTAGATAGGAGATATTCCACAGTTCTGATGTTTTTGGACTTTTCGAAGGCCTCCGATACACTGTATAATCTGCTCCTAGTATCAAAATGTAGTTATCATGGTTTCAATCAGACACAATGTCTGTCACTATTTTATGACTTGTAGGAGGGGTTAGGTGTAAGAATAGCATTGTTGTTAAATCGCGCCCCGTGTATATGTATTATACCAAATAATACAATAAAGGCGGTTATTATTATTATTATTTGAAAATATAATTAGACCTTTTGTGTTTTAAAGTAGTTTTGAACGCTTAGCAACACTATTTTCTCGTTCACATAAGTTTTAATTGGCGGTCAGTGCAAGTACAAGATGAATCATGAGGACAACTGCGGGATAGTTTCAGAAGGTTTGTAAATAATATTGTAAAAAACGTAACCATATTTCAACGATTTTGGACAAGGTAGGAATTGTGAACGAATGGTTTTTTCACTATAAATATTGGCGTAAGCATATTAAATTTTGAAAGTTTATTAACCAATTATGAATAAACAGATGTACGTACTAGATCCATACTGTAATTACAATCAATTAAAAAAACTAATATCATAGTCTAGATCAGTTAGCATCAGTAATATCAATACCGTGTTTAACAAGTGCATTACTTGTTATTACGAAACTGGTCCTAGGCGTTTGAGGTAATCCAGTATATTAACTTAAAACATGTGTTTCATCAAAGAAATTTAATCAATATATAGATTTCTGATATATAAATATATTGTGTGATATTGGCCTTAAATACGTAAACTTGCGTATAATACTCATTGTTCATTTAAATCAATGAATTGCTTATGCATTAGTAAGACAAGCATATTTTTTTGGAAATTACATAAGTTTGATTTTTTGTAGGACTCATTTTATTACATTATGTTCAAGACGAACTAAGCATATAATGAACAAATGCTAAATTTAATGTTACTTGCTTTCTAAATCACATACATCTGGCAGAGTTCTGCGTTACAGCAGCCAAATTTTATGAAAAATTTTTGTAGCCAGTTACGCCTTTCAGCAAGTTACATTTTATGTTGTAGTTTCCGCTCTAAAATTTTATGGTCGATAGAAATAGTTGCCCTAATGAAACTTCCACAATATTTAAGGAACATCGTTACAGCCTTGCACAACAGCTCAGAATTATCGGAATTAGATATTTTAAAACTTGAAAAATATCTCTTATGAAAGGGGGATCATAATATAGTTTAGAAAACTATAGAGTTTTGAAGTGAAAAGGACAATCAAATTGGGAAGGTCCGGTTTTTTCAAATCTTGGATTTGCTTTACCACCAATGAAAGGTGCGGCAGTCACTGTGTTAACTTGCAAGGCTATCTATCAAAATTTGGCATACACACCCACTAAAACACCTTGGCCGTTCGCTATGTATCACACCAAGGCACCAAGGGCTTGCTGAATTTCGCCTGGGTGAGTACCGTCGTGTTAAAATTAATCAAAACGATATTTGTCTTTTTTCTCGTCCTCACCTTCGTATTTATTATTGCTTACTATGTACAATTGTACATGCATTATCAATTATCTCTTTCTGTATTTTTATCGGCGTATATCTTGCTTAGCTTCATATGCCCCAAATTTGATTGAATTTCAATCCATTTACCTACTCTTATTTATGCTTTGCGTAAACAATTAATTGCAAGTATAGTAGGCCTTTTACTGAACCAGTATCATCCGTGTTTTAGTCTCCACGTACAATTCGAGTAGATGATAAGGACCATCGTCTTCGTCAGTACAATATAAGCAGTTTGAATACTCTTTTTTATATGTCCTGTTATCAACGGTGCCGTGTAGTATTCTCGTTTAACTGATCTATATCAGTTGCATTTTCTAACATCCGATATTAGTTTTCTAAACACATTTTACATTGTTAAGTTGTCTCCCACCTTTACTCCCGTTTGTTGAAAACGGGTTCTTTCTACCCTGTATAGAATAGAAAATAGCAATGTAGGACACTCGTCGAGTCTCCACTCCCCAGAAAGCAGGCCTATTATATTTTTAGGTCACCGAAACCGAAAAGATGATGTGACTCAATCGATATGGACGATCGTCTTTGCACTTTATGAAACTGTCCTTGGACTTATTTTCAGCTGTTCGGAACCTGGTTTTTGGACACAGACATAATACGATAATTTTCGACTCGTTTATGTTTCACATCACAGATTTAAAAACAGATCTTTGGCGCCAGTAACGCTAGTTTCATATGGACGCGTGTTGTTAAATTTTTGTTTTGAAGGTTTTTTCAACCGTAAATATAGGAATAAAGATGCAATTATACAAGCAGTGAAAACTATCAGTTAAATAGGTGGATATGTATTAATTTTGAGTTGGTTTAAATCAAAGTGCAATCATTCGGACTCATTGAATGAAACATTTTTCGACGAAGGGCGTTTCGATTTGGGGTTTTATTGATTTCCATGAATGATATTTTGTATCTGATCAGCCCATGAAATGTTCATCAAGCCAATATCATTTTATTATGTTACGTAAACATAATCGCGAAATTTTGTTGTTTGAAGTAAATTGCCTTCCAATTTTATTTATCATGATAGCTATAAACATCTCTGCTTGAGAATTATCAAACAAGATTTGAGTACATTGCATAATGTTTTGATACCTCTAAATATTTCACTGGACTAGGCCTAAAACCATCAAGGACTAGCAAACGATAGACAGACGCAGCTTGGAAATGAGTGACATCGATTTCCGAGGTGTGGACGTCATAAAACATCAAAAAATTGTATAACCTCTCAATAAAACCTTTTCATGATCACAATAAAGGACTTAAAAGTATTCTACTCGTTATCTGGTTTGGAACAAATTTACACTGTACGATGAGTTATCATAGTTAGAGCGTATGTATGATGGGATAGTATCTGATGAACTGATCTTTCGAGGAGGCAGATTTTTGAGACTAGAATATATTTTTTTGATATAACTGACGCTTTTTAATCTCTCCGCTACTCTATTCGGACTCTTAAACATTCAGCTTAGTTCAGTTCACCTGAAGACGATTGAAGATAGCACATCAATCGAAACGTCGTGATACTCAAAATTTTATAGACAATGGAAGTCCGAAATCAAACTTTTCATAAATCCACCTTGTCTACAAGTTTCAAACAACAGTTAAACATTTAGCGTTTTACTCCTCACTTCAGTAGACATTTTATCATTATTCGCTATCAACAAACATAATAACTAATAATCAAATAGATTTTGAAACTATTTTTTTAAATGTTATTATGAACCTTCAACAATAATTGAAAGCTTTTTATATTTCAGTTTTTCGATTATCACTTCGTTGACACTACAGCGTTAAGTAATTTAAACTTTTCTTCACTAACCTAGTAAGAACACATTGTTAGTGTTTTATTATACTCATAATAGTAGTTTCCAAGTAATACAGGGAGCAAAGAGGTGTCGAAAGAATTTGTTCAAGTAGATTGACTCTACTTATACCAAAAACCATACAGCTGTTTAATGAATTATCTTTTTCGAAAGCAAAGTTGCGAATCTTCTTAAAAGTAGATTATCAACATTTTTTTAAATTAGGATTATTTCGTTGCCATTGGATTATCTTTCACAAAAGATAAAGCTTTTACTTTCAAGTCGCAGTATTAATTTATCTGAAAATTAATTGAAAAAATACAAGTTCAGATTAACCCTATACTTTGTAGAAACTATGGACAAACAATTCAGACTGAGAGCCCGCCGAAGAAAAGAAACCACCAGGATTTTCCAACAGAAAGAAATGTTTTCCAAATGATAATTCTCACAGTATCCATTCATCTGAGTCTGTTCACAAAATGATACCGCCTTTCCGCGGTCATTTTTTCGAAGCAAACATATAACAATAAAGTGACAGCTTGAAATTATGCTTAAAATTTAAAATAGAGTGAGTAAAGAAATAATGGAAATTGCTACTTTAATTAATGCATGTGCTAACGCATTTAATATTCATTTTGTTGTACATTCTTATACATATCGAGTAATAACGTGAAACTAATACTAAATTGAACATTTCTTTATTAGAAGAAAATAGTGTCACATCTATGTCTGTTTATAATAGCTGACACAAAACTTTCTATTTCAGATAGTCTAATGCTATCCCCATTAAAAGCTTTTATCTTGGAATTCAAGGATAAACAAATAATTGTTCAATTAACTATTACAATGATTTCAAAAGAATAATTTACATTTACGAATAGTTTATTTTAGGTTGTTACTTCATTGATATAGGTATGGTTTGATAAATTCCTGTGGAAAGGCAACATACCTTATTGTCATGTAGATTATAGATGCTCTAACTTGGTGAAACTCTTCCATCATACAGAAAACAAAACGTTTTATTTGTGAAACTGCTTGTTAATTACACAAGCTTTCATCAACATACATTAACAGATTTAGTTTACATTAAATGATATTATGAGAGAATGTCCATTTTCATAAATGTCAGAAAGAATGATGCCCAATATCAATATTAACAAAAGCAAATGACTTCAAAATAGAGAACGGATTTTCAGCAGTCTAGCACTCGAGATAACAATACCAATTTTGCCTCTTATGCGAATTAATTTCAGATATGCCAGTACTCACTCATTTCCATAGGTCTGTCTCTTTATATTTGTGTCCGTCCGTTAATCCTTGTCCCCTCTGTAACAAGAATACAAATACATTAGTAGAATTACATGGGTGCTGAAACTTCGGTAGGCCATTCTATGACTACGTCTCAGATTGATCATAAACCTGTAAAAACAATTATAACTGAAGTTTTGACAATTTCAAAACCTTTGGGCCCCAATTTTTTGTCTGCATCCAATATGATTAAAAATACAGAAAAGGCAATTTACCTATTATTATTACCTCGCCGCTAATGCACCGACTGGAAAAATATTGCAGGATTACCTGCTACTTGCCTATATCATTCCCCTCCCTGAATTCCATCAAAATCGGTGCAGCTGTTACTGACATTAAGCGACACCATAAACAGGCGGACAACAAGGATTTTCGTGGTGAAAGTATCATAAATCATCCAAAAACATCACACTAAAATTGAACGTCTTCCTGATCACAATTTTCTCCTCACTGATGAAAGAAAAAACTTCCAGATTATATGTATTATATTAATTAGTATACTTCGAAGGGTCATCGAACTTCGGTTGATGGGATGATTTATGGTTATTGGCATTTATTAAGCGTTTCCTGAATGTTGAACGTTCTCTCTCTCCGAGTGGAAGCGCCTCTTGAATCTGGAGCGGGGTTACGCAACTAAAATCCCGAAAGAATGGAGCTCATCGACCGCCACGCGGCTTCGGTTTCGTTGGAGTGAAACATCTCTAATGTGTCTGCTCGAGAGGTATACAACCTACTTAAAATAGAAGTAGAATATGTGGGTTGAAATAACTGACGGTAAAAGTGAAATACTTTAGAGATCAAAACTCAAAAAATTATTTGATTTATATTCTAATCCCATTGTAGTGACTTGTGAATTTTAATTTTTTATTTATAATATGTGCACATCAAGTTTTGTGTCACTTCTATTTCATTTTATTCACAAACTTGAGTCTATGTAGGAGCTTTGTAGTTAGATTTAGATGTTAGGCAGAAATGGGGACAACCCAAAAAAAGAACGGATACAGCTTTTGATCAAAACCGTATATATTTAGTAATATTTTTTTAAACATGATGAGGTAGGTGATGAGGGCACTAATACAGGCCGGCCCTCAACCACTAGATAACTGACCTGTGCGCGGGCCCTTCCAGATACAGTCCGTGCTCCGGGAGGAAAACATCTGGGATTCGAACCTCTTTCAAATGCCTACAGTTGTCGTCAAAATAATAGCAGTGATTTGATGAAAATGGCACAAAGTATTTAAATGAGAGTGTAAAATTTAATTAATGTAGACAATATCTTATCCTGTAAAAACTGTCTCGAGAATTCAACAAAAAATTATCTATATAAAAATATCAGTAAACAAAATATTATCGTTTTTTGTAGCGGGAGATAAATTCCGTTTGGGCAAAATAATAGTAGTGTTGTTTAGTATTGCTTTGTTTTTGCAACCTAAATAGTTTTCGCTGCTTATATTCGGGTAAATTGTCAATTCAGAGTAGCCTTTTGTTAAATTCACAAACAATTTTGGGTTTTAATAAGACTATGGGCAGAAAGAAGCACTGTTCTCAAGAAAAACGCGAATTAATAAGAAAATTACGACGTGATGGAAAATCGTTCATGCAAATTCAAAATATTTTGGGATGTTCTGTTCAAATGGTTGCAAACGCTTTAAGATGGCAACCTACACCTGAAACTCGTGGTCGAAAACGCAAAACTACATCCAGACAGGACACACTTATAGTGCGAGCTTCAAAAGCAAACCCATTTGCTTCGTCAACACAACTTCAGGAGATTGTGGGAGTGGATGTAGCTCCTAGGACAATACGACGACGACTTAAAGTCGATTATGTAAAAATATTTTAGAAAAGAAAAAAATTAATGTGTTAGATTGGCCAGCTCAAAGCCCAGACATTAATCCGATCGAAAATCTGTGGGGCGACATTAAGGATGCTGTAGCACGAGAAAAACCTAAAAATCAAGATGAGCTCTGGTCTGTAATCAGTGATTCTTGGAAAAGCATTCCAGAGTCTAGATGTCAAGATCTAGTTAATGTCCTAGCAAATAAAGGGTACACAATTAAGTACTAATTTTGTTAATTAGACATAGATTTTTTGTTTAAGAGTGACATTAGTAAAACACTGCTATTATTTTGTCCAACAGAATTTCCGACATTTTTCGTTTTTCTTGATGTTTTGAGAATTAAATTAATTTGACTCTTACTATTATGTTGCATTTTAGGTGGGCTTTAGAGTTGACATACATATGTTTAAGTTGTTCTATAAAAAAAATAATGATAATGTTTTTGGTAAACACTGCTATTATTTTGACCACAACTGTAGGTCTTTTAAAAAATACGCCTCCTTCCTGATGAGGCTGCTATTAGGATATTGATGGAATATACATGTAGATATTGTTAAGCCGCATCCGTTAAAAATAGTAATGGAGCATTCATATTTTCTGACTCATTCATCCTTTATTACTTATCCACTGTTCATAAATTTCACGACAACTAGATTAGTATTATTATCCATGAGATAACCTGCTGGATTTTACCACCTACTAAGAATATCAAGCCACTTTGAAGTTGACCCAATTTTACGTTTGTATTTTTCATTCCGTTCATTCCACACGGTACGACGGAAACACAAAAATACCTGAAAATTAAACGATGTCGTAAACTGTTTCATGTTTGATATTTTTGTATAACAAAAGTTTGTTAGTTTACGTATTCCACATGTTTTACAAGTGTTTGGCAAACTGTCCTCAGGTGTAACATTGATCGATTACTTGACCAGGATTGGTTGGGGGCAATTTTTCAGTTCCATTGTTTTTTTAGAACATATTGACTTCAACGTTTCTTGCAGCTTTGGCAATAGAAACAGAAAGCTGTTAGTGAACGCACATAACGTGAAACAGGAAATGAGATATGACACCAGTTGTGAAAACAAATGAGAAAATCATATTGTTATCAAAATGGATTTTTTTTTAGAATTTGTTAATGAAATGTAAAGCTTTTGTAGGAGAAATAGACTGCTATCTTCTCTAGTAGGTACAATCGAAAAACAGATGTTGAGGTGATTGAACGTTTATTGTTCTGTTTAGACTCCCATTCTAGGCTGAGCTTGCATATTTATTTTGTATTTGAATAAATGAATTACGCTGGTTGTATGATCAGAACCTTCTATATTTTCATGAGAATCGGTAGTTTCAGTGAAATTCTATTATTTGTCAGATTTTTAGCTGAATTCTCTATATGAGGCACTATATGCATTTCTTATATTCTAGGAATTTAACTACAAAGCTTGTCGCAATAGTGTTAAAGTTTCATTAAAATCCGAAAAGTGCTTTGCGAGTTACAAAGGGTATCATGAAATATCAAGAAAACACAATATTTTTGATTCGATCTTTCACGATTACAATACTTTCCCACCAACTGACGTAGGAAGTAAAAATATATGTATTTTGTAATAGTGTTCAATGATATATTGTATGAAAGCTGTAGATAATATGAAAGTTTTCCTAGGAATTTTATTGAACTTTCAATGTACATACCGCTTATAGCAAATGAAGTCATTCTGCTGGGCTACGAACTGTGCACATTGACCTTGTATTTGTTTTGTGTAACTGAAACTCACCAGGAATTCTCGTTAAAACGGATTAAAATTTAATTTCATGCATCACTGCATGCGGAGTGTATACAAAAAAATAAAATTGGAGGCGAGATATTGTGTCAACGATCTCATCTTCACATCTCTTCGAGTCTGATGTTGTCCATATCGGGTCTGTTATTTGTTCCTTCACACGTCATTACAGACAAAATACCACTTGGTCGCCTACATCAGAGAACGGAAGCATTGACACTTGCATCAACAGCGTTCTCATCTTCTGAACAAAAAGATGAACTAATATCCGGTGTATACAGCTCATTTCGGCATGTACGGAAATACGTTAGAAGTGATTAATTGTTAACAAAGAGGATATTTCGCTGTTTTATGGTATGTTGAACGACTGAACTTCAAGAAATGATAGATCTATGTATGTTTTACTGCCTTTTGCTAGTTATTCACGCCCCCAACAGAAATGTTGGAAAATACCTACATTTATACACTAACGCTTTACAAAATTTCAGGACGTTTATTGTTACGAAAGAATGTAGTGCTTCCTATTATACTCATTTTCCAACATTTTGATTGGCATTGTTGGATCTTGACACAAAAGTCTCAAAAATGAATATATTGGAAGTATACAAGACGTTCCACCATATTGTCAAATTAATTGGTTACAATATAATTGGTAATATGAAACTGGATATGGAACATATCTAGCTAATGCTAGTTTTATACGATACGTGTTGGAAATATTCTTTGATTGTGTCTTTATGCTCTAGGTCATTTGTGAGAAACCTAGCTTGTAATACCAACTACCTGAATATCAGTTTTTCCTTCGGGAATAAGCGCAAAATGATAATTCTGCGTGTATCCCAGCTGAATCACAAGCCGAACTTGAACTCTTACGTACAACTGGTGGAACATTGTAGCAGCCTGTCGATTTCATGTATACGCCTAGGTATATTCGTTGAAAAAATATTATCACTTGACCTGCGGGCTATTCTTAATTTGATATGTCGTAACAGGTGGCATTTTTACATATGGTTTAATTCTGTAGTGAAGTAGTCATTGGTGGAGCAATATAGTTTTCAAAGGGGTACTAAGTTGGCACTTGGATCGTGCGGTTGTTGAGGAAAAAACAATTTTTTTTAATTCCGATGAAAATAGGTGGGAATGTGCGATTTCGCCAATAATTTGTGGTTTTAATGAACGGCCAGTACAAGTATAAGATGAATCACAGCGATAACTACTAGATAAGTGTCATGAATCACATTGATATTATCATTGATGCAAAATAAGTAGATGAATCATGACATGTTCAATCGGAAATCTGTATATCTTTCTAAAATTTGTAGTCCCAGTTCTGACTGCGATTAAATACTGACATTATGTAATAAAATGAGTTACTCCGCAGATTTTTAAAATTGGTTCAGTTTTTACGCAGTACGTGCTCATGCAAAAAATACATTCCAACTTTACTGCTTCTCGTCCTTATATAGGTAGTGTTGAAAACTGTGGTATGTGGCCGGAAACATAACCGATCGCCCATCACTATTATGACATATTTGACAGTTGTCAACTGCCATTTGGTCTGAAAAAAACAACGACGATAGACATCAGTGTTCTATCGTCAATGGAATACAATAACTGAAAATAACCTAACTTTGAACTCTGGTTTTGGACGTGGTGGGCGTGTCACATGGTCTGCATTAAGGATGAAAATCTTTAATTTTTTTTCGAAAATTGGAACTGGACGATATCGGAACAATCACAATGTGTAAATTGTGTACCCCTTAAAACCGTTTTTCGAAAGTTTCAACCCATTTTTGAAGTGGTTAACTCAACAAATAACAAGATTTTACATATCACTTTCTACTATCGTCTATGAGGTTTATTCTTGTGCTTTCAGCCTTTCATACAAACCTATCAGCATTAAATTTGCTATTTTGCCTCAATTTAACTTAACGTCAAACCTCATGGTCTGTACAGTTAACAGAGAAATTGAATAAAAAAGTGTTTTGTAAGGTTTATTCTTCGACGCCTATGCATCAGCTATAATCAAGTGGGTTGGTTAATCTAGGCACATTCGCGCCGATACGGTGGGCGATAATTCATGCATATTTTCTACTCACATAGGGATTTAAAAAAAATGTCACGCCTGCATGCACTCATTTCGAGCGAATAACAATCTGCAAACAGTTCCGCTGGAAACTTCCGCATATATTTTCTCAGCTTGAAAGTTTTGCTCCTTCCTCGGATTTAGCGAGTGGAATGCTGATTCATATGTTCGTATGACATTTGGAAAAAATATGCGCATATTCATGTTTGTTGATTTTTGACGATAATTCCATCATCACTGATTCGATTTTCCAACTTTTTTGTCACAGTAATCATCTAGTAGTCAAAGCCTCATCGAAATCCGAAAAGTACTTTCCGAGTTATAGCATGTTATAGAGGGGTGAAGTATTACCCACGGAACAGAGTAGAAATACAGATAAACCGACGGGAATATGACATAAGAAACATAAGATAACACAATATATTTAAATATAATTTTTTCGCAATATTCAGACCTTCCGCTCAGTGGCATTTTTTTATAGATAACCTCAGGCAAAGGCAGATAGCCTATTGCGCTTGATAAGCACTGCGCGAGGTTAAATATCTATTCACATTGACCTTAAAACAATGTAGATTGTAACCATCTGGAAAGTCCTCGGTAGCTCCTTCCACAACGCTGAGGTTCTCCAAAAGAACGATTTTTGGAAGGGGCTTCTTCGAGGCATTGTAAGACCTGGTAACAGTGCGCCCGATGAGCTGTGATGTGATATGACGTATTGCTCGTTTCTGGATCGTGTCTATAAGTTTCATGGAGTGCTTTGTATAGCAACCGTAGCTGTTCCGGAGAATATATATTCCTGGAGCGGAAGAGAACCCCCAGTTTCTGGGACGCCGAGCAAGCGAGGCCAGCACTATGATCGTGTCATGACTTGTTATTGTTGATGTTAATTCCCAGAAGATTCATGGAAGATGACTCCATCTCCATGGCGGGCAAACCCTAATACGAATTATTTGTCAAGGTTGATGTCTATCGAAAGCCTTCAATATATCGAGGGCGCATGGGAAATAATATGTTGTCTGATGAAATTTCTCCCATTACAAATCACATCGTGTACAGAGCATCTCACAAAAAAGCGCTAGAAATATCTGAATGAGAAAGATTCCATAAGCTTGCTACCGTGACCATATTAGTAACCTACTATTCAGCCCACAGAAATTCCGAACAGACCACCATTCACAACTATGTACTAACGTATGATGGCAATATGTTATGTTGCTGTTCGTGTGTCTTTCATTTGAGATCTAACGCCAATATCGGACATCGCAGTATCAATAGAGCGTTATTTATTTTTCAATACGTGGGAAGATAAACACGACATATGGATATGGACATATGGACGATCTTGAGAATTTATTATTCAATGTAATACCGTACATGCACAATTTATTGACTGAACGCAGAAAGTGAAGAGAATAGGCGTGTTGAGTAGAAAGTCAGCGGAATCTCCATAAATAGAAGCAAAGCATATGCTCATTGAGTAATAACAATATGTAAATAGCCATAGACGTCTTGGGTAGATATTCCTACTTACTATACTTTGAGGAGTACTTTGAAAGACTTCGGCTTCGTAAACAACCTATTCAATGGATAACTATCCGAAAAAAAGGTTCAAATAGTAATTTAATGATGATCACATTAGTAAAGGTGTTGCTTTAAGGCAGTGATCCAGAATCAAATTTTGTAATTACAAAAAAGCAACAGCTGACAGCTAAGGCAAAATTTCTAAAGAATTGAAAATGTTTTTGAGTACTCGTTAAATGATCAGGTAATAGCATAAGACTAAAAACATGAAGTTTATAGTATTTCAAAAACATTGAGGCTTCTAATTTATTTTTGCTACTTAAATTCATCAATCAGTAGGGACGTTTTTTTGCTTATAATGTTTTTTGGTGCGGGTGGTGGAATATGGTTCCAATAAAGAGGTTGTTTTGCTCTTTAGAGATTTTGTAGCCTGTGAATGTCCAAAAGTGTGGAAATCATTTTAGTAGAGAGTTGTTGTTTTGCTCTTCAGTTTTTTTTTTTGCTTAGGGTGGATATCCAAAAGAGTGGGAAATGGTTTCAGTAGAGAGGTTTTTTGTGGGACAGGGGCGGCGCATATTACCGACTTGCCCTGGGCACCATAGTCCCTAGCTACGTCACTGCTTCTCAATGTATTTCTCTCAGTTTTATTTCTGTCGATGGCCTGATAGGTTAGATTATTTATAATGTGCGTTCAAGTATGACGCCAATAAAAGAGGCAGTATAAATGTAACTTTCGAAACTTATCATGTAGTTGTCTTGATGTACATATTATCCATATAATTATAATCCATAAAAGAACCAAATTTTATTGACAATATGAAGTTGCCAACGTTTCGGCTGATTCGACAGACTTGGTCAAAACATGAAAGACAAAGATGCAATTTTGAAATTATAGTGAAATTGACATCATAAATCGCCCCTAATGCTCTGGCCACGATGGATTCAAGTCGACCAGACAAAGCATCGCTAATCATCACCGACGTGTCGTCGATCAACGTACTCGACGATTGCAGAGCATTGGTTATATATATGTGTGATTAATAAAGCTCTTGCTACTTATACCATGACTATCCTTGTGGTAACTCTAGCGTCGTAGCTGGGAACTATGGCGTCCAGGATCCCTCTTTGAACAATCTGAAGAGCAAAAAAAACCTTCCTAATGAAGGATACAAACAATGTAAAAATTTTAAAAATCTCCCTCTTGTGTGGGAAGCACGCCACTGCTTTTCCTCTCTGAACGCGCGACTTTTTCAGCCCACGATCAAGCATACCAACAATATTTCCATTTCATAATTTTTCGCGTCTCTAATAAGTCTCCTATCTCTCATATATGCATACATATATCAATGTTACTTAAGGAAATATTTTTCCGCCAATGCATTCAGTACATGCTAAAAAATGTTTTTAAGTTGCAAAATGTGTTCCGATGTGCGCCTATATTTTAGAGGTGCAGTGATTATCACTATCTACCTTCGTTGTTTTATGAGATTACGCTTGTTCCAGTACTACCCGTAAAGCAGGCTCTCCGCAGTAAATAAATAATACTTAAAAATAAACTAGGATAAAAATAGTTCGTCGAAGTAGAGTTGATTTATTTCCTAGCACGCCCTCAGCCGTACATTTTGTACAAAATATTCCCATAGTTGAATGTTTACAGGGCATTAGACAACCTTTTATACAGGCCCCAAGTTTGACAATTCCTCCAAATTTTAAGCTTGTCCCCCAATAAAATTAAACCCTTTAAAATTTTTGAAACTGTTTTCATTATTTTTTAACAGATACTTTCTTGTAGGAACTGCAGTATCCACCTACTTGACGCCATTATTTTTGTTTCAAACTACTTGTAAACATTATTCTAGTGAGCAGTCCCTAAATGGATATACAGCTTTACAGTTAACTTTCTTTGGAGTTCCCATCGATTCTTAGTGTCCGCACGAATAGCTACCGGTTTGTCACCTAGAAGACAAATTATGCGTCTCGCGAAATAGAAGTTGAGGCTGTGTTAAAATCGGTAGATTATGACTGTGGCAATTTTTCAACACGTCCACTTCATAACGGTCCATGTCGTTTTGAATTAATAGCGAATGGTAACTTTCAGATACATTTTTCACCCTGCGCAGAGGTTAATTGATTACAAATGCAAATCGATCTGCAAACTGGTGCAAGGAGATATGTGGAAAACTGTGCGCTTAGTTTATTTATATTGTTGGGTCGATCCAGGGGCGTAGAAAGATTTTTGCGATGGGATCACTCGGGTAAAGTTGTATTTTCTAATATAACATTCATTTTCTATGTAGTAGAAGCTCATGTATAAAATTGGTCACATTCCTAACGTGTATGTTTATTATCTGAAAAATGCTTATCATCTGGAAAGAAAAACAATTCTGTATTTTTCCAAGACTCATGGGGGATTGATCCTCTTGATCTCCCAATGTCTTCGCCACTGGGTTGATCTGATGTCAGTCAGACGCGTAGACGGATGCTTTTACTTACCACGCCAGTGGCATCACACAACATGTTACCTATTTGGGGTGGTATCTGTGTCTTGTCTTTCTGTCCGGTAATACTTGGCCTGTCCATAACTCGGAAAGTACTATTCGGATATTGACACTATGTTACTAATGTGATGAAAACCTTTTTATTGTTCAGACTAAAAAAACAAACTAGATTTACCATAAAATTGTTGGGTTGTGAGTTTTGGTTTTTTTTGGCGTTGGAACATCTGTTATCTAAAAACTTCTAGTAATGTCCTGTACTTGTTAGACATGTGCGTTCCAAATACAGGAATGATTGCATTGGTGATCAATTGATATAAGATATTTATGAGATTTCACTTTATTTTTCATAAAAAAACGTAAATGTCGTTTTGTGATATATAGATGATTAATGTTTCACCTCGATAATCCTCCGTACTTGGACATCATTATTCTTCAAAACAGATAATCGACATTTTGTCAATAGTTGTGGTTCGTGAACATTTTTGATGCATTTCGTATGATTCCGATAAATTTACAGGATGTAGATTGTAGATGCTCTTACTTCCTTCATGCAGATTGTAAATTTAAATCATAGTCGCACTGTCAGATTTGACTTTTAACAAAGGCTAGTTTTGTATCCATGATAGGATCTAGTTAACTAGTTGGCTAGTTGGCCTTTGTTGAAAGTCAAATCTGACTATGATATAAATATAAATTGAAACGCGTCACTGAAAGAATAAAGTTTTATTTGTGAAACTGTTTGTTAAATACACAATCCTTTCATCTAAAATTTAAAGGATTCAATTTTTTCCTACGGAGTGCTTATTTTCTAAATTGTTCTATTTCTGTTCAACGTCTTTTCTACATATTTTATGCATTATAACTGAATATGTCACGAGCAGTTGTATTAGTATAGTGATGATGGTCATGGGATTTTAGAGCTGTTGATCCACTTGAACTAAACTATGGAAATTTGCAAAAACCTGTAAACTTTGGGAATTTTTGGAATTCAACAGTTCTCAACTCCAATTGAATATTTTATTTCTAAATTTATACCATTGCGTAGGAAGTATAGCATCAGCCTACTTGACATCATTTTTTAAATAGTTGTCGGGTGTTTCAACTTGAAGATAAAATGGCTTCAAATAGGTTGACGCTGTATTTAGAAGCAATCAGTTTAAAAATAAATGGTTCTAATTTTTGAACTGTTGTCTCTGTGGAATTAAATTTGTAAAACATTGTCATTATTGAAAAAAATCAATTTTTCATGATTTGAAAAAATCAAAATTATTGAAATTTTCAAAAATTCCATAATTCACAATATTTGCGAAACTTACTTCAAGTGACGTTATTTATCCCAAGCCGGTCCCCGGGAGAAAATCTGAAATGCTGTGTCCTCTTAAAAACCTGAAAGTAAAAAGCAAACAATACTGAATCTATTATTTAAACCTCAACCACTTCTCTGGATCCCAGATCTATTGTCGGGACTGTCATCTATATAAATTTGACCCTAATACTTCTGCTTACTCCTTAGACATAATTGTTTCACACATTGCCATAGCTGTAGCTTAGAATTTGAGGACATATGGTCATCATCCATTTTCGCTGCATATTAATTTTTCACGTGCAGTGGTATCAGTTTATTGGAAACGTTGTTCATATTTTATAACTGTTGATCCACTTGAAATATGTTTTGTAAGTGCTTGGAGTGGACTGGAACTTGGGCTCTGTTAGCTAAATATATGCATCTACTATGGTTATAATATATCAGTTTATAAATAAATATTTGTATCGGATTTTGGAACTATTGATCATTAAAAATTACATTTATGCGAAAAATAATCTTTCGTGATTTCAGAAATTTCAATAAGTTTCTAGATTTAAAAAATGTCAGAGTTCTCCAAACGTGTTTTACCATTGCCAAGAAGAATTGTGATTTACCTGGGTAACATTTAAAAATGAAATTTAAGGCATTTTAATCTTTTTGTTCTTTGAAGATCACACCGCTGCTTCTAAGCCGAGTTTTTGGGACCTTGGCACAGTAACAACCTAGTGTCAAAATTTCATCAAAATGAGAATGGTACTTTTTGAATTATATATGGTCTTTCACAAAATTTACAGAATAATATCCCGGCTATTGGCCTGGGAAGTAAAATGTGCTCATAGGTCTGTCTCAAACATTTACATGTCTTAAGTGGCATTATTATCTTGAAAAAAAAATCATCGCCTCGGGTGTGAGACAGTCTCCTCCAAAACACATACCATGTATGAATGTCACGGTTTATCTACCAAGACCCATTACAGAAATGTTTACTACCTCAAAAGGTTGTATATTTATTTTTCACATAGTTGTTAATCTTCGCGCTGTGTATTTCATTCGATTACGTAAGCGTTTTATATAGTCGATTATTCAATGGATTTGTTTGTTTTAACTTGGTTTTAACACAATATTAGTAGCAGTGTTATGCAAATTAGTCAAATATGTCTCAATTAGACTATTTGGATGTATTAAAATACAAAAATTAATGCTGCGTCTAAAACTAGCCGTGAATAGTTAGCAAAACATGCATTCAGGGGAGGTGAGGTTTGCTTGAGGATTGTAACGTTTTTGTATTGGCGAATTCAAAATATCTGTCTTGATATTACTAGACATTTATATAACCTTGTCATTCATTTCCGTCGATCTGTCTGTTCGTGAATATTTATCATTGGGATATTGTTGAAATTTTGATACTAGACTACTGTTACTGCTGTATTGATTATCTTTTTGTAGCTTTTGAAAATTTTGGGCCGTTATCAAAAACTTGAAAATATCAGATGTTCGTTGGATTCTCTATATAACTCGGAAAGTACCATATGGATTTGGTGGAATTTTGACACTAGTTCACTACTATGACAATGCCTTTAAAAGCTTTGTGGTCGGACATTCATCTTTATTATTTTAATATTATCTACTGGATAATTGTAATATACCACCTTTTGTTTAATTCTGATGAAGGTTTTTTACATGCACCTCTACTGTTGCAGTACAATATTTGTGTAATTCCATGTGACTGTAATCAAGCACCACGGAAAATACATATTATATATAATATTTTTTGAGCGAATTCGAAATAAAAGTAAAAAAAAATAAACACAAGCTTTTATTTACATTCGCTAGAAAGAATAAAATGGAACTTTTCCTTTAAAACTTTTACTATCTACTTATAACGTCATTATATAATTTATATGATGAAAAAGCTTGTCGCGCGATTCAAGTACTCGTATTTACTTACTTTTAAAGTTATTTAATTTACTTGTTTATCTGCACAGGTAAATCTCGCGACAAGCTTTCAGATATATTATATAAATATGTAAGTAAATAGTAAACGTTTTAAAAAGAAAAATTCTTTCATTCTTTTTATTTGGCGGACTTGTTAAGATGAAGGACTGAGTTCTTTATGCTTTCCTATCATATGCGTATCGAATGAAAGGACTTGCTGAGAATGAAAATGACAGCAAAAAAAAGATGGTGATCATAAACTCCGTTGCTCCAATCCGTCTGAAATTTTGGTGTACTGGGGTTATTGCAGACCTAGCCAGCGTTAACTAAAAAGTAAAAAATAAATTAAAAGTAAATAAACATTTTTAAAAACAAGCTTTTATTCAAATGCGCTAAGCGCATGTCACTTCATTTTTCGAGTCATTCTCAGGAAGCCCTTTCATTTGATACCCATATTGTAGGACTCCATTGAAAAAATCTAGTCCGCCATTTTGGGTGTTCCGCCATATTGGATCTAGAGTGACGTCAATTTATTTTTAGAGTTATTCTCAGTAAGCCCTCTCATTTGATACCCATATTGTAGGAGTCCATTAAAAAAATCTAGTCCGCCATTCGGGGTGTTCCGCCATATTGGAACTAGAGTGACGTCACACAGTTAACCATGCTTTGTCATCCAATACTAAACCGTTATACAAAATTTCAGCTCAATCAGTTTAAGATATCTGTTTCAAAATTGAGTAGCAAGATTCCACCGACAAACATACATAGATACATACCTACATTGCAACTTGAATAAAAGTTTGTGAAAAGTGCTGCGTTTCACCATTAGGTACTTGTGTGTAGCTCAAAAACTGCTGTAGGTACCTATTGGGATACTTGTTTTCCATTAGGCAGGTCACTCTGAGTAAGAATCTTAGCCTACAGTAACCTGTAGTTTAGATAGTGGTTTTCACTTTGTGTTTTACGTGTTCGCTATTCAAATATAAATATATGTAATTCTACAATTTCAAACAAAGGTTGAGGAGGATAATATGTTGAAGAGGTAACTATACCTAGACAAAGGATCATAAGAACATAGTTAAAACTTTATCTGAGGTGAATAAAGTCGCTTTAATAAATTCGAGAAAACGATCTTAGGACGTCAAAAAGACAAAAAAAAGTATGCAGTAAAAGAAGTAGTTTAGAAAACTAAACGCGCTTGAAAATCTCTATAAAAAAGTATAAAACAATTTAAATCGAATAATGGAAAATAGTCACGGCGCTGAGTTTCTAAGTGATTGTCGGAAGTATATCAACGTCTACGTGTATATAAGTTATTTTAAACTTTTTTGCAAAGGTTTTATAATGCCGTTTTGACTTTTTGTTCACTTTTTTTTAGTTGCAATTATTTCACGAAATTGAATTAATTATAGAGAAAAAAAATTTCAATCTATTCACGTTTGACGTTATTTTTTCCAGAAATATCCATGGATTGGTCCGACCATGCCCTCTGGTGGCCAGAAAAGAACATGTGGCTGACCAGGACAAGATCAACTTTGGACCAATGTGGTGTTCATGCTGATGCTCTATTGCACTTCACCCCGATGCACAAAATACTCAGAGTACAACTACCGGATCTCAGGTGAGTCGTTGTCTGGAAATGCAAACACTACACAGTTTCACGACACACGTGTTTCGCTAACGACATTAGCATTTTCAAGGAATGTCTCATATACCTGATGTGTGCTACTAACCGTGACATCTATATCCAATCAGGCGGGTCAATGTTTGTTATTTTGCAGGTTAGGTAGACACGTAGACACTTGTCTTCAAGAAGTTGGGGCAAAAAGGAATCTGTTAGTGTTAGGAACTTCAACCTTTTCCTCACATTGTTTATCTTTTAATATTCATCTAATTTTAAATTGCTTAAATTTATCTTGTGTTCTCTATTGAACATGTTTTCTGGTGCACTAGAGTTTTATACTGTATCTTGGATGTGCTCAGATGCTCATTTTGAGATCGACATTCCACCCGAGGAGGCGCCTGGAAGGCCTGGTAGGCGAAATATCTATTTTTTCTTAGTAAACTATGAACTCTATACACTTACACCCATAACCTCCACTACTTGTTAAACATATATGATTCTTGATTTGGCTTCAAAACAGATATAGATGCTCGATAACGCTGATGTGTATCTGCTTGCCAACTACGAGTCCCTTCCGTATGTGCGTTGAAATTATTAGGAAGCTTCTACACACAATCTTTGTCGGTGACGTGATGACATAAAGTGATGTCAGGTCTCATGCATATCCCGCTGTCATGTTTCAGAAGGAAATCTCATGCTCTCATGCTTTGGGTAGTACATAGCAATGGGTGACATTTTAGGGCGTAATTAACTTTCCTCAAATACTCGATCCAAATCTTTATTTATAACCTTATACCGTTGCGTGAGAAGTACCTACTGCTTCAAATTACTTAATATTTTTTTGGAGATTGTTTTTGCTCTAATTTGTGTTTTTACTTCCATTTTTTACTGTAGTATAGGGTCATCACTCTTTGTCCGTCTGAGTAACTAAACTAATATTTTGCAGGTACCTGGACATGCGCGTGGACTTCTCAATCAAAACCTTCTCGGCAGTGGCGCAGGTATGCAAAGAGTTGGGCGTCCGACATCCAGAGGAGCTGTCCTTCAGTAAGCCTTTGGAGTCGCACCATCTGAAATACAACTATTTGGATACGCCAAAGAAAAGGCTGTGCGAGCCAGCGACTCCCCAACCTCATCCCGTGCGCAACGGCCACGTGCCTGCAGATACGAACACCTTCATAGCCAGTGGTAGCCCTGCAGGAAGCACAGGGAGTCTGGACAAGTCGCCCTTTGTGTGCGTCACTCCTGGCAGATGTGCTCCGATGGCGTCTACGCCTGTCAACAGTCCCTCTGGAAATGTACGTATACTTTCTTTGATTTCAAATTATGAGTGTTTTGAGAAGATGTAACCAGTTGTAGTTTTTATTTGCTGGTTAATGCAGGTAATCATACATGTAGAGCCTACGAAACTATTCAGTCAATTTGCGTCCTATTTATTTTCTCATGTCAGAAAACTAATTCAAACTTAGCATTAGGTAAAATTAAACCTTAAACCAAATATATTCTAGATGCCACTGGTATATGGTGTATGGTTACTAGATCATTATTGGAGTGAAGCATCGACATGTTCCTTTCAATTGACTTCCAGAGAAAAACAGACACAATAGATCAAAGAGATGTGAGCACATAGTCTGAATTCGTTGACATATAGCGTCTTTTTTAAACCTTAATCTGGATAATTCTTATTTCTAGAAAATTTTTGCTTCAAGAGCATTAATGATCTGTTTTAGCAAAATGTGCAAAAATGCATTCCAGCACAGACCACACTAGTTTTTGTGTTTAAATTGGGCGCTAGGGTTACGACTCCCATCTGTGATGTTTTGATAAGCTTCATATTTTTTACCTTTTTTTAGATGAGGCATTTGAGGTAGCAATTAATTCACTTGGCTCTTCTTAGTTAAATCATTGTGATGTAATAAAGATCGAGGGATGCCCATCACTTGAGTCTTCTTCCATCAAGCTACTGGGGAATAAAATCGATAGGGGGATTGAAATCAACTGACTACAACTTCCAACTAGCCTCTCCCAAAACATTCTTTTGGAGAATCTCAGCGATGTGGAATGGGGGGATTGAATCCTTCAAAAAAAATCTGGAAGCAATTCTGAATAAAACAATTTTGGATCAAGCGACACAGTATAACCGAATTATTCTGTAGGAATGACTTGGTTTCTTTCTAAATGCGATCAATTTTTTTCAGTCGACGACGTTGAAACGCAACGGGCTAGGTTCGAACGGCCACTTGGGCTATTCCCCAAATGTGACTAGTAGTTCGAGCACGGAGTATCTGAATGGCGCAGGTTTGGACAGCACGTTGGCTCAGAGTCCTCCCACGCCATCTCCGGAGGCTCGCAGACACCTCATCAGGCCCAAGTCTCTAGTAGAAAAGGCTAGAATGAACGTAGCGTGAGTATATTAAGAGATTAAATCACTAAAAAATACCCTCAATACCCTCATCAGTGCCTCAAATGATTTTATTAACATATCTAATATTATATTAAAAAGGAATTCCAGCTGGAAAAATATTCCAAAAGTTGTATCGAAAATAATATTTCCGTTGTTGTTAATAGCAATTCGGCAAATTCGTAGTTCCATCTGTAACTTTGATGGTGGACAGGTATCCGAAACTACTTGCGCTATCTATGGGTCCAAAAGTCAGTCTTTGAGTCCCTTCAAGATCTAACCCACTTTACGAGGGTATAGTAAAATAATGGACTTGATCACGAATATAATTCCTGATTCCTGACAGTTGGAATAATAAAAAGCATAACTGTGTAAAAATAAAGAGTTCCAATTTCATTCGTCCATCGCAAAACAATCGTAGACGTCGTTCAGGCTCGCGTCTGACGCGTCAGTTTGATGGATGATCGAATGAGATCGCAATTGTTCCTCTTTTCAATATTCCAACAGTCATTCATAATATCCGTCATGACTTTTTGAGGCATATGTAGAGCATGTACTTTCGAATACCTGTTCAATATCGAAGTTACGTATTGAACTATACGTTTGCCGGATAGGTATTACTAAGTGATTTCATTTGTTTATCTGGGACCTACACTGTACTGCGAGTACCAATAAAGGCAAAAAAGTCGTCTATGAGTGTTTTTGTATGAACGAATGAAATTGCAATATTTTGTGTAAACAATGTAACTTCTTAAACTTGTGTCGTTGTTATCTCTGATTCTTCTTAGCTGTAGGCAGCCGAATTCATAGTAAAGTTATTTCGTCAATTACATGTGGTTTTAATTAGCGGTACCAGTACAAGCATAATGTGTACACAATTCAATCGCACATTATTTAAAAAATTGTTTATTTTCATGTTCTGGATGGATAGAAAATATTGAAGATCTTAGAAACGCCTTCTCCCTAACCCTGAAGCGGTTTTAGATTTTTGCAAATACACTATAAATGATGGTGTTTTCAAAATACAAAATAAATGTTATGATTTCTTCGATATGCCAGCTGCAGCTAGACCAATTTTCAAGTGATGAACCACGACTAACAATAGGCTGAAAGCAGTCAGTTTGAAATGGACACGGTACAGCTGGCTTGCAGAGTGATTGCAGCAATTTACTTTCAGCTAGAGACGAGCCTACTTCAACAAGTTGGAAAAGTTGATGGGATAACATTCAAGAATGATAGAAAACCTTATATAAACACATACGAGGATTTTTGGAATTTTCGAATCCGATATGTTTTTTATTTGGATATTTACTGATGATGCAAAGACTTTTGGACGGGTTCAGGTTATTGAAAAAAATAGAAACTGCTTTTTGTTACGCTTCTGGAGACCTAATCATTCTAGAACATAGTAAAATCTTTATTAGTAAAATCAAAAACTTCGGATGGTGCAAAAACGCAACTTAGCGTATTTATCAGATTAGAGTATATTTGGAAGAAAAATCGTAGCACAAAATTATGGAAATTTTTAATTATTTACACCTGTCTTGCGTGAGTCTTGACGAATGAGCCTTTTGAACATTATTGCTAGGTACCGAACCAATTTTACTGACTCAAATTCAATGTTTTCCTTGACCACCTTCACATATTTTTATATTGTTCCAGTTGGTTGGATTCCTCCTTGTCCATAATGGAACAAGGCATCCGAGAGCATGACACTTTGTGCCTCCGCTTCAAGTTCTACGTGTTCTATGATTTAAACCCGAAATACGATGCTATCCGTATTAACCAGATTTACGAGCAGGCTAAATGGCAGCTACTCAACGAAGAAATCGACTGTACCGAAGAAGAAATGCTGATGTTTGCTGCTTTACAGGTAATGTAGATAAAGAACACTTGTAGCAGATAGAAATGACATTAAACATCAGTTTTACAAAAATTATTTGACTTCAGGACATAAGCATCATGTAAAAATACTAAAGCAACAGTAATGGATATACTGATGTAGAAATTACATTGACAAAAATCAAAAAAAAAATAATTACAGGTGTAAGATAATAGCATTCTGAAATACTGTATTGCAAACCAGTAAATAATTAGGCAACTATTCCATCCTCCATTCATTGTTCTGAAATATTCTATTTCACAATATAAAAACAATTATTCATTAGGACGTTTTGAGCTGTTTTGAGGTTTTTTATATAGTTGAGAAGGGCATTGAAAACGTGTATGTTTATTTACCGTCTTAGTGAAGCATTAACCAAGTGGCCTCAGAAGGTGCTTATATACAGTTATCAGCCTGGCAGTGGCCATTTTTTGGCAAAAATTCAATTCTATGCGTTTTGTAATTGATGTATACTAATGTAATGGTGATTTTTTATTAATAACCTCTTGCACAAGCAGAAAGCCTTGGTGGTCTTCACTAACTATGACTTGTCTCGGAAGTTTCTCGTCTGTAAAAAATATGTGTCCTCATGGCTAGGGTAACTTCATGTGAAACGTACTTGGTGAGATAATGAACCAATACAGCTATGATATTCATATTTCTAATCATTACGGATCGAAATTTGAGGTTCATTTCGATTTACATTACTGCTTTCAGTTATGATTTAAACTTTTCGTTTATTATAAAAAAAATATTTATAGAGATTGATTGTTAACACTTTATCTTACATTTAAACATGATGTTATATGTATCTGGAAATACCATTAGGTCAAACGTTTGATTTCGTTACAGAGAGATCAGATGGCTAAAATTAATTATTTAAAAAAAAAAACTTGTTGACAATTTTTCATGCTGCCGATTATAATATAACAGAAAATTTTATAAAATGGTTTCCGCATCAAATTTGTTCTTTAAAATTAGCTTTAAAAAACGATTTTCACGTTTTGAACTATAAGATACAACTTTTTTTTTAATAGTACTAATTAAACGATCCTTTCCTATTTTTGTGAACAGGTTTGAAGAGAATCTGAAACCTATCTCAATTTTTATCCATGTTGACTTGTGGTATACGACTTTTTTTAATACGTTCAACTAAACAAACTTATATTTCAGTTAAGAAGGTGATTTAATCCGTTCAAAGTTTTGATTGTATTCAATGAAACGTTTATGAACTGACCTCACGTTCGAAAGGCAATATAGTTCATATTTCAATCCACATAATTATATAGACCACGTGTTGAGTACTGCTTGAATTATTGGATGAATTAGATATTTTGCTGTTTTCAAATCCAGTCGCTAGAAAACTATTAATCTGACCCCTTTGACCACTCTTAACCGCTTTTTTTTTCTTCCGGATAACTCTATTACTATGTTCATTGAACGGATTAACTCTTTTTTTATATTCTCTGATCTTTTTCTAACACCAGATTACAGAACCAAATGAAAATGAATTCTTTCCTCCCGTTGAAATATATATACAATTTTTTCTTACACGTTTTGTTCTTGCATCGAAATTGGGATACTGAATATTTAAATAATGTATTTATCTATTATAGAAATTCTAGGAAATTATATTACATTTCACCAACTGCGGAAATGCGATATACTTGTATATCAATGTGTATCCATTCTGAGTATGTCATCTCACATAAGTAACCTTTAGTTCCGAGGTTGGACTGGTATGACGTGCAACGAGTTAATGAATTTGTTCACTGTCGTTCACTTTGCATTCTCAAGACATATGAAGAGTCTATGGATTTCATTATCAGGTGTTAATCTTTTCAAATTGTAGGAGCTCTCCTCAAATTGTAGGTAGTTTATATTTTGTTGACACTTTAGACATAATTTTAGGATTTGGTATCACCGAATCAGGTCTCGCCCTGGGCGCTCATGACCCTAGATATAACTAATAAGATAGTTTAAAAATTAATTCAGAGAATCCATATGACCCTCCGACTATTTTTTGTGTTCAAGTCTCAATAAAACTCAAAAGCAGACAAGACTTTTCAACCCTCGTAAACATTTTGGAGCTTTGGTGTTGTTATATATATATATATATATATATATAGAAAATATTTGTTTGCTCATTCTTTTCTTTTCAAAGTTGGGCAACACGTATATTTTAAGTTGTAGACTATAAGATGTAAAATTCGGTTATAGTCCTTGCTTTATTACCCAAATCAAGTTGGAATCATTTCCTTCAAACAAATTGACTTGAAGACTAGTTGTTACATACATTTATAGATAATAGTATTTGAAATTTGCTATCATGACAAGCATTTTCAATGTTGACAAAATCCTCTAGGGGCTGAGATTTTTTTCTCACATGCACCTTTTATTTTTTATAACAATTGAGATACCATTTTAACTGAAAGAGGCCTTAATAAAATATATATTTTCAGGGGTAATGATACGCCAAGGAATGGTCATTATTCAAAAAAAAATAAGACATGAAGTAGTTATCGCGTAAAAAAACAATAGCTGGAGACATCTACTAAACTACAGAATCTGAACTTCCAAATTCATACCCGCTTAATTTAGCTTTTTTTTAAATTTTAAATGGCATTTAAATTCAATAACTACCGTTTATCTCTTCCTACAATAAGTATCAATCTTATCTACTATCTAGTTTTAACTTATAGCAAAAACTGGCCTCTTCTTTCTATCAAATGGGCTGAGATTTATTTGTATTGATCTATTCGTTAAATCTTACTCTTGTCGGAAGTTTAACCGGTTCAAATTGTGATTAAAACACCTAAATAATGCCAAGAGTGTAATTGGGATGTGTCATGTATATATTATTACAACTATCAATATGTTGATAGCATCATACATTATTAACAGTGGGTCATACAAAATCACTGCTATTCATATATTTATTATCAATGAAATCATACATAAAATAAAAACCTACATATCCACGGTATATAATATATCACAGTAATAAAATAAATGTTAGCTGTAAAGTATAATAGTCATATTAAAAATTGTAGTTCGCTAGAGATAATCGAAAAGACCAAATACCTTCCACTTATATGAATAGCAAATACATTTGTATTTGTGAAATAGTGTAGTCTGATAGTCATCGTCTCCTCGTTGGATCAAATCCACTGTAATGTATCACGTAACATGGATAGAATTCATTGTCCTTAAACTTAACAAATACCTGCTTTTTATCATTAGTTGTAGTATCACAAGGTTCATCGGGAATTACCAAACTCCCGTTACCAAGACATGTTTTACTAATCAGCACGTGGGCCAATATCATCACCTTGCTGAAATTGTTCAAATCACCATAATGCGTTGCATAGTTCGATATGTTTGTGAAGGAGACACCTTGTCCAAATCTGTGACCTAGTGCAGTCCCTCTCAGTCTCCAATTAAAGTTACTGGTGCATATTGCCTCAATGTTACACATTTTTGTTCCGTGGAACAGATTTTGCGTGGTAGGCCATCGTAGTCTTCTGTAATATGCACTTTCTCTCAATTTGAATTGTAGATACAAGTAAATGTTGTATACTTTCTCTATATAGTCAATTTTGAAGCATTTTTTGTTGGTGTTCTGGAATTGCGCAGCTACAGCGTGATATTCCTGAAATTCATTTAAAATTTCCGTACAAAATACTTTGTCATTTGTTTTACTGTACCACTCGCTTATACCGACACAGTCGGCTAATTTCTTGATTAGAATTTGATTGACGTGAATTTTTTCAGTATATGATGGGCGAATCGAAAGATAAGCGAAATCATGGCACATTGACTGCTCTGTGATTTGAGGAATTGATCTTTTGTAACTATCAATTCCCACATCTTGCCATTCTCTAATATAAGTCGTACTATGTGTTCTTTGGAGTGCATATCTTGAATCTGAGGAATTGGTGGTTCTTGATATAGGTCTTCCAATCTGTGGTTGAGGTGACCTGCAACAATACGATAGTTTACTTTGCTGCATATACGGTTGATGATCGAAACTTATGTGCTACTCGAGTAGGATGATAGGTTACAAAATTATGATCTCATTGAAAAATATAAAAAATGAAGAAAATCTAAAAATTTTGTATTTTCAAAAGTTAATAAATATCACAATTTTGAAACTATGTTTTGGTAGATAACTCTTTTCGGCTTTGCGTTTCTCAAACAATTTTTATTGCAGTTTGCTTATTTTAATGATAAATTTAGAAGTCAAAACGTAGAGGTGATACACAACTTGCTTTTCTCCGCAAGATGGAATCACGATTACCTCATAGTGAGAGACTATGGCTGTTCGACACAAAGAGGTCTGCTGTCAGTAATCGCGGTAGGAGATGTTACCAACCCTAACACTGGCGCTGCGGCACCTCGAGATACGAACGACGCGCGCAGTTTGAAATTCGGAAGGATGGCTTTGTGGGGGATTCTGCCTAACATATCATCCGCGCTCTGTAACGACTGACCAGCTACCCAGTTGGTTCAGTTGGTCAGAGCGCCCGACATGAAATCGGGATATGCGGGTTCGAATCCTGCACTGGGTCTTCTTTTAGGATTTCTAAATGCGAATGTATGTATCAAAACGTAGATTTTAGGAGAATGCGGCGTAATACACTTTTGATCATAAGATTCGTGCATAATATCACTTACATTTTTTGCATAACGCCATCAATCTTTTTATCTGTTCAGAAGAGTGGCGACATATTCAAAAAATAATGTTAAATACTATAGGCCCACAGCACATCCCTTCGCAAATTTCGTCAAAATCTATGTAGCGGTTACTAACCTTGTGCGACGACAAAAAAATGGAAACTGACACAAACAGACAAGCAGTTTCGAAAAAATGCCCCTTTTGAGCATTTATAAACTGACCCACTAAAGTGTTAACATGTTGGGTCCCATTTTTATTTAATTAGCACCCAAATGAGCATCTACTTAAGAAACGTACAAAATAAAGTTCTATTAAAAACAAAGATTTGGATAAAATTTTGCTTGTGTGTATATTTTGGAATTGAAATAAAAAAGATAAGTTAAAAAACTAAATCACGCATTGAATTGATTAATAGTTTTGAAATCTAATCATAATTGTCAATAAATTGATAATAAACACAGGTGAAATACAAGGTACTTGAAGCCATTTTATAAGAGGCTTCTTGGCACTTTAGTAATTATTAACTATCCACATTTAGGTAAAATGCAGCAGTAGAGAGCAGTTGCTAAACACAGTAGTACTAAATAGTCCCCATTAAGAAAAGTAGTTAATAAAGCCTCAAATGTCATACCATGTAAAAAAATTAAATTTAGATTATCTGTATTTCGAAGGCAAATGTGTTAACACCCAACTATGTCTAACAAATATGGCAGATTACCAAGGTCAACAGTTTATACATGACAGAACATATTTTCTTAAACTAAAAAAAGTCCTTTTATATATAAATATCAAGAAAACAATAAATTCAGAATTTTTTTGTGATCATGTTTTTTCGACCATTGGTGTGGGAAGTAAAATCAAGTTTTGAGTCACTTTTATAGCGAATGAATGATTTTTAAAAATACTGAGAATACCAGTGATAAAAACTACGGGCAAAAGGCAGACATACCCATGGACTGTGTAATATATATTTTGGTGACTCTCGATATAAAATATCCGAAAATTCACATTGAAAATTTGTACAATTGCAATACTTCCCTCACTCATGCTGCGCGGGGTATGAAGTAATAAGAAATGAGTTATTGGCGCGGTAACCTTCATTAATGCTATGAAATATTTGGTTTAATTTCAAGTTTCTTGTACATTTACAAATTATATATAATGATTATCTATCATTATTATGCTCACTCAGATCCTCAAAAACATACCTGTGCCTCAAAGTATTTATAGGAATCTACCCTAAAAGCGTTTTCTCTTAGATGTTGATAATTTTTCCAATTAGTTGCATTTCGGATGAAACAACTTTACACATAAACTGCATTTCATCACCTTACTAGACACTATGCAGCTATCCGAGCACCTGCTGCACATGCCCACGTCGCTCGACATCTCCCAAGGAATTATTTCAATTGGATTAGATTCAAAATGTTATAATTTTTACAATTCATTGTTGTACAATAAACTTGAACCAATTTCGCTTCGTAGAGTTCCAAATGGCATTAAAGCCTTTTTTATATATTATCAAAATTGAGGGACAGCAACACGAAATTTGAAAATGACCCATTTGTTGTATACAATTTTTGTATATGTATACAGCTATTGATATAAACATTTTGACAGAAAACATGATTTTGAAGGAATTAATTTTTTAGTGTTCTTGCTGGTTAAGATTATTTGATTTTCGATTTATTTGAATTTTTTATAACATCTACATCATAATAAACGATAAAACCACTGACTGGTTTATAAACAGATGGAAAAAAATATTGCCCATTAAAAATTAATCTATTTTTGTTTATATTGTGTCTCATTAATAGTTAATAAAGATGGATTTTTACAAAAATTATATATAATGATTATCTATCATTATTATGATTCATAAATTTCTCACTTTGATCCTCAAAAACATACCTTTGCCTAGGCGTCTTGTTGAGAATTCTTTCCTATAACCTTGCGTTTGTGACTTTGTAATATGAGGTCAATGTACAACCCGTTCAGTGTATATATTCATAGGTTCTTTTAGTACTACACTCGTAATTAGCTGCTTTTAAATTCAAGCTCATACCATCAATAGCCGGAGAGATTTTTGAATTAACGTAATTAATATTAGTCTTACTGTAAGAACTTCTCAAATTTTGCGTTATTATTTTATATTGACAGGCAAATACTGTTCGAGGAGATCCAATAATATTAATAACAAAATGGTAGACAGAATATTTTACATAGACATTAAATTTAACTGAGCATTTAACCATACTAACCTTAGTTGGCGTTGTTGATCGATATGGAGTTGTTTTTCATTTGAACTAAATAATCCACCCATAACCGCGAAGTTTACCAAAACACAATATTACTTCGTCGGATTCTTAATTCAAATTGAATTATGCACACTGGCAACAATAGCTATGTACTGTCGATGTCGTATGACTCGTATGTGGGGCACGCGAAGCGAACAGCGGACGTTGAAAACACTTTCTGTTTCTATTTATATCTCGCTGTGTACTTCCCCGAGTTATTAGCCTTGTTGCTTGGCCGATTTAGATGCGTCGACTTTACGAGGGCAATGTAAAGTGTTTCCCAAGTCGCCGCGAGATTGAGATCGCATTGCCGAAATCACCTAGGGTTGTATTTATATTCGAAGTTTGAGGATTAGGAATAAAAAATGGCAAATAATTGTTTCGCGATTCTTTTAATGGATGAATGGAGATCAACGGAGGCTTCTTTGCAAACAGCAAAATGATACTGACTGATTGTTCAGAGGATCTATACACATGTAGGAATTTGTTGCACCGGAATTTCTCGAAAGGATTTTCCATATATTTTTGGTTGGTATGCGGTGAGTATAACAGCAATTTATGATATATCTGAAACTGCGTCAAGTGGTTAGTAGGTAGCAATCACGGTAGAACCTCTTCTCCGATTGTATAACATTGCGGCTGTTGCCATGTTGCCAGTGTCAAAAAAGTGCGCTGTCGCGGTGGTCAGTCACTAATACAAAAAGATAGCCGCATGTTATTTGAAATAAGTCTATACTTAAATTCATTTCATTTCGGGCTGAAAAAAAGATGAAACAAAAAATTTATTTTCTTACAAGAACTCATGAGGAGGCTGAGCCTCCCTTGCCTCCTCTCACTGGCCGCCACTGTTAAGTCGTATTAAGTAGTACTTATGTCATTATTCATTATCCTTATTCAGGTAGAGAATTGCAATATGCACTAATCGTTGCTTAAACAGAAGTGGAACAAATGAACCCCCTTTATAATCATTGATGTGTTTTGAAGGAAAATGTTTGGCTAAGCATCTAGAAAGTACAGAGGATTACCGATTCCAAAGTTTATAGAAAATGAGCGTCTTTTACCGATGCCGAATATAATTGAGATATTATTATCCAACTTAGCCTCTGGCCAATTAAATAAAATAATTACCTTCTCTTCTTTTTACTAAAGCTACAATTCTCCCGCCGTTATTTCGGTATCGAGACAATCTATTGTACATAAGTCTATATTTTACAGTTACAAGTGAAACTGCAGGCCAGCCAACCCCAGCCACATAATAACGAGACCAATGGTGGTTCGCCGTCGCCCATCGAAGATGACATCGATGCGGCTCTAAATAATCTGCAGACTACCTTAGAGGGCTCCAGCATCAACTCTTACTCCAACGACATCACTCAGGTGCCTGAACTTAGAGACCAATTGAGGTTTTTGAAGTAAGAACATTTTTATATTTCACATATACTCGTACCTACGTTTTGACATGTATCTCCCGTATTCTGAACAAACTACAACAGAGATCAGATCAGGGATCAAAACTGTTGGCATCGTCCATTCATGGCTCACATACGTTCATTTTTCTTACATAGAGCCTTACTATATGTTGCGCTGTAACCAAAATACCGGATGGAAATATATGTAAAGATGGAGACTTTCCAGTCTTCAATATGAAAATGATGTAGAAAATGCCCCTGCAGATTCGCAATTTTTGCCGGTCCGTGACGGAATGTTAATAGAATAATCGGATTATCAAATGAAAAAATATTAAAATATAAAACCAACCTAATATATTCTCAATTATGATATATTTTAGAACGGTCGCAATGCGATTGATAAGATTATATTTTGGTAGTTCGTTTGGATCCATGCCAAAAGCTTAACGCTAACTTTGGAACTAAGGGAGGAAAAATGTGTAACGCATCATACTTCACAATTTTTTATATCGAGGGGATGGTGCAAGATGAAAAAGTACAAAGTTACAATCCATGAAATTTTCACTTTTTAACCGTGAAAACATTTTTTTGTACTGAAACATGAACCAAGTGCAAGGGAGAGGGGGATAATCAATCAATTTTATTGCGGCTCAAGGTACCGATCAAGATGTTCTCAGATGCAACTGCAAAGTATCATGGATTGCTAACGTGTAAGAATAAAATTTCTTTTGCCCATAACCTAAAAAACATTGTGTATTCTCATATGGCCTGGATAGCAGAGCATTGTATATCCTAATTTATCCACTTCTTTGTATTAACTTAATTAACGAAATGCACAAAACTTCCTGGACATACATTCCTCTCAGTGGCCGAATGTGGTTGAATATAGCAGATTGATAACAAGCCATATTTTCTGTTGGACCAATCAAATTCAAATTATTGGAATACCATTCTTATTCTTCGTTCCATGCAGCTCATCTTCCTAAGTTTTATTGGACGTTTTACTTCCTTTTCATCCACCGCTTGCCGAACAGGTTCTCTATCAATACACTGACACGATATTGTGTCTAGATATGAAAAACGTGTGTAATGTTAAATTCGGAGGAAAGTTGGTTTTCGACGAATAATCTCCACTCGGACAGATCTGGCTACTGGAAGGTACGAGTACATGGTTTGGTTCCCGCAATGGGTCAGTTTTTTATAAGTTCTAAATGGGATTATGGATTATCTCCGTCTTGAGGATTAGCAAGTGAATAATTGTCACAGATTTTCTTGTATTGGAGACTATAGTCTTCAATTGCTTCAGTTCTACTACCAAACTGTACACTTCAGCTAAGAATAATTTTAACACAGATTTGAGATGTCATTTGAGGCATGCCTCACGGTGAAATCGTAACAAAAGTTTGATTTCGGACTTCCATTGTCTATAAAATTTTTGAGTATCACGACGTTTCGATTGATATGCTATCTTCAATCGTCTTCAGGTGAACCTGAACAATGGAAGACCGAAATCAAACTTTTGATAAATCCCCCTTGTCTACAAGTTTCAAACAAATCGTAACAAATAACAATCATTTCAAGAAACCATTAATCTGAACTTAGTATCACTTGAATATCAGTAGTTCCTATGAAATGGCACAACTATCACATGATATCACAAGATTATCCTTGTTTATCACATTTAACACATAGCAGTTTGAACAATTATGAAGTACCCAAATGGTTCGGAATTTTGATGTAAAAAATAGATCTGGATACTGCTGTTTTTATCCAAGGTAATGAATATAATGTAACTTCTAAAACTTATATCGTGGTTATCTCTCTGATTCACTATGTTTTCCGCTGGCCGCCAATTGAAACCACATACATACGAGTATGTATGAATGAATATTTTTACTGAAACATTTTTTAACTCTGTTTTCATTTATATGTCATTATTGCATTTTTTGCATTTTGATAGAGGCTTTCTAGGTAGCCAAAACGTTGTGGTTTTAATTAGCGGCCAGGAAAAATATAAGATGAAACAGAGATAAATTACCATAGGATAAGTTCAGATTCAGATTACACTTCTCATTTATTCTCATTCATATGCATGTTTTACTTGATGGACGTTATATTGGAACAACCAATGATTTTAGGCCTAAGAGATTCACTCTGAAAGCATACAAGAAATTCTGGTTCACTTGCCGAGATCTTCACCTGTACATGTACAAGACCAAGGAAGAAATGATGGCTGGAGAAAACCCCGTCTTCAATATCAACTTGAAAGGATGTGAGGTTACGCCAGACGTCAATATCACACAGAGCAAGTACGTGATCAAACTGGAAGTACCCAGTCCGGAGGGCATGTCTGAGATGTACATTAGATGTGAGGATGTGAGTATTGCTATTTTCTTTACTTCCTGCGCCATGAAGAAGGATTTATTTTTGGTCAAGAAATTGAATATATATATAAGAATAGGAATTATTGACTGTCCTTATCTTTTCAGTCCAATAGGACTCAATATTCCTTTTCTAGGCTTGCGCCATAATGTTACCGATAACATCCTATCCTATCCGTTGGATAGGTATTTGAACTTAAACATCTCTGTTACCGATATTTTTCACTCTGATTTTAACTCTGATGCAACTGAACTAAATAAATTTGTCACCAGTTATTTATGTCTTGTTCATTTTTATATGTCTATCATTTTCCTGATTTAAAATTTAGTACTCCAGTTATTTTTTTTATAGATAACCTTGCGCAAAGGCAGATAGCCTATCGCGTTTCATAAGCACTGCGCGAGGATAGATGTCTGTTCACATTGACCTTAAAACGCTGTAGATTGTACCCATCGGGGAAAAAATTTTCCGGTAACTCATTACACAACGACAAGGTTCTCCAAAATAACGACTTTTGGAACAAGCTTGCAAGTTCGACCTAGTGAGAATGTGCCCGATGATGTCCTCTAATATTTGATGTACTGGCGACTTTTGGAGTTATTACCCGAGACAACTCGGTCGAACATCTGCCATGATAATATCTATAGAATCAGCCACCCCCTTCGATGTTCCAGCCTGGGGACGTCATTTGACGGGTACGGCGCATACAATTGACGATCTGGGCCTTGTATACAGCTGTAGCTGTTCCAGAGAATATAATTTCCTGGAGCAGAAGATAACCCCCAGCTTCTGAGACGCCGACATAGTGAGGCCAAAAACTTCCCAAAAGTTTGATAGAAGATGATTCAAGTATTGGGTTTCCCTCAACTCCACTGCTGGCAGACCAGCATGCGACTTCTGTTGCACGTTGAACTGAACTCCGTTTATACATTCCCATTCAACAATTCTCTCAATGTCCTCATTGATCTGAACAGCAGCCCGGTTCCATGCAGGAAATAGGGTGCTGTGATCAGCAAAGCTGTAGATAGGATTAGATGTTATTTCCAGACACAGACCCGGTGGCAACTCATATGAAGCAAGCTTGACCAAATAACGGTAGTTTGTGGAGTGTATCTTTGGAAGTTAATTGTAGAGTTGGCTGCAAAAATCTACCCCAAGGTGTCTGCTTTTTTTTCGGTGTGGTTTCAATGGACCTATCCACTCTCATCAATGGTGGTATGAACGAGTAGCAGAAGTTCTGGCTAACAGACTTGGCTACAGACCAAAATGATCTGGACGAGTTAGGACATGATACAATGAGTAGCAATCGGTTGCGCGCTCTACACGACGAGGTCGTTTGGGTTGGATTTTCGTTACTTTAGTTATGCTGTTTCATCACTACTTAGAGTCTTTCATGTAGTATGTGATTGATGAAACAAATAGATAAATGAATAAAAACTTGGATGTACTATTAACAAAATATTATGACATCATTAACTGGTGGTAAAGTATTAAAAACAACCATTATGTAATATCTGGGATACAGATTGATGCATTTGTTGTGTAAACATAAAAGTATTGTGTGTTCTGAGCAAAAACTGAACTGCAATAATACAACTCTAGGACAATGAAAAAATATTTCGCACTTTGATAAACGATGAGCATGCCTGAAGGAAATGTATGCTGTACTTGTAGTTTCAGTAATCATCAATGAAATCCTTCAGCATCTTCAACTAGACCGAACAACATTGTAGCTACAAATTCAATCAAAGGCAATCATGGTCATCAAAGATTAATTGATATTTATTTTATGATTGATATCATGTGTGTGCAGTATAGCAGTTTTCTTCTATTTGAGGCATACTTTGTTTCTCATATATGTTCATCGAGTGCCGATTTTACTATTTATTATTTATAATAATCCTTATTTTCATTGATTACAAATTTGATAGGCCTAGCTTATTCCTTTATGAAGCCGAGGAAATTTTGACATTGAACATCCAGGACCTATTGAATGAATAAACAGGAACACGACTTGCTACTTATATCGAACGTTTTTCTCACGCTTTTTTCACAAACTACTTGCCTATTTAGTCAGGAATACATGTCCGATTAGGTTGTTTTTTTTACTTTCATAAGATTTGATACATCGATTATTTTTCTAATTGACTTTTCCGTATAAGCATTTTTGTTACTATGGTATATGGACTTGATCTGTATCGATAATATCATCGGTATACCATATATGATAATTATTGGGCTGATGTAGACATGAAGCTTTCGGTCTTAGCCTATGTCAGATGAGGTTAATATACAGACAACATGTATAATGGAGGGTTAGGATTGTTGTATGTCGCTAAAATATGAGGTATATCTATCATCGTTCTCATAAATATATGTACAGTAATTGATGTAATGTTTGTTTTCAGGAAACTCAATACGCAAGATGGATGGCATGTTGTCGGTTAGCTGCTAAAGGAAGATCTCTAGCAGACAGTTCATACGAAACCGAAAAGCAGACTATTCTCGACTTTTTAAATCTTCAACGACCATCTGAACAGCCTGTTATCAATCCAAGTAGTTTAGACATTCAGGTGGAAGATTTTATCGCCCCAAAATATCTGAAGAAGTCCAAAGGCAAGGTGAGAATTTGATGTGATATATTCTTCATTCGTTCATATAAGCTAGTGAAATGTGTTTGAATAATGTATTCATGTATTTTTGGTGATACTTTTTTCATATAGAAATGGGTTTGATAAAACTTTCAGATGAAAAGTTGTGTAATTAACACACAGTTTCACAAATATAACTATTTTTCTTTCAGTGACGCGTTTCGATTTATATTTAGATCATCGTCAGACTGTCAGATTTGACTGCTAACAAGGCTACCCAATACTGTCTATACTGTCTAGCTATTTTTCTATTAAATTATTTTTGCCTTTGTTGTGTGTTTCTCAGAGAAAGTTTTTTTTTGGTAACTGCATTTACACTAGTGTTGAGGAAAACCCTTACAGAACCTTAACCATAGCCGTCAAAATGTCCTTAAGATATTTCAAGTGGTTAACTATTTTATTTTTTAAAATATTTCATGTTTTAAGATATTGTATTCCTTAAGCTATTTCATTCTTCTAAATACATTCAACTCAAGATACTTCAGGAGTAAGTTAACCTAGAATACAAATAGATGGAAGCTTATAGTAGTGTATCGACACAAATTGAGTTTACTCAATGTCAGGGTTTCGTATATATTTTTGAATCTCTAATGTTTCCATGAAGTTTAAATAATGTATTTTATTAGAAGTATGACTTTAATTTCATGGAAACATTAAAGATTCGGAAATATCTGCGAAACCCTGACTTCATTGTAGTAAATGAACAGACTGATCTTTTAAACTCAATTTTTATCGATACACTACTATAAATTTCCATCTATTTGTATTCTAGGTTAACTTACTCCTGCAATATCTTAAGTTATAAAATTTATGAAGAAGAATTCTCAAGGAATAAAAGATCCTAAAACGTGAAATATCTTAAGAAATAAAATAGTTTATCACATGAAATATCTTAAGGACATTTTGACGGCGATGGTTAAGGACTTGTAGGGGTTTCCCTTAACACTAGTGTAAATGCAGTCGCCAAAAAAATATTTTCTCTAAAACAGACACAAGAAAGGAAAAATAATTTAATAGAAAAATAGCTAGACAGTATAGATAGTATCCATGATAGGACTAGTTAGTTAGTTTGTAAGTAACCTGGGTAGCCTTGTTAGCAGTCAAATCTGACAGTCCGACGATGCGTTAAAAATAAATCGCAATGCGTCATTGAAAGAAAAAGAGTTGTATTTGTGAAACTGTGTGTTGATAACACAACTTTTTATCTGCAAGATGGAAGAGTTTGACCAAGTTCAGTATCTACAGTCTGCAAGAAATAACTGTTTTTTCTTCTTTTAAAGCTTAGATGTTATTCTATTTAGACAATTCTGTAGAAGTCGGTGGTGGCTTCACTTTTTGTGTACCCCCAATCTAAGGTATTAGGCTGAGTTCCATGGCTACTTATACTAAATAAGTAAATATATTTGTTTTCTAATGGAGGAAACTTATTTATTAACATAAGACTTGATTGAAATTCCTTGTTTGATGGTTGGATTGGATATATTTATGGTAAAATTATGCTTTATTCTAGATGTATTCCAAATATCATCAATATTTAGATTCAAAGCGTTAAATCCATTTCCAGTTGACGCAACGTATATTGGAGGCCCACGCGAATGTGAAAGACTTGAGTTTGGTGGAGGCTAAAATGAACTATATTAAGGCCTGGCAGTTGCTACCCGAGTACGGTATTGCTCTGTTCGTGGTAAAGTTTATGAACTCCAGAAAGGAAGAGCTGCTGGGTGTGGGCTACAATCGCATCATGAAGATGGACATCAACTCCGGTGACCACCAGAAAACGTGGCGTTTCAACACGATGAAGGCGTGGAACGTCAACTGGGAAAATAAACACATGATGGTACGTGTTTTCTTATATTTTTTATAAAATCATATTTTAGCGTTACTATTGCAGTCTGTACTGCTAATAATCTTAATATGAAAGTAGGAAATCAATCATTATCGACTCGACAATTCAGTCAGACTCCAAATGGTCTTATAACAGTTTTGCACAAAAACATTATAAAATGAAGAAAATATAGCGAAACTAACGGGAGTGTGTTATGTGTGAATGCGTTTAAGGTTGAAAAATATTTTTTCACCATTTCCAACGAAACTAGCGCTCCAATTAAAAGAAGTTAATATAGGATTTGTAGTTAACAAAAAGATATGTAGCTTTTCTATGAACCATTTTTTTCACATAACCTAAAAAAACGGAGATAAAATGAAAGAAAAGACGAAAAAAACAACGGTATTTCATTTCATTTTTGATGTTTATCACGAAACTTGGTGGAAACTTACTGTTTTATGTCTCAAGTATGGTGTATTTTCTAATCAAACTATTAATTTTTACATTTTATTTTGATTGTTTTGTGAAAGATAAAAATAAAAAAGAAAGTACAGATTTTTCCATTTATCGTAAAATTTAAGTTTATGTGGAAAAAAATAATGAATACAAAAGTGATACACCTTTTTCTTACCTATTACTCTTACATTTAACTTTTTTTGATAGATTGTCTATTTTCGTTGGAAATGGTGGCTTTTCGGTGGTCATTGTATGTCATGTTCGAATGGAAGTTTGTTCTGACCAATAGTAAACTAAATGAAGATTACAGATATTTATCGGATTACACTGCAATCGATACGTGGACAATTCATAATAATTAGAAAAAAATGTCGCTAGTTGAGATCGAACCCATAACCCTCCTACATTCTAGGCAGGCGACTGACCATTGGGCCTAGACGAACTGATCAGACAGAACGGCAAATACGCTATGACGCAATTCTTCTTCCTTATTTTTCTAATCCTGTACAGCTAGATCTCTGATTAGACATCTAGTGCAACAGGCAGATACTATCTTCGGCAGTAACTAGTATGAGTCCATCAAGTTGAGCCGAGTGCGTAAATCTTCCGCCTTCAGAAAATACTAGTATTTTCTAAAGGCGGAATACTAGTATCTTCAGAAATCCGAAACATCCGCTTGGTCTACAAAGCCACAGCCTAGGCCATGGTCTTTAATATCTTCGACTTCCTCAAAAAATAATACATCCAATCTAATTGCCTCAATTTTTTTAGGTGCAATTCGAAGAAGAGAACATAGTCTTCAGCTGCCTGTCTGCGGATTGTAAAGTAATCCACGAATTTATTGGCGGATACATCTTCCTCTCTACAAGGTCAAAAGACGCTAGCCAAACGCTGAATGAAGAACTTTTTCACAAACTGACAGGCGGATGGTCGTAATTATTATTCTTGTCAAAGATGCCTTTGCATTCTACTTATTAATTATTGGATTGCAGTAATTTGGAAGACTTTTGGAAGAATCGACAACCGCAGAGGGGTAGATCCTCCAATTTTTCCATAAAATCTGAGTAATGTTTTACTTTCTAATCATTACAGGATTTAGGATAAGATTACTGAGCGAATAACAAATAGACGTCAAAACAAATTCATGACTTATAATTCTGTAATCGAAATCAAACAACACTCACTACTAATTTCCTCTCTTTTATTCCTTTAACTTCATTTATTGATGACTTGGTCGCATTTTTCATTTCAGTATCTTCTGCTTGAATGGTGATTCGCACAAACAAGATCTTTCATCTATATGAACAGAACTAAACCAATATTGCTTGAGGAATAAAATTATTTATCTCCAAAATACCTTGGATAGCCTTTATTTTGAAATTTGGGAAAAAGTGTCCAATATTTACATATTTTTTGGACAGTACTTTGCGGAAATCACTGACAAAGAAAAATTATTTTTTTTACTAAAATGTACAAGTTACAGTACTACACATACACTAATTCCGCAGAATTAACCACTGTTGGTGTAATCAATATAAGGCGATGAAGTTCTAATATAATGTATCCTTAGTGTGACTGGTTTTTAAATATCAGCTGTTCATTTTGTATATACCACCGCCATTCAAAAAACATCCTTTTTATAAAACGAAATCTAATTAATAGTAAGTATTATTTGCAATTCTTTATCTCATATTTCCATGAGTTGAACTGAAACGTAAACCCAGAGCTGCTTCACTTTCAAACGCGCACGACATTGCAGTTGTTTTGAACGGAATAGCATTGTCTTTTAAAATCATGTTGTACCGGGTAAAGTTGAGCCAATACACGTAACTAAAAAGTTCTTCTCCAGTAGAAGATATTGAGAAAGTTGCTCATATCCGAATATCAAAAACAGCTGCAGTAGATAGATGTTAGCAAAATACAATGAGAACTTTAGGGCCTTCATTAACATATAAATTCAAACAATGGGAATTAAATATAACATTAATCTCATAAAATTTGACAAAAGATCTAATTCATATTTGTCTGTTTTCGTAAATTATACATTTGTAGCTTAAACAGTTATCACATTCAATAATTCGGACACGCTCATAAAAACTGCTGGTATTGTTAATGAAATGGAAAATGCAATTCAACTTTCCTCTTTCTCTAGATATATTCTACTTGAGAAAATAGCAATATATTTTAATGATATTCATTGCCAGTCTTTGTCTATATGTCGAACCAGCACCTGTGAAATAATTTAAAAGTTTATCGAAGATTTTATAAGAATAATTGAATTGTAAGATAGCTAATATTTTGTCTACTGTGGCATGCATGTACCTATCAGTTTTGTAGTATTGTTATTAAATAATAACAATACTATATAAATATATACAGGTGGGATAATTCATAAATTGGCCATGTGAAATTGAATACGACATAGAAAGCACTGAGAGATCATACATATACAAGAGAGCCGACAAGTATGTAGTTAGAAAATTCATAAAGTAGACATTGGAATTCAATTGGGTCGAGTCCTGAATTGTGGCAGGTTCTTTATCGCCGTCAGTGAGGTAATATAGTGCAATTTCTGCGTTACGTTGCACAAATAAAAGTAGTTTTTTCGAAGGCGCATTTCCAAAAAACGTCACTAAACAATGATTTATCTGTGAAACGTAGTGTGTAGGCACAATCTTAAGTATAGGAGAGTTTTACCAAGTAAGAGTATGTCATATTATCATACCTGTAGCACAATCACTGTTGTTATTTCGGAGTAACAATGAATTAATACACGTCTTGTTAATAGAATATATAATTTATAATTATGTTTCTCTACTCATCCAGGTCAACTGAAATCTGAACCACAAATTTTTGTTGTCAAATTTTTTGAAATTAACAGCAGTACTAAATCAATATGGATGGCTCTTTGTTATTATACATTAGCAAATATTAGTTGTCAGTATTTCATTAGGAGATTTATATTTATTAATTTTGTTTCATAAGTTGCTTTTATTCATTGTATTGTTGCCTTAAATGTTATATGTAATGATGTTACTAAAGTTGTATAGACAATATATATTTTTACCATGTTTACATTTGAAAAGCTTTAATGCGGTCCTATATATGAAGTCTTATTTTATATACATTTATTTTATTGTACAAAACTAAATAAATAATATTAATATTTTAAATTTTTGTAGTTTTGTTGTATTACTCCCTATAGCTAGGCTACCTGTCCTATATGTAAATTGGTAAATTATTAGTTATTTATTAATATCATAATATACCACGTTACTTTAATTCAATTTTACAGTACGTTCTATGCGTTCATATTATTTACAATTACTAACACAAAGTTGATCAAATTGACTTTTCATATTGTAATACATTTTAGTTTTCACATTATAGAGCAACTGTATGCAGGATGTCCTAAAGTGCAGCTGCTCGTTCAATTATATGAAAAATGGATGATTTATTTATATAAAAAATATCGAAAAAGCGTTCAACTGTTGTTGGCTAACATATAATAATATTTGAGGCATCAGATTATTTTTTCAAATGTCTATTATCATAAGTATTTTCTACAGTACATTTCTGCTTCTATGTAAGAATCTACATTACTGAAAAACCTGTAAATCATAGCCATAATAGAAGATTTTCCAGTCGTGTTTTTACTGAATTTGGGGATAACTTTACTGTGAACAGGTGAAATAAATCGAATATGCACAGCAGTATAAGACAACTATGTAGTTCTACTACTCAAAAAATGAGTTTTCAGGTAGCTACTTTCAGTCGAGTTGGATAAGGTAGAAAAAAATGTGCCAGATAGGATAAAGATGAACCTAGTAGTTGTTACACAAATTCAATTTAAGAAGCAGAAATTTGAAGACTATGTTGAATACAAACCCGGCCTTCATTATGTGGAATTTTTGAATAATTATGCAGTTACGAATTTAAAAAAAAACAAAACAAGCATACTTTGATCCTTTCGAAATTCCAGCTTATATAAATTATAATTGACTAAATTAATTATAAATTTACCAAATTGTATATATAAGGTAGGATTTTCAAAAATAAGTGTTTTTTTGGATACATTATTTCTATAGGAATTTGCTTTCATCCCTACAGGATAATAAGTTTTTTTTGTAGCAGCTTTCTTATGCAAATTCGTTATGAGCCTTGGAAAAAAAATGAATTCAAATTGGTAAAATTAGATACAAGTTTTGTTTAAACTGTTTCTTTAGTGTAGACTAGATAGTTTGGAACAGCAATTAGAGCATATTTTATTTATCTGACTGAATAAATGCTAGGTTTTTACGTTTTTTATTAGGTAATCCCGCTTTGCAGATAAGTTCTTTTATAGTTATTCTGAGCTGTATCAGACTTAATGAGATCCTCCATCCAGTTTGGACTAAATCAAAGTCAAATTATTGTTGACGAAGAATGGTTCAACAACAATGACGTCAAAATACTTATTAACAAACTATATACATTTAAAGTTGTTTTCTTTCATGTTCTTCGAGACCCAATCACAATTGAAACACAAACAGTTCAACAATGATAACATTTAGGCGATATTAAGATAGATACATTAAACAAATAATTATATGAAATTACTAAACAATATCTATTTACTAAATCTTTGAATGTCTTTCTTAGTTTGTTGCAGTGACCTCCGCAATTGTCAATGGTACATTATTCAAAACATAAATCCCAATCCTCATATTATTACCTATTACCTATGTATCCTAATGTATAGCATGTTAAATCCAGCATGTGTGTAGCGGCTTTAACTATTATCACAAATCTCATTATTGTCAACAGCAGAGCACGTGTGTGGTAACGTGTATGGTTGGCCTAATAGTTCTGTGTGATGGGTTTTTGATTTTTCGATTTACATGGTTGGCGGCGCTGTGGGTTATCTTTAATCCCCGTCACGGCGACAGCCATGAGCGGATGTGCTGGAACTGGAAAGTTTCATTGTGTTGAAAGCAACAAAACCGAGCGTTTGGTGTGATTTGAATCTTTCGTTTCGACTTAATTATGATTATTAGTGTCTCTGAGGCAGTTAATTCTGATTCTAGTACGGACGGTAATATATTAAGTAGTAGTGACGAAGCCATGCCCGCTATAATGAGTAGTAATTCGTAAGTATTTTGTATTTCAGATCAAGATCCAATTTGTCATTGCTCTAGTACAGAATTTACAATTTGCATCGTTGTGAACACGTTGTAAGCAGCTGATATGCTCTCCCAGATCAGATTCTTATCAAATGAGAATGACGTAGTAGCAATTGCCATATATATATATATATTGTATTTACGCATTTGGACAATGTAATTGAATGTTATCTTCTAAAAATAGGTTGTGTTTTAAGTGATTGTTTAATGCGATCTTTAAGGAATTTCAGTTCGTTTATAAGATTCGTATTTATTCATATTCACAGATTGTTTAGTTTACGCTCTAGGACAGACCACTGGTGATTTTCCAGCATTCCTTCAGAGAGATTACGTGCGCTGGTTCTATTGATGTAATAGAGTATAAAATTATATCAAGAAAAATTATTTATTACCTATATTTAGTTGACCAAACTATAGATACCTAATAGAATTGATACAGAATTATGCATTTTGGTGAGATTGAATTTTAGCCTTGTTACATCGATTTGTTTGTAACAATTCTCTTCGAGTCAAGCATTTATAATTTTGCTGTGCATAATGAAAATGATGGTGCTTGTGAGAGTTCACGAAATAAATGAACAAAACCACTTTACAAAGTACTGAAGTAGTGGTAGCACTGCTAAGATTATGGGAAAGTAATGATGGAAGAAGTGGAACAATTTGCAAAATTAGATAAAGTTTTACCCTACTTGCAAGATGGATATCAGAAAAAAATCAAGAACATGCTAAGGTACTTGAACAACTTGATTACAAACTTTGACAAGAACAATAGGAGATATAATTTACTTGGACTATGAGAAAGTCTTTAATATGGTGCCATTCGAAAAGCCTCTATAAATTGAACCATTTTTGAGTACAGGGAGATCTGTGAATCTGGATAGGCAACTTTATACAAGAACATGTTTTTAAAGTAACAGTAAATGGAGTCTGCTCCTCCTTCCATGGAGTAGTTTGTGGCATTCCACAGGGCTCTGTCTTGGGAGCCGTTTCATTTCTGATGATGAGATCAAATTGTACTACGACACACTGGAGCAATATTATGCCACAAAGGATGATAGAGGTGTAGTAGAGATGTGGTCACAGGAATGACAACTGAGGGTTAATGCAGACGAATGCAAAAAATGTAGGAAATAAATATGCTCTAAATGATTGTTTCTTAAACATGTTGATTATCAAAAAGACCTGGGCTTCACAGTATCCAGTCACTTGAAATGGGAAAAGCATGTTATACTAATAGTGAAAAATGCCAACTTATTTTCATATTTAGCAAAAATAGCTCCTACCAACATCAGTCCTCAGATGATTTTTTACCTATTCAAAACATTCATAAAGTCTAAGATTGCCTTTGCTCAATCAGTGTGGAGTCTATTCCTCATCAAAGACATTCTAAATACATAAGTACAGTGCAGATTGAGCAAGATACCACCATAGTTCCAAAATACCATTTATGAAGAAAGATAGGCAACTAGGACTAACATTGTTAGAATAGGAATTGACAAAAGGAGAACTTTATTAAAACAATTCTAAAGAATTATGACTGTTGCATCCCGATGATTTTTTCTTTGACCTTTGCATCTCCATGATACCTCAAGAAACTTAACAAAGAAATATAAGTAGCATGAGGTGTAGTCAGTATCTTAGCTAGAGCTTGGCTACCGGGGCCAGCGCCAGAGGCGCAGGCTGTGTGGGGCGCAAACTCAAGTTCTGAGTGGGTGGGAGAGCAGTGGCAGAGTGGCCAGGTTAGCACATTACAGAGTTTGTCCTGGGCACAACAGTTCCTATCTATGACACTGGGTATAATCATATTATTTCTTCAAATTATGCAGATATGAATATAATAAATATTTGTTATTTCTGAAACTTATCCTGTACTTTCTCTTTTATCAATCTTACATCTCTTGGACATTAATGACAACCAAATGGATTTTACTAATTTGACATTTGAACTGCTAGGGTGGTCTTTTCAAAGGACAGAATGAAAACATATTTTGAGTCACAATCACATTGGCATCAATGGACTAACTGTCTTCATGATAAGTGTTTTGTTTTCAAATTGGAAGTTAATATGACATATTATGGGATGTTAGTACAGTATGTGCTTGCATTGTTCATAAATTCATAATGAAACATCCTAGTACTGCAACATAAATCACAATTTCCTTGGAAAAAAATCTAAATACCGCTCAGGAACTGGTAAGTAGTTTCACTCAAATTATTTTTATAGCATCCTGGCACTGATCATTTAATTGATTTGTAGATAGTGTAAACTGAAAATACCTGATTACAGAACCCCAATAATCAGAAATAATTGGTTCAAAAATTTTGGTGATAACAAATATTCAACTGATAACACATATTTTTAAATCTCACAATCTATCTATTTTTTAAAAGCAATAGCAACATTTGATAAGTAGCATGTAAACTGTTGTTGCTTTAGGTTGTTTGATGCATGATATAGCATTTTATGATAAATAATATATAAATATGAGATTTTTTCCATTTTGAAATAGTATTCATGTCCATACCTAAATAAAAATAACTTTCTGGTGTAAATAATAACTCACCTCTACCTAAACATCTAATTGTCTCAAGCTTGTTCACATTGTAATAGTGTGTTTTCACTCAGGATCGTTAGGATGGGAGATTGAGGTGCGTGCGCTTGAAGGGAGCCCGGAAAAATTCATGCTTTATCTAAATGTTCAGAAATTTTATAGTGTTTCATGGCATTTATTTATTTTCAAGTCATCACTGACTTTTTGTCTTTAGGTTAGAGGGGTTAGCTTTCAGGTTCCTAGGGGCTAGGATTCTTTTGCACGGGCCCGATTTCTCTGTTATACTCTGCTGCTTAATCTTGTGCATACGATCTATTCGTAATGATAATACTTCTTTAGGTTGACACTGATATTCATGGTATTTCACATGCCGTTGTATCACATTACAAGATTTTTTGATCGGATTTTACAATTATCTACCCACTTGAGGTAAGTTTTGGAAATATTGGGAGTTTGCAAAAATTTGTGATTTTTTTTAAATTAATAAGTATTTGGTTTTTCGATAACGTTTTAATATAACAAAAAAACATACAATTCATTTTTGTCGGTCTGTCTGTTAATCCTTGGCCCTTGTATAGGTCGGAAAGTACTTTTTGGATTCCAGTGAAGCTTTGATACTAGGTTACTAAGTTTTTGGACGTTTCCGAGACTGACCAATATTTTTTTATTTAGTAATCTAATGCTAGCGCGTAGGAAGTACAACTTGAACCTGCTTGATATGATATTTTTCAAAAATATGTTTTGATTATGTGTTTCTTTTTTATGTGGCCAATAACACCACACGTGTTTGAGGACTCGCCATTTTTTATAATCACAATATACCTGCTTATGTGTGAGAAATAAAAAAGCAGGAACTTTGGCGACCTAACCGAAAAAAAATATGCATAAGTAGATATGAACAATATGTTGTATGATGTGAAATGCTTTTGCATAAGATGTTATATTTTCAAAGAAAGTCTACAACACCGTTCAGTCGTTACTGATTGACGCGGCTGTAATTATGATATAAATCATATAGCTACTTAGGCTGCCCTTGGGAGATTGTTGACAATAGCAGCATGCGGTCATTAGTATGCTCATTCCAAAAGCGGTATTAACCATCATTTTGATTTAAATATTGTTGACTGTACTACACTTGAACTTAGTAGATACTGCAAAGGGATATTAAATAATCTACCCGTTGATTGTGTTCAGTATCTTGACTGCTTTTTTGGTTGCATGATTGCTATGTTTCCAGTGGATTTCAATATTGGTTTGCCCATACATATTTGATATGTGATTTGAATGATATAATTTAAATCGGGTTAATGTACTGTTCAAGTTATCATCGTATCTAAAAATTATTCTAAACATACAAACGCTCACTGTTAATCTTACGACGATTTAAATAACTAATAAATCGAATTGGGCATAGTCAAACGTTATTGTTAGGCAGGTTCGAAATTTGAAAAGATCCTAAACTACATATAACTTTTTAATTTTCTGAACATTAACAATTGATTTGGAGTATGTATTTTTAAGTTAGTTGACATCACTGGAGGTGTGAAGTACCAAGCCAATTATCTTGACTGCAATATTTTCGATAAAGCTGCGAAAAAAAGTAGTGGGAATTGATTATTGTTTTTTTAGCTAGCAAAGTACACTTGAATAGGATATTTTCATCCAACCAATAGAATATATTTAGCTTTTTGATACACTATCTCACAATCGATTCGATTTTTTAAATAACCAACGAAGTATTGCGCATTTAAATCAGTGACGTGTAATTGCTAATCCACGAAATAAAATTACTTAACGTGGAACAAGACATTAAATACTTGTGTGAATGTGCGCATGAAAATTGGAATATCTTTTTCTTCACTAGATACTGATTCAGTTGCACACCACAAATGATCTTTTTTCAAACGGTGCAGCTCTGAACATTTACTAATTGGTAGATAATTATTTGGAAGAATTGCTATAAATTTTTAAGAATGGAATCCAAAAAATGTCATTTCATATTTTTCTCATCATCAACGAAACTCCTACTATATTGCAACTCCTGCCGATATATCTTTGGTAGTTTTCTTATCTATTTCTGATACCAGACTTCAAAAAATGTTGCTTTCACGTAAGTTGTAGTTATAATACAGAACTGGAGAAATATTTATAAACAATGGTGATATCTTATCACGACCATTTGAACAAAGTATTTTTTGGAAAGATTGATTTTTTGAAGAACAAAAAAATTGACCACACAAAGTAGATCTTATTTATTGTAAACACCCAAGTCTACACCTTGTCAAAAGTTCAGTTCTTTATAAAATTAAGTCAGAAGTTAACAAAGATCAACTATCAACAACAAACAGGATCTTTTTCATTATGCACACTTTTCATGCAGTGTTTTTCTTGTATGAGTTCGTTCGCTTTGCTATACTAAGAAAGTTTGAGATTATTAAAGATTAAGTTTTTAAATAGTTTTTTTTTCAATTTCAATAATCAAAAAGATCAAAATCCCATCCTTATCTTTGCTTATAAACTAATACCGTTGCATGATAAGTACGGCGTCAGCCTACCTTTTTGATCATCCACGATTTGTGTTATATTGTTTGAAAATCTTCCATTTTTGAATATTCATAGTATATGGAATTCTCACTGTAGTCAAAACAACACACAGAAAGGTCATTGATATTTCGTGGTACGATCTGGTTCATAATAACCAATGAACTACAGTTTGGTATAAAAGGTTCTGTTAGATGTATATTTAATCGAGTATTATAGATGTCAAGTAACGTTTTTAGTCCTCTTATCATGTTATCGAAATAAATTATAGTTTGAAAAAAGTAAAAAATGATACTCATTATAAGAATAAAATTAATAACGAGTAAATTAATGTCATTGTGATAAAAGCGTGGGTTGCTTTTCACTACATTTTTACACTATTTGCGTTTTGCAATAGAACTAGTAGGTAATTATAAGAGTTGAAATCGGGCACCCCATCCTCTTATCACAATGACCTTCATTGATGAATTTATCCTTGTACTTTGATATTGTTGGAGCTGCAATTACGTGGCTGCTGGAATTATATCTGCTCTTCAAATGGATCTTAATTTATGGTTCTGGTTCTGGTTTACGTGGTCTCGGATGAATCCCGTATCTTTAAATTTCATAATCTATTTTTATGGATACACGTCAAACTGATAAAACTGTAGATAAAAAGTTGTGCAATTATCACACACTTTCACAAATAAAACTCTCTGTGAGTCCGACGATGATTTTAATAAAAATCGAAACGCGTCACTAAAACAAAGAGTTTTATTTGTGAAACTGTGTGATAATTACACAACTTTTAATTTACACGATTGAAGAGTTCCACCAAGAGCATCTACAATCTAATAATATATCTGTGTTAAGAATAGATATTACATATTCGTATTATCACCTTTTAAAAGGTACTGCTTTATAAAAATAGATAATGGGTAAACTTTATTGTATTGTCATCGGTCCTTGATAAGTGTTCAAAATATAAAATTAATCTGAATTGGGTGAAAACAGCGCTGGAAGATTCCGTTAAAAACAGAAACATACATAATATATACACGTGAAGCTAATAAAAGCGTGTTAAAAATCTGTGTATTCCACTTTAAAAGTTTAGCTATTACTTTGTCTCTATTTATGACAATTCAGTCAAAAATTAAACAGAACTCTGTAAGTTGTTTCAAATGTTGTTGTAAATTCAAGGAGTGCTCCCAACTACTGAGGATTCATGTTGTGAACGTTGGTATATAATAAAATAAATATGTAAAACATTGATTTTGTATCGTTTCAGCAGCGATCTGTTGAGTAGTAAGCGTGGAGCTATGAGTGCGTGCGAAGCAGAGGCCTCCCTGCGCAAGGCGTCTATGGGTAGCGGGCCTCTGTGGTGGTCCTGATGTATCCGTCGGTACTAAAGGAGATGGAGGGGGAGGTAACGTACACTTTTATCATGTTGGATGAATATATTAATAATTCTTCATTTCCATTTTTTGACTAGCCGAATAATCAATCTAATAATAATCATGTTCTTCTTCACTGACCAATCGTTAAAACTACTATTTTAAATGGATATTGAATCAAAGTAGTATAACAAATTTAGAATCATTTTTTGACAATAGTTATTCTGATTTTGGATCAACAAAATAGTTCGCGCATTTTTGAATCTTTTCCCATCAATCCGAAACATTTTATAATATATTATACCAATGCAAGATCTTTTTGCCTAACAACATATTACAAATTTTCAAAGCAACGTCAAAAATGTCATTGTAATGTTATTAAAAATATGGTCATATCGAAATAAATTTTAAAAGAATGCTAATTATAATATAAAAAATAAACAGCGCATAATAAATGGTAGAAATAACATCAGCAGGAATTTTACAAACAACTGTTACTTTTTTCCACAGACCAAAAATCCGAGTTAGTTCGCAAACATCTATTGCAATGCGCCAATGTATAAACTATTTATAATCGATTTGCTTGAGATAAAAAAAACTATATAATCAGTCTATTAAAGCATCCATGAGCTTAAATTGAAAAAGGTGGAACCTTACCGAGCTGTTTTGAATTGTCTGAGATATATATTTCAATGATTATTTTTTTGAAATTTATATGCGTTTCCTGTGAATTTTATTAATCTCTCCAAGATTAGCCAAAGAGTTGAAAACATAAAAATTTATCTCGGCCATCGATTTAATTCACAAACATGTCAGTTACTCAGTTGAAAAATATACAACATTATCATTATATTGATTAATAATTTTGCAACTATAATATAAATTATTAGTAAAGTTTTTATATTGGAGCCTCAGACGTGAATACAGTCGATTGTTCTTGTATAAATTACTTCTTTTTGCTCATTATTCACAAAGATGAAATTCACAATATAGATTTTCAGCACATTTCCTACGTATCTAAAAACCATAAGTTGTATTTTCATTGACATTTTTTCATATTGAGTACTACATCGATGTTCAGGAACCTGTTTCAAAGCGATTAGCGTAGTGAATCGGTCGCAGACAAATATTTAAATCATTTTCTGGTGGTATGTGTGTACTAATGAGATACGTTGATGCTGCAAATTTAACAACTAAGATTATTTTCATTTTAAGTAAACATTATTTTCTGAAAATTATTAGGCATTTTTAATAAAATTTGGAAAAGTTACAGAGGTCTATAAAGGCTTCTTCGGAAAAAACAAAATATAAAATAATTCTTAAACATAAGAAATTTTTTCAGAAATATTTTATTCTATGATAGAATGCTCGAGAATTTAAAAATGAACTTTTTATCGTTTCAAATATTCATATCGGTCGGGATGCTATTCCATATTGAGTAAAAATCACTTTTTATTCTGTTATTTTTTATAATTACATCTAAAACAATTTCACACAATGTTTTTTGGTTTAGTTTCAGTATTATTTGATATTTGCCAATTTTTAGATCGATATATATATATATATATATATATATATATATATATAGCGTCGTCTTTTTAGACATATGTCCAAACTAAATTATATAACAGCTATGTACAACAAATTATATCTGTAAGCTAATAGATTGTGGTATATAGGGGGTGAAGGGGGCGCCCCAAGTGGCGCTCCGCTGCGGCTTAGCTTCCGCACCGACGGGAGACAGGCACCGTGGGACGCGGCATTGGTTGGAGGTACCACTTTGTATGTTGCTATGCCCGAAAAGGTCCCACCCGAGGGTAGTAGGGAGGCGTTCGTGGCACTGTTGGACGCGGCCGAAGAGAAACTGCGATGCAAACATGTTATCGTCGTGAGTATATGAACGCATTGTCTAGTTGTCCACTGTATTTTACTGTTCTTCACATGTACTTCGTCACATCATTGCAAATAACAAAATAGCTTCTGTCATTGGTTGTATGGTATTCACTTGGGTATCCACTAATATATCCGTTTTGAAATCAAGGAAAAATTAAGTAAGGGGTATACTTTAAACGTGTTAGATAATTTTAAGAAATAAAGATAGTGAAAAATGGAATCCAGTTGCACCAAACATTTGACTTGTCTGTATATATAGTTTGGTAATGTTTATAACTCTATAAAATTCTATCATTGGGCCATACTTTTTTGTGGAGATGCATTACGAAGAGGCTTTATCGGTAACTGTTAATGGTAAACGATATTTATTTCTATGTTACGGCATTATGTCATTCCACGGATTTTGGTCTCAGAAAATTAAGGTCTTCAAAGAAAAATGTTCTTGGTTACTATACGCCCCCTGGCCCCCGGGTTCAGATTTTTTCTCAACAGTCCTGCATGCATATCTGCATGGAGAATGAGAAAAATCAATGCAGTATTCATAAACCTTCCTCATTTTTCTCTCCCTTTTCAGTCGAAATATGCCTACGAGAACTCTAATTAGATTGTTCATCTTCCAGGTGTTCTCCAAGGACCGTCCGGATAGAGCAGTTGTGGTGCGCACATTCATGTTCCTCGGATTCACGGTGCTATCACCAAATTCGCCGTTGGTGCCACCCCAATTGGCCAAAGGCAACATCTGCATGCTCTACAACATCGAGTAATCATCTTAAACCATTAATACAACGTCCTTACATCAGTTCACGGCCCAAACAATTCGACACTGCGGTTTGAGGAGATTGCAATCTTGAGTACAAAATTATAGGACTGAATACAAATTTACATCCTGCACGTATCACACTAACTAAAACTCATTCATAATCATTTATGAGTATTGACTGGTATTTTATACTTTGGAAATATCGTTTCTATCTTTTTGTCTCATTCAGAAATTGAAGTATGAATGCAACGAAATTTAACAAACTCAAGCATCGAATTACCCGATTTCATTAGTATTCTGGATGCAATCTTCTCGATAGTGCACCTTTTGACATATTATTTTCAATATACATATTACACAAATTTATGATAAATGTCCTATTCGTACGTCACTTACATTTGAATGAAATCTTGGCAAAATACAAATGCATAAAATGGCTTTAATTTTATTATAACACAAAACTATGAGATATAAGGCATACTAGAGGTACACTTTGACATCGCACCGCATTTGTCTTTGTAAAGACTTGCACTATATATGAGAAATTTTTCTTATTAAATGCTTCCAATAATAGTTCTGACGTTTACTATCAGCTACTTATTCCACGATTATTTTGCGTCGCTTTTAATTATACAGTACTCATGGATCAAAGCAAGTCCTTGCAGGATGGCGAGTTTTACCAGTACTGTGAATGCTGTCTAAAGGAGAGTTTTTCACATTTATTTTGCCATAAAACATGGTTTTGCTGATACTAGGCCACTATTTTCGGAATTTTAACCAGTATGTTGCAGTATATCTTAATTGAACATGATTTCTGATGTATCAAAAAGTGCACCATTCAATAAGTCGATAATTCTATAGCTTTTTTAACAACTTTGCAGTGTATTATGCTGCTTGAAAATTTTAGTTGTTACGACGCCTAGCTATACACGTTCAATTTTATAAACACAACCCCTCCTCATAATAGAGCTATTGATCCTCAGTTGGATTGTTAAGGTTGTGTTTTTGAAATGAAATATGTTATCTGTAGGTAGTGCATTGGTTTAATGTATGGTGTATTCGACGTAGTTGGAATAGAGCATAGTTAATAACAAAAACATTATTTAGTAAGGATTTTGTTATTTTTATTATATTGTTTATTGACGGAGACGTGGTGCTATTACGAACATAATAGTGGATGTTTTTCAAGAATACATCAAATTGTCATCATGTTTGTACTGAAGCAAATCCCTATATGGTAAAAACAATTGTAATTTCCTTTTTGTATAGTAATTGAATTTCTTACGTGTAAGAATGCAGGGGACACTTTATTGAATAACATGTCGTAATACTGATGCTTTCAGTAGTTGGAAAATTGGCATCTTTCAACCGTCAATTTTCCAGCTATTCGGGAAGTATATTTTATCCGGTTTTGCTCGTCATTTTAAGGACAGTATATACTGTTTTCCTTCAATTTTAGTTTGAGGTTGAGTAATTTCATTTGCATTCATTTTGCTCCGAAGTTCAAACACAATGAGATCTAAATAATTTATGAGATATTTGGAAACCCCAGCATTCGGCTTTAAAAATTTACAGATCGTATAGTTTGTTATCTGTCATTGCTTATGAGAAGTGAAGCTTTGAGAGACCCACCATTCTTTCACTTCACTACTTTATGCAAGTTTAACTCCACATTTCGATTCAATTAGCATGGCTATTGTTTCGAAAATGTCTTTCCAAAAAGGCAACATTTTGGGTTTATATGGTTCATGTCAAAATATTCAAAATATGTAACATCTCTCATATTCAAAATAAGTAACATAACTCGCTCTGAAACTGACAATTTTTGTCAAGTGCTTCAACATACAATGTTGTACTTCGTTCAAATTATTTAGAAGTGAAGAGGATGGATTCAGTGTCGATACTTTTCGCACCATGTCAGTAATTCATTTAAACTATAAACTATGCACGATTTTAACTTCGTTCAGTATGTTTGCTCTATAGTAGGTAGTTTTAATGTAGGGTATCATTAGTTTATATACATATATATTCAATATTTAGGTGTTTACATAGGGCTGTGAACTAACTTGGACGTGAAGATGTAGTCAGTGTGGAAGCATAAGCTGCTATATACCTATATTATACTATACTCTCTAAAAAAACAAAAAAAGGTAAAATAAAAATAAAATTCAGTATGTTGCAATTCGGATTTTTTCTCGTTCGCTTAAGCCTACCGCCAGTTTTCAATACACACACAAGCTTCATTTTCTGATCATATTCGTAGATATTGTACTGTCTTGGTTTTAAGCTGTTTTGTGTATGTGTTTGTGACGCGGTAATTAACTAATTTCCAAAATTTCATTTTGTACTGAATGTTGATTACAGTTATTTTTAATTTGGAACTGGCCGTTTTTGTATATTTTGCTTGATTATTTTGGTAGAATTTACGTAATTATCGCCTATTATTCATATTAAATAAAAGTTATTTTAGTTATTGTATGTAATGTTTTTTTATCTCACCCATAGTAATTAGCGAATTTCAATATCCTTCTTCTGTCTGTTTTAGCAACTTTTACTGCAGATTTCTGCATGTGAACTGAATAGGGATCATAAATTTAATAATGAGCCACTTAAAAAATTCGAAGGATTATACAGAAAGTTTCATAAAAAACGTAGATGAGTATCGAAAGTATATTTTTCGGCGAAAAAGGTTAAAAACTGCATCGATGTTTTCTGACGTCAAATTCAGAAAACTGATAAATGGCTTGGAGATGCAACTGTGCATATCAGACTTCAGATTATTGCTTCACACGCGAGCTAGCGAAGAACAATAATTGTAATAGTGAAAATTCGAGATATTGTTTTCTAATGTTACGTGACGCATCACGAAAAACCGCTGTTCGGTGATTTCCAAATCAACAGCTTACTAGGGGGGGGCTCATCCTAACCGCTATATCCCTGATTTGAGATATGAGTATGTCTATTTCTGATTATCACTTGTTACGAAAATACAAAATTTTTTTGGTTGGGGTACTTTGGGGATAATTTCAAAAAAAGTAGTGCAGTAAGGCTCGAATGGTGGACGGTAGTAGAATCTGAAAAATAATTTAGTATCGAATTATTTTTGCCACCATTTATCAATGATTCTCTGTTATTCAAAACACTTGATAATCAGATCATACCAACTAATTCTTCTTGTTCCATATGTTCGCGGTTTGTGTATGCAAATGTTTTTGACGTATTAGTGGTCAATGTGCCCTTTGACTTTTTCAATCCAAATATTTATTTTTTATTCTGTTCAATATTACTCGAGCAGGGATAGAATCACGCATCACCCTATCCTATTTTTGTATACCTACTTGGGTCCACTACGCCAAGAAGAGTTCATAACATCTGGGCGTCATTTTCATACACAATTAGTATCATTCAGCCCTCCGCTGAACGAACGATTATTTTCTTTATTTAACTTATCTTTGAGTCCAGTAAATAATATTACATACATTATTCTTGTTCACAGTTTATTCATGTTATCCATGGCGAAAATTATATAATTTTACATTAAGTACTAGTAGCTCATAGTATTGAGTAACGTATTGTTTTATATTCAACTAACTGATCAATACTAAAACCTTTATGCTGTATGTGCTGCATCACAGATAGGTTCGTAATACTATCAAGTGAAATTCGAGTACAACTCAAATCCCTTTATGTAACTGCGACACGCCTTGAATAGAAACTCGTATTGTGCCTGAAAATAATCAAATGATGATGATTATTCACTCATAACATCTATTCAATAATTTCTAGGTTACGCGGCGAAATAAAGGAAACAACTTTATTAGGGTTATGAAGATAAAGCAGTGATTTGGTCGTGCTAGGTATCGTGCTTAAGGGTGAGATCTCATGTTTTCGAAAAAACTCATGCTTAAACAATAAAATCTGATTTTTCAATGAGGCATGAAGTACAAAAAATTGAGGGAGCAAATGAAGAGGAAGAGCTGTGCTCTTGAGTTTTTGATTTGTGTACTCATCATCTTCATTCTATGGACAACCGACAAAGCGGAGGAAAATAGATAAAAACGTAGAAGAAAGAAAGAAGCCAGCAATAGAATGGTGTATAAATAATATGTAGGACGAGAGTTGAGAGGAGATGTTTAGTATAAATCTTAACATGAGGCTACCATGTCACGATGAAATGCTACAAGCTACAATCACCGTGGTTGGATACAATACATAGAGGCTCAAACCGACTAGTGGCTATGGTACATCTTCGGAAAGTAAAAAGTTGATGAGCTTTTTTCATATTTGCCAAGTTGATGTGTTCTCGTCATCATATGAAGCAAATTAATTATTTTGCTTTTCGCAATGTCGCAATATGTTCAAAAAATTAATGTTTTTTTACTTGATTCAGTCTTCACTGTTTGCTTACCAACCTGGCAACACTGGGATCAAGTTTCAAAGACCATTAGAATTTTTACAAAAAAAATTGTAAATTGCTATTTTTTGTATACAGGTGTCGTGGGGTGAATTCAGCATTAAATACAAACAGAACTGCCTTGCAGACTATTCAGGTATTCAGAAAGTTTCATCACTAAATCAATAGTTGTTTCTAAGCTATATCATAAATAAGGCTTAGTCGGATGATCATAGGCTTATCTCTATTACAGTATCGTAGCTACTTCTGTATTGTATTAAATGATAACATGAAAACAAGCTGGTTATTGTCAATGTTTGTACCATTAAACATATGTTTCCCTTATAAAAAATATTTGAGAGACAAAATAAATACCCGATTCGAAACGGATTGCCTTCGAATGTGTCGAATACTCCTAACAGCCTGGCATACATCACATTCGTGTTCGGTCTTCATTTTTTCTATTAAGAATGACAAGGCTATATACAGTCCGCTTGCAGAGGCACCATCACTAGAAAAATAAACATTTTGAATACAATTTTAGATTCAGATGTAGAAAATGCTACATATTTTTTCTTATAAGGGTCAGATTATAGTCGCGGGAGTTTCAAGGCTGTAAAATATGCTACTTCAAGATTTAAATTAAATTATGTAAACGTTACATACTAAGTTACACAAATGATATAATATAAATCGGAGATGCGTTTTACTTTGTTTGTAAAGCATTATCAGATTCTCAAATGAACTTATAATTAGCTAGCTAGTACAGGTTACCAGTAAACTAGGCCTAGTATAGGTATAAAACTAACATTTCCAAATCTAGCACTCTATTCATCCTGTCTAGTTAATATTTTATTATATTCAGAATAAATCGTGTCACCGATTTAGATTTTCCTTTGTTAAACATAGTACAACGTTTAAACAATTTAACATTAATTTAGGAAAGAGTTTCTGCAATCTACATGGTTTGATACTTAGTGTTTTGTTGTCGAGTACTTATTAAATACGTTAACACAAATAAAGGATGAACGATTGCTTACTATGATTTTATATGGAGTTCAATCGTTTTGATGAATTGAAGTAAACGCCAATAACAACTTTACCAAGAATCCCCCACAAAGATTCTTCTTAAGTCAGGAAAATATGTTATAATGTTTAATTACCTGCTAATTCTCAATATAAGACAGGAGAATTGTAACCACACATTTGCTTTCTGGGCAGATGCTCTACCAAATAAGTCAACGAAGGCACGTCTTTAAATCAAACCGAACGTGAATGTTAAGTGCATACACATACCTACACTTCCTGAAACTCATTGCCTTCCAAATTTCCAACTGTGTGCGTTGTTCGCATCTAGAAACCCAGCGCCAGTTTTTTGGAAGAGTAAAGATCTGTGATCGTGTTTTATTGACAGTTACCTGCATCGAACAATCATAGTACTAGTATATTGACAACAGTCGTGACAGGCCATGATCTTGTTTCTCTTTTTGTTTCTAATTTCCTGCATTATTCTTTAATTTGATTGAATATTATGTTTGGCATTGAAATTCCGTACAGATGAATTATAGTGATCCAGTAGATGCTATAATTGTGTTATTGGTTCCCTGCTACGACTTCCAGGTAGTTTCCTTTTCACATCCCTTATAAGTTCTTCCATCATTGACTTATATTACTCTGTCCTAACGAGGTCCAATAAGTCCGAAACACGTTTCGACAGGTTAAGTCGTATTTTACTTTAGCGTGCTTATGCCTTGATCTTGTTTCTCCTCTTGTTTCTAATTTCACGCATTATTCTTTCAGTTGATTGAATTATATGTTTGGCCATTTTTTTAATTGCTAGCATAATTTTTCATAACTCATAGACTATCGATATAAAGAAAAATCAATGGTACACCCCAGCTTTCATAGTTTGGTTAATTTTTCTATACATGGAAAACATTCAAGAGAGGAAAAAGTTGTATATAAAATTGAAAAAGTTATAAGAGTTTGAAAGAAGCCTGTGGAGTACAACTTTTTGTAAAAAATAATAGTTAACCACGACGCCACTGGACTTGATAATTTTAATTTAGTTAAGGCCTAAGAAGCCCCTCTCCAATATAAATTACAAAATCGTCTAGAGTACTATTACGATTTTTACGAATAACAATTTTTTCAAAAAATTGCACCCTGTACCTTGAACACGAAGCATTACCAGACTCAGTGGCGTATTGACCCAGATTACCGCTCTTCAAATTAAATTATAGATCTATCCCGCCTCCGAAATCCTGAAGATAGAGAAAACCCTTCTCCTGAAAGTATTTCACCTTGCTTTGGAAGTTCACCTTCTCCAAAAAAGCTATGGACCAAAAAAAGCAATTTAATCCCTTCTTGTTTAGCCACGTAGTTTTTTTCGGAGTTTTATGTTTTGGTACCGCCTAAATATTTAATCTATTGAAATCAAAAAGCTTTGGGGTAGTTACAAACATTAGGTGTTTCTGCGTTCCCTATTAGCCACCTTAACGAACTCAAACAAAAAAATAATGTATGCTAGTGTATTTCTTTAAAAATGCTTCGAATTTAATGGTCCTATATTAAAACGTCCGCAACGGAAAACAAGTGTTGTAGGGATGATGGTAAGAAATAAGTTTTGTTATTTTGAGAAAAATGGGATCAAGTGAAACTAAAACAGGTATATTTTTGCGCGATTCAAATTCAGACGGCATGAAGTGATACTGCACGAAGTACACTGCTAGTTATTATTTTTAAAGTTTCACGTTATTAAACTTGGCCAGAACCAAACCTGTTTTTTCCATAAAATCATCCTACGAACAATACAGCATCTCTATTATTTTATACAATTCTTCACTGAAAACTAATTTTAATAAAAAAGCTTAATTTACCTATCAGTAAGTTATTCGAAGAACAACTACTAAAATATATTTCTTTTTCATTTTTTATAAATATTATTTATATTTTATAAATCTGCAAAGGAACCAGTATGATCATTTTTCCCCATTTAAAAACCATAAATTTAGGAAAAAATGTAGATTTTTGTTATTTTTGTATTTTGAAAAATGTTATAGAATAAAAAATCATTGGGATTTGAAAAGATTTCAGATTTCATATATTAAAAGCTTGGTGAAATTGCATTCACACTGATTTTACTTCATGCTCTTATGTTATAATGAAAATATATAAGGCGCTACTTTAACTTGAATTGTCACAAGTACATGCTTTTGTTGTCACTTTTCCCTGTATTACATCAAGTTCATATATTTGGGTGTCATTTGTGACAAGATTAACTAGGGTGCCATTACACAAATTCCTTAACAGTTCTGCTTTATAGGTATACCTACTAGTATATGAAACGGTGAAATAACTAGGCAACGTTGTAAGGTAACTGAGGTAACTGTTTGTCATGTATCATATCATATCACAGCCTACGTAAGTAATATCACAAGTTCATGTCTCTATATGAACAACGCGCGTAATTTGAAATTTGAATAAAAATGGTATTGAGGTATTGTACATAATATTGATGTTCAATCGAATGCGTATACTAGTCATTGCATCTATTATACTTACTAACAAGTGATGATAACGTTTTCCGTATTCCTGGACATATTTTCTGCTTCCAGTAAAAAGGAAAGAAAATCCTCCACCGTCGCAGGTACGATATCGCGATTTCTCCAGCCATTAAATATTATCATTTTCAAGTTAAATTCAATCTGAAAATAGAATTAACAAAAATGATACATCATTGAGATTATATGTGAGTTAATTTCTGAGTATATTTTTATTCCCGGAGTAGTCAATAAATAATACACTGCAAATATTATATATTCTGAAGTTGTCAAAATTTTGTCAAATTAATCAATACTCACCTCCTTCAAGCTATCACGAACTTTTATTTCCATTTTTTCGAAATGTTCAGAAGACATCCTTGCTAGGCATGTTACGCTGATGAAGTCGATTGGACTCATATTATTATTATCTGATGGCCAAAACTGACAAGTAGTCTACAAAGAAAATCAAATATCTGAGTTATCACAAATCGATTCCATTACCTACTCTGTTTTTTATATAATAATAGCTGATACATAATCATAGTTGTGAACAAGATATTGAATAACCGTTCCACATTAAAATTGCGAACATTTCTATCTTATATACCTTATCGTTGGGATCAATTGTTCCAATTACGATTATGACTTTAGCTTCCCTTTCGCAAACCAGCCTCCAGAAATCCTTTATAGTGTTGGGCATAGGAAGCTGGGTCACCAAAAACTTTCCTGGGCTTCTGAAACCATCCACCTGGACTGCATTTATGTATGAAGACCCCTCATCGGACGGAGGGTGACACGTCAAGTAGATGCGGTTGTGGTCTGAAAAAATGAGCTCCTTAAAATATGATTGATTCTTTTATTTAGACGATTTATTCAGCATATATAATGAAATCCCATGTGATTCACTTCCGCACGACTGTTTACGATAATCCTTGACAATAACTGTGAACAGTAATTTAATACATAATTACTTATTGTTTGATCTAATTGAAACTGTAATTCTATTTTCGGTTAAGTGTGGAAAAGTTTTACAAGTTATGAATATCAGTTTATTGCTGGCGAAGGAATCACTAAAAAGCAAAAACTGAACTTTATTTTTGGGTGAGTTTAACCATCTACATTATCTTCAATTTTCGTTGGGTGGTTCAAATATGTTGTGTGAAGGGAGGGAGAGTCTGGAAAACTTATATTATGGCAAGAATTTACAAAAATCAATCGTCTGGCTGATTATCAATTTGTTTTAGTCAAGGTTCACAGAAAAAATATGGTTTTATATAGTTATGCAATCGCGAAGGCGAAATCCTAATCCTATTTATAGCTACTATAAAGAAGGTGAGAGATTTTTAATATGGGGTTTGATTAGGTCAACGTGCATAGAACCGGGAAAGACGTCTGTTGGTAGATTATTACAAATGTTTGACATACTAGGAACCACGATACACATATCGGTGTATGATTTACCTGCACAAATTGATTCTGGTCGCGCATCTATATAACAATGGAAGGAGTAGGAATAATTTGTGATGGAAGGCGTAGAGGCAAAGTTAAGTAGAAATATTGGTCCTGTGGGCTCATTACGGCGTCAGAGGCATACATAATTTTATTGGTCACTTGTAATTTTATTCCCACTCGGAACGAGATCGACAGCGCCGGTAGTTTGACCAGAGAGAAGTTTGTCCAGGCGAAAAAAGGGAGCAGAAACGAATCCAATCAACCAACAGACCAATACTTTGGTATCTTTTATCTGCGAAGTGGACTTTGATGAATTGGGAAATTTTGAATTACTTTGAAGATCACCAATTAATCAACGACAAACTGTATAGATCTCGATACCAAACCTGCACACATCACATATTTGTGCAGGAAGCTCATCTATTCAGATTTGTGGTAGTCAAACTAACTGAATACATGATTTGGTATGATTGCTATTGCAAAAAGGTAAAAGCCAGTTGTCCCCAGTAGTAGTAGTAGTAGTAATGGGGAGGAAAATATATTCTACATCAAATGAATTAGTTAGGGATATTAGGAAAACTAACCTGGAACAATATCCGGAAACCTATTCTTCTCATCGCATATGGGACTATTTACATCTTCTAAATCGGTTTCCATGGCTCTGTCTTGCCATTCCGTTTCAACGATGTAGTGCATTTGCTTCTCGACGCCGTCACTGTTCAATAATTCTGTGATAGTTTTATCCATATCTGAATTACATGGTATACTCGTCCGCATGCCAAATATACATTCTAATACAATCAGATGCGCTAGAAAAAAAAGTTAGGCGTATGACTACAAAGTCTTGTTTCATGAATCCTACCAGATGTCTGATTATTTCACTTTGATATCCAGTTATTATAGCTGATTAGATAATGGGAGATAATATTTGAATCTCCAATGTGGACGAGGAGGGACAAATTGATTTTAGGGCCAATGGCTTCAGTGATAGTACTGCTACTGCAAAGCACCCTGATCAAAAGATTCTTTACACATTATCGGAGCTTCTGGGTTACATTAACGATTCCAAATTGCGTTAAGCAACTGGAAAGCAGGTTATATAACACGGCGGAGGAGGTATTGAGATGAGCAAATCGGTGGCTCATGAATACTTTCTAGAGAGAGATTGGTACGATATAACTCACCGATAGGAGCAGGATACTCGTATCATGTCGTTATCTCACCACTAAATACCACTAGTAAATATGAAAAAGTATTTGACCATGAATCACATACATATATTTAACAATTTTTTTTAAGAAATGCAGATTGGATGGTAAATAAGATGTAACAATTTAGAATAAACTTCAACTTGAAGAGCTGCAATACTGTATAGGTTTATATAACTATTACTTTGATTATGTAGGGAGCGTGGATATATCAATCCGGAAGTAATTCACACAATACGCTCAAGATTATCCGCGTGGATACGTTTTTACAGTGAGGAAACTAACCGGTTCTCCAACCTCTCTTTCAAGGTCAATATATAATCTTGCGCTGTGTTGGATGCTTTTCTTATATATGTCGCTTCTCGGATTCTCATCAAGGCCAATCGTGAATGTATGTATAACCTTGAGCGATGTTCTGTACTTTACTAACATATTTTTTGTTACTTGATTACCAAAGTCAGATGTCCTTGGAATATATCATATGGTTTCATAAATGTATACTATTTTTAAAGATAACCTATTGCGCTTCATAAGCACTCCGCGAGGATACATTTAACCATCAGGGAGCAAAGTCCCCGATAGCTCATTCCACAAAGCCGAGATTTTCCAAAAGAACGATCTTAGGAACAGGCTTGTTCGAGGCGTTTTAAGCCTCACCACCACTAATAATGAGCGATCCCCGAGAAAACTGACCACTGACACAGAGCCGGTGGCAGCCCATAGGAATCAAACTTGATCAAAAGTCTCTCATGTCACACGTTATCGAAAGCCTTCGATATATTGAGCGCGACGGGTCGTGATTCTCGATGAAGATCTATTGGTCTACTCCACATATGTGAGACATAGGCCAGAAGATCTACCGTAGATCTATGCTCATATATATTTGCGATCGTTACTTAGACTTTAGAAGCTGCACGTTATAACAGTCTCCATATGCTTCCACTACACGTCGACAGATGCATCGGCGGACGTCAGCAGACGCATCGGCACATATATTATCACGATCCGTCCACACGTCTGTAGGTAAATCAGTCTGAGTCAACTCTCGACAGATGCAACATCGAAAAAATGGATGTTGAGATTGTAGCTGCCGCTGCGCATTCCACAGGCATTTTCGCTTGATACAACTCAAAGAATTTAAATGTTTCCTTATTGGTCATATTAGCCATTTTATCCAAGAGGAACACGATATAATTATTAAATAGCACACGTGCATTCTCAATCGCAACAGCGCCAACACTGATGCGTCAACACGTGTGGACGAACGTTTCGTCCCGCCAAAAAAGCCTTTGTTGCGTGTCACAAAAACCGACAACAAACGGATTGATGGCAGATGCATTAGCAGACGTTGAATGCTTACCACAGATGAGCAAAATACCTCTTCCACACGTCAGCGGACGCATCGGCAGATGACGTCCGCTGATGCATCTGTCGACGTGTGGAGGAGGCTATAACCTTGGACATGATGCAGAGCAGAGTCACAGGTCTGTAGTTGCTGGGTATATTTTTCCACCCTGCTTAGGTATAGGTTCAACTTGATCGATCTTCCACGCAGTAGAGATCATTCCTCGCTGGTTCAGTTTTTCTAGAATACCTACGTTTTATATCTCGGTGTTGAAATCTAATTTCGGGCATTATTGATTACACACTGATTGAAGTTGTATCAGACTATGAGTTACTTTTTTATGAAAGTGTTCAGTACGATTATGCTCTTCACTGTTACCCAACGTTGGATTTATTTGTGGTGATAGAGAGTACATCCAAGAGCGAACGATGCAGTCAATGATCTCCTACCTCATTTTCAAGATCTTCGGTATTGCGGTCAATATATTGATACGACCAAAAGGATTGCTTGAATTTTCGGATTCTGTGAACTCTCATTCCATGAAACCGTACTATATAGCATGTTAAAGGATCCAATTATGTCTATACAAATTTAGTATCAATTTAAGAATTTTCGTTTTGGCATTTGACCAAAAAGTAAATCATGGGCTTATAAGAGTCCGAGAGCCGACTTATATAAGAAAAGCATCGAATACAACGCAAGGTTTGACCTTGGAAATGAGGTAGAAGAATCGACACTCATAAGAAAAACATTTCGTTGAAGGACGACCTTGAAAATGAGGTTCCAGAAACGGCGTATTTCCCCTACTATTTAGATCTAAAGGTTGGTGATATAATCCTAACATAATTGTGTTGTAGGAAATATAAAGACAAAAATATAACTGGTCATCTATATATGTCACAGAAAGTCAGTTTACTTGAACTAAAATAACATATTTGCTCTTTTCGAAAAAGGTTCCGAAGCGAGATGTTCATTTGGACTATTAACGTATATCGTTAGATGGCCAAGGCAATTCACATAAATTGACTTAATTTGTTACTTACCCAATTTATATTGTTCAGCGTTATCCACAAGGTTGGCTCTTTGGCTCCGTAGTTGCTCAAGGTTTGATAAGAAATCTATAGCACCCTCCGACGCAGCCATTCTAAGGCAGATGTCACTCAATATTATCGTACCTGTCCGACCTACGCCTGCACTAGAATATACAGATTACAATAATTTTGATTGTTTTGGCGCAAATCCATAAGGTGCAACTGCCTCCTTCCCTAATTCAACAACATCAAAAATAGCTATTTTGAACTACAAAACGCCAAAACTTATGATCAATAATTCGAGCAATGAAAATTTAATACAAAAATAAAAGTATTAATAGTTCTGTAGATTGTAGATGCTCTTACTTGGCGAAATTCTTCCATCATGCAGATAAAAAAAATCGTGTAATTAACACACAGTTTCACAAATAATACTCTGTTTCTTTCAGTGACGCGTTTCGATTTATATTTAAATCATCGCCGGACTATCAGATTTGACTGCTAACAAGGCTACCCAGATTACTTACAAACTAACTAACTAGTCCTATCATGTATACCAAACTAGAGCTCTCAAATCTAGCATACTATTTATACAGTCTAGCAATTTTTCTATTAAATTATTTTTCCTTTCATATGTCTGCCTTAGGAGAAATACTTTTTTGACGACTGCACTGTCACTAGTGTTGAGGAAAACCCCTACAAAACCTTAACCATCACCGTCAAAATGTCCTTGAGATATTTCACGTTTTAAGATATTTTATATATATTTATCAGCTAACCTGCAATGTACAACAATTGGTGATCTGGGGTTATTTGGTATCTTTAGTACTTCTTCGAGGAATGGCACCAACGATTGCGGGTATAGAGGTATTCCATGATCGGGCCATGATATGAAGTGCAGTTGAGTGATCTGAAACCAGAAAAGGATGGACGAAAAACGAACGCAGTTAAATACAATTGAAGATATTAATACTGTAGATTGTGTGTTTCTCTAAGCAGTTGCTTGTTTCTTGCAACTCTCCATATAGTGGACATACTGATTATTTGGATATTTTCAGCATATTTGTTGATGGCTATGAATATAATGAGTGAATTATGAAACAAAAAAGGGAAACAAGATATGGCATAAGTACGCAAATGAAAAAACACGTGTTCGGACTCATTTTCACTCATTAGGACTGCATAATCTAAGTCAGGGATAGAAAGATTCAGATTGGATGTGGATTAGGAAACCGTATCAGGCAACTAACTAACTATCGCCGTTTTTTCCATATGCGTACTTTTGCCATGATCTTCTTATTCTTTTCATTTGCATGTGGATTATAGTGAGCTCCATAGCGATACTGGAGTGTAATTTCGCTCGAAACTTTCATCCCATCTAAGTCAGTAGGCATAGTAGTTTTTTCGTTTCCGGTTTATTTATTTGTATGGCAGAGGCTGTTGTGTTCTAATAAAGATTTAAAATTTATCTATTTATGTAGATTGTAGATGCTCTTACTTGGTGAAACTCTTCCATCATGTCGATAAAAAGTTGTGTAGTTATCATACAGTTTCGCAAATAAAACTCTTTCTTTTAGTGACGCGTTCCGATTGTCCGACGATGATTTTAATAAATATCGAAACGCGTCACCAAAAGAAAGAATTTTATTTGTGTAACTGTGTGATAACTACACAACTTTTTATCTACATTTGAAAATCCATCATTGAGTCACAGATGATGATGATGCATAAGACAAGCTCAGAAATTATTGAAAATGAAAAGGGTAACTGTCCAGTATATTGAATCAGACTCTTTTTTATCGACAACCATCTTCTATCATTAGTTAAAATTAATGTACAGGAGAATTCTCATAATAATGAATCTTACCTTTCGTTTTTCATTTTTCAAAGTAACACTAAACTCACGTTGTTCATAATTTGCAAACAATTTGTTGGATAAATATTCTACCGAAATGTTTCCATATCTAGCAGTCTTATTTATATCGGGCCAATACTTCTCGACCTTTTTCTGAAAAAAGTTTATATTTAGGTTTATCCAATTAGACAAAGAGTTCTTGCTAATATAATAGATACCTTTCCATTTTCCTCCAAATTTGCCAACATTATGATATATTTGACATTTTCTTGCCATATCATCCTCCAGAAATCATTTACAGTACATTCCTTTGGTCCTTGTGTAGCAATGTAAGCTTTGGACATTTTGTATCCCTGAAATAGTACCGGCACAAAATAGCAGCAAGTAAAGGATACAAGTAAAATTGTTACACAAATTATTATAAAAAATGTAGTCAAGTGGCTTTCAGATACCTTGAACTTATTTTCCATGTATTTCTATTCACACACCAATAGGCGAGAGGCGTATTGTAATTACGAAAACTTCGGAAATCGAACATAACATGTTAATCATTTCCGTCTGTTTGTATTTTTGCCTGGTTCCGATGTGTGATCCATTCAATTCACATTTTAGAGAAATTTTCAGTAGGTCACTATTATCGATTGGACGAAAAAGCTTTGCAGTTTTTGAAAATCGGTGCAGAGTTGGCGGAGTTATCGTGCAAAAAACATAAAAAATAACAAACTTTCCAACTTCGTCCTTGGATATTTCTGAACTCCAAATCATATGCAAACATTTTCTGGGAGGGTAAAAACTTGAGGGAGGGGCGTTAGAGAAGGAAAACATCTCGGTTTCTTCAGGTGTTGGTGAGGGCCGTTCTAATATCTATACATTTTTGATATCGTTCACGACGCAATTTCTGCAAGCTTAACAAGCAACGAATAAGCTAAGTTTTGCCTACTTTACATTTGCCAAATCTGTTTCGACCATTCCTATTTTAATTAAAAATAATTTGGGTTTCGAAAATGTACAAATGGAAAATTTAAGACGTTTGTAACGGTTATTCATTTTCCAATAATCAGAATATATAACCAGTGGACTTGAAGAATTGTGACGCTTTTTCGTTCGAATAAATGCTTCTCAGATAACAGAGAATTACCCGGTAGAAGAAGTAACTCCCCATCAAATATACAGACCAACGAAAACGAGCGTTTTTTTTGTAAGTCATACCTCATGAGATGAAAAAAATATTCAAATTCGTGTTTACCCTCGATACCATACTTCGCTTATAATATGAGTACTATAACTTGTTCATTAATACAATAGATTGTGCCATATGTCTTGAGGTTGTAATGAAACAACTTGTCAAATAGCTCGATTTCTCTCTGCTAGCAGGTTTATTTGTCATAACTACGAATTCAAAACTGAACTCGGTCTTCATTACGAGCGTCTCGAGTTATACGTGTATATTTTCGGTTTGGGGTAAAATTAAATTTTATTGTTATTTATTCATCACCCTATCTCTAATAGTTGTGGTACTCACATGGATGTAATTTGCGTTTATGTAATCGGAATTTTCTTCTGCTTCCACTTTTTTCAGCTTTACTCTAGTGTGATCATCTACAAGGGTGATAGTAATATAAATTGTAACAGAATATGTGAAATAATTCAAGAAACTAAATTTGTGGGCCAACTAACTATTACATTGATTGCTATTGTAACTGTAGCAAAACATTTAAAATTCATCACATATGTGGTCCGCGCGAGCCTTGTCCCACAGTTAATCAATTTTCGATAAAAAGCTCGAATTTTGTCAGGAAAATATGTCGATCGAAAAATAATGTGGGTGAGGAGCAGACATTTTTCTGTGGGTGCTTGGAGTACCTGGGTAGTTGGTGTCAATGATAGTAATTTTAAAAAATGGTTTGCTCCAATTTTTTGGGTCGTAGTAGAAAAATTAGCGTAATAATGGAGCCATAATAATTTTTGAAATTCAAATAGTTGATTAGTTAACTTGATACACAGAATAAATAATGGACACAAACATATGAATGACTTCAGAAGAGACATCGTTCATTTTTCTCTTTAATTTGACATAGTAGGTTGAATGTTTCAATCATGAATGATATCTTTATATCTTTTCAGGGAACAATTCCGAAAAATGTACATAATAGACAAAATAGAGAAGAAATTGGACTGGATCTTTTAAGCTATTTTTTAAGGTTTAAAGAGTTTTCTTAGAGTTATTTTTTGATAATCTCCAGGGGTAGCGGCATGACTAGGAATCCAAATCCAAATCCATTTTTGATTTTTGGATAGTAAATGTTGGATTCTTTTTAATTTGACATAATTACTGAATCCTGTAGATACGTTGTGAGTCATTGTGATCTATCTGGCCATATGTATGTGATTGTATAACAAAAAAATGAACTTTAAAATTGAATTGAGTGAATAAGAATTGAACTTACACATCAAAAATTCATCTTTATATATTTTATACTTTGAAAAATGCTGCAGAGGTAGCCAAAACGTTAATAAAGTTATTTATCCAATTATTCCACCCTTCATTTTAGATATTTTGTACTATCACAAAAATATGAAGTTTCAATTCTTATACTTACATGCAATAACGTTTTTGTACCGATTTTTGCTCTTATTCGGAGCTGCTGATCCATGAGCATGCGGTTTCAAAAGTCCTTTAGGAAATAACTGTAATGAAAATCAGATAATTCTAATTGCCAAGTACATATACCTACATGGGAGAAGTAACCGACAATTTATATAGAATATATATCGTCGTCACATTTCATCATTATCGTCAGATGGCTTTACCTCTTCCAAAAATCACCAGATCTTCCTTTGACATGTTTGTACATATATTTTCATTCATAGGCCAGAAAGCACATTCAGGCATGCAAAAATTACATAAAACAGGTGAGCGAATACGTGGAATACATAAGTTTACATGAACTTTTCTGATAAATGTAAGATTCCTACAACCAATTAAAGTTTTCCTCTTAAGGAACCTGAGCAATCATTGGCAATATCATTGGGTACACATCCTACGCATGGTAGAGTCAGAAAACCTCCTGATATTTTGTAAACGTCAAGTATAAAAAAAACCTTGAAGTTATGTTGATAGTACATCGTCTGGAAAGTAGTCTGTTATTATATATTCATAGAGCGCGTGGTTTGCCTAAATCGAAAAAATCGCATTAACGCAAAAACATCGCTACCCTTCAAACACTATACATACGGTACGTATGTCCTAGAAGAAAAAAGCTATTTTTTGTCATTATGTAGCAAATTATATCAGCAATAATATACTGCTAAGTACTTTACCTCGAAAAGTTAACTATTGAGGAGAGATGAGTTGGACTACACATATATATATTTTTTGTAACATTGAAACAATGGTGCAGCAAAATCTTAGCCTCTAACGAACTGCTCCTGGAAGGTTAATTTCTTGGATAACGACCAGTATCACGTCAATGCTATGACAACTAGAATAAAAACAACATGACTGCACCTGATTAACTGTTAGGTCACTTGAAAGCACAACAAATATTCACATGGAAGGTATATGAAAAATCAGGACACCTTAATTGTACTGCATTAAAAAAAATCAGTCCAATATTTAACATCAAAAACAGTTACAAATGCTATTTATACAAACAACAGTGTTATGCGAAATGTACTAGTTTCGTTCAGAGCTTAAATATATATAAAATGTCTCAGGGTCGCTCATGTTTACCCGAGGTGTTCTTAGCATTAGTTTTAAGGGTAGGTGTTCTGTCTACAGAAACCTTTGCTCCTGATTCTACGAAAGATTCCGGACACGGGAATTGTTCAGCAGGGAGCTTCTGGTACGCCGAACTACAACGACTAGTAAAAACCGCTATTGTTAGCGCTGGAAGAACATTTTAATGAATTTGACTTAAAAATTTCAAGAAACTCAAATAAATACGTGTTTATGAAGCTTATTCAACCTTTTGAGAGCTAGTTTTTCGTCACGCTGAGATATCACGAAGTATTCGTTTTGGATCAAAGTGGAAATAATTCACCAAAGGATCGGCATGGCATTTCGAGTGCCCATAAGATATTTTTGATTGCGACCGTTCTTACAAAAATAATGCAGATTCATCAGTACTGTTACGATAAAATATACGTTTATAATTCTTGACCCATACATTTTGTTGGAGGATGTAAATAATCAAGGTACAATAAATATTTTCTGTGACATGATATATGAACATTATACAATACAAGAAATTGCATACATACTTCAATTTGTTCATTCAGGGTCCCATCAGCTATAGCACTCCGTACGTATTGTTGGAAATCATTCAAAATAACTCTTTTGGAACGAGTATTTGTTGCATTCGGTACTTGTTTCTGAAAAAAATACATATTAATCTAACTGGATACATGTCCCTATAGCGTTATTGGCACAAGATTACATATTATGTACCTATAATGGCTCAGCATCCAAGTACATGATCACATAAGGATTCGAAGACGTTAAGCAAACCGACAAAATTAAAAGTATTATCATATCAATATCTGTAGAAAAAAAATCCACAGATTCTGGAATTGTTAGAGACCCAAGTTGGTTCGTCAGTAATAGACAATTGCTACAGATATTACGGATATGATCTAGATATCCGATTCAGACTAAGATTTGGTGTAAGCGTATAATGTAGAATCAGGCCTCCCTTTTCAGCGAGAGGAAGATCTTGAAGCGGGAGGATTCGTCATTATCTGGTTCAAATTATCTTTCAACGATTAGTCCAAATTCATTTGCTGTATTTGGAACACACCGAGTAGCACACAGTGTTTTGCTAGAATCTTTCAGTAACTGTATACAAGGGAGCATAGAGGGTTAATTATTCCCCCAATCCTGTTTTTTTTCTCCTAATTTAACATTTGACCATGACCACCTTGGAGGTGGTGTGGAAATGAGTCAGTTCATAAAATAATCATTTAATAATAATATTTTTCTACATGTGTTTTATTCACTATAAGCCTTGTTATACAATTTCGTGTGTATATTGTTTTCTCGCACTAAAAGTTTTTTAAGATAATTGCTGGAAGAGATGTCCTTATATTTCAATGCCATTCATTTAATGGAGAATATAGGCGGTGAGGTTGTGGGGTGGTAAAGGGGATCAATCTCATACCGGAGGTGAAGTTAACTTTATAAATTATTCATTTTAAAAGTATTACATACAATATATTCTAGTAATGTTATTCTTGGACTCACCTTCGCAGTTGGAACCGTCGTGTTGTTAACTGTTTGTATTAGAGGAGTTGGTTGGAGTGGCAGCTGTTCTGCTGTATCAATCGCGATGTCTGAAAAATACCAATATGTTTGAGATGTTTAGACTTAACTTATACATCTGGGCTGAATCAAAAAGGGGATAACTTCTGAACCTAACTACTTTACTGGATACCAATGTAATAATATACTTTTTTATAAGTAGCATATATGGTGTGCATGCTTTCATTCCTGCGAGGCCAATGGGGAGAAGAAAATAATAATAATAATAATGGTACTTCAAGCACACCAAAGATCTGTAAAAAATGTTAGAACGCACTCCAGGAATTTCTCTGGTCATATAAATGTTGCCAATTTGTAATGTTCGTGTCGATGTAATCTGAGAAATAAAGTATTAATGACGTAACTTCAGGTACGGAAAATGTAATTAGTAAGGGAGAGGAACACATCATACCCCAATATTTATGTATAGAGAATATTCTTAACTTATATGTAGTTGTACTGATGCTAGTCTTGTCTTTTATAGGAAAAATTGCTCCTACTTAGTACGAACCAGACAAAAAGGTGCCAGTGGAAGTAACCGAATTGGCCGCTCGCAACAAATTCCTGGGAGAGCTACAAGGAGCTGTACTTTAAGTTATTTCCCTTTTATTCCCACTCCAATAGGCGCGGTGAGGGAGCTATTGAAAAATGATTTTTTTATGGTCGATATGAGGTCTGTTATTCAAAAGTCATTACATTCTGTTACTCAATCGATCAGCAGCTAGCTCTCGGAGTATATAATGGTACCAGTTGTTGCTGACTAAAGAAATGTCTATGGTCTACTGGTGGTGATGGTCACCAGTGCAAAAGTTAAGTCTTTGAGAGAATGGCATCAAGTGGGTTGAGTCTGTATTTCATGTGCAGTTGTATAATAATTTTAATAAATATTAAGATTTTACAATTGCTGATCCACTTGAAGAGAGATTTGAAAATATGGAATTATTTGAAAACATGAATATTATAGGAATGTTTTAGATATTTATCTTCATTTTTTAAATTAAATTCCAACTAGGTATCTATAGATCCAATAACCAAAAGGTTATCTAAAAGCTCTCTTTAATGTTTGCTACTCGGTGGTCTCTAAATGCAGTAAATGAATTTGGACAAATATTTGATAGATACTGCGAGCCGGACCATGTTGAATTCTTCAGGTATGAGATATTCCTGTCACTGACAAGAGAGTCCTATACACTAAATCTAGATCTAGATCTAAATCGAGTATATAAGTCATATCCGTGATATCTGTAGTAATTGTCTATTACTAACGAATCGACTTAGGTCTCTGATAATGTCAGACAAGATTTTGTGGTTTTCTGTCTGCCGATATCGATGGACAGAGTTTTTGTTTTGAGTGAGTCTTCGAAAATTCGTGAAGTTGAACCTGAATATGTTCCATTTGTCTTGCGGCCTGTTGTTCGAGCGAAGTTGTTGCACAGGGCGGCCGCTCGAAGTGCTCCCAGGAAAACCTCACTCACGGAGATGCGAACGGTAAGGTATTTTACTTCCGGAGCTTTTTATCTTGGGGAGCGCCATTCAGCATCATCTGTTTTGAAGGCGCCAATTTAGGAAAACTCGGTACATCGGTGTAGCGATGGAAAGTAAAACTATACTACTATATTCTTACCTTCAGACTTACATATGGTCAATAGCTTATGGTGTAGCTTTTTTGTATACCTGGAAGCATTAATATATTTGTTACCAGTTATAACGGAAAAAAACTGATTTATATACTAACAATATGCCTATCTTTACTCATCCTGGACGTTAATTGAAAGAGCGTATGAAAACTAAAATGTTCCGGAGCCGAAACGTTATACACGCATCTATCGTCGTTTCTTCCTTTTGCGTGCTTATGCCATGATCTTGTTTCTCATTTTGTTTCTGATTTCACGCATTATTCTTTCATTTGATTGAATATCATGTTTGGCATTGGAATTCTGTGCAGGTGAATATAGTAATCTCCGTCCCTTAAAATAGGAGCTATCTAGCTTCTTTAAAAACATTATTAGGTAGGTTGAATTTTTTCTGGTGTGGTGGTGTCTGATTATTGAAGACTTATCGGATTTAAGCACTGCCGATTCAATTGAAGTAAGCTTAGAAATATTGGAAATCACAGAAAGCTTGGATCTAATTTGTAAATTATACAGTTTCATGGAAAGTACAGCATCAACCTGTTTATAATCTAGTAAATAAGCAACCCATCGTATTATTTCCTTATTGTGGTTATTATCAGGTTGGTAAATATTTGGTGGAAAGGTATCATACACTACATGCTAGCTTTTGATTACGGAAGCCCTAGGTATCAATTGAATTCACAGTTACCATGTCCGTTTTGGTCGAAGAGGTAGATAGTGTGAAAATATATTCACTATCAATGAAAGCATTTAGTGTGACGTCACACGTAAGAGCTGGTAACAGTGGCCACTGTCATAGGTAAACCAGGATTAAAGAGCTGTTGGATTATCGACCTTACCTCGAGGTGATTACGTCTACAAAATGACTTTAGAGGCATATTTAAGATCTCAAAATGCTAAATCTGTTTAGTTAAATTGTTAAGTAATACTCATGCATACAGACAAACAATATTGAAAACGTATAATAATAAAAAAGAGATATTATTCAGGGCATATATTTGATTTGTATGACGAATGTGCGGAATAAAATAAACTTAAAATTTGTGAAGACAACCATATACATTCTAACAGACTGGCCCTAGAGAGAGAGAGAGAGAGAGAGAGAGAGAGAGAGAGAGAGAGAGAGAAGAGAGCTTGCGCGGTCCGTAGCAGTGCGACGACAGAGACAGAGCGACGAAAAGGGAAAGAAGCGCGCGAAAGATAGATAGAAATTGCATGTTGCATGTAGTTTATCTAAGAAAAGACGCTAAACTTAACTCAACCTTGTATGTTAAGAGTTTTCCTGCTAGCCTGCACTTCTTCTTGGACTACAGAAAAATCATTTTCCTACTGAATTTTTTTGACAAATCCAAATGATACTGAGTTTTCACCCCGCTGTAAGACTTTACTTTCTCCGAAAAAGAAAAATATTGCTAACTACAGAGCTATCAGGCATTTTAATTTTGAATATTTGAATGTTTGCAAGTTTTACTACAGGTAGGTGCGTTTCAAGATCAATTTATTGAAAAATGTTTTGCCAAATAACTCAAATAACAAAGAGATAAATCAAATTCTGGGGGAAGTTTTAAATCATTATTTTTTGATCCTAATGAGTAGGCTACATAAGGTTCAAAATAGAACGTACATTGAATCAACAATTTCTTTAGTGTGCGATTTTGTTATATTTTCTTTGTGACGTCATCACTAAACGGCAGCCGTTTATATAAATGCGGTTTACAAACTTGTTTAACAGCATTATTGAGCGTTCCTATTAAACATAAGTGATATCTATTCCAGGAGTTTGAAAATGACCACAAGCTTCATAGAGGCCGAAGCACGTTCCTTAATTTATTGAAGTTATCGTGCATTGACTTCATATTCATATTAATTTCTTACAATTGGTTGCCCATACTAGAGTGTGTCACAATGTATTAAGTCGTATAGAGCTTTGGTATTCGTTTTAGAGTGTGGTGCGTCATGCAAAAGTTCTTCTAAAACTAGTACAATATGTATCCGTTTTAAAAAAAATACACGCACGATTTTAATTTGATATGAAATTAATTGACATCATATATGCATAACTATCTCAAAAATATATTTTATCAATTAATAGTGTGTATAAATGCAGACATCTCGCCTTGAGAGTAATCTTGGCGGCGCCATTCAGACTATGCAACAAGTTTCATAAGCTTTTGTTTTAAAATAAGTTTATCATAACATAATGAATGAGGTCTAACTTTGTTGGCACCAATAAGTTAGCACAAAGTAAGTTCATATTTACTGTTTTAAAATTTTATGCTTCCCAAATATACGAGAACAGTCACTCCAGAGCCTGATCTATTTAATACTTCATAGTTCATAGTTGTGTCATAAACTTGCCTTTACTTTAATTACATCCAAGTTGTGTTGTACAATCAGATATATTAATGATGTTCTAGACTTATTTTTATATACTTATCACTTATATATTTGAACAAAATTTTACGAAATATTGAGTACAATGTATATCTGTACAGATAATAAAATCTTACAATTAATATGTAGCAAAACGCATTTTTATAAATGTATGAGCTTAAAATTTATGAATATTATTATAAATATAATTTAGTCGTTTCATTTTTTAATCAGGTGCTCTTAGGTCCTGTTCGTTGCTCTCATTTCAACTGAAAATCAATACTTACATAACACAAGCAGCTGCAGGCAAAAGCAGGAACAGTAGAAATGCCCAAAATTCAGAAATAGAAGAACTTTGAGCCAAAACCGGTTTAGTCAGTCGCTTGATGGTCATCCTTTGATTACAGTTGGTTATAAAAAAGAAAACGAGGCTAAAATCTTGATTTGGCTGTTCCTCTAAACCATTCCTTAAACTAATTTTGAATGGTGTGGTAATATTTGTGGATATGCTGACTAATCTAGGGTGACTAATCTTCAGGAGTTTATTTTCATATAGCTTTATGCTTCTTTCGAAGCTGTCTAGATCTGAAACATCAGATATTACACGGGTTACAGTGTATGTCCTATAAAAAACTATAACAATAATGATTATAATCAGAATCTGTTATATCCGTTTATTTACAATCGGTAGTAAATAAAAATGGATCGCATCTCGAATAAGTAACAAGAAAATCTTTCCATGTCACTTAACCTTGCTAATTTAGACAGCTGCTTTGACATCTTGTTTCGATTGATGAAATTATTTGGTGGTTGTTTGGAGGGGTCAGTAGGCTCAAAGCTCATGTGTGGGGAAAATTATAATTAAGTATTTGATTACAAGTATGGAGACATCTAAGTTTATCAAAACCAATTATTTCAACCTGACAACCTAATATACTCCTATAGGGATGGGTTTTCTGGCCATTAAAGTTTTGTACATTATATTTTGCAGACCCCGATTGTATACTCAAATAGAAGTTATTGTCGCAAATAATTCATTTCTTTAATTTATTTACAAACATTTGATCGATCTGCTACTTCCGTCGTATTAATATGAACTCGTTCCAACATAACGTACATCAACACGTTCTTTAAATCCTTTTTTTTTCATAGACGACCTCCCATAAAATCAGAGAACCAGAAATGGGGGAGGGTAGAGTTTATATTTGAGGGAATTAGAGGTGCTGCTGCAGAGAACCTAAATTCATCAGGAATTTGAGTAACAAAGTTGATATTCGCATTCCTTGTCACTTCAAAAAGATTTTTAGACTACCGAAAATATGTGAATCTCGAGAAACATTGAGTAATTTATGTGGCTTTGAATATAGGCCAAACAGAGCATGACGAATCAAAAAAGAAAACAGAATAATTTGAGCATTCATTAAAATACAAAGATTAAAAAGTTCTGTTTTCCGTTATTCTTCGCCAAAGTATCGATTATGAAAATAACGTAATTTTACCTAATATGCTCCCCAAATTTTATCAGTATAGATCCCATACTTGACTTTTTGTTATATTTCAAATTGTGCTAGATTGCTTTTTATAATTAATAAAAAGTATTTTGTATATGGCGCATTACAACTTTCCCAATTTTGACATTTGTCAACTCGACGAATTATTGGTTACTAGTCCTCTACTGATTGCAATCCATTGCTTGTGAGTAATCAACAGTTCATTGATATGTTTGTAAGCTTTTGATAGGTTCTTCCCTATTTACGATTTGCCTGAGAATATGACGAGCATGGTGCGTTCCTGCTAAGTTTTGAGAGCTCGACAAAGTCACGGTTACAAGTTACAGCTTTCAAATAATCAGAAACTTATTGATACTAACTAACTTCTTTAGATATTTTCATAATTCTGGTTTGTTTCTCGCAATTCAGTATAATTCGGGTATGGCGTGTTATTGCTACTACTTTAAGTACCTCCTTCTTTCCCGAAATCGCTGAGTAGAACATATAATGAGTTCCAATCGCTTCTGTTCTTTAGAAAGCCTACGTTGATAGAATCGTTAATTCTAACAACTGCTATGTCATTCTCCGATATAGATGCTTCTGGTGGAGGTGTTTTGAATTCAAAACTCTTATATTCGCTATTATATCCGTTGTAGCTTCTAATATGGAACATGAGTGTTTTACAGAATTTCAATTCTGAAAGTGGCACCTAAAAGTATAGCTACATTAGAAATATCGGTTGATACGAGGTGGTTGATTAGATCAATTGTTGTGTCTGTCAGACAATTTTGACACTAGACATAATATTAGGTACTTGTCAATAATGTAGAAAGTACATACGGATTCAGAAGGCAGGAACAGTTTATGGATGGATGGATATTATAAACAATCTGGGATTTTGAGACAGAAATGAAACTGATGTTATATCATATATTCGTTTTTCACGTTTCTGAATCGTTTGATATATCAAAACGTCGCACAGATATAATGGATATGCATACTATGCATAAGCGGAAAAAGGATACGGAGATTATATTTATGTTTGGTGGTACATTTTAAACTATTCTGGTATCTTCGAGTATATCAGGGAAATTTTTGGAAAGTTACTATCTGTTTATCGCTACGTCATCGGGCAACCTTCAGCAACACAATCATTGTATCGATGGTTTAAAAAAATGGAAGGTGTGGGATTCAATATTTTAAGAAGCAATTTGATTTTACTTTGAATTTCAGGTTCTTAATCGCATTAAGTTGTAGTCAAAAAGTATTCGGAAAACTGTAGTTTAATTTACTTTATGAAAGAGAAGGTTTGAGCAGTCAATAATCGATTAACGTTTCTTATGTTTCTCAGCCTCTTTTTTGGAAATTGGCCCATATTAATACATTAGATAAACTGTGTGAATTTATTTGACATCCTGTTCTCATTCATGCACACATTCAAATTCACTCCTAACCTTTAGTCACGCAGTGCCCAATATGTTTTTAGTGATTTTTACTCATGGTAATTTTTGGGTTTCGGTGTAGAAAGAAATTTAAATATCCGCAAACTCCTCGTGCCCCATCCTTGAGATGTTTTAGTGAGAGAATTATCATGTGTACAAATTTTAAAATTAAGTAAATATTTATATACGGATTAACCAGTGAATATAATTTTAAAAATTGCTAAATTAGAAGATCCACTCTGAAAATTAATAAGAAATATGCATTGGGCACATGATCTTCAAATAAAATAATCACAAACTAAAAAAATGATAGAATAAGCAAAGGGGCTAATAAAACCCAAAAAACACCAATATACATACGGATAGTATCTTAGCATGATTTTATGCTTGAACGTGACAAAGTAATTAATCAGACATCATTCCAGGTAGCAGGTGGTTGGATACTCACTTTGTACGAATAGGTCAGGCTGTAGTTCTTCCAATGAACAATCTGTTCTTTGTAGATATATCGATATGTTTCCAAATCAGTTATTGTAATTTCAAATTTGGTAATGTTTCCATTCATAATCGTAGGGTGATACCAAGAAGCAATAATTTCATTTTTATCTCCTATTACGTAAGACAGATTGTAGGGCGGATCAGGTTCTGAAAAACATAAATAGCGACTAATATATTTATAAAATGAAATAAAAACGTATTTTGATGCAATATATTTCAAAAATGATTTAAGAATTGTGAGGCTTATTTTAATACCTTATGACACTATTTGATATAGGTCATTAAAATATTCGATTGTAATTTTGTGTATTCTCATGGAAAATTATGTATAGTAAATTTGATGATTCACATCATTGAACCATATATTCATCGATACATTATAGTTTAGCCCAACAAGATTTTTTACCAGATAGTTTTGACGAAATTTTGTCAATACTTACGTCTTAAAGCTGTTTCCACTTCTAGTTCATAGAGTTTCTTATAGCCAGGCGGCTCTTTGTTTCTACCGTAGACCTTGAAATGAAGTCATTTTTATGTTTCTGGCGAAATATTAAGAAAATATTTACAATTTTTACAGTCCTATTAGAAAAATGACCTGAATTAAAATAGATTAAAGAACTATTCTTCCGTCAGGAGTTTCCGAAACATTCTAGTCATGACTTTCTTTCCAGCCAGTTGCGCACTGACTTTTATGAACGCGAGAAGTTTTAATACACATATTCTAAACCAGGTTTTCATTGCCGTAATTATTTTTTATCTATTGCCATATTTTGATATTTGCGTTCTGCAAAAAAATCCATGTAGACTGTAGACTAGCTATCTCTATTGCGATTTTTTGTGTGTGCAAAAGACACAGTTAAAATTAATCAGTGTGTAGAAACGTGTTCTACATGCGAAATCTTTGATTAGAAATCTATTAATATTCATATTACAATTTCCTAATAGGTTTGCTTCTTCAAGAAGCTGAGTTTACTTTTGATTCGCGGAACAGAAAAAAAGTCTTTTCCGCTTTTTCCATTTGCCTTAAATTTTCATTTAAACTTTTTCAATTGCCCTTTTTTTTGGAGATTTAAATATTTTCATCGTATTCTCAGGATTTTCCCACGAACAAGCTGTCGCATAATCTGATTTATATAACTACACTCAAACGATTTTTTTGTCATCTTAATCGTAAAAAACTAGGAAATAATAATATATAATAAATATAAGTCAATGTTAATAGACTTTTATCCTATCCCATCGGTTATGAAGCTTGATAGGCTTTCTGCCTCTGCGTGAGGCTATCAATAAATTTCCTTTATATAGTCCTCTAAATAGTCCTCTAGAGCCTTTAATTGATATTTGCATTGTTCAGAAATTGTAGCACCTCCAGGTTGACGTGAAGATGGGATTCTTCTTCGCAGAGTTTCTTATGTCCCGAGTAATATCAACACTGTTACGAATACACCACATAATATTCACCATATTTCGTAGCACTTTGTTTTAGACTGATTCCTTGTATGCCACTAGAACGTATTGTAATTTAAAATCAGCAATTACTAATTATGTTAGTTTTGCAACAGATTTTTGATGACGCTGCTTGAGCACTTCTCGATTCATTTGGTACAATTCAGGAATATTTTTTGGGTTGAAGTTGCACTTAATTCCTCTCGCCACTTCTTTTGTGGTGAGAAATATGATTTTTTCATCCCATTCCGTTTCGTAGGATTTGTTTGTATTATTTTGCCAGATATATATTTTTAGTGGTCAATTATTAAAACCACATTGTGATACTTTTGTTCAATCCTGTATATACTTTTCGCTTGTAAGTACTTGAACAGGAGCCATCACTTTTCTTCAGTGGTGAAATGTGGATAACTGGTCTTATGCCAAATTTATATTTGATTATCAGTTGGGCTAATCATTTTATTCTAGGTTTCAGGACCTTTGACCTCGTAAGTCGCCGATGGACAACGCCATAGTGCGCGACGCTTAGAGATGAGCGTTGATGTTGTTAACCAATTTGTCATATCTGTCCAATCAAAGACTATACTAACTATATAACTAAATGAGGAACGTCCAAATCAGTGTGCTACTAATTATCTCCAGCTTTTATCAGCAATAGTTTTTCTTATTTCTTTCGGATAGTTATCGAATCTTTTATTACTAACAGCCATAAGATTTTCTACTTCCCCGTCCTGCTATTTTGATTTATTTGGGGAACAGATAAATGTTTCCATTAAAATCATATTGATAGTTTTTCTAATATGAAATTTGTTCAGTCGAAAAAGGTTTTCCACTCTTTTAATAGTAATTTCACTTATTATTATAACTACTCTTTAGGTTATTCGACTATATAGATAATAATAAATCCAAAATCTCAGATCTATATATTTTTGGCTATTTATCTAAACATAAATATAACTACGTATATATTAATTATTATATAGAATTATTGTTTTAACTACCTGTATGCCATAATTACTTATTTGTTCTGAAATGTCTGTTATGGTTATACAATTATAATCCTCCCATAGACCACACTGTGTCACTTTGGATGTTTCATAGTCTATCCAAGTGTCACCTTTGTTATTCAGCTTTATTTTATATCCCGCGAATATTCCAGTAGGAGGGTAGGGCGATTTCCATCTCAAGGTTATGTAACTTCTATCTTTTGAAATTACATCCACTTTTTCTATTTCTCTTGGTTCTGAAATATACATAGGGTGGCAGTTTTAAATTTGACCCTTAGCGCTGGACATCCATACTGTAATAGACTAGTAATATTTTTTCTCAATGTTTGTGATCTTGGTAATGGAAATTAAATTTATATGATAGCAAGAGATGACGAATGTCACCCGTTTCACAAGAACTCCACTGCGAGTGTAGATGACTGACGCTATGCCACGACAGGAGTTACCAGCAGTGGCGATTTATACACAGGAGCCATGCCCAATGTATTGCTACCATTTCTACAAGTCGTATACGGGACAGGAAAAAAAGCAATGGGATTCACGTTTATGCGATTGCTTACAAAAGTGATAGCAAGGGGTGACACACCATCACCTGATAATTGTTGAAAATAAAATAATTTGTAACAATTATGGACAGTCGGATCGCGAATATTGGAAAAGTTATGAGCAACTAGATGTACAACTTGTATTTTTTCAGTATATCATTAAAATTATTAACAACAGAAAAAAGTGTTTTTTCGTGTTTTATTTTTCTCTCACTAAAATTATTTAATTTTGTTGGAACACATTCAAAATCAGTACCTACCGTTTTTACAAAAAGTATGTTTTTTGACTCTATCCCGATTTATTAAAAAAACCAAATTCAAATTGAAAAAGTTGATCACGAGGTTTTATATTTGAATTTTTTTGATATGAATGTTAACTCTACATTGGAATGATGTGAAAAATATATATTGCTACTAAGGAAACACGTTTTTTGAAAATAAATAAAAAATAAAGGTTTTCAGGTTTGAATTTATCAAGTAAACTTCAAAACATTTTATTGCCTAGTGTGATGCAAGCAAAGTTGTTAAAAAATACCAAATCAAATATTATAACGGATAATGAACAATTGATTCTGAAATAATTAGGCTTTAAATAGTTAAAAAAGGATTTTGAAATAATAGTTTTACATAAGAAAATTTCATGCTGTTGGCGAGATTTATTATTTTCAAAATAAACATGGAATTGAAGTATTCCCAGATATTTTATTCAAAAAGTAGAGTTTCCGAGAAAAAAGGTTTTAAAAATATGTCACATTGATAGACAGCCTATAGGTACAGATGCAAATGTCCTGATATTTTTTTATCAAATGCTATGGAGTGAAAATTTGTAATTATTGATTTAGTTCAATATTAAATAAACATATTACAGTCAATTATTATTTATATATTTTCATTTCTATCAAATTGTTCTATTTAAATTTTATTAAAAGGATTTCTTTATGATCGACATCAGAGAGAAATTTACTTCCTATATTAATTAATTTTATTCTTGTTTTTTCATCATGATCTCATAGATCGCTAATTCCTACGTGAGATTTTTTCTTCTGCATATAAAAGATTTTTTGACCCGGTGAACTTGTACAGTTCGAAACAGGTTTTTGTCATCTGGATTTTTCACTATTACCTGTTTCACTACTGCAATACATAGTTTTCCGTACTTTTTCAGGAATGATTAATTACATTAAGATGGTGTTTCCATCCTCAATCTGTTGCTGTTATTTTTTTGAGCCAACTTTGAACTTGAATATAAGCATTGTAGCATTGTTGGTGATTTGGTTTTTACAAATACAGATCTTTGTGTTGGTGATGAGTAAACAAAAAATTCAAAATATGAAGAACCGCTCCGAGATATTGAATGAATTCAGTTTGATAATTGAGATAAAATTAAAATATAATAATTAAGTAAGAACAAGTTCTCTTTTTATTATTTTTTTTTGTACTCAAGTAACTGTCCATTTTATATTATACTAAACTTGTATCAGGATCAATAAACACCAGTGTTCGACTCAACGTCGTCCACAATTGTTTTCGGACGAATTCGTATGCCTTTGTTTATACACTTTGTATGCATTGACTAGTATATCATTATTTGCTTAATGCTGCAACTTAAATATGACGTAAATGTATAAACTTACTACTGACACTGACTCAAACTGACGCCTTACCATTAACATATAGTATACGTTCGCATATAAAACCTGTACAAAAGTAGTGCAGTTCTGATTAGATGAAGAATGCTTTTCTTACTTACCCGTTGCATGTGTTTGGAAGTTCTTGGATTCAACGTCTACAAATTCTTTTCCAATTCGAGTTGCTTTAGTGACAAATGTATAATTGGAGAATGCATCTAGCTCTGACAGATTCACTTGTTGGATGATCGACATATCTATACCTGTATTGTAAGTTTTTCCACACCACTCGTTGGAACAACTGAAGGATATGAGAATATTGATGGGACCTTCGATGTCTTTGCATGGAATTTTTTTGAATTCGATTGTAATTATTTCATTTGCTTGCGTTATGTTGGAAATCCTGGGTAACTCCTTTGGGCTGAATTTCTCTGTAAGTATGGTAATTTTTAAGAGATCGCATTCATTATGATTTAGCTACAGTGGACAGGCAGGGAACAATTTTTAAACGTTTAGATCTGGAGATCAGTAGATGGTTTCTATATCGCGCAATAAATTTCAGTCATCTCCAGCTTATCCGGATGTTTATCAATTTGTTTTTTGTTCTTTTTTAGACTCTGCGAGCTCATAAACTGCTACTTTGAATTTCATGACATTTGCTTGGCAGTATAATTTTTGACGTATTGCATATCTTCAAAAAACACTTTTAAGGACAATAAAAAAATACAATTTCAAAATTAAACATTATCAACTCCATTATCACAAGCTTCTAGAGGCTCTGATATTAAGTAAATGCAAAATCAGGAAATGCTTGTATTGTGCCAATACCAATACATAAGTGGTGGACCAAGTGATTAATTGGACACTATACATAATGCCCGGGCATTGTGAAAATGACCAATATGAGAGGGCAATGTGAAAATAACTATTGAAATAATTGAATTGCCGGGAATTATATACAATGTCTGTCACCTATTGGACGGAGTATTAGAAATATATGTTTTATAACTATTGTAGGTATGAGGCTTGTCATTATCCATAATCTCATATTTATCACTTTGTCCTTAATATGTAAATACATTTGAAGTGCTCGTTGAATATGAATAAAATTTTCTTCTTGTGCTGCCGGTTCTATTTTACACTTCATGGATTTAACTTAATATTTTATGGCAAATGGTGGCGCATATACATTTATCCAGTTTATTGAATTTTGTGATGCTTAATTGTTTGTTCAGTTGCAGAAGCTAATTAAATAAACTTACTTGCTGAAATTGTATCAAAATGGAAGGAACATTGAGGTCCTGATCCGGCTTTTGTCTTTGCCCAAACATATCCAGTATAGACAGAATGAGGTTCCAAGTCTTTCAATTCCATTTCAGTGAACTGCGTTGTCTCAGTTGAATATTCTCCAAGATAGGTACAACCTTTCCGTTTTGCCTGTTGGATGCAAAATGTATATATACTTCATTATGATTACAGTCTGCAAAATTAGTTGTAGCAGATCATATGAAATCCTCAATAAAAATGATAGAGGGTATGATCGATTAGGTCTGTTCTTATTAGGTATATTAGCTACAGCTTGATAAGATAAAACTGATTAAACATATGATTTTAGACATGTTATATTATGAATTTATTAATACATGGGTGCCGGCAAGTGGAGCAAGCGGGCCACTTACCCCATTTGAAAGATCAAGAACATCATTTTTTGACACCTTATGTTATGATGTGTTATAAAAACATATATTTCAAGATTAAATGTAATTTATATTAATATCTTGCTGCTTATATGTGTAATGCAATTTATTCAGATTACAAACTATTTTATACATTTTAATGAACGGTGAACCAAATTATTACGCTGCAATACTGGCTGCAATACTCAAATATTCAATAATCGATTTAATAAACTTTTAGTGTCTATATACATATACATATAAATTTCATTTAACCCTCTCCGTTATAATTCCAAAAAAAAATAGAATATAAAATCCGTGTACTTTCATGACATTATATCCTGCAATGAATTTAATAAAGGAAGGGTAGCAAAAAAATCACCTGTACAAAGACAGTGAATTGCGACCATACGAGAAAGCTAAAAAGGAGTGAAAGGTCTAAACTTTTTGGAAACAACTGAAAGAAGCATCGTTTTTCATTTTTGGAAAATGTTCAGTAGCGAGGATATTTAAGCCTTGTGAATTACTATAATACCGGAAAAGTATTCAGATTTAGTTGTAACACATAGTTTGACATATTTTATGCATTTTTATTTGTGAAAATTTGCCACAGTAGCAAAATTTACTCAATAGGAAATTGCACTATTTTAATAACTGTAGCCAATTCCTCAATATTTTCGGCCCTTCGGATTTTTTATAGGGTGCACTCAAGTATTAACAGTAACCCCTGGTATTAAAAAAATATGGGTAGTTGCAAACATTTTTATTAGTCCCGATAATAGGTTTGGATCTTCAACAGCTTCAAATTAAAGCCAAATTTTAGAACCTACGATTATGCAAATAATTTTGAGTGAACGATTGATATAGATATAAATGGAAGTAAAGTAGTTTTAGAAAATTGAAAAAACTTATTGTATGAGTACAGAAGACTCTTATATCTTGTATGTACTTACTCTATAAGACACTGTATATTCTATGGCTCCGTTCTTTGTTTCTGGTTCTTGCCATGACAATTTTCTAGTGTATTTTGACTCTCCTTCATATACACTTAGATTGTTGATACAAGACGGCACTGAAAGTAATAATTTCAAGAAAAATTGCTTGCTTAACTGTAATGCAATCTGAGAAATTGTCCACATATTCTGAACAAACATAAAAATTTATTTCGTCTGGGTGGATAGTGACCGCATTTTTAAATTTATCTGATTAGTAGCCATGACTTGAGATCGTACTCCGTAAAGATGTAAAGAATAAGTACATGAATAAGACTACGGATACAAATATAAGTATCGATAAATTCAACGACTGGGCGAACTTAAGACAAAAGACAGGCAACAGTAAGTTAATAATATTTCATTCGCTAATCCTTGATAAACAGTTAGAAATAGTTGACAAATTTAGAATGAAATGTAACAGATTTGGCCATCGTGACAAAATCCAATTAGTTTTTCACTGACACGCCAAACATCCCTAATACACTGAGAAAAAACCAAATAAATACCTCCTTCTTTTGTCCGGAAAGGTTTAGATGCAATCCTAAGATTGTTGCAGAAAAAAATGATTTCGTAATCCGTATATGGTTTAACAGCCAGGTCAAATTTGGTGTCCCTTACTTGCATTGATTCGCTTCCCAATGAATAGAAGTATTTGTCTACTTTGCATCCATGTGTATCAATCTGTGAATTATATGATATTGTTGGTAAGTAAATTCGATTATATACTAAATTGGATAGATTGCAACAAAACCTGAAATCGTAAACATAATTATCATTTGTTATAATTTTATGACATATTGCTTTTTCCTTTCTCTGCCAAATAACAACATTGTCACACATTTCCGGTGTATCAGCCGTACAGACTTTGGGAAGTTTGGTATCAGGCTGGTGGGTATTGCTTTTCATATTCCTTTAATCAGGAGGCGTTAGACCCGTCCTCTTTCGTCAGTGGTGGTGAAGTCGAATAATAGAAGACCTTGTCTAAAGACTAGAATGATCTGGCCGAGTTAGGACAATTTTCTGGTTGTGTCTTGCTCTTATAAATGATACATGTACAGTAAATTCTGATATCGATTGAACTGTGGTCCGTGCGTCCGCGTAAAGTACCAACACTTCGTTAAGCTCTCGTAAAGTGATAAGTATTTTGTAAAACTCATAACTGACTTTGGTGATTGATATACAACCCATTACTGGTAAACTTGTCTACTATAGAAGTTGAGTGTAGAACTGATCTATTGCAGTGAGTGTTAATGTGATTTAATTGCTTGACCTGAAGCCAACATAACACTGTGAGTTTCAACAAGACGAAACAGCTACCAATAGTACCAATTAAATCCTTTTACTAATAAACTTTCATGCTGTTATCAATGCCCCAAAACTCATTATACTTTTTTTGCTCATATCGTGTGAGATATTATACTTTTACTTTATTGACAAATACTGAAAATAAAAATAACGTGAGTATCTCACTATTCGTAGTGGCTCGTAAATTTGAAATATTTATTGTCCTCTCTCAATAGTGCAACGAGTTTAGCGTTGGAAGCGGCAAAAAGTCGCTGTGTATATATTGCATGTGTGCATGTTTTTGGCTATGGAACTTTCAAGATGAGCGATTTGTATGTTTACAGAAACACATAAGTCAGATTGTCTTCACAGGTCAAACAGTTAAAAACCAGAAGACGTGGATTTAAATTAGCACGAAAGTTGTTATGTTTCAAGAACACAAGACACGTGAGGTCAGAAGTGAGATAATGGTAAAAGGACTGTGTGAATTGAAAGTGGTGGACTGGACCAATGTGACCTGGAAATCAGTGGCGCGGAGGTACTGCTAGAGAGTCGGCTACGTGAGTACTATCTTGATAATGGCGGGGGCCCGGAGAGCTATACATCTGAAACACCTGTATACCTGTTAAGTAACGATTTGAAGGACCAGCTAAGAACCGAAATGAAAACACAACAGAATTAGTTAAAAGATGGATTGAAGGTATGTACAGAACGCTTTGAGGAAGTAACAGATGCTTTGAGGAGATATGTAAATCAACTGAGCAATGAGCAATGTGCCTTAAAATAAAAGTTTGACGAGGTAGATATAACAGTAAAAGATTTTATAAAGGGCGTCCAAGCGAAGATGAGAGAGTTCGGAGTTAAATGTGCCACAACACACAGAGATATCCTTTATGTGGAAGGGGATAACACAACTACGGGCATCAGCTTGGAAAAACCGCTTGCAGCTAAGCCCGCCTCGCACGCAAAACCGCCAACATTTGCTGATAAATCATCGGCTACTGATACAATCGGCGACAGAAAGCTGGCAGGACTTCAGAAGAATACGAGGCAACTTGGAGTACAACGTTTATCGACGGATTGAAGGATACTGAAATTTAGCGTATACTAACTTGCCCAAAGACACTCACAGATGTGCGTTTGCCTCACAATATGAGACTTCAACTGAAACTTTTCGGGAACATGCTGGAGTTCGTGCTTTGAGTGAGGAACTCCAAAAGGTGGAGCTATCCCAACAGGCTTTAGATGAATTGGTAAGTCTAACAAGCTTCCTGACAGACAGGGGGAGTGCCTATAAACGACCAAATAAAAATAGACAGAGAGGGATGAGTAAACTAGAACGGCTCGATAAGGAGAGGGACATTATCGACCTGCGACTGTTGCTAGATCCCCCTTACCATCATAGCTGCCATGAGACATTTCAGTAAAAGTGCTTATGTGGATGGGATGATGAATGGTTAGATGCGACCATTTCCACTTCATACCGGTGCCATGAGAATTATCCTGCAGCCAAAATTGGTAGGCAATAGAAATGTCATGCAGTCAAGATGGTGTTTGTGTAGCGGTGCTTGAGAGGCTGCCACAGATTATGGCCAGGCCTCGACAGTTGCTGTCTTAGACATGTTAGTTGCTCACTACGGTACAGAGAAAGAAGGATAAGGAGTTCATCCAACGATATAGCCAATCCGACGACCACCAAAGAGGCTAACGTTTGCTAAAAGAGAGTTGGCTGAAGGTGTGTGGTCCAAGAGTTGGAACGGGATGGAGTAATAGAGTCGTCTTATAGTCCATGTACATCAACAGTGCTGCAAAGAAGAAAGACGCTTCCACGAGATTTTGTGTGGACTATCGGTGGTTGAGTAGTGCCACGAAAAAATACAGGAATTCCATGCTCTGTATCGATGACACTTTTAGAAACTTTGGTAGGAGCGAAGTTATTATGCACTTAGAATTTTAAAAGCAGCTATTGTTAGGTGGAAATGGCTCCCGCCGATGAGGAGAAAACGGCATTTATCATAGAGACTGGACTGGGACTGTTACAATCTAGATTCTCATGGAGAATGCGCTAAGGGGCTTGTTCTCCAAAACGTGTTTAGTGTATCAGGATGACTAAATGTAGTTAGGTTGAAGAGCACTTCAGGATCCTTTTGGAAGACTGGCAAACCTGATGCTCAACATCAAAAACTATCACTTTTTCCAAACTACTTGGAAATTTTAGTCAGTAACGAAGATGTTCCGGTTGATTCTGAGAACGTTCAGGCAGTTGAGCAGTTCATTTCAGGTCGGTTTCTCAAGACAAGTATCACCTAAGAAGCACGTATGACTGCAGGTACGTGAGGATGTTCGGCAGTCACAAATGAGAGCAACGTTAGTATTGGAGTGTTGTCTCAAGAACGATTGCTTGGGTAGTTCAGTAGAGGTCTCTCAGATCCGGAGAAAAACTACTGTAAGACCAGTAGATAGCTTCTTGTTGTTCAGAATGCGGTGGAGCACTTTCTAAAGTACCTTTATGATAGAAACGTAACATGTAGCACTAAAATGGCTCTTGAAATTGAAGAATCCTGAAGGACAAGTGGATATATGGATCGAAAGACAGAAGTATTATTTTGATATTGAGCACCGAGTAAGACTCAACCATCGAAATGCAGATGCACTGCAAGTCTCTCTGGAATTTTCGAGGAGGGTGGTTTACATATTATTCAGGAAGAGGGTGGTGACAGCAGTCAGTTAGTCTTCAAACGTCGAACAATTAAGAACCAGGAGATGTGTATATAAATTAACATAGAAGTTGTTGTGTTATTAGTAGAAATTAGTCAGTGATTTAACAATGATACAATAGTATTAATTACTCGTACTAAGTTGTTTCTTGGATTTTGAAATGATAGATTGTAACAGGTTGACATTCAATCTGTAGCTGTACAATTCACATTTATTTCTGCTGCGCCTTATATTTCTCGTGTTGAAATAATAGTTATCAGTTTTGCATATGAAACATGAGTATATATATGAAATTCAAATAAACATAAAATTAATGAAATACAGTAATAAAGCAACAACACTCGCTACAAAAATGAAATGGAATCATTAAATAGCAATTACTCTTCGTTCTTACCACACATATCTAATGTTTTCAAACAAAACTTGTCTGATTTGATATAGAAAACTGAATGTACTGCAAATTTGATGCTGACAAGAACTTACCTCTAGCTCAACAGAAGCTGTGATGTTTCCAGGACTAACTTTAATCTGATCAGGTGTAAGTGCTGGAAAAACAAAACACATATTTATGGATAATTTGCCTGATTTACATGGTTATACCTAACTCCTCCATTGGAAAATAACAAATATAATAACATGGAAATAGTTTGGATACCGTTTGAAAGTTTATAATACGGATATAATGGATATCGTAATAGCTTTCACTATTAATATATTTTTAATGTCTACCAAATAATGAAATATGTCAGTATTGCAGTACGTAAATGAGCAAATCTAGTAGTAGTATGTGGGTTGTCTGGTGGTATAATTATATTTTCCATAGCTCCCCATTTACAACCACGAATTTGAAAATATCCTAGAATCTTACATCGAGCTATGTATACACAAAAATATAGTAAATCAGAATAGTTAATTTGATTTTGTGAACAGTTCTTAGTAATTCAGATAATATTATTATATATGGTATAGTTTTGGTAGAGAATGGCATTTGTATTTGAGTTATAGATAGAAAAACAAGTCAGATATTGGAAATTGGCAAATACACTTGAACACCATTGCGAAGACAGAAATATCTATAAAATTTGTATTATCAGAATTGTGTGCAAAACCACACATATTCGAAGAAATTTCCTCTGACGAACAAAGCAGATAAATGAACATTTTATTATAAGAAATCTAATATATAAAGTGAACCATCTGAGTGGTAAGCTCGTCATGGAAAAATTTGTGAGTTCCTATACTACACAATAAAGTTTACAAATATAAAAACAATGTCATACAATGTACCCATATAAAATAATAATTTCTTTCCGAATATTTAGTTGTCTAACTCAGTCTATTTAAGTTTGGATTAAGAACAGTTCTAATTGATGTTCTCCAAAGCTACAAATACACCTGAGTTTTTCAGGTTCTCCAGATGTCGTCATTGTTTGTATTTTGATCTTGAATAGGCAGGTACTCCTGAATACTAGGCAGTTTTGATATGAAGCTCTATAAAAATTCAACCAAAAAATATGATTTGAATTTTCCTAAATAGTCTAGGTATTCCCTCAATTTCCATCAATGAACAAATTTAGGGATTTTATTTACATCACACAACATTGAACCTGTACCACCCAGAAATGTTTCATTCAATATCTAGTTGAAAACTACGTGAATCGAAAGGAATTGTTGGACATTATATTTTTGAACGAAAATCGTTATCCGTGCACTGTGGGAAGTATCAAACTGACTATATTTTTTTGATACGGAACGTTTTTAACGATAAACAAAGTCACGTGTTTGCACACACTCACCATTGCACTTTGTTTTGCAGGTGGTCTTTGGCACTAGTTTCTCAATCTTGGGATCAATTGTGGACTCATTTGGCCTAGATGGATCGGCAATCAAAACTCTGATGGAATATTCAGTATCTGACTTTAAATCTGTTATGATGAATAGATCCCTGTTGGTTATGTATTTTAGAGTCTTCCGAGTAGAATAAGCATTGCTCTCCTGAAAGTTGAGTTAGGAGCGAATAACATCAAAAATATTTGGCCACCTTTCCACGCCAATAGGCGCGAGGTAGTACTACGTTTCATACCAAATCTTTATGGTTGCGATAAAGCTACACAATGTAATAGATGAGTTCAAAGGACTTATGCCTAAGAACATGATGTTTACTCCAGCTATTTGAAGATGACGTGTCCGTCCAGCAGGTAACAAACATCCATTTTACTTTCAGTGATCTTTTATACTGCGCTTTAGTCACATTTACATCGCCGCTGTGGTTGCCCCAATGCATGGCTTTGAAAAAGAAAACTTTTCCTCTGGAAGACATCTCAACTACTTTCGTTCTCTCTTCACCTTCCACTACTTATAGGAACACTTTTCTTGAAAATTTCAACCACAATAATAATCAAAATAATATTATGTAAGTGACTAGAATGTTTAAAATTTCTTCTGCAGATTTATAAATATTATCCATTACATACCCTATATTGTAAAATATATCCTTCTGATCTGCTGCTCTTATTATATTCACCGACAATTTCTTCGTTTCTTAATTTGAAGGAACAGGAGCTTGCTGTTTCTCCTACACGTACTGGTGGATATTTCAAATATGGCCGCGACACTGCAATTGGAAACGCTAGTTGATAAATTAAAAAAAAAAGAATATTCCTATTCATTTTCAATTCATTAATTTCATGGTGTAATGATTAGTTTGGTTGTTTTATTAAATGTTGAGCTACATATACTATCTAGTGTACTCAACGTGTACTGAGAAGCAGCAAAAAATATAGAATCTATACCTGTACTAATTTAGAAAAAACATATCTGTTCATAAACTGACGTTAATTATTCAATTTCTGAGAAAAAAATCTTCTGACCGAAGCTGCACGTGACAAATGTGAGAGCAAGGTGTTTCGTGAAACTTAATAGGTCAGTGAATTCTGCAGTGTCAAAATATTTTTTGAATATCTGGCATGGATTTTCATGGACATCATATGATGAGTTTAGATTTCTTAATCCATTTTTGCAAAATGACGAAAATGCTGAAAGTTGAGGCTCCTTTTTTTAGGGAACCGATTTTCTTAATAATAATAAGCCATTCACTAAAACCCTGTATTGCTCTCCAATTCTTAAGCTCAGTATTTTGCATGGTATATAAATGACATATACCAAAAAAATAGCTGTCAAAAGGAGAAACTGATTGATTATAGTGTCACGTTGGAATGATTATATATCATGAGCAAAATATTTTAAGACAGAAACGCAGGTTTCAAGCTTAGTAACAAGATAATTCGTTAGGTCGTAAGATGAAATAATAGGCAGGCAACTGACGATTTTAAGTCACTACAAAAGTACATATAAAAAGGAAAGTTCTGTCTGACATGGCGTATCATGGACATATGTCTCAGAATTGTGGTATCCCAGCTACCCAACAGGATGTGGTGGATATAACCAGCGATATACCTGAATTGATTTCGGAAATGGGTTAGGGAGCCCTTCAGCCTCCGATCCAGAATAACCGACCTATACGGGTAGATCAGCAGTCACATACGCATCATCCGCTGCAATCATTCTGACATGATAATATTGGCGACGTCTTCAGACATACGTATTGGTAAAGCATGTAAAATAGGAAATGGCAAATAGCACTTCCAAAGTCAAAAAGCTCAGGAGGTAAATACCTAGCTGTTAGATTTCTTGGGAGCTCTTTGACTAAACAATGACAGTGTTCTCGGTCTGACATCAGTACCTGCGAGACTATCAAAGACTCAAATCGACTCTCGACAGTAGCTTCAGATACCAGATATGACTTATCTACTACATCTATTGAGCAAAATATTTGCGTATAAAAATACGTGTTTATAGAATTAGAAGGATTCGAAATCATCTGATTCAAAATATCTTTCAGTTATTCGGCGAAATTCATGTGTTACATTCCAGATCACCTAGCAGCGCAAGAATTACACATAACTTATTCAGAATGTTTCAGCCACTGTTCTCTTGGGTAATTTCAACGTTCATAATACGTACATACTGGCCAAGTAAAATCCAATAAAGCTGGCGAGGGACGCAAAGCAAAAGCTTTCGTGGTTAGCTGCGGCCTGAAACAGATACTCAAAGGACCGGAAAGAATCCCCAATCAACATAGCTTGCTGGCCATTACCTATCAAAGCAGGGCCTAGCAATAAAAATCAGCAAAGTGGGATGATCATAGAGATCATTGTCATTCCCTATGTTTGAGGGATGGTCATTTCAAAAACAACAACAAAGGTATTAAAATTTGTTATGGAAGCCTACTTCACTTAAATTACCAAACGCTCCTCCTAAAACCATGATTTAACCAAACAAAGTTGTAAATATGCAGTAGCGTCGAAAAATAGATGATTTTGTAGGACAAATACAAACACCAAAAATGATCGCAGCTACATAGATTCCAGAAACCACTGTAAATTATCGACAATAGCATAGAGCATCCAATGATTCTCGTATGTTAACTCGTTCAAATGATTTCGGTCTGTAGCCAAACATATCAGCCAGAACATCTGCTATTCATCTACAATACTAGTAATGAGAGACTCTGGACCCCGCTCCACCTCCAAGTATACAGTCATGACTCAAGTTAGGTGCCAACACTGACAAAAAATGCATCCTTCGAAAAATTACTGGTCCAATACATTCCTTATAAAGAAATCACATGTTGGCCTACCAGTGGAACTGAAGGGACGCCTAATACTGGAGTCATCTTCCATCAGTCTGAAGGGGGTTAAGATGTCCTGGCACGATTGTGTTCCCTGCTCTACTAGGTCCATGTGCCAGAAGTTGGGATTTCTTTTCAGCTCCAGGAAATTATATTCACTGGAACCGATACTACAGGTACTATGACTACTATAATACTGCCCGCATCTATGGGGATACTCCCGGAATCAATGCCTGGAGCTTTTGGACTTAATCCAGTGAAGATCAATACGTCTGGTGTACGCGCCTGATATTACGAAGGCTTCATCCTCACCAGGTCGAACATCTAATAGCTTAAACGGGCCTCCTCCAAAAGTCATACTTTTTAATGAATATTCAACAGTGGTTTTCGCTTAAGAAACACAGCTACCCAGGTTTTAATCTAAGTGAAACGACGCACTGGTCTCAGACTAGACGATGAATTTAAGCTTACGATGTTTCCACCGCCTTGCCATCTTTTTTTGGTAAAAATAAATAATAGGAACTTACATTTATCACATTTTGTTCCATGAAACGGTTCATTGCATTCACACTGTCCTGAAATATGATCACAATAATTGTTTATACAGCCTTGGCTACATTGACTTTTGCATCCATGTCCGTATCTGCCCAAAGGGCAACCTGGAAATTATTTCACATAGTTGAGGGTACTTATGGAAGATAATGAATGTATATTCAGAAATGTATCTTGAAGACATTGAATTAAATATAAACGCATTTTGTAGATTTTAGATGCTCTTACTTGGACATCATTCCGATAGAAGTTGTGTGCTTAACACATATAAAACTCTCATTCTTTCAGTGACGCGATTTGACATATGAATCAATATGAACCGAAACGCGTTTACCACATGAGTTTTACATATAAAACTCATTTTCTTTCAGTCGAGCGTTTCGATATATATATATATATATATTTAAATATAGATTGAAATGCGGGCCTGAAAAGAAATATTTTTAATTGTGGAACTAAGGTGCTAAACAGATATTTTTTATCCGAATAGACGTGTTTTTCCATTTGTGTTACACCTTGCCAGAGCCGGGTCGGTTCTCGGACGGGGCATGGTCAAACATCTATATCTATATATATATATATATATATATATATATATATATATATATATATATATATATATATATATATATATATATATATATATATATATATATATATATATATATTTTTTTTTGGTATGGCCCAATTCATAGTCCGTGCTCCGTTTAGTAGTTTTATTTTTGAATCCAGGTGCCATAGGCCCCCTCCTCTAAATTCTGAGAAACCAGCATGGTTTCTACGATACAGGTCGCTATCTTAAATATAAATATATGTTTATTTCAAACACATCACAAACATAGTTATGTAAAAATCGGCAACTCACTGGTTATTTTGAATGGCTACTTTCAAGGCATAAATTCATCAGATTTTCACGTTATTGTTCACAAAAATCTCAATCCAAATAATTTTTCAAGGCTCTGTTTAAATCAAGAGACTTTCATTTGATTGATTTTAGGAAACTTTTATATGTTTCATTCTATATGGAGTGGTTTTAAGGTAATGTTATGAAAACTTGTGTAAATCGAATTCAAAAATTCATAAATAATTTATAATATTCACTATGCCGTATTCTGAGAATCATAAACTTAATGAAGATTTTGTGTAAGCGATAGTAATCTTAATAATCATTATATTATATTTTTCTTTTGAAAATGATAATGAATGAGACTTGTTGTTCGCCGTTCTATTATTAGTTAGTTTTCTTCAACTTTACACGCATATTGTGACTACAAAATACTTGAAAGTTTTCAGACGTTTTATATCCATATCTCAAAAATTATTGAGACTCATTTCCATCGTCAGCAGCTGCTGGTAAAAATGATGAACCCAAAAATATTCAAGCTTTACATACTTTTTTACTTACGTGTACATTTTTTTCTTGGTGGTACTTTGTAATATCCTGCTGAACAGTGACATTCAATAGCATTAGCCACGTATTCACAATAATCCATATTTTCTGGGCAGAAGTCTCCGTAGAAAATACTACACGGCAAACACATGTGACCAAATGTGTTCTCAGGACAGTTTAAATCACCTAAATTGATATTTACCTAATTTACGAAATTCCTTATAAATAATGTAGGAATCCAGGCCATACAATAAAAATAACAAAATAAAGATACGATTGACTTAATCAGTTACTTAACTTAAACTTGATCAGTTATACATTTTTTAATATTTTTTAGAGTAGACAAGCCTACTAATTTTTCTGAAGTGAACTTCCACTTGGTTATGTGGAGTTGACCTACTTAATTCCATTTTTCTATTATTTCAATATATTGACTTATATCGATTACTAAAAGCAGGTATTTTAGAACTACTTGATTAGGCAAGTATCGAAAATAAGGGCTGGCCAGTTATTTGCATTATATAAAGCCGTTCAAAATAGCCTGGGCTCAAACATAAAATTTTGTTTTACTTACTATATACGAGTATACTAGCAGTACTCACCTGCTGTGTCTGTATTATTGAGTATTAATATTCTTCCTTCCTTCATACCCAATTCTTCACAGGGATAATTTGAATGTTTCAAGAAGCGGTATTCTACGGATATCATGTAAATAAGTATTGAGAATATCAAGTGCTTTATGAGTGAAAATACGATTACGTTACTAAAAACATAAATTACAATGAAAAAATGTAGCATCTTTTATGCAGGTGTGAAAATTCATAGCTGGCGTACCGTTGCAACACTATTACATCCTTGAACTGATTTCAAAAAATCCTGTAAAAGATCCTCCGCTTCAATTATAGTCAGCCGTCATCCCGTGACGTAATAAAACGGGAGGGGATGGACCATGTTTATGAAATTATAGGACTTCAGAGAAGTATCATTTTCCTGATATAATGATAAGCAATGTTTTATTCATGACAAAGTTTAATACAAGACCATTCAACCATATAACCCATCTGACTTATAGTCGAATGTTTTTTTTATTTTGAAATATACAATTAAAATATACCATTGGAAGGATGTCAGTAGGAAAGAAGTGAAAGGTAAATTGAGCTACTACAGTAATTTTTCTGTCATGTTATCCAAAATTATTGAGGCCCAGTGTTCATTTTCGTAGCTAGTGCCCGGCCGCGGGGGAAACTAAGAGGGGCGTAAACAAGTCTAGCCTGATGGAGGGGGTGCACCTAAAGGAGGTCCTGAAATGATGGGCTCTGTCAAAGTTTTCAAACTTGCATACGGGTCACGAGGTTTTTTTTCTCTTCAAGTCTTCCCTCGAAGGATCTGCATCAAAGTGGCATTGCTTCAGATCTACAGGTCGCGAAATACATTTTGATCGGAAAAATTAGAACCACCCTGGGCATTAGCTACGGTGCACGTAATTATGCATTTTAAAGCATTGTAAAGCTACTAAGAATAAAGGTGATATGTTTGTGATAACATATAATGAGAAAAGTAAAATGTCCAATGTGCTGAACAGTATGATATTGTAGTTAGCATTTAACGACTTGTAGTAGATATTGAACTTGAAATGGTTTCAAACTATGTTAGATGGCACTGTAATAATTGTATGCAATAATAAAATGCTAACATAAAAAATACAGTGCATTATTCAATTCTGTTTTGAGCTTATCGACAATGTAAACCATAGAGTTAATACAGTATTAACTTTATGACGTAAACACGTTGAATGAATGACCGTCATGTTTCCGTTTTCTGTCAAGAGTTGAGTGAAATAAATTAAATGAGTATAATTAAAATAGGGAAAATAATTAATTCGGGGTTGGGATTGGAGATTTTTTTTATAATAAGGAGAAGAATGTTTATAATCTTTACAACGTCTGGCACCAGTAACCCTACATGGATCTTGGATGTAAATTTTATTGTTCACCCATTTTCCTTCAAAACACAGAAATCATACATTTGAGCTGACAGATTTTCGATGAATTTCAATTATTCCATATAAATTTGTCGTTTAGATTTTTACACATACGGCACTATAAAGCGTAGTTAACCTTTTTCTAAACGAGGTTATTAGTAATTTGATTATTCTGTGATTTGTATATGTCATACGATTAATACATGAATAAAACAATAATAAATAAACAAATTTCGAACGGCGGTATTAACTGAGTATGCATCATAAATAGTCATGAAAGTGATATGGAACTCCTCAAAAATGATGCCCTGTAGCTTGAATATATGCTTTACGTGCAGTGGAATCAATTTAATGGAGATTTTGATTGGATTTTCGAACGATTGATTCACCAGGTAAGTTTTGGAAATATGAAAATTATAAAATTGTGTGAATTTTAAAAATTTTTGAAATATCGAAATAAGAAATTTATTATATTTCAATATTTATAAGGTCGGTTCCAGAAGACGAACAGTTTCAAAATCAGATCCAATTCTTTATTCCTAAGCTGATACCATTAGTACAGCGTCAACCTACATGACGCTATATTTTGTGTTAAACATACTTAATGTGACTTATTGTCGTGTGATAAGTAAATAAACCGTCTATTCAATTGTACATCCGATTCAATTTATATTTCTAGTAGCCCCCAACATCACGTGCAAGTGGTGGAATAACTTTACTAATGTTTCGGCTGTCGTAGCCGACTTTATCACAGATATCTCATCAACCGCTTGTTGTTACAATTAGCTGTCAGTACCGAAACATAAAACGGACCAAAGAGAAAACCACATGATAAGTTTCAGAGGTTAAAATGTAAATCAAATATTCCTATACTTATTTTTTGATTTCTCAATAAAATTAAAGTAAGTAGAAATTTATCTTTCTCATATAAGCAGAGCTAAATAACGAATAAAATATCAGCTCTGTCTCACTGAAGTCTCCCGCTTAGTGAGGTGACGTCTTACCAAAATTGAAAGTTCTCCAATCTTATCACCATCCGTCATTCAATGACAAGTCTAGCATTGCGTGGCTGGATTTGATATTTCTGTCAACCGCGTCGCTCGTAAGACTGGTCGGAGCGCCATATTTTAGGAAATTTAACGTTAAATCATTTTTTGTTTATTTTTTGACATGTTTTATCAGAAATAGGGTGGCCGGTCAATTGAGCTTCTTTTATATGTTATACTGGATTCTTTGGCGTAGCAACGACAAACACTACAAGTTTCAGCACCAGTCACCAAACCATTTACTTATTTAGTATCTTCAGGGAAAGATAACTTAAAAGGTCATACCTTGTAATTGTCTAGGTACATGTCGTATACTACTCACCGCAATTTTTACCATCGTTTGTTAACTGTCAGAAACAAATGGGACAACAAGTGTTTGATACTTCATCAGAAACATTACAAGTTATCATGATCAAATTCTGTTGATATTATATATTTCAGCCAAAATGGTAATGAGCTGAGTTCATAGAATTTGTTGGATTTGATATACTAGCGAGGTCACCCTAGGACAGAACATCTGGGGCCGGGAAATACTTTCGATAAGGAGGTTTTTTTGCTCTATTGGTTTTTCGTGCTTTGGGAATTGAGGTTTTATTTTATTTCTCAGGATTTTCAGGGGGGGGGGGGTATTAATGTCCAAAGGGCGGAAAATGATTCCAATACAGACGTTTTTTTGCTCATCAGGGTTGGCACGGGAAGGGAGATATCCACAAGGGCGTAAATTACCTAAGTTGCCCTAGGCGCCATAGTCCCTAGCTATGACACTGAGGTCATCTTGTTCTGAACTCTCACGTGGCTACTTACCCGGTTCATGGCACACTCTTATGTCGTCGATTGCCCAGAATTTATTTGTTGAACTTAAATCATCGTAACTTGCCGTGATAGTCATTAGTAGATACATGTAGTCATTGATATTATTTTTGAAGATTTTTACTTCTTGCCAAGTATCGACCTAAAATATGTTGATCACAGCTCAGCCGAAAGTACAAAACACATGCAATGGTAATAGTAACTCATATATATATATGATAATACTAAATTTATCTACTCACTTGAAACGTAAGGCTTCGTTTGTGAACCATTTTGGATGCATATTCGAAATAAATCTCCAGCTTGCATGCTTTACACATTGCAACGAACATAGAGACGCACAATTGCCTTCCTAGAATGCTTATGTAATGGCTGGAAGTACCTCCGCTCGAACTGAATAAATAGCTATCTGAAACATATATCGTATATCTATCTATCTATCTACCTCTGTCTATTTACACAATGTGTATCATGTTATTCAACCCTTTCAAAACTCTTTGAGAATTTTGTTCATCAACGCCACCATTGTAAGAGTCTTGTATAATGGGTATGGAGGAGAAGAAGTAAATGTTTGCTAGGTCTGATTGTTATTGGTTCACATATCAGCCTTTGAAACAGGGGGTAACATGGCTAGGCTGGCCAGTCTGGTACAACAACAATACCCATATCATCTGTTATCTTATTTAAATCTCGACTCGAACTATATATTATGGAAAAAGGTGGAAATTTATGAAAAAATAAGTATATTCCACTGAATTGCTAATGCATTAATATATGTCGAGTCTGGATCAGAACCCCATGAAGCATAGGCTGTACACTTAGAATTTAGTCTGGAAGCAAAAATTCCGTTATATTCCTAAATATTCTATCGTCTAGTTCGTATTCGGTCTCAATTGCGACGGATCTTGATTCTCGGCGTAAGCATTATCACTGGATGATATGTACGACGCAAAAGTAGTAATATTCTGCGATAAACACCAATACCAATTTTTCCTAGTAATATTATTGCAAGGGCGTATTTAGACCACGGTCTTGAGGGGACGGTAGAATGGCATGAAGTTTGTTTACGCTTTCACAATTTTTGTAAAGCCTAAGATAACAGTAATATAATAAAGAATGAGAAGCTAACAGCAAGTGAAACAGTGGAGTCTGAGCTCTGAGTCGCCACAATAGAGGCATCGTGACGTTTTTTCAAATGAGATTTATGGGGTCGAAATTAACCGGCAAGAGACCTTGTAACGACGATGCGTTGAATGAGATTAACTGGCTGAGAAACCTGTCCAGCGATAACTGAGAAGTAAAAAAAAATTAAAAGTAAATATCATTTTTGAGAACAGGCTTTTATTTAAATGCGCTAAAAAGAATAAAATGAACTTTCCCAAAACTTTTACTATCAACTTATAACGTCATTACACAATTCATATGATATAAAAGCTTGTCGCAAGATTACCTACTGTGTAGATACATAACAACAAGTAAATTAAATAACTCGATGTGATTGAATTCAATTTTAAAAATTTTCAAACCAAGTAAATACGAGTACTTAAATCCCGCGAAAAGGATGAAAAAGTTTATTTTATTTTTTTGCGCATTTGAATAAAAGTTTGTTTTGAAAAAGTTTTTTTACCCTCTATTTATTATATCAGATACATAGATAGTAGTATAACGACTGCTAATAAGTTGAATCTATTGTTTTCCTTTCTTCCTGATCAAGCAATCACAACGAAATGTTAGGAGGATAACGGTTCTTAGGCTCATCTCTCAATATTAGCACTGGCGATCTTAACATGTATTGTATGTACTTTCATCTAGAATGATCTCCTTCTGAGTCAGAAGAACAGCCACTAGACGATGACTGAATGGCATTTTTGATGCGTTCTAATTCCTGGAGAATGTCATCCTATCTTCCTTCTAATATTTAGCCCGTCTCGTTGCGTTTTTGGCATGAAACCAAAAAATTACACAAACAACAACAATAACACGAAAAATGTCGTATTTGAGTCTGATTCACACACTCGATGTTTACCCAGCAGGTACAAATAACGAAGTGAGGAATGCTGGGTAGGTTTATCTAAAAACGGACAAATTTTTTGCTTTGAAATTGTACCGGTAGGTATGAGTCAACGATTACTACAATCTGTCATTACCGATGAAGAAAAGCGAAATAAAATTCTTATTTGAAAGCATATAGTGATTTTGATACTTATTTATTCCAAATATATCATTTGAAGTGGAACTAATGAATAAAACCAGAGATGGAAACTCTTATAAGAGAAGTATTTCACGAACTGCGGTAAACTATTTTGAAGAAAGCTAAATTTAAATAAATGTCGGAATCCCTACCAGCGAAGCTCTCTAGAAATTGAAAATTTCCTTAAATGACAAAATATATTTAAAACTACCTCAATACGATAATGTAGTAATACCAAATTTATCCTATTCCGGAATGAACACCACTGCCCAAAGCGACACCTTAATTTACAAACAAACCAATTCTGAAATTAACATAACAGGGACACCTCCTAAGTCTCTTAGCAAAGAACATAGATGTGTGAAATAAATCTAAGCAACACAAAGCGCTTTTAAGCTTAAGAAAATTGAATAGAATTAAAATAAAATTTCCATTTCTTAAGAGCTTGACAGGCACTATCTTCAAAAATAATAATAATACATTATTGTTAGTCACATGTGTTGTGGATACATAAGAAGTTCAAGTATGTGCAGACCCATAGCTTGTAAGAATATAATTGATTGAGTTGAGAATAAATGATGTAACTATTTATTTTGCTAATTTCAGGTTAATGATCCTAAAGGATTTAATTTTAGGCCCATAAAAGCCTCTTAACTCACAGCGATGAATCTTCCAAAGCCCTTGTTGGTTATAACTGCTGACGAACATATGTTTAGGTTTGAATTCTCCATCTTCCAGTTCCAGATATGGTTCATTTGTCTGACCTTTAAACACCTTCAAGGTATTTTGATTCCTCTCGATCAAAAAATGTTTCCAGGATAGTTCATTCACGTCACCCAAATGCGAGCTGCCCTGGAAAAATACTTCCTAAAACATTTTTCATAAAAGATCTGACGTTTAGGGTGTTGTGAATATGCAAATTAGAGATTACGCAGGCATGCACTACAAAACAGTGAACACTTTGTAACGGTTGTATATGATGTCAAACAAAATAAATGTTTTTTTTTCTCAAAAATAGCTGATTGTATAAGTAGTGAGGTCTGGTTTGCTTTTATGAGAAATGTTATCTTGTCAAATTGTTTCACCCCATGCAAATCCAACCTAAACGTCCCCATCGTGTGGTGTGGGCAACAGATTACTACTCATCAGGTTAACTGACGGACATGAGTAGCAATCCGGATAATCGGTAGAGAGTTGTATCACGTGTGACAATGGCTTTCTGCCGAGACATGCGCATCATAACTCCCACCAGGGCTGCGGACGGCCTAGCATGGATAGGCATGTCCTGGACATGTATTTTAGTTATGCTACTTTAGCTACCCAATAGGACGTAGTGGGTACAGCCAGCGACATCTCCCAGCTAATCCTGGAAATGGGTTGGGGAACCCTTCTGCCTCCAGGGCGAGATGCGCAGTCACTTACGCAGTCCGGTGCAATTACTCTGAAATCAGATTATTGGCGACGCCAAGTGGCCTCACGGGTTACGTTCTGTCGCTAGATCGATGTACCAGATTTTTCTAAAGTGATTAAAAAAAATCCGGAGGTAAATACCTGACCGTTTGGATTTACGAGTATCAGGTGGCCCTAGGAGTACTGAGTGACACTCGTTTATCTAAACGTGCTAAAAACGGCACACGCCCTCTGCAGCAGCTCCGCTCGGACGACAAGCCGCAACGCCAATGGAGCATATTCGGGATCGACTAAACGAATGATTATGGTCTCGCCTCAAACATAAACTCTGTCCATCAATATCTGCAGGCTGAATAGCCACATATTCTGACATTGTCAGAAAACCCAAGACGTCTGTAATGGATTATTGCCTCAAAAATCCCAATTCAGACTCATATGGTGTATGCGTATACATATGTCAAATTTCTCTGTCATTATTGCTACTCGGTGGTCTGTAAATGCAGCAAATGCCAAGAGAGTCCTGTCTTGTAAGCAAGAGGAAGATTTTGAACCTGAAGGACTTGAGATTATCTGGCTCAAAGTATCTTTCAACAAGTTGTTCAAATCCATTTGCTGCATTTACAGGACATCGAGTAACAATAATTACAGAGAACTTTTCGAGAATCGTTCAGTCACTACAGGTAAACATAACCTAATTTAGAAATCACCTTTTGGATGACATTCACAAAATGTATTTGCCAGAACATTCCAACAGAACAGACGAGGAGAGACGCGAAGCTAAACCCTTCGCTATCAGTTGTGGCTTGGGACAGATAACCAGTGAACAAACAAGAACTCCCGATCGTTATGGAAACTTTGCTAGCCTGCTAGACCTGCATGTCACACCAAATTCCGCCATCTATATAGTATCCTCTGTAAAATTTCATCACTAGAACAACGTACTAGAGTATTACAAATCAGCAAAGTGAAATGAAATTGTCATGGAATGAGGTCTCTTTCAAGTTCAGTGATCCGTCAGCTTGTGACCAAAAGATAACTGGAGGATTAAGATCGGGTATGGAACTCTACTTGCCTCACGTTGATGAATTGCCATTCAAAAACAAACCTCGGTTTAACAGAAAGTGCAGTGCTGCAGTTACTGCAAAAAAAACAGCGTTTTCCTTCCAGGTGATCTGGTTGTAATTCCAATTTGGTTCTCAGCTGGTCCAAAGATGTTTCAAATGTATAGTTTTCTGTGTTCTAGGCATTATCAAGAAGGTACTCATGTAGCCAACTCACTAACACTGCGTTCTCACCACTAGTAGTTAGTAGAACCTTTAAAGAGGACCTCACGAACATGGTTTTGGAAGACTTCAACAGAAAAACCTGATGCTCAACCTCAAGATATAACAGTTGTTCCAGACCAAAGTCAAATACTTGGGACATGTAATGAGTAGCATAGTCGTTACCTTTGATCCTGAGAAAGTTCAGCCAGTACAACAGTGGATGGTTTCTGAAGACAAGCATCAAGAAGCTCCCTAGGATTGTGCACGTATGATAGCAGGTACAGGAGAATGTTCGGAGACATAGCAAAACCACTTACGTCTAACAGGAGAAAGATGTGCATTTTGTTGGGACAAAAATTGTCAATCCGCTTTCGAAGTCCTGAGAGATAAACCAATCACGACTCCTGTTTTGAGATATCCGTTTCCGCATGGACAGATTGTTCTCGACAGAGATTTTTAGCAACATTATAGCGGTGTTGTCTCAAGGATAAAGCGGACAAGAGCGAGTACTTAGGCATTTCAGCTAAGTTCTCTCCTAGCCGGAGAGGAACTACTGTGTTGCCAGAAGTGCTAGGTAGATCGAAAAACTTCAGGAGGATAATTTTTATATTTTGCATCCATTGGAATGCAAACGCGCTATCGAGAAAACCATGCTCACCAGAGTGCTCGCATTGCAGTAAGATTATGGAAAAAAAATCTGAGACAGAAGATGGACGACATCAACGCAAGTAAAGCTGGATACAACAAAGGTGATTTTGAGTGGCTCTAAAATACGCAGAGGAAATGAGGATTCTCGCCCAAGCTTGGGAAGGACCCTGCCTGTCAAGAAATGGATCAACGACCTCACCTATCGCATCTGCAAGTCTCTCCATGGAAAGGAGAAGAACTCATGGTGACATTTGGTGTTTCCATAGTAGTGCAGGGGCACCGGCTCAGCATTCCAGAAGAATATTCTTTGGCAGACAGCATCTCAGTAAGTTTAGATGAGCGGAAGGGCATCGCCAGAATCTTCCAGAAAAAAAATTGATCGACGCCAGAGCCTGAAGGCTGAAGTACCATCAAAGAGAAACACATTGGTCATCAAGCACTCGAACCGTACTACAGCCTATGGAGAGCGCTTGCCATTTGAAACACCAGGCCCTTGAACAAGGCGCCAAGAAAGTGGCCGTGCCCAACTTCATTACATTCGCGATGGTTTAGATTGGAGAAGGGTCAGAAACATTTGTGAGGTAATTCTTAGAGATTCAAACATAGAGATTTTAGTGTGCCGCTCCAACCAAAAGGCCAACCAAGCTCCGGTGGAGAGGATAGTCGCATGCTATTTCAACAAGGTGTCTCTTTGCCAGAATGTAGCTAGCTACCGCTACGTCCGTGGTAAGGGGGCAGTGTAACGAGATCAGCCGTAGCAGCTAGAAACATATCGTCTTGTATGTCTGTAGAACATCTAGAATTTTTTTATATATTGGAACATCGCGCTGTGACACCAGTTTGTCAGTCTTCAGGTGTCGAGCAGGTTATAATTCAGCGTATAAGTTGTGTTATTAGTTGAAATAAATTAGTGTTATAAGAACGTTACAGGTGGTGTTATCCCAAGTTCACTCAAATAAGAAGCGCGACTCCGTTTCCAAATATACTTTCTAAAAAGATGCCTCAGTTCATTTTCATACATGTATAGCTTTGACATGATCTATTTGAAATGTACCACATATTGTATTTTGCTATAGTATTTGTAGTATTATTTGGAGCTTGCAATGTGGATATTTCAGTAATACTGTTTTGTAATTCCATTGTCGAGATTTCCGCGTTTCACTACGTTTCAATTGCTATGATATCCTCAACCATCTGCTGCTTCCATATGCTCCTCCGTCGGCGTCGTCACACTTCACCCCATTGCGTCTAATCTCTGACTGATAACCGCCAGTACCGGCCATCGTGGTGAATCATGCCACTCGCCGGAAGATGAGTAAGTGACACAGAATCATAATTGTTTATTTGAAGCATATCGATGTTGTTTATCATCGGCCATCAAATTGGCCTGATTTCCACACTGGGTGTGCTGTAATCATTGTTGTTTTATCAATGAAAGCTGCCTTCTTAAGCTTTCGGCAATCATGTTAATGACCTTGAAGTCGTCGCCAGCAATTTTGTGGTGTTCTCACCATGCATGGATCTGTTATGTGATTGCTTGATTGCAAATTCTCGACGTACGGAAACATCAGCAAATGTGGGAATGTCCGAGGCGATAGGAAGGATAGGGTAACGATATATGAACAACATATTCAACAAATACCATCCTGCGCAGTATCCTTACAAGGACGAAGATCATGAAAGCAAGGAAGGGATCTACCTGGGGCGTTTTGAGTGTTAGAGCATATATGTAAGAGAGATAAAAAGACCCCTGTAAGTGAGAATTACAGAACATCGAATCAACACACAGAGAGCTGAAATCATGAAATATGGGATAGCGGATCATGCATGGACCAAGCACCACAGAATTACTTGGTACGACGCCAAGGTATCGCCGAAATTTCAAGGAGGAAGCTTTCATTACTAGCAACGACAATGATGATTCTGCGGTATTTCCTCATCCTTCGCCGGATGACATGAATCACCGCGATCGGCGGCACTGCCGTATACCTGTCGAAAGTCTGACGCCGATGGGGAAAATATCGCAGCATCATAACAAACGTTCGATCCTTTCACCTGAAGACGTTTGAGGATACTATATCAATCGAAACGTTGTGAGACGCTTGAGTCTTCAAGAAAATGAAGGTGCGAAACAGGACTATTTGGAGTATGATACGACATCTAGTTCGGGTTTTTTTAAAAATGTAAAAATAAATGCCAGTGGAATGATTTGGTTATTACTGTTAAAAGTGAAAGAATGCGTTATTTTGACGATTAATTAATACTAAATGATCTATTAATGATATTTTCCATTGACTGGAAAAGAATGGGAAAAACAAAAAGGTTCGCACTTGTTAAAATATATGAGCCCTCTGGATAACGTTTAACGTGTATTGCATAAAATAAAAATCTTAAAAACAAAATCGCCTATATATGAAAAATAAAGAAGATAAGAAGATGATCAAACATTGGCTCTTGTGGAGCTACAAATATAGTATTCGCAGTTCATTGTTGTTATTTGACTTACCTCTTTTTTGGAATGCATTGTTTTACATGGTTCAGAAGGATACTCATCTTCTTTAGTTGGTATCTGTCCTTTCCGGCATTTCCTAATGCCAGCCGTTTTTCCTCCATTAGAGCCAATCATGATCCAATAACAATTTGCATCTGAAGGTGCTTCGGGTCGATCACCATCACACAAAAATATGTGTGACTCCTTTTTTATCCTGACAGAGAACGGTATTCGGAATTCATTAGGTGGAGCAATGGTCAAAATATTGACATACTGTTTGTATCCATAAATTGTTGCTTCGGACTTGTTCCATGGAAAATCTGGAACAAAAATGATGCTTGTGTCAAAATAAATAACAATACTTTTTCGCAAGTATATTAAAGATTCTTTACCACATTTTGCTTCAATTGGGATGAAACTTGATTAAACTACCAGTGGCCTAACCTCAACTAACTTTTTTGTAATATGTATATTATTTTTCGGATTAATCAACTAAGAAAACAACTTTATATCCCCAATTTTTTGATTTTTTGAGATAAATAAATAGAATCCACCTAATTGCATATCCTTGGACGGCACAAGAAACATGGGGAGAAAGAGGATATAATCAAGGGTTTTCGTAAAAAACGATTGCGGTATTTCATGAATAACTTGACAGTTGTCAACTTTTTTTGAAGCTCTATTATTATGTAAGTTTTATAAAAAAAAGATTGGTAACTATTATTTTGTTTTTGGTCAAATGTGGTTCAGTTTGCCAACACTGATCGTACCATTACAGAATACCGGATGACAAGCGTTGATGTTTTAAAACTGCCTGTTAAGGAAAGTCTTGCATGGAGACGTAAAAAAGATCATTTGTTAGCCATTACACGCTGTCTTTTTTTTAAAATTTTGTTCTACAGTATTAGTTTACATTAGCCATTCTAAAAAAAAACTTAATATTTATCATGTAAACTGAATCAATAAAAATGAGAAAAAAATAACTCAAAAATTACAATCTAATATTAGAAACAAGTTCATAACAACTATCAAGTTGTTTACTAAACGCTGTAATCGTTTTCCTAGTCAACCGATGATTATTTCCTCTTAGATTCGACTTTTTTTTGAAAACTAAGCATAATACAAAGAAGTTAAAAAGACAAGCATTTTCATTTTTATCACTCAAAAATATATAAATATTATAAAAGTCAGTGACATACATTTTTACCAAAAATATTAGTTGAGATTCAGTTCAGGATGCCATTGGACTTGATAAATGTGATCAAGTTAGTGCTTGAATTAGCCCTTTAACATTGCCTAGTTCCAACAAAATTTTGTGAAGGATCTTTAACATATTTTAGAAAAGCATTTGAAATAAAGTTTACAACCCTTGTTTTGAGCACTAAGCATTTGGGGGCCCATGTTTATATGAACATTCAAATCTAGGATTAGTATATCATAATATTCCAAATATAATGATTGATTGTTGAAAATAAGTTCATTAGTGTAGCACAAACTAGAAAAACATAAAACACACTTCTTGTAGGAAATGTTACCATCCAGTTTAAAATTCAGTTAAAACACATCTTCCACAACTAGTTGTTGTTATGTTATTTAATATATTTCAGATTCATTAAGTTCAAACAAGAATTTAACAAAATATTAATATTGAAGTCAAAACGTGTAATATCTTATACATCGTATTATTGAAGCTTAATCGAAAGATGAACAATGAAATTTAAATGGAATGCAAAATAATTACAGTTGCATATTGACACAACTTCCATCTTAATCTTGCATTGTTCCATATTTTAGTTTCAGCTCATGAGTCACGTTGAAACTAGTTCACTACTGATGTGCTGATAGTTGTAGTAATTTTTGAAGATATTGGAAATGATGGTAACTCTTAAGGATTTTTCAATTTATGAGATTTAATGTTTGTCTATATTTTTTAAACATAATTCTGTCTATCAACAGTTATTACTTGATACCATTTTTGTCTAGCAAAAAACGTACAGCCTATTATATAACTGATGGAATATCATGTTTCTGCGGCTGTCAACTGGGATCAAGGTCTGCATCTCTTCATGTGAAGCATAAAACAAGCATGAGTGTATATTGGAGGATATTCACATACCTTCCCACCTTCTGTCAGTGATAATGTTCTGCGGTACTGGGCTATCCATAGAATTAACTATACGCCAATTATCATTTATTAATTCTCTACAAGAGCTTTTTGATTCAAAGTTGCAGTTGCTAATTGTAGGAGAATCCGGCTGGTAAGCAGATGTTTCTAAAAGAATTAAAAGGCACTGTTACGTTCTATTTTATTCTAGTCTGTTATATGCTATGCTATTCTTTCTTATTCTAGCATATATTATTCCTTTTTATCCTATTTGTATTTGTATAATTTTTTTTAAAGTTACAAAGTTTATTATGAATGTACTCAAATATAAATATATGAATTGTTATAAAATTATAATAACCTACCTGTGTGAACATGTTTGACGTTTTCAATTTGCGCATTTATAGAAATTGCAGATGATCCGTTCGTGATGCAGAAATTTTTGGCGTAGACGAATACCGCTTGCTGATTAATTGCTGCAGTGAATTGGAAACTAATGATCCAGGTATATAAAACACTGCAATTTGATAATAATTATATAGGATAAGTCAGAAATAACTGAGTCAATCACTAAATTTAATTTCAGTTTCAGTTGAAATTATGGAGAAAATTACATTTCTGTTAATAGACTGATAGAAAAAACAAAGAACATTCGCCAAGGAACTTAAGCAGTTTTATTTGAATTGTTATCATATTTGATAGGTCGTCCACTTTCTCAAGGAACATACATCTAGGTATAAAAATATTTACGACAGCAAAAAACCAGAAGGTAAGCATTTTTGTAAATAATATATATAAATATTTGTGTGACATGGCTACTATTCGAATCTTAAAAAAAATATGCTTGCTAAAAGATCACCTTTATCCAAAATTTATTATAAATGTCTGAGAATGCAATCAGATTCTGCCATTTAAATATAAGTAGTGTTTAATAAATAATTTATCTATCTGTTTTGCGAACTACCTATTTATATTTTCGTCACAAGAATTGGAAAAGACATTATTCGTTTTGGATAGTTAGTCGTTCTTGGTAGATATATCTAGTAATTTTAGCAAAAACTTACACTTTCATCAATCCCATAATGTTCACTAGCTGAGTAAAAAAGAAAGAATATGCAAATACTATCGCGGTATCATTCAAACAGTATACAGGCCATGATACATTTCCTGAGAGATAAATATTTAGATAATTTGATCGCGGTTTGAAACTGTGAATCATGGTTTCTATCACTGTTACCATTTTCCTGTTCATTCATTAGCGCACATGATTAAGAGTGAAGAATGTAAGGAGATAGCACATAAAGAGAAGAAGCATGGAAAATAATCACGTTTCCCATTCCTAGACCAGGAGTCACCAAATGGCGAACTGCGGTTCGGATCGGGATCGCCGACCTATCCTGTGCAGACCTTAAGTAAACAGTACATAGTACAACATATAAGAAAACTAATTTTGCAGATAAAATAATTGTGTATTTAACACACAGTTTAACAAAAAATAATTTCATGAACTCACCTAAGTGTCGCCCTCTATGGGGTGCCCATTGACATCTTACGAAACCAACGGTCACAACACCTGGACTGCCTTGAAGCGGCAACAGATGTCCATTAAGACATCTGTCAACAAGAGCGACATCTCTTGTTCTTCATAAATACTTTTACGATGTACCGTTATCTCGACTCATTCATATCAGAAGCTAACAACTGATATTAAGTGTATGCCCTCAACAATGCATTAGACCTGCTATAGACATGCATGGTTCGTCTTCAGCCTAGACTCGTCAGTATAGCCTGGCGGTCTAAGTCTAAGTGACAAGTGTAGAGAGCAATCGGGTGTTATATACGTAACCTAGTAAAGGGTATGATATCAATATGAACTCATCTAAGTGTCGCCCTCTATGGGGACGCCCATTGACATCTTACGAAACCAACGGTCCTAACACCTGGACTGCCTTAATGGACATCTGTTGCCGCTTCAAGGCACTCCAGGTGTTAGGACCGTTGGTTTCGTAATATATCAATTGGCGTTCCCATAGAGGGCGACACTTAGGTGAGTTTATGTTGCTATCATTAACTTTTACTGGGTTACGTATACCCGAGTGACGTGTCGATTTATACACCAAATGAAACTAATTGGTGATCCCTGCCCTAGATCGTCGTTGAGACGATGCCTCTTTCTATATAATATTATCGCTACTACTTATTAACCCACTTCGAATCAATTTCGGGACTCTGTACTACTTGTGATTCAAAAATTAAAAAAAAACAAAAAACTTTTGGAATGTGTGGGAAAGTATAGATCAAAACTCAAATTACAAGTTGCAAATACAAAAATAGAATGAAAACATATTGGATACCTAGTAACTATCACCGCTGCTGCTATAGATATTGGTGTAATTTCACAAAAGTGTCAACTCTTATCAGATCCCCATCATTAATTGACATTCTGTTTGTTATACTAAACTCTACTGTAGCATGCGACTTTTTTGTTAGGATTGTTGTTTGAGTCTTATGTGCGTTAAACTAAAACTCCATTTGTATATCGTCATTCCACAATGTCTCAATTAATATGAACCCTGCCCTCGTCGAAGTAAGGTCTCTCAAGATGGTAGTGGTTTGCAGGAAATAAGGGAGCTATCATATGAAAGATTGGTTGTCATTTCCAAAAGTTCGCTGATGTACAGCAAGAAAAGCGTTAGAGATAGAGCAGATCCCTGATGAATGACTGTGTAAACATATTGGAAGCATATACAACCATCGCCACAAATAAGAAGTCCCTGGGGAAACTATGCAACCATTGGCTCAAACCCGGTGGCAGCCCATAGGCAGCAAATTTGATCGGAAAAAAATTGCTGGTATTTGGTCTGGACCACTAGCTTTACTGGAGTTCAGTTTTTTTATAATACTTTATAACTGTCTGTGTTGAAACCTAATATCCGGCATTTTTGAGTCCACCCGGACTACTCTAGGAATGATGGTTGAACCAAGTTTTGTTTTTGGAAGATCGCTTGTCACCAAGAGGAATCTAGGCTTCTATGCCTGATATATCACGTTTGTTATTTTTCCCACAGGCTGACGGGTCTCTCGACTTGAAACAGACATCATTCCATAGAATAGATTAGTACTAGTTCCTGAGATCATTCCAGTTTACTGATTTGCAGACCAGATTGTTGGTCAAGAGGGTTGAAATGGCATAATGTTTGGATGCTCATAGTGGAGCTGCTCAGGTACTGCATTGGCTCTACAGGTCGGTGATCAGGGCGAGGGTTCAATATGGGTGCTTGGTTTGGTGGACTTGCACTCAAAGAATCACGGTAGTCAGCAATCTGACCAAGATTCAAAGAATGGCAGCGCTAAGGATCACAAGAGCAATGAGAACCACGTCGTCAGAAGCCTCTGGACGTTTGGATCAAGCGAGGCGCCATAGCGGCCTGAGAATGCAGGAAAGGGGTTTGTGGATTGCATCAGCTCCGTTGGTGGGCCACAACAGGATTGAGGAGGCGGCGGAAAGCAACCTCCCAATTTCCTCAGTCAGGGTAGCAAGAGCCAATGAGAGGATAAGATTCGATAGAAGATTCACATTCGCTCTTCAGTGTAGGGAAGAGTCGACAGGGAAGATAAGATTTCCGCCCTACAGCATGGTATGCTATATCGACGGGTCTCGCACAAAAGAGATGGGATCCAGTGGCGCGGAAATGTACCTGGATGGTAGAGGCAAGCTTAGCGCTGAGAACCAACAAGTCAGTTTTTCAGGCGGAAATATTTGCCATCCTAATGGTGGCATATTCGGCAGAAGTACAACAGTGCACGGAGCATGACATCTATATATGCTCCGATAGCCAGGCAGCTTTGAGAGCGGTAGCATCTCCTAGGATCAGATTACTACTGGTCCAGGAATGCAGCGCCGCCCTCCAACGCTTAGCCCAAACCAAGAACGTGACCCTCATGTGGGACTCTGGTCACAGCGGGGTGCCAGGTAACTAGAAAGCATACTGCCTGGTGGGGATGGGAGCAAGGGGCACATACATTGGCCCCGAACCCTTGCTGGGTATTAGCAGAGGCCAGGTCAGTAATGTCTTAGATGCTTGGGTGTATAACGAACTTGCGATAGCATGGTTGAATAGAGATGACTGCAGGCAGTCCAAGAGGTTCATAGCAGGCCCCAACAAACGTAGGCAGCTATGGCTATTGAACCGGAAGAGGGATTCACTCCTCACAGGTCACTGTAGCCTGAACAGGCACATAGGAGTGGTCAAAGACCCAATCTGTCAGAAGTGCTGGGAAGAGGACAAGACACCGTTCCATTTCCTGGGTGAGTGTGCCGTATACAGCGGCCTTAGGGCTGAAGTGTTCGACACAGCAGAGTTTGAGAGGGAAGAGTGCTACTCAGCGGAATAGTCGAATATCATGACCTGTATTAAAAAGGCTAGAAGGTTCAATACTAGGGAGCTACCATGTCTGCCATACTATTAATACTACTATTTCTCAATGGTCAATACTAGGACCAACCTTGTTAAAATTGTTGCACTATTTTCAGGACTTTTCCAAAAAAATTGAAATACCTTGACCTGGAAAGGGGAAACCAATAGAATTCCAATGGTCCATATGCTGTGACCAATGTGGACCTTCGAAACTCTTTCAACGAAGCCTAACTACAAGCCATAATCACAGTTAAATAGCGGCGAAGACTTATTTTGGGCTTCCTTCAAGACAGCAAGATACAGCTGAAAGACAATGATGCCACATTGGATCATTTAGAGAAAGTTCCTGTTCTTGGCTGCTGAAAAAACCGTGACGGTATTGCTAATTCGCTGAAGACAGATTGATAGGGTTTGTTTCATGATTCAGTACAGTAGTCCGTCGATAAAATATGCCGGAATATAGTTACATACTGAGCTGTTTGGGCATCTAAACAAGAGAATTAGGCGAATACCAATGATGACTGTCAAAACTTAGAGTGCGTACTACGCAATCTCAATGGCCGCAGTTGTAATGTACTGTTAACTGCTACAGAAAATGTGTATGTGTGTACACTTACTAGATCCGAATCATGAAGTTGGCAATGAAAATAGGATGAGTCTACTCCATACTTGAAATAAAATCCATGATCTAAACTTCATGAAAACATTAGAGATTCGAAAATATCTGCGAAATCCTGATTTCATTGTAGTAAATGAACACACTGATCTTTTAGACTAAATTTTTATCGATACACTACTATAAGTTTCCATCTATTTGTATTCAATGTTAACTTACTCTTAAAATATCTTAAGGACATTTTGATGACGATGGTTGAGGTTTTGTAGGGGTTTCTGTTAACATTAGTACAAATGCAGTCGCCAAAAAAGATTTTCTTCAAGACAGACAAAAGAAACAAAAAATAAATAATTTAATAGAAGAATAGCTAGACAGGATAAATGGTATGCTAGATTTGAGAGCTCTAGTTTTGTATCCATGATATTTTCTAGTTAGCTAATTTGCAAGTAATCTGGGTAGTATTTGTTAAAAGTCAAATCTGGCAAACCGAAGATGATCAAAATATAAATCGAAACGCGTCACTGAAAGAAAATAGATTTTTATTTGTGAAACTGTGTCTTAAATACACAATCCTTTTATCTGAATTTCATTCTCATAATTGTTCATCAGATAAAGTTCGAACATGAATCGGCAGCTAGATATTTTCAGTGTATGAGTAATGTAAACATAACTTAAAATAATTTTATTACAAAAACATTCTAACAAGAATACAAATTTTTGTCTTCAACGATGAAAGTAGGTATATAAATATCCTTTTTCTTTTACATACTTTTATATATAGTCTAACATTCAATAATATTACAATCACGATTTAGTTATTAGCGAACAATACACTATAACAGTAGTCCTCACATCACTTCAAAGCATGGAACATGTTCATTCAGTATAATTAAAATTAATATGTACAGAAAACACATGTGCATATAGAAATATAGAGAATTTTACTGGAATATAAAGGTTGTAAATCTTCAGATAAATGTACTCTTTTTCAATTTTATGCACCTACTGTAGTTTGACGTTTAGTTACAATGTTTTGGTCTTGAATGAAATAAACACAAGTTATACGAAAACGAGTCAGATATACATTTGTGTTGTATAATGGCGTGGAAACTAAAATCTAAAATTACAGGATTCTGGTGGGTAAGACTTTCAACCTGATATGTATCCAAAAAGACCTCAGATGAGTATAGAATGAAGAATGCGAATAAAATATTGCATTGAACTGTTTGATAAAGTTATTGCAACTAACATATTCAAAAGTTATATAGATAGTTCGATGTTCAATAATATATTTTAAAATATAAGATGAATTGTCATGATTCATGTCTCTCATTTCCGTCATCATTCTGTCCTTCGATCTGGAAATACTATCTCGTTGTTTATCTGAAAGCATTATTCTTGATCGTAAGAACGTTGTTTCAAATTGAAGTTGTGTAACAGGAAAACCAAGTTTTACAAATAAAAGTATGGCAAAGAAATGGTGCGCCGACGAAAATCCGAAACGTCACTAGTTGTTAAACTTGTTAGTAGGAGTGATTAAACACTTTTGTGCGTAGTTATAATCACATCTTTAAGGTAATCTAAATCATAATTGTTGTTGTATGAATCAGTTTTTATGAATTACTGCTGATCAACTTTATATTCTAGTAGAATCTCAAATCGTACATACATAGTGTCCTGGGTAGTCTAAAAGAAATATCAGTAGGGTCAAGGTCAGTGGAAGCATTCAAATATAAATTGAAGCAATTAGGTCTAAGTACAGCTGTTTCATATTGGAGTGATTGAATATGTATTGTGTAATATATCATTTATCGAGTTGCTGAGTCAAAGGATTCTCTTTAGGTGAATCTTGGAAGGAAAGGATATATGTGGGAGCAATACTGCCATGACTACATTTTTAACATAAATACTGAAAATACAGGACTTAGCTGACTGTTTGAAGCATTTATTTGAAATGTCTGTACTTCTTGAATATTGTCCATGGACACCATGCGTATACATTATAGCTAGAGGTTTACATTCTCAATACACACTATAGGATCACACATTAACTGGTTTATGAGATTCAGTGCCGTCTTGCTTCCTTACGTCTGTCTTCTCTGATCCACTTTGCCAACCGGAGTCCATTGTACCGTCGCTATGACAGCCTTGGCCTTGAACCTGAAAAAAAAACACATAGATTCAAATATTCATGCATGATAGGCTAATAAACCGGTAATAAGCTTATCATTAAATTGTATTTGAACCGACTGGATTCATGACGAATACAAACCATTATCTCAACATTCCGTGTCATCACCATCGACTAGGCGGACGCGAGGTGGCGATAAAATATATGAATATATCTCATCAATCAAACGTTATGAAATAAATTCCACAGACATGAATGAAAAATAAAATTCTTATTTGCCCAGCATACATCTTCCTATCATCAGTACAGTAAATTATCCTTTTCCATGATATATTTTTGCTATTTGAATACAGAAAATGGTCACAGTGTTGATTCTTATACTAAGTTCGCCCGTTCAGGATGGGAAGGGTTTGCTTACCACCTTAACTTTCGACGCGACGGCTCTTCCAATTGGGAAACATGAGGAGGTTAGATGGACAATAAAGTTGGAAATGGTAATTCACCAGGTTGAAATGTTCCAAAGCAATGGAATTATAGTCACAATGCCACAAACTACAATCTATATCTTCACGATGTATAACAGATTTGTCCTACATTTATTATTTCTTTCACTTGAAGAACTAATTTTCGAATTGTTGTTTGAAACTTGTAGACAAGGTGGATTTATCGTCTGCTAAGTTTCGACATCGAGAGCCTGTATACTAACGTTCCAGTTGAAGAAGCATTGCAGGTAATTCAGAAGAAGTTACTGAAGAAAAGGACAGATCTTCCACTGGATGGAATAATGGAGTTGCTCACATTCTGTCTGAAGAACAACTATTTTCAAGAGAAGGAAGACTTCTACAAACAAGAAGAAGGCCTGCCTATGGGATCACCGTTGTCTCCGGTTGTAGCCAACTTGTACATGGAATGGTTTGAGTCAACTGCCATCGAAAGTTCAAGTATTTAACCGGAATTATGGCTTCGCTATGTAGATGACACATTCATCATCTGGAACCATGGAGAGAGCCAACTAGAGACATTCTTCAGTCATCTGAACAACATGTGACCTTCGATAAAATTAACGAAAGAAGAAGAGAGCAACAACTGCCTTCCATTTTTAGATGTCTTAGTAACGAGAAGAAACACCAAAATAGAAACAACAGTACACAGAAGACCAACTCACACAGGTCAATACTTACATTACACTTCAAACCACCCAACAGCCACGAAGAAAGGCGTCATCCGGACTTTAGTCGACCGAGCTAGGAATATTTGTAACACACAAGAGGGACTACACAGAGAGCTCAATATCATTAAACAAGATCTATTAAACAACGGATACCCAAAGAAGCTAGTGGAAGTAACAATACAGGAAAATACCAACAGTAGAAGAATTAAACACGAAGAATCTCAGCACTTACTCATTCTGCCTTACGTCAAAGGAATATCAGATTGAATCAAAAGAATAGGTCAGCGATACAAGATCCAAACGAGATTCTCTAGAACTGCCACCCTCAGAAGTATCCTAACAAAAACTAAGCCCAGGAATGAATCTCAAGAGACAAAGGACTGCATCTACCAGATACCATGTCAATGTGGTAAAATCTATGTTGGAGAAATAAAAAGGCCACTGGAAGTAAGAATCAAAGAACATCGTCTCAACACCCATCGAGCAGAGACAGGAAAATCTGGAATAGCTGACCACGCATGGACGGAGCACCATAAAATAGCTTCGGACGACGCTAAGGTTATTGCCAAGGAACCGCATTGGTATCGAAGGAAATTCAAGGAGGCGGCATTCATCACCAACAACAGCAAAGTGTACAGCAAACCCAGCGTAGACATTAAACCAATCTGACAGCCACTCATAAAGAAGATTAATAGACTACGACTGGACCAGCCAACAAACAATGACCTACAAACAGCCACGGCAGCAGACCGGAATACTGCGCATCGGGAACCAATCAGAACAGACCGCGCACATCGACACGTCACCGGACGGGGTATAAATAGGCATGAAAGGAAGCTGTTCGCCAGTTCACCTGAAGACGATTGAAGATAGCACATCAATCGAAACGTCGTGATACTCAAAATTTTATAGACAATAGAAGTCCGAAATCAAACTTTTGATAATTTTCGAATAATGGATATTACAAGAGCTGTATCTACTTTTAGAGCTCTTTTTCATCGTGGTTGAAAATAGGTAGCCAGGACATAAATTGGCCATCTGTCGAAGATATTCGTTATAGTAAAGAGTTCTTTATATTTCTACTGGCCGCTAATTGAAACCACATACGATCGACGGAAATATTTTTCACAAAGTTTTTCAAAACACAAAACGTGAAAAATTAAAATTTATGGAAATTATAATGAAACTGACATTTTTTGACTGCTTCCAGAAGAACAGTTTTGTTCTCATACAAGAGGTTAGTATGGACTCTTATAAAGAAAGGCTAAAATACAGAGTATGCACTTGCATTCTTGACGAATCCAAAATAAGGGACTGACACACAAAAAACACGGTGAGATATGAAACATACAGCAGTGCGATTCCAATGCAACAATACTATACTCTTTAGGATCCAAGAGGGATAAGGATATCTTAAAAAAAGTATGGTTTGAATATTATACTAAGGTCTTGTTTGAAAATGATACTGTTCCCCTGGACACAGTCAAAAAATGTCAATATCATTATAATTTCGAAATTTACTTTTTTCATATTTCGTACTTTAAGAAAGTCTGCCTAGGCAGCTGAAACGTTAGTGGTAAAGATATTTCAGTTGATTGTTTGTGGTTTCAATACAGTAGAAAAAAGAATGCACCAGAAAGACAACCAAAGTGTCAGAAGTTACATAGTGAAACGTGTTTTAGTCATGCAAATCAACGATGGACAAAGTTAGGGAGAGAAAGTCGTGGTAAGGATAAAATTGCTTAAAAATTTCGAACAGAGGCGATCAAAGTTGGTCGTGAAAAACTGAGAAAGAGGCACATATTGAGACTAGTACTATCAAAAACGTAATACTTTGAAATCAATGTATTTTGCGACCACCCGGTCAAATATGAAGTATGCATTCTCATTTTATTTTTTGGGTAATTACCTCATCCTCATTGTTGGCATCCCCATATAACAACCCAGCAGCATTTCCACCTAAGTTTTGTATCAACGTCGAAATGTTGGATCCAATGCTTCGTTGGCGAGCGGGCGTGGCTTGTTGAACCAGATTCAGCGTCTTGGGCGGCGCACATTTCGGACCACTTGCTGAAGGGCAGTATCCGAAATTGCTAGTTTTAGACTGATTGTAGTAGTTTTGGTCATAGTTCAGGCCCGATATTGTGTTGGTCAGATTGCTCGTTGGCTGGTGATGGCGATAGAGCTCCTGTTCAGGTATGACCTGTAAATATGGCCTTGAGTAAACATCCCATTGCACTTGACGACTTGACGACGACATGGCCAAGGAAATATCTAGACATACAGCAATAAAAAGGTTGGACATGACCAAAAAACTTCACTCGACTATAAGTCAACCAAGAAATTCAAAAATATGTATAACGGTTTAGATCAGTAATAGTTAGCTTCTTGTAAAATATAAATATGGTAGTGATGAGTGAGTAATTTGAAGTTCTGTGGGACTAAATAGAATCAAGCGATTCAAAATTTGTTCAAATGTATTTTTTTTGTTGAACTTGAAGTACACATTGATGTGTAAAACTGAGAATCGGATCGGGCCGGTACTGATCTATATCCGATTGACGTCATCAAGCATATGCTGTGTCAAAAATTGATTATCTTGAATAACGACAGTATCATTTATAAAACGTTAAACGTATTGAAGCTTTGGTCTGTTCAAAAACCCACTAGATATATTTTGATCCGCCTAATGCAATCACATGAATTCAATTCACCTCGTACTGTGCATCAGGTGCTAAATAATGCTCCAAGGCTCCAGAAAAAGTCCTAGGCTTTGGTTGAGGTGGTTGCTGTTGGTCCCCTTGAGTATCTTGGAAGTAGCCGCAGCAATCGTCAGGCGAAGCTGCATCATCAGTCGTTTCTGTGAGCGGTGTCTGCACGCTGCTGCAAAGACTATTTTGCGAGACATCCTTGGGCAAAAGTTGAGCAGCAGCGTCCTCTTGTTGAGCTGGAAAGGGTAGCCGAGATCTGGTGGACATTTGCCTGGAGCCTAGCCGAATGGCCAGATAGTCTTCGTCTTCTGTCACTGTTGATGAGGAAATGTTTTCCTGGACAAAATATATTCAGATAGATGGTTCCACACTCGCGCTCTCCAAGAAAAACGCTGTTTATGGTAGCTTTTTACTTCTTACGATGATAGTGGTGGGCGGGGAAGGGTTGACGGGGGGGGGGTTGGAGGCATTTCAATTTTGAGATATTGCAAAAAGACATTTTATTATACATGAACACTGAACCACTTCAAAATGCAAGTATGATTGATTTATTTTTACTTGGAATTTGACGAGATATCCATATCAAGAATATAGTTAATAATTATATTAAATATATAGTTAGAGTTAGTTCGTAAATTTTCTCGGTTGATTTATTACCTGAAAATTTTGTAGCAGTTTTGTAGCATTCACTTCTTTGACATCAGTCTTTTGTAAGGATACAAGCCTTGACTTTTGTTGCGTATCCACCACAGCTTCATCGTACAAGGAGGAATCTTGCCCATCGTTTCTCACAGATATGTTACAACAGCTGCTGACATCTGCGAAATATACTTCGGATTCGGGAGCTTCCGGTTTTTGTGGACTGGTTTCTTGTTTCTGGAAGGCTGCGTTCTCCACACCTTGCAAACGGGGAAGAAACCTGAAATATTTAACCGGAAAATAAATATATTGCATATCGCTTTAGGACGTATTCGTATATGCGACGCTTCCAATTAAAATTCTCATATAATGATCAATACTGAAATCATGCCTCAATTTAAAGTTTTCCCCTCCAACTTTATAGCAGTCACGGTACATAGTATCTGGGCATGGCTTTCGTAGTATAAAAAACTATTTACTAGCACGACAAGCATAATTGATAACTGCTAACAAAGAGCATTTAATAATTGCAAAGCACAAAGAAGTAAAATAGATTAACCCAGTACTACGCAGTAATTCGCTTGGAGAGAACAGAACTGAATTTTACAAGGCCTCCTGTTATTGTAAACAAGATTTGCGAATTGAAGTTAATGAGTTTTGTTTAAATTTTGTTTAGTATGATTGCAATCTAAGCCCTTCAAACTACTACTACTACCACTACTATTGATACTCCAAAATAGTTTGATTTCAGCAAGCCCAAATTTATATTACAAGTTTTGATGCGACGCTCATAAAAATAGAATCAAGGATTAAAAAATAAACATCCTGGAAATCTTACTGGACTAAATTGATCAGATTCTTATTAAACGTATAATAATCAGTTGGTAATAGTTCCAAAAAATCTATTTTCTTTTAATTTCGCCAGAAAATAATTGAATACTCGAAAACCACAAGAAATGAAGTGATGAATGATATTTTTGATTTTTTGATCATTTTCCACCGTCAATCAACAAATTTCAAGAACAAATACAGCATTACGTACTACGCAGACCCTTCCAAATTTTCACAAAATATGGCGCAGCGTTTATTGAAATCACACTGTCTAAGTAGATATCTACAATCATTTTGAGCAATTCCAAAGGAATTCATAATAATTTAAATTCTGTTCCCATAACTGATTTGAAAGAATTAATCATCTTATGTTTTATTCGAAAAGGGGAACTATTGGCATATAATTGACCAATATTTTCGTTGAACTGAACAAGGGTGAACTCTCTGTCCAGCTCCACTTGTCGCGAAACTTAGAGAATCAGTTCACCCTTGTTTATAGATGTCTGTCGACGCTACAAGCAGTCCAAGTTGTTAGGACCATTTGGTTCCGGGAGGTCGTTAAAGGGCAGCACCACTTGTCGCGCAATTGAGAGAATGTTGCTATTACACTTTTAAGAAGGTGTTTATACAGCGTATTTGATCTTTACTGCCGACCGTCGACCTATACTGAGGAGTCTAGGCTGTACACGGTAACACGGTAACAGACGAGACGATGAATGTCTATAGTAGACCACATGTATAATATCCACTTAACATTACGAGAGTCACGCTGAAGGTCTTTAGATATTCCTAATCTATACAAGTTTAAACAAGTTTGAGCACGCAGCTATTTTGTGTAAAATTGTAAGTGCTTACACGCAAAGTCAGCGTTTGAATCGTTCAGTAGTTAGATACCTTGCGACGGTCTCGAATGCATCTAAGTGTTGGCCGAATTTTAACGTGAAAATGGAATCGGGTAGTTGAGATTTTGCGAGCCATGATTTTGTATGACTATAAAAAGGGACAAGCGGAAAGTCACGAAAGTTCAGTGAGTTGCTTTGGGGACTCTGACCCTTCTAGGGCTACAGTTTTTAATTGGTTTGCTGAGTTTAAAAGGGGCCGGGTCTCACTCGATGATGAACCTTGCACAGATCGACCGTCCACTGCTGTTACTCCGGAAACTGTAGAAGCATATGATAAAAAAATATCAACATGTAATCTAGACCGAGATTGAGGCTTCTCTGGGGATTGGATCGGCAGCGGTCCGAACAATCATTCATGATCACCTTCGCCTAAGGAAGCGGTGTTCCAGATGGGTGCCACATTTGTTGACCAGTGAGCAAAAAGCAACAAGAGTTGATTGGGCTGTAACGGTTTAACCGTTTACAAATTTCATTTTATATAGAATGCTGAATTTATATGTAAACCCATCCCTATTATTCTTATTAGCAGGAAATCAATCAATCTGTTATTTTGCCGTCTTTTCCTAACTTGCTTAGTGATTCCGATTTTCAATCCCATGTGTGATTTCGCACTTGCGCTCTTATTTCGTGCATCCTGTGATCTGGAGGCGTAGCACCTGGTATGCATATATAAAGCATTCGTGTTCCTTAAATGCTGATTCCTTAGTGAGTATTAGATAATTAATTAGGTTTACTAGACATTTAATTTTTTATTATTTTGCATTTTACGCTGAGACACTGCATTAATCAAACATGTCCATTCTCGAGATCATTTTATATCTCGATGATCCTCCTGTTTTATTTTCATCTTGTGTAATAAAAATCATATGAATGGTTTTAGGAATTGAATATTATATGTATTTTCACCAATGGCATACAAAATCATTATTTTTCTTGACTTAACACCATGTGCCGTGAGTGCACAAATTACGTTGTCACGTGCTGCAAAATTCCATAAATGAGGTGTACCCAGTCCACAATCATTATTTCTATTATTTGAAAATTTATGCTTCACAGGCATATTATGATTGAGGGATTATACGTATCATTTTAAACATGAGTACCCACATTATTTTCCTGTACTCATAGCTATGTAAAATCTTAACTTTATTTTTTTATGTTTGAATTCATTGCATCTTTGGCTATATATATATTTTTTAATGATTATTGTACAGACAAAATGTTTCTGATGCCATAAATGTGGAATAAACTATTCTTTGTAATCGCCGCAAGACATCAGAAGCATTTTGGACGAAGAACACGTAATGGTCTTCCTTCTCTCGAGGAAGAACACCCTTTCTGGAAGACCTTTTTCTTATAGAGGTACCCTTCTTCTGGAGGAGGAGGAGAGGAATTTTTTATAGAGGATTTTTTTCTTCTGCACCGTTCTTGCTCTCCAGCCTCCAAAGTCCTTAATGGAACCTTTTCTTCGGCGCTGACCTGCTTTGCAGCCCTTCTTCCTGGGACTGAACAATGCTGCTCTACAAAGGGGTGACCATCAACGCCATGGGAACCTGGGGAATTCAAAATGTCCCCAGCCCAAGATAAGTTTTCTTGTGTAATGCCTATATATGGCACAGAGACATTTTTTTTGTTAATAAATTCTTTACATTTAGATTTTGTGTTTTCTTTCCCAATCATTTCACCTCATGCCTAGTGACTCACACCCTGACAAGTCTCGTTTATCTCTCTGAGCTGCTGGTGGCTAGTTAGCACTATTCACTAGGATAATTGGGGAAAGTGGGGTTATGGGGCTAAGTTTATGCTAGGAGAATTTGATAATGGACACAGTAAAAACACTTTTAATAACGGCACCGGAGACGAAACATGGTTATATCATTATGATCCCGAAACAGCAGTCATTAGTTTGCTGCTCCAACGAAAATTCGTCGTTCCAAGAGTGTTGGAAAAAAATTGGTCGCATCTTTTTTTTCTAAAAGTGGATACATCACAACGGTAGTCTTGGAAAATCAAAGAACAGTTACTTCTGAATGGTTTATAACCAAATGTGTCCTTGTAGTCTTCCAAGAACTATGCAAGAGCCGCCGACAGACTGGTCTGCGGGGTATTCAATGGCACCATGACAACGCACCCGCCCACAGCGTCGCAAGAACACTCGATTATTATGTTGAATAGGGTGTCAAACTGTTGCCTCACCCACGTTATTCTCTGGACCTAGCTCCGTGCGACTTCCTCTTATTGTATAAGATCAAAGAAAAGTTACAAGGTCGCCATTTGTCCACCGATGAAGAGGCAATCGCTGCATTTGAGGAGGAAATTAGCAACCTTTCAAAAGAACGTTGGTCACAAAAATGTGACACGTAGTTTTACCGAATGCGTTAATGTATTAGGTAGGTGGAGAATATGTTGAAAAAACTGAATTAAGTTTTTTAAGAAAACCGTGTAGTCTTTCTGTATAAAATATGTAATCAGCGTGACCCTCGTACGCATATTGGAAAAATATATGTGGAGATCAGCAAAGACCTTGTTTCATACTTGCGAATCACTAAGCCACAAGGTATATAGTAATCCAACGAAGCTATTTTTCGATAGTAGTTTTCCATTAGCTGGTATTACTCTTTCTACCTCACACACAAACCTGCATTTCTGCCCATCTCCTCCAGGTCCTATCCCATCCGACGTGGTAACGTCTGGTTCGTGGTAATCGGGGTCTGATTCAACCGTATTTGTCTTGTTGCCACTTTCTTCTCCCATAAACCCACTCCCTACACGATTTGCTGGCCCTTCCTGGCTACATCCACTTCTTTTTTTCACTTTCCGCGCAGGTAGAGTGTGTGTTCCTCTGTCAGCGCAACTTGAGGTATCTGAGCTATGCTCATTGGACTGATGGACCTGAAAGCCAGATGATCATGGTCATGGAAATTGATTATATAGAATGTATTTTTCTTGCAATTATGACAATTATGCAACCATTTGTTTTTTTTTCAGGTTGTACGGTATTTTCAGAGTGTAGTTTGCTTTATTTCTAAAGGCTAGTTTTTCCCGTTTCTCTAATAGCGGATTTTACTACAGCATATTCCGTTTTAAATGAAAAGATCAATTGCAGTTGTATTAGTTTATTGATGATTGTGATCTGATTTTAGATTTGATGACCTATCAATACATAAATAGGTCCCAAAACGAAGCTGTATTATTGTATTCCTGGATTATGTAGTTTTGGGAAACGTAACCTTGATAATCGTCATTGTCATAATATCTGCCTCGACTTCATTTATTAAAACACGTTTCACGCTATCAATAAATTAATAATACGTACTTCTGGTTCCGTTGTATTTTCGTAATTGTCTTTTGGTGGGGGTCGAGTTCGACGAGAGGTGCGAAACTGTTGATGCTGTTGGTTAGAATCATTCATCTGGCAATGAGATTCGTGCCCGTGGCTGTGGTGGTGAATATGATGGTACCTGAGGAGAAACAGATCCAGAATTCTATATTGCGAAAAATTAACGTGCTTTTGGGATAAAAATAATCTACTGTTTTATGATGCAACACTTCTAAAGCAGCAATGTTTGTCTGTGTGGCTGTACATTTAAGTTCGAAACAAGTCCGTTGGGTTTCTGCAAGAAAGCTCGGAAGCTATTCTTTGTCGCTAGAAATCAAGTTGCTTAGCTTAGTTGCTATGCAAGTATTGGACCGAGTGGGGACTCGGAACTAGTTTTGTATCCATCATAAGACTAGTTACTTAGTTTGTAAGTAATCTGGGTAGCCTTCTTAGCAGTCAAATCTGACAGTCCGATTATGAATTAAATATAAATCGAAACGCGTCACTGAAAGAAAAAAGTGTTATTTTTGAAACTGTATGTTAATTACACAATCTTTTTATCTGCATGATGGATGAGTTTCACCAAGTAAGAGCAACTAGAACCTACATGAAAAGTATTATCTGTTAATAGATTATTCAAGATGATCAGGCCTGTGCTGCATAAATCACATAATCAAGAGTAAGACAATTTTTAATGAGACTACAAAAATAGATAGGTATTTTTGTATTAAATATTTATATCAATATTATAAAAAGTTATAGCAGTTACAAGGCTGAGATTTATAGGGGAAAATGAGATATATACACTCGTAACACAGCACTGAAACAATAAAGCCAAAATATAGACTATAATATAGAACATTCAAACTACACAGATGAGAATGTCAATATCATTGCAGTTTGAAAAACTTATTTTTACTGCTTACGTGAAATTAGTTTATAAAACAAAGAAGCAAGTATACGGGATGTATTGGCGAACAAATGAGTTTTCGTTTCCATTATGTTCACCCTTCTCTCAATTGTCTGAATCATAAAGTCACATGATTAGAGGCAGAGCATTAATGCCGGAGTCGATGTTACATATTTCCCAAATTCACAGTTTATTTTAGTCCTCTATCGAACGTAATCATGAATAACTCACCTTCCTGGGGAATGCACGATTCTCCGCGCTGGTGAATTGGGGTTCGAATATGGTGGAGGAGGTCCCCAGACATAAACACCACCCACAACTGGAGGTCCGGGTGGAGGAGGTCTGTTGTCTAGCACGCTGTATGAACCCGATGACACACCGCCGCCGGCGTTGTCAGAGCGATGAAGACCACCTCCTTCACCGCCCCCAGAGCCGTTAGCTCCAACCCCTCCTCCACGAGTGTTGCTGAAGCCGTACTGACTATCTGCACTGCTACTGGTCATTCCGCTGGCATACGTCAGTGAACCATCCCTTGAACAAAAAATTAAACTATGAAGTTTTTTTTTTGGAAAGGCTGTCAAGAAGTAACTCTGTAGAAAATTTCGAATCCTTTGAAATACATGTTCATGCGCTTTATGATTTTCATGCTTTCATACATGATAACTGTCTTGAATTTGATGAGATCCAATGGCGTAACTGTACTGTTGGTTGATATGGGGGTACTAATTTTCATCTTCAAAACATTTATTAGTCTATAAAGACTCGACATTACATTAATAAAATAAGTCACAGGTAGGGACAGAATTCTATTTTTGTTTGGAAATAATCTAGACACGCGAATCGAAAGGAAAAACTAGGGACGACGTTAATTTAAGAAAAGTTTAGATTTATGGCAAAAATAAAAAAAGGTGTTAATAAATCTACGATTGAGTCACTCAATTAAATGAGGACCTCTAAGAATGTCTCTTTTGAAAGTATCATTGTAATCCAGAGTTTCGACAATCGTATTCAGGGTGAGAAATATTCGATATGACAATACCACTTTGAAATTAATTTTTTGGTAAGGAAAGTATCAAAAACTTTGTCATTCATTTTCGTCAATCTGTCTGTTTGTCGAATTTAAATTTTATGACAGTAGATTACTTCCATGACATGGATGGAATATATTTTTAGTTATAGAAAATCGGTGCAGCGTCAAAGGTTATCATCAAAAGACGAAGAAACGTTGTATAATCTTTCGCTCCCTATAAAGGTATCGTTCGGATTTTGATGATATTTTGACACAAAATTTATTGTTTATGAAAAATTGGTGTAGTATATGAGTGTAAAAATATAAAAAAACACTCGAACTTGGAAGCAATTTTGAAAGTACTGGAAAGTATGAAGAAATATCATTCGGTTATATTCAATGTGTCCTGTGTTCATGTCGTAGAAAACTTTGAGATTAAAATACCGTATATATATATATATATATATATATATGTATAAGTTAAGTAGTATTTTCTATTACAACTTTGTCGACTTATGGAACAATTATGAAAAAATTAAACGGTCAGAAAAAAGGTATTGAAGGCTGAAAAACTTTTTTAAATATTTTTTCTAGATTAGTTGTATTTTAAAAATCCCTAGTTTTTTGACATGGATGTAGACAAACAAAACAAAAACTTGGTTATATTAAACAAATATGCTGCCACATGTTACATTTTTTAATAGCTCATTGATTTCCTATGTCAGTTCATCAAGGCGGACGTTACGTTTTAAATAGAGTAAGTAGAAGATATATTCTTAGGTCTCAAAGTCCACGAGTAGGCCATATGGGTAGTAGGGTAATATGGTCCCACTATTGATTGGCCATCCTCTTTACTTAACTATTGAGGTGTGATTGAATACTACAGTCTTACACACGATTGTGGTGCCATGGAAGATAGAAGTTATAATTCTGTTCTCCAGTTTAAAAAATGGCATTTTCTCGAGCCGGTGAGAGTATATCTATATGTCACATAAAGTAAACTTAAAATATGATAGTAGTACAAAAGTATGATAATATGTCTTACTGGTAGATGTAGGTTAACACCTACAATATGAGTGAAAGTCGCAGTTAGAGGGTAGACAAGATGGCTTTATAACAATGGAATGTCACTATCTGTATACGGCAGGTAAAAACCGTGATTATAATATAATTGCAACGAGATCAGCGGCCAGCAGCCAAGAAAAGATCACCCTGTATGCAAATCAACAGACATCTCGAATGTATCATTGTTCTAGATTTGGTTATGGAACATTCGAGATGGCCGTTTTCTGTATATATACAAGCATCGAGCAGTGACAGCAGTCAGTCAGTGATCAAACGTCAAAGAGTAAAGAACTTGAAATCGTTGATATAAATTAGTATATAAGTTGTTGTTACCAGTGGAAATTAATTAGTGTCTAAGGATGTTACATAACGTTTACAAACGGTATTTTTGAGGAAGCCAGTTCGATTCCTGATACAGGTCCTCTTATTGTAAAATTTTGCATGGAGGGCTCCATTATATTTTGATCACAAAAAGCAATCATATTTGCAATTAATAACAGGTAAAAGGACTACCAAATAATAGCTATACACATATTTCAATAGAACAATCTATACCTTTGGTTTTCGTTTTGTGCTACACTTGTTCTACTCCATGGCAGTCTTCTCCAGCTCCACCCACTTAAACGGGCTCTGTTGTTGCCTTCTGGGTTGGGAGGTGGTCCATCTTCAGGGTTGGGTGAATAAAAGTTGCCTATCCGTCCTGGAGCCCAGAATCTGTGAACGTAGAGCCAATAAATTGAGAAGTTCAATGAAATTACGACTTTAATGAGATGGAGCAAACTCTGAATAAAAAAAAATAAAAATGGTAAAATAACACATATCGGTTGAACCTCTACAACACTATATGTAACAGTTTAGTTATAATAGATGAATGGTAAAAATAATAATAAATCGAGTCACAAGTACATGCCAAGTGACAAGGATTATTTTTTGAATGTCGAGTATTTTGTCTGTTAATGGTTAATAAGAGCAGATTGAATATACTTTTGCTGTTACTCACCTATCCGCTGCGTGATGGGTTTCCCAGGGATAAACCTGCGGCCCTACGGGAACCGGAGGGTATCTGCATTCCTCGCAGCAGCTGCAGTAGGCAGCAGGGGGTATGGGTGGACCTCTCACTGATCCGTGCTGACTTGAATTGCTAGACTGCTGCTGCTGTTGCTGGTAGAAGGAACGGCAACGAAGCTCTAGTTGCTCCCAGTACATCTTCTTTTTTTCATGGCTTAAAAAGTGACACACAATGGCCATAAATCGCATTTCCAAATATACCATGTTCTACGGTTACAACATGCTAACATGCAGGGGACCGAAGCAGAGGAACAGTGGGTTTATGAGGGAAGTCCGAATTACAGTGGAAAACGGCTTTCACGCGAAGATTGATATAATTGTTTGGATATATACAAGGTATTCCATAACTCCGTGGCAAAAATTTATTTCAGTTTTTTTTTGTATATTAATATATTCCATTTTGAAACACGAATATTGATGAGCGGTTTGGTTATCAGTTATCTAGATACCTGCTAGATGTATGCAAATTATCATGATAAGATTCCATATTTATAAAATAATTTCGAGAACTATAAAACCGTTAAGGTAAACTGGTATAAATCACCGCAGTTTTCTCGATGCCAGAAGCCACTGTAAACCGTAAACCGGTCATCGATAACAATAAAGAGGAACACAACCAGAAAATTGAGAATACATTTGTAGCCAAGACTATTAAGCCAGAATTCCTGATTTTCGTCGATACCACTATTGACGGGAGCCACCAAAAGTAACTGCAGTTTTATCGATCCCAGATGCCACTATAAATGGATCATTAATAAAAGGATACAGGAACAGAACCATAAGACTAAGATAAAATCCTCTCATGTCCTAACACGTCCATATTATGTTGGTCTGTAGCCAAGGTTGCTAGACAGAACTTTTGCTATTGAATCATCTAAATAAATAAATAAATAAATAACTTTTATTTTCTATAGTTATCGTACATGTGAAAATTCACCATGAAGAGAGTGAATAGGTCCATCCCATCCACCTCGGAAAAAAAGTAGACACTTTGGGACAGGTTTTCGCTGCCAATTCTAGAATAAAAAAAATAAAAGGAGGCACTTCACTAACAACTATCAGCGTGGACTCAAAAATGACAAAAATTAAATTTCAACACCGAGATATAAAACAAATTCTAGAAAAACTAAACTCCAGGACAGTTAATGGACTAGACCAAATACCAGCAATTCTCCTGAAACGTTACGCTGCAGACCTTACACCAGTTATTTGCAAAATATTTAAACTCTACCAGCGAGATATTCCCTAGTTGGTGGAAGATCGGTCGAGTGCAACTTATACCTAAGAATGGCAGAAAAAATATATCCAGAAACTATTACTGTGACTCTGCTCTGCACCATCTCCTTGATTATGAATGCTGATATTAACGTGTAGCTTCTGAAGTACCCAAAAAAAATAATATTCAGCTTTCGATAGGGTATGTAGTGTGAGACTTTTGATCAAGCTTGCTGCGCTCCTGAATTTAAGGCGGCAAATCGCTACCATCCCATGAGAACTTATTTGTGTGTGTGTATGTGTGTGTGTGCGTGTGTGAATTTACGCGCGTGTGTTAATGTGCGTGAGCGTGTACGCATGCGTGCGTGCGTGCGCGCGCGGGAGTGCGATTGCGTGTGTCGGTGTGCGTGCGCGTGCGCCTGCGTGCGTACATACGTGCGCTTGTGTACGTTCATGTACTTTCGTGTGCGTACGTGTGCATACGTGTGCGTGCGTGCGTGCGTGTGTGTGTGTGTGTTTTTATATTTATACAGTTCAGTACATTTTTCCGATCAAATTTAGTAACATATAACTTACCTCAACAATTGGTAGACTAGCATACAGGAAAATATACAGACTAATATACCGCTCACAGACAGTCCAAACATGGCTCTTAGGCAAGAATACAGCGCACCATGGATCACTTCACAATCCGGGGTAGAATCGAAAACGAACCGCATTGCTGAAAACAGTAAACAGTCTGTTTATTGCGAACAGAAACACTACAGAAAAGAGTCGTGATTTGGAGTGATAAAAATCAGCAAAATGTATTGGTGTGGTCAAGACTTGAACCCACTTCTCCAGCATTACGTGCTGGCGCCGTAGCCGCTGATCAGAGATCCGAGGTGTCTTGGAAGGTTAGTCTCGTTCAGACCATCCACCTTCATGAATCGCACTCATCATATACGCGCACCGGTTAGACTCAGACCAGTATCCACTTGTCTTAAGAGCAACCATGTCCCTCTGTTTTGCATTGTGGCGTAGTAACACGAAGTGGAAAACAGTGGGAAATACTTTTTGGATGAGTAAGCATATACTACGGTGTGGTCATATACGTAAGGGTGATAAATCTTCCACTTAACGTTCAGCCTGTATTTTTTCTACAATCATCATGAAATGGTTAAATGAAAAAAATTGCATGGTGTTATGTATCATTAGGTATATGTTTATAAACTTGGCAGCTCATATAGAGCAAGTTTTATTCGTCCCGAATTTTTTTTTATAGATGACCTCTTACAGAGGCAGAAAGCATATCACGCTCCAAAAGCACTGCGAGATGATAAATGTCGATAAATCCTATTCACATTGACCTTTAAATGCTGTAGATTGTAACCATCGGGGCATGAACTCCCCGGCGCTCATTTCACAATTCCGAAGTTCTCCAGAAAGATATAGATATAGCTAATTGATTTTGGAACTCCGAGTGAGGCATATGTGGAGTAGATGAAGATCTGCCACCCTTGTTCGATGTGGATTTTGGAAGTCCTTTGTACGGTCCGTCGCATCCACTATACGTATTGTTCGTTTTTGGATTCTGTCCAGAAACTTTAGGGAGTGATCACAAAATATTCAATATCCCATCTAGCTGCTATCATAATCATACAAACTTATGGCTGTAACACGCTGTTGAAAGTATCACAGATATGCGAGATCGAATCCTGCTGATGCTCATTTTCCGAAATCTGGAGTGTTAAATTGAATTCGTTTGGTCGATAATAATGGTTTTGAAGAAATCGAGCATATCCATACACGACATATCCCGATAAGTTCGTGGAGAAGCTTACTCACCATCATCTGTGGTAGCATGAGCTTCTAGTAATACAGAGTAACAAGTGCAAGTCCTTGTTTTCTGAGTATATACGCATTCCCGTAGTGTCTGCAGTCGGTTCATATGGATTACCGTCGTTGTGATGGTCACCAGAACACACGTTAAGGCACACACTAGGCAACATATACCGCATACCTTTATCTGAAACAAACATCAGTCAGTGTATTGAACTAAAATATTGAAGGTATAGGATCACTTCATTTCAAGAATATTAAAAATGGCGGGGTCAAAGGATCTCAGATTTGCTAGTTTTTTGCGGGTCTGTGGACGAGTAATATTTTTGTGAATGATACTAATATCTTGAAAACTGGTGAGCCCATGTGATGTTTATCTTAACTAGTATGAGATGTAAACAAAGTCGCGGAATGTTCGTATTGAAGCTTACATATAGTTGAGTTTGATGTCACTGCAAAAAATACATTCGAGAAACAAAAATCGAATGCAAGTACATTGGTGGCATTATAATATACTCTCCCTAGTATTACTAACAATATTTTTGCATATTAAATGAACTTCATTGAGATGGCGATGCTCGAGCTATCTTTAGATTTGCATTGCAATCATACAAAAATGTAGCAAGAAGTGGCGTTGATGTGGTGCTTTTAATCGCATTTGTGCTGTAATTATATTATATACTTCGTACATTAGTAGCATACATTAGAGGACTCGAAGGATCCTGGGATGTTAGAGAGAAAAAGAGACTTTTATAAAAAGAAATCGCCGACTAGACTAATAATAAAAATATTTATATTCTTATTTCTTCCTCCTCAAATATCCAAAATATAATTATTCCTAAGTCCATTAAAATATCAGGTCAACACAATTTATCAGCTCGTTAGGTACTTTAGGCCTTTTTGTGTGGTTGTCAGAATGTAAAAGGATTTATTTATTCTTAGTTGAGTAATATTATCAAAAAGGTGATTCGAAATACTCACCAAATAACTGTATCTGTTCTTTCTCCTTGCTAAGCTCATTACACAGATTCCAGTCAAGATTAGCTGAAAAAGGAAAATATATTAATATTCAATTATGCAGTGTTTGGTTGTTCCATCGAATGCATAGGCGGCGATGAAGGAACTTCGGATCATCTGGCTTACATCGGGCATATATAGAAACAAAATATTTGAAGAAAACGCTGCAAAGTTACATTTTCATGTGACAGCTATGCAGGCTAATTGATCAATCGAGTTTTTTCAACCTTTGCTCGTACATAGAAAAATGTTCAATATATTATTGTCATCTGGAGCGTTCTCAAATTACATTTTCGACTGTTCCAGCTCATTATCAAAAAGAGGTTCAGATAGGCATACACTGAACCTACCTTCCTTTATTGATTGGAAATACCTGGTTAAAAATCGATTTATAAACATGATCACAGTTTGAGAAACTGAAACTCCCCAAATATATGGTTCTTTACCGGTTACCTTTCGTCTTTTGTTTAGGAATCTTATGCTATTATTTTATTATTATGTTATCAAAAGTGACGAAGAAGTTAGAGTAAGAATGAATCTCAGTAACTTCTATAATTTGGAGCTTCTGTGCGAACTGGAAAGAATTTATTTTTTCAACAAATATTTGGAAGGTTATCATCATACCACATATACATATCACCAATTCAGATTTGTGAAATGAATTGATTTTTTCCACCGTATACCAGTACTGTTGAACAAAAACATTTCTTTGTACCTTTGGAGCCAGTATTTAAAGTCGGACATGAATCATACTACTGTATGGTCACACATCCAAGGTAAAGTTATATCCATGAACTACAGATACCAACTACGGACTCTTATCTATATTTATGCTGTCATTTCTAACATTTATTCCTGTTACTACACTTATTTGATGTCATACAAATTTGAACTTCCACCTCTGAGCCTTACAAAAAGACATGTAGTTTGACGCTGTGCTTCTCATGAAATGATATCAGTTTAGAAGTGAATACTTTCATTGGACTTTGGAGGGTGGATTCATTGGGATCACATCAAAAAATATTTTAAATTGAAAAAAAAATATTGGTAAACATTCACTTATTTCTACTAGTTCGAGGTATTGGAAGTTCAATATGGTGGAATATAGCAAATTATGTGAAATTCATATGATAAATTGTAAAAAAATGCTTACCATTGTGGCAGGCACAAATGTAGGGATCGTTTCAAAGTAACCTAAAGTGGATGTGTAGGATCTAAGTAGAAAATATACGGCTAAAAATAAGGCTCCTAAAACGGTCGACAGTCCACCACAAACACAACACCAGAAGACGTATTTTCTTATTCCTCCAGAGTTAGCGTTAGCTGAAACAATATGAAAACAATTATAATCAATTACGCAGTATGTATTAACTATAAATAAAATGAAAATGGGAGCATGAAGACTGACTCAGTAATTATGTTTCTTCAATATGAAAAACATAATAATATGATAAATACCTTTGAAACTCTTCAGCATCATCACCAAAAATGAGTAATAGTTATTCGCATCACTTTTGGAAATTTGTTCAGTCCTTTCCAAAATTTCAAAATAATCCAGCATCTATTAAATTTCAGATTGAGCAGTTTAAATATTATAGACCGACCAACAGATATGTCAACGAATGGGGATGTGCTATTCCGAATACGATATCCATCGTTGCTTTTTCGTTTCTTGTACAATTGTATTTTGTAAAAATATGCTATTAACTGATACGGACTGTCCCATTAGATAAAACGAAACGTACAGCAGTGCGAAGAACAAATCATAAAAAAACCTGATGAAAAACATTTGATTCAACAATATAACATTTGCCAGATATGTATCGAAATTTTTGAATTCACTTCTGCAAGATACATCCTTTGCCATACAAAGCTAAAGTGAGAACGACAATATATAAAATAATCCTTCCATATATTCTACTAAGAACTTGTTTGAAAACAAAACTTAGCCAGGAAGCAGTCATGGATTTTAATGTCATAATAATTCAAATTTTAATTATTTTTTTCTGTACAAAATGCTGCCAAGGACGCCGAAACGTCAGTAAATATATTAATTCATTCGTATGTGATTTTAATTAGCACCCAGTAGTTTAAGAAGTTACATTTTCGTCTGTTTGGTACTAAATTTTCTGACTTAATTCATGTAAAATAGGTAACTTCCTACGTAATAATTGCAACTTCTGTGAAAATCCGATATTTGTATTATATTGTTTAAGTTGAGTTCGGTCGAGTTTTTTTTAATAAATAATTCAAAATCAACAGTCATCCCCCAAGCGTCGTGCAAAGTGACGCTGTCCATTGGCATTTTTAAGAGGTCCTAACAATAACCCCAATTAAATCAAACAGCTTTATTGGAGCTCTCACTTTGGGAATCATTCCGATACGTACGAGTATGCTTCGTACTACAAGAAGCAGAAATTATTGAAATAATGGTTTCGTATTAATTTTTGAAGCGTAAGCATGAATATAGGATCATACATGTAGTGTGATTAATTATCCAATTAAGTCTCGGGTTTTTATAAAATATTGCTTTCATATATTTCAACTTGTTACTTATAGAACATACAACATACAACATAAATTGAGAATTGATCTGAACAATACTCGGACGGAACTTTCGGATAAACAACGATACATTGTAGGTATTCGAAATTTTGATTTAATCTAATGATAAAAACGGTAAATAACTTCATTTATACTGATATGTAAATAAACATCAATATGTATAAATATGAACATCTATATGCACTTATATGTTAAATGATACGTACTCGTATGTTATTTGAGTACATCGTGTATTATTTGTATGCTCAAAGGCGCTTCAAATCAGCTGAAACCAGTAAAGAACGGATATCCTTATGTGCACCCCTATAACTGACTCAATCTCAAAAACTGTTCATTTTCAAATATTGGACCGACGCTACGGCAACTTTTGATCAGGAAGACCAAGCATCAAATTTCCAACCAATTTGTGGCAAACTCAATATCTGTGAGAAATCTGCGAGAACCTTTTTCTCGATTTATCTCAATAATTATGTTCATTAGTATTTTATTCTCTCCTTCAGCCGCTTTAAAAGGTTGGTTAGAAGTGCATCTTAACCACCCTCTTGGGTTTCTTCACGTTAGTTCAAATATCAACATCCATCAATAACAGCATTTAAAAAAATCTTGCTATGTATCTGTTACTATTTTATATATTTTCGATTGCAGAGTTTGAATACAAAACGGAACTTGATGACATTGGGAACTGAAGCAATTTTGACTATCCTTCTTCAATTGAATAAGATTCTCGCTATGGTTTTCATCATCAAAGTAGTGGGCATAAGTAATAAATTAGGATGAACTCGAAGATCTTCGAAAAATAATACGTTCGTCCTATTTTTTTAAGAGCCTAGCGCTAGTCTACTATTTTAGAAGAAAATAAATAACTATGCAATATGAAATTTCGCCAGTGCTGTTGAAGTATCATAAATATGGGTCCTGTCAGCCTGAAGCTTCATGCACTACCTGCTGTATGTGGTGGAAGATGATGCGGTGGGTAAGGTGGAATGCTGGGTGGTATATGGTACTGAACCACTTGCATTACAGGATACCCGTGCATGTTGGCACTGGCTTTAGAACCACACAAATCACAAAACGGGAGCACTGGTCACGCTTAGGCTATCTCTTATTGTCGCCGGTCATACTGTGAAGATCCGGAAGATCTGAACGGAAGAAACTGAAGAAACGATTCCATTGAGCGCGAATGTTATGACAAAATCGCGAGCTTTCCGCCAAAGCTACGATTCTCGCGTTACAGTTTTGATTTAGGTGGGGATCAGATCCCTGTACAGGAGCGCATTCTATGAATTTTGGAACAGTTTGCAACGTGTTTCAAGGGAATATTAAAAAAATTATAATTCCATTAACTGATTTATTTTTTTCTTGTCATAGGTGAAATAGGTTTTATAGCGCGTAAAATTTATATTTCTCGTAACCCCTATTTTATGCATCGTTCCATTTGTCATAGCATACTCTTAGAACAAACCTCAATACCGATGAAATTTGACGAGCGATGAAAGCTATCGGATCATTTCCAAACCTCATTATTGTGATTTTTAAGTTAGTCTAATGTTATTTACATTTTGTTATTTCGTTTATTTGTATGTTGCCATTGCTCTAGCCTGGTAAACACAGTAGCCATTACAGCGATTTTGATGGGAGTATGCGGAGCTGGGTGCTCAAGGTCTAAAAGTAAGTATGCGTTATTTTCAGAAACAGAGCAATGAGCGAAAATAAAAAGTATCATCTTCAAACCTTGCAGGGGTCTCATATATATCAAAAGTGATAGCAATTTCATCGATTTTACGGCGTCTAATCGTGTGTTTTGTCATTCTGTTCGAACTTCGAACGGTGATTTATGATATCGGGTCTTACCTATCTGGTTTTTGTTTTTATATACGTTTAATTTTGTATAATTCATGTAAATGTCTTGAACATTTGAAGCTTGTCTTTAATTAGTTTCTATTTCATCATTTATATAATTAATTGTATTTTTTGGGATCACAGAAAATCTATACAGTAGTATAACCATACAAAAAATTCGAATTCCATCATTTTCATGTGTCAATAATTTTTTGTATTGTTTTTTAAAATGTACACAAAAGGATAAATGGCGCACAGATGGGAAATTTATTAAAAAATAAATGGCATTTCTATTCAATGTTTCCGCGGATGCGCTAATCGCATTTTTATTTTCGCATTGCGACACTAACGAATATTGATAGTTCTCATAATATCCATGGGACATTCAAGGGCTTATTTGCCTGAATTCATTTTTCTTCAATTGAAGAAGGTGAAAATGCTATATACTATTATTTAAAGGCAGCGAAATTTATATAGTTTCTCGCATTTCTACATATCATGCTCTGAAACTTCACCAAACCCAACCCTGCATTGAGCGCGTCTCCATAGCGACGTGTTTCCCTCGAAGTCAATATTTCGTTCAGGCGCCAGCGCAGGGTGGTTTTCCATCCCCAGCCTACACGCGACCGCCTGATTCCGGTAACAGGTTATTTTTGCACTCTATTCAATAATTTAGATGATCTGAGGGGAATCAACCGTGTCAAGTGCTGGCTGCAGGCTAGATTTTGATTGACCTTGCATCTGGCGTTTGCACGTGACTGTTCTGTAGTGGTTGAGGGCAACAGCGCCGGCGCCTCGATGGGATCGGAATAGTATATATATATATATATATATATATATATATCACCATAATATTACGCGGTCTCTCGGAATTTGTGAGCAATCTATCAGATTCCTAAAAAAAATACACAACACGAGAAGTCTACAGGGATTCCTACGCAGATAAAGGCCACTAAAGAAAGTAACTTAAAATGGTATTTTTGAATAACGATTTCGTATAATTCAATCTTATTTCAGCAGACGTTACACTCTTTTTCAGTTCGACAGGGATGGACTACACTCTTACCATAATACCATAAGACTTGGAATCCTTCATTTTCATACAGATTCACCCTAAAATGTAAAAAATAGTAATCTTGTATGATATGCATAAAATGCGCAGCTTTTGAGATAAATATCATTTCATTCACAATTAATAAGAAACATCATTTATACCATTTTTTAAAATCCAGGACGGTTGATTTTGTTATCACTATTCTCATCATAAGATGTATAAGAAAATTGAATTGAGTGCATCTTAGCTAGTCTATCCTTGTAAAAGAAAATGAACCAAATTTATTAAGGATATTATTTGGTGTGGTCTTGATTCTTACAAAAATAAATGCAGGTGAAATGATTAATTAATGCAATTTCCAGCACCGTCCTTTAGAGGCCTCTATTCAGATGGAAGGCTTGAACGTTTTTAATAGGAAACTTATATTATTTTTGTGTTCTATGTGAATTTGAGAGATTATCAACATCTTCTGCGACAACCTGTAGTATTGTAATAATATTTCTAGGGTCATTACCAACAGTTCGAGTTAGAACGGAAATTGAAAATATCTAAATAACTAAGACGGTAGTAAACTTCCTTCGCAGCTATAAATTCTGCGAATTAAATATGTTGTGTTTCTTAAGAATTTTATTGCACGAATTAAAATTTTGTGGTATTGACTTGATGATTTTATCCATGGTTTAAATGCAGAGGATATGAAAATATTAAACTGTAACTGTGTGTCAAATTGATTGATACTCAACACCACAGATGAAATCAAAATTGAAATGATTATACCCATAAATTAGGAAATGTAATTAATTGATTCATCAATATGACATTCTAAATAGCTACAGAGAGTCGATAATTAAACTGTTTTAGTTGAATTCGGTTTGAATTTGCTTCATTCTGATTAAATATACCCAAATTGCTGCTCGCCATTCGGAGGCTGTTCTAACAAGTGTTTATCAACTTAAACCTGAATTGTGTCAATACTCTATACAAGGGGTTAAAAAGATCACATTATAAGCACAACCCCGTTTCAACTCGACAACACTATACAGAATAAATCTTCATGGTACACCCCTGGCGCCCCTAAGACTATCGATTAATTTGTTCGTCACAGTTTTTCTAAAATTGTATTCTCAAGTTCTACAGACTGTTGCGCCCCCTAAAACTTTGCACTTGAAGCCGGGCTTATTAAGCTTCTGCGATAATACGCCCCTCCTGTTTAAATTTATATTAAAATCTACGATTGTTTTTTTAATTCAAGGGTGCTACACTTTTAGCTAATTTTATTATTTATCTTATTCCTATTTCAAGCCACTTACAAGGCCCCGTCTGCCACCTAAGACTGGCATCGCTTCCCAGAGTACCGCTCATTCCGTACCGCGGTCTGGGCGGCGGTCGGGGCGGCAACGCTGGCGGCAGTGGCGAAACTTCGATTCGGTCTTCTGGATGGTCATTCTTCCGGCAGATCGCGCCTCCCACGTCGTCTCCCACTCCTACAGACACTGGCTCCTCCTCCGGCAGTCGGTGGGCGTGACAACAACCACCGCAGGCTCCACCAACTTTTGCTTGGTGGTGTAGATGGGATGGGCAGGATGCAGCAATACTGAAAAATGATGGATTTTTACGACTACAAATGAAATCTCATGACTATAATGATGCTACATAATAATTCTCCAACAAATAATTTTGAATATAAATACTAGCTGCTTGGTAGAGCTTTTCAAATTTGATTCCGAAAATGCCCTAGCCAGAAACCTTAAGTTTGAAATTTAAAAAAATATATCTGACTGAAGGCAATTACAATCTAAACTGCAAGCAATTTTTTCAGCCAACTTTGGTACTTTGTAATTTCTAAAATACTAAACGGATTTCGAAATGTATTTTCATGGTCGTTTGAATCAATGACAATGACTTTTTTAGTGGGGAGCTTTAATACAGGGTAGAACAAAGTAATGCATTTTGAATAAAAATCACAGGCTTTCCATTTTGTACATACCGTTTCATAGATATTATCGATACATTTGGATGTTTTCGAGATTTTTTGAAAATTTACTATGATTTCCGGTAAAAAAATTATTTACGAAAAATTTTAATTTTCCTTTCTACACCTATTTTGTCTGTTGTAATAAGGTGCATTCATAAATTTAGTCTGCTAAGTTCTTTATCTCGCCTTTTAAAGTAAAGAACTCTTCCTTAAGACATGTACAATGGCTTATATAGGAACTTAAATTAAGAATAAAATCAGTTCTTTGCTTACCATAATGATTCATGTGAATTGTGAAAATTAATACTCTAGAATGGGCCAAAGAAAAATATTTATTGGATTAACGTTGAAAACCTTATTGGGCCTCTTATATTTCAAATGACGGCCCCAACTCTCTTAGATATAAAACCCACATGTCTGGCAATCAAGTTTTGCAGAATCAAAATTTCCATTCACAGAATTGCGTCTACCAATTCGTGCAAATTTTGATATCCATTACCTTCCCGATTAAACGTAACTCTAGGTCGATCTACACATGCTCTATTGGATTCATATCCAGCGACCTTGCAGGCCAACTCATTCGAATGAAACTGTTTTCCCTAAGCAAGTGGTTGCTTCATGTGGCATTGTCGTCGACTCAAACAAATTCATTCCCAAAATTATCTGCAAAGAGTAGAACAATCTCAAACATCTTTTTCAAGAGGAATAGTAGTTAGCAAACACTAAATTTATTAATGCACTTTATAAAACAGAGAAAATGGCTGTATAATGGAAAATTAAAGTTTTTCCAAAAAAAGTTCCGGAAGCCATACTAGATATTCACAAGATCCCAAAAACTTCTCGGGGTATGGTCAATATCTATGGAACGGTATGCCCAAAAAAATATCACCGTGGTCTTCTTACAAAGCCAGTGAATTTGTTTTCACAATGCATGACTTTTTTTACCCCGCTCAAAATTTGAGAAGTTGTCGTCATTGATTAATCAAAAACGTGAAAAGACCTTTCGAAATCTGACATTATTTTTTAATTCCATCCAGTATTTTAGGAATTACAGAGTTTGAAGGTTGGCCGAAAAATATGTTTATGTAAATCATAACCAGCCTTATATCCACAAATTTATTTAAGAATCTTTTGAAGCTTTATTATTTTTCCAACTACCAAGCTATTATGGGCTTCTGTATCATTCAATTGAGGATGTAATTATCAATCTTCACATTCTTGATCCATATCTTGGCAAAAAAATAGCGTATGGTTTTTGAGTAAATGTTTCTAACGGGTATTTTGAGTATTTAGTTTTTTATTCTGCAATATTTTTTTTTACTTATTTAATATAATCGCCCATAGAGTAATCGGTTTACTCGCTTTGGAAAGTCACCCAAAAAATTAATCGACCACAAACAGTAAACTCTCCCATGAAAACACATGACGGCAAATGGGCTAAAAATGACAAAGAAAAAGCGGTAATGTTTGCAGCACATCTTACACGTGTCTGTCAACCACATACTCTTTACGAAGATTATAATATAGAACCACAGATCCTTACGTTTTTAGAATCTCCGTTCCAGATACAACTGCCATTAGTAAAATTTAAAGTTAGTCAAGTCAACAAAGTTATTCAAACCGATTTAAATCCTAAAAAATTAGCAGGACACGATCTAATTACGGGAAAGATAATAAAGCAGTTGCCTTGTAAAGGCGTGGTTTATCTGACACAACTATATAACGCTGTTTTGAGAACAGGAAATTTTCCTGTCCTATGGAAGACTGCCAGAATTATCCAAATCCCTAAACCAGGATAACCTGCGACAGAGTTGAAGTCCTACAGACCTATAAGTCTACTACCAGTAATGTCAAAAATCCTAGAAAAGTTGTTATCGTCAAGAATTCAGCCACTGCTAATGGAACGTCAACTGATACCAACTCATCAGTTTGGTTTCAGACGCACAACATGCAACCACAGAACAAGTGCATCGGATCTGTAAAACCATACATCAAGCTTTAGAAGACAAAATGTATTGTTCAGCTGCTTTTATAGACATATTTCAGGCATTTGACAAGGTCTGGCATACTGGCCTTCTACATGAACTGAGAAAGAACCTTCCTTACCAATACTTTCTTATCCTCAAATCATATCTGCAAGATCGACATTTCTTCGTACAACATCGAGAAGAGCAATCTTCACTTTTCCCTGTTAATTCCGGAGTACCGCAGGGCAGTGTCCTAGGACCATTATTGTATACCCTATTCACAGCTGAACTACCTACAAATGGTAACGTTACTACAGCCACATATGCAGATGATACCGCCGTACTATCAGTCCAACATAATCATATAGAGGCATCCCATTGGCTACAAGAAAACCATAATGACATAGAGGTTTGGCTCAAAAAATGGCGTATTAAGGCAAACGAAACAAAATCTGTCCATGTAACTTTTATCAATAGGAGGGATAACTGTCCAACAGTCTCCCTAAATAACCATATTTTACAACCAAAAGAATATGTCAAATACTTAGGAATTTACCTCGATCGAAGACTGACCTGGAAAAAACACATCTTCATGAAAAGGAAACAACTAGGGATGCAAGTTCAAAACCTTTATTGGCTAATAGGCCACAGATCATCACTCTCGCTGAGTAATAAAACTTTGATATACAAGACAATAATAAAACCAATCTGGTGCTATGGAATACAATTATGGGGATCTGCCTCAACTTCTAAAATCGAAATACTAGAGAGATTCCAATCGAAAACACTTCGGATATTAACAAGGGCTCCATGGTATGTTCCAAACGAGTTCATCAGGCGCGACCTGCAGATCCTGTCAGTGAAAGAGGAAGTATCCAACATCTCCGGGAGGTACAAAGTTCGTTTACAACAACATCCTAACCAATTGGCCCGACACCTTATGCAGCAACAGGACAGGCGTAGACTGAAGCGTCACATCTCAAGTGATCTACCGACAAGATTTTGAGTGAATGAGTGTGTAGTTTCCCAGCGCTAAGTTATTTGCACTTTAGTGACACAAAATTTACTTTTGTAACTAGTATTTACAGATAGTAAATAGATTGGGAGCTAAAAAAAATTAATATGATAACACGAGAAAAGTTTTTGCAATGTACAATATGTAACAAATACATGCTTTGTTGAATTTTGAAGTATTTTACATATACTATACTCACTTTTTACTATAGTGTGTTTGATGCACATGGCGAATGTTGTGGTGGGTGTGGCCTTGGTGATCGGCCTTGGGTGTATGAGGCGGAGGGGCGGAGCACTCGTGCTGTTGACAAGGGCAAGGGGGCAGTAGGCCGTGCTCGCTAGCATCGCTCGACAGCAACTCCCCCTTCTGGGGATCAGGAGTCGAGGGGGTCGACATGCGGGGTACTACATTGCGCCCGTATTCTTCAGTTTCTGGAATAATAATTAAAATAAGTATATAATTACAGTTGGCAACTATGAAATCTTCGGCACCAAACGTAGAAATTGTCATGCTGCATAGAGTGAGATGATAAAAATGTGTGCTCCAGATGTGCAGCATTCATATAGCAGTTGTATGATTAAACTTGAGCTCTCTGCTACAATGTAATAATGGTGAATTAATACAATGAAAGTAAGCGACAATCTTGCTGTTGCATCTAACCAATATTCTTTTTGAAATCATTTTGATTTATTATTTCTTATAGCATTTTGTGCATCGAATTATACGGAACTTCGGTGTTTGGAAAAATTGAAACATGTAATCAGTAGATTGACTCCGTACATGCAACGAGCATAGACAGCAAATACCCAGAGCAGGAACAGTAGGTTACAGGTTCATGGGTAGAAAAGAATGAGATTTATCTGAAGGCGACACAATTTCTATTGCAGATATTTTGAAGAGAGTCCTTCAAGCATTTGCTTATAATTGTAAGCGCGGATAATATATATTTTTCAGATTTTTTAAAAGCAAATAGGTTTTTCAGACCCTTAATTGTAATCGTACAACCCCGTTGTCCAAGGGAGGACAACAAGATAAAAAATAAGAATGATATGAAGTGCACGGAGCTTAATATTCAAGAAGCCTGGAAAGCGGTAGCGAGAACTAGATCACATCTGATAAAGGAATGCAGCGCTGTCCTTTAGACCTTAGTGACCATAATGTGGATCCTTGGGCGAAATTTGATCACATGGCAAGACTAGGGGTAAATTTATAATTGAAGATCGCTAAAACTTGTGAGCGTTTGAAAATATTTATGGAGCACGCCATAAAACAATTTTGAGCTCAAGAAACACGTATTCATTGATTTTCAGCGCCTCAAAAGCTTTCGAATCTAATATGTGTCACCAGCCTCGCTTTCCAATTTCTGTCAAAATCGTTATAATGGTTTTTGTGATTTTGCGACGACCGACCGCCTATAGGATGATATTTAAAAAAAGATATGCGAAGATCATTGTACTACGAGCATATTCATTCCACAATTTTGGCCATGACTGTTTTAGAGTATGCTCACGACTTTTTCATAAACTAATAAAACTATTTTTTTGTGACACTTTTTGAATTAAATTTGAATCATCGTCGGACTGACAACATAATAAATTTAATATAAATCTGAAAAAAATTATTTTATTTGAGAAGGTTTGTGTTCAAATACACAACTTTTATATGAATGATGGAAGAGTTTAACTAAGTCAGGGAATCTAATAAACTACACGAATAATGAAATCAGTCCTACGCGTCCATAGTTTCTGAATCAATACTCGTATTCTCCTGAATTAAAATCATGCAGTGTACTTCAGATCTCCCAGAAAACCAAGTTTAAAATGTGGTAAAGCACAAGTTAGGCAAATTGAACCACCGATACTGAAGTAAACGCAAGTTCAATACTTCTCAAGCCAGAGACGTGAAAATGAATTCAACGTACTTTCAACTAGTAGTAAAAGCGTTAATCCCTGGATGTCCTGGGAAAGCGACAAGTTCAACATGATGACAACAGGTAAAACGCCAATCAAACAAGTGAAATGAAGGTGAGACTGACAGAATTTCAACCTACTCAGACATTTGAAGTTGTCAGATCGGATGAGGAGTGCCTTTGAGCAGTTTTTCCAAATTTTTTTCGGTTCAAAAGGGTATCTGATAAATATTTTTATAGCCTGTTGATATGGAGTGATGGATTTAGATATAAAGTTTTCACTAAATTTTTAGTGTAAGGTACTATCAAACTCACAGTACTCAATACTTACATATTTTCTAACTCATTTCAAAATTATAGTTTCTTGTAGAATTTTGACGTGAACTGACTTTTCATCTGATAATAAGATCAACAGACAAGAAATGCGTTCGTTGTTGTTGAATTCACACTGTTTATGAGAAATTACAAGCTATACCTACTCTTTGGCGGGAGTATTAACGTCCGCAGACTGCACAATATTACGTCCGATGACCAGTTACCTGCAATACTTTATTTGCCTTCCAGCTGTACCGCTTAATACTGTTGGAAACATAATAAAAGACATACCTACGCTACGTTTTGCCTCGTACAGTCATTCTGCTTGGCAGTTTCATTATGCTCTTTGAAACAAATGTATAATGAGGTAAGGAATACGATTATACCTACAGAGTCATATCGAAATTGACGGAAATCGCTAAAAACTCAATGGATTTACAGACTTTCAGAATACTTTTCATTATTATCTGCGTATTGCACAAAATAATGCTATGATGAGACAGTTATAGCAAACTATTACAAAAATCATACGCAAGCGAATCAACTCAACCACAGGTGGAAATGTTTGTTGAATGGCTAAATTCATTACTAGTTATATTGTAAAAAAGATATGAAAACAAGGCAGCAAATTTTAATAAAAAAAATTCCGGTACCGGGAATCGAACCCGAGCCTCCTGGGTGAAAGCCAGGTATCCTAGCCACTAGACCATACCGGAGATGTTGGAATATATGCTGATTATTTATCAGACAGCCAAGTGAATAAATAATACGCTTGTAGTATTTAGTGATGTGCTACTTGAAAAAAATAAATACAAAGCCATGTTTAAAGTATTTCAAACGCTTTAGATTTATAAAAGCAGACCGAAAAGCTTTGAAAGCAGCCATTTATGTTCCAAATTAGGTACCCCGATCAATCTTTTGCCTTTCCACTAGCATGAGCTTATTGAGACGACATTGCCATATCAAAAAAAAAAACAATAAAATACTTAATCGTGACACCCCATCGTGCAAACATGTTTCATTTAATCTGTTATTTGGAAAATATGTGATTCAACTGTTGCATGTGTGTCGCCCAAAAACAAACCTCGTACAAAAAAGCTATAAATATCCGCCGATTTATTGACAGTAATTTACATAGAGAAATAGAAGAATACTAGCTTCATCACACCAGCGTATTATATTTTATTTTTATTAACAGAAAAAGCGATCACTTGAGCATGAGACTATTTCCGAGTACTTTTCAGAGTTTGACAACAGGAACAGTGTCATATTCTTTGGTAAAATCAACCCAGCAGAGGAACTTTCCAAACTCTTGGCGTACCTACGGGTGTTCATGATTTGTGATAAGCAAAATATATTATTTATAGTCAACCTTCCAACTCATAAGCCAAATTGTTCCTCGGATTCATAAGATTATTTTAGTATTCGTCCATAAAATCGACACTGGTAGTTGTTACAAGTTGCAATGTCATTACTTCTTTTCTTATGTAGGGAATTTATCAAACCCGATTTCCATGTCGACCGTGCGGATCTCCAAATTGCTATTAAATAAATCTCTGTTAAGATTAGTAGTATTTTTTCGGTTCCTGCTTTTATAAGTTCTGCTGTGATGCCTTTTGGGTCGGTTGCACGTCCATTTTTCAGCAATAGTTTGTACAGTATTTTAAACATACCCTCAACGACCGCTACTTGTACTTGTATATGATTTTCGTTGAGGACGTATTTTGTTCTCTAGTCTATTTGGAATGGGTTAGAGGTTGGAGTTCTAGCTTATTGGTGCCTTGTTGTTGGTTCAAATAGCCTTAATAAATTTACATGCGTCTTTTGACTTTTTGCCTCTGATATAAGTAACAGAAGCAGAAGCATCCTAACAAAAACTAAGCCCAGGAATGAATGTCAAGAGACAAAGGACTGCATCTACCAGATACCATGTCAATGCGGTAAAATCTATGTTGGAGAAACAAAAAGGCCACTGGAAGTAAGAATCAAAGAACATCGTCTCAACACTCAGCGAGCAGAGACAGGAAAATCTGGAATAGCTGACCACGCATGGACGGAGCACCATAAAATAGCTTGGGACGACGCTAAGGTTATTGCCAAGGAACCGCATTGGTATCGAAGGAAATTCAAGGAGGCGGCATTCATCACCAACAACAGCAAAGTGTACAGCAAACCCAATGTAGACATTAAACCTATCTGGCAGCCACTCATAAAAAAGATCAATAGACTACGACTGGACCAGACAACAAACAATGACCGACAAACAGCCACGTCAGCAGACCGGAATACTCATCGGGAACCAATCAGAACAGACCGCGCACAACGACACGTCACCGGACGGGGTATAAATAAGCATGAAAGGAACGTGTTCGCCTGTTCACCTGAAGACGATTGAAGATAGTATATCAATCGAAACGTCGTGATACTCAAAAATTTTATTGACAATGGAAATCCGAAATCAAACTTTTGCAAAATCCACCTTGTCTGCAAGTTTCAAACAATAACTTTTTTTTGAAATTTCTTTTTCCAGCTACGTTATACTCTTTTTAAACATTTTCACTGCTCCTTCATATCTATCCCTATCTCCTAGATTTTTGTTTGTGTTCATCTGTGACAAAGAATCTATCTTTATTTACTGTAATTATTGTTTATGACAGTAATTTATAGGTTTTCTATGATTGAGGTTTCCTACTAGCGTCGTGAATAGCATAAATCGTTTGACAAACTGAACACTAATTTTTTATTGTTGACTCATGTAGCACTTCAAAACGAAACGGCACTATAGCTTAAGTAATTCTCTTTAATATGCAATATATTTCAATCTTGACTTGTTCATACGATATTGCCAAATACTGTTCGTTATAAATTGATTTTGGTCCTATAAAAATTTGAGCAACTTTTTGAAAACTTCTAAGAAGTTAAGATGGCGCATTTCACCATTGTATATAATTTTAGCCTGAGCATTCATTGATTATACGAGATAAATATTATCTGTAAACGTCATTCAATTATGTCCCAATGGAATTATACTTAAATAAGTACCTAGCTAAATAATAGGTACACTTTTTCAAACAATAAATTCATCTTGATTAAAAATACCAGAAACTCGTTGGTTTTACGACATTTAGCAGATCTTACAGATGAAATCCGTGCATACTCCGGTAATAACGGCTACTGCACTTCGATGAAGCTTCTTTTAACATAATAATTATTTCACATCTCTACTCGTACAGCACATGTTACCACATTTTTGTTGGGCAAAAGTAGTTATATAATGGTAGGCTTTGTAAAAGCCGCAGGTCAGAAGGACGGGCAGGCAGTGCTGTACTATAGAAAGAGGGGGTAGCAAGGGAGCATCTGTGTCTATCATCCCGTACTACCTACTAGTAATAATTGCGAGGTTGACCATTTGTAAGAGATACTCGTTTGACAGTCCTTTGCGGTATATTTATGTGCATGTATAACGTTAGGTTATAGCTTTTCTATGAATTCTGGCAGGTACCAGTTATTAGTTAGTGGTACTAGCTTTCTTTAGGTAGTATAGCTATTTTCATTATATGTAAATTCGATAAACAGATTGAATGTCTATACTTATTGACATGTTGTACCTCAGCTATCAGATCTCTTAAACTGAGAACTTTAATTGCTAAAACAGCTTGGGATTGGAATTCCTGGACCTATCTAATGCAAGACTCACAATTCAACATGTGAGCCATATTATAAATTTTAACAGTTAGTTATTTCCCCTTTTATTTTAGAGATATATACGCTGGTTTCTGCTGGCAAACGGTCAGATACACATATCCATGGTAAGAGAAACCATAATAATTTAGAATTGCCTTATTTAGCAGTCACTATAAACTCAATTATCTAAAATGACATAAAGGTGTTCAACCATCTACCTTCAGAAAGTTATCAATTATTTTAATAATAATTAAAATATTTAATCAAATGGAAATTTTTACTGGATAGACCATTACAAGTTTGAAGAGGTATTCGTAGACTGGAACAAAATTTTGGTATGAATACATTTCGTTCATTCATTTTTCATTTATTTTTACACTTTGTCGAGAGTAAGAAAATGTATCAACAAAACACTGCTCCGGATTGCATTGCCCTGAGAATATTTGCGTTTCACAACATTTCGACTGATGTATTTTCAGTTGTTTTCAGGTGAATATGAACGAGATTGAAGATGCCACATGAACTGAAACGTCGTGCAACGTAAATTTTCGAGACAATGGAAACCTGAAGCAATGAAACTTATATTGTCCATAAATTTTAGGCAACAAGATCATGTATTCATGTATATTTATATATAATATGATGGAACATGTCAGGCAACATCGAAAATGTTCCCTATGTGTGATTGTTATCAGCTTACTGTATAAATAGGTGGACAATTTCGAATATCGTTATAATTTTTTTGGTTTATTTCAATGGGGAGAAAGAAAATGGATGGAAAATGGATTTCGGTAGGTTGGAGTGTCTGCTTTCTCGTATAAGAGACTGTGATAGCATTTTCGCCGGGAAATTGGGATACAAAGTCAAAACTATTCCACTGATAAGAACTGCTTTGAAAGTATTCGTTGTCATCGCCACGTCGTTAGCTTTATATGCCCAGTATAAACATAGACAGCAGAGACACACATTCTGGTATCATCTCATATGGTACGGGTGCCGACAGGCTGGAAGCGAATTGCGTGTTGAGGCGCGTCTGGAAAGTTTATAGGGCGATAGTAGTAGTGGTGGTAGGGAGGCAAAGCTTGACAAATAGGCCAACTTTGATTCTTTTTGCCGGATGCGAAAATAAACAATAAACATAACATTTTGTTATCACAGTGTCGAACCTTTTAATGAAGGTCATGGTATTCAACTATTTCGCTGAGTATACGTCTGATTCGTCTAAATCTATAGTGCTGAACAACTCGGCTCTAAGACCGTGGTATCTAGCGCACGTGCCTAAGAAGTGAAACGAAGTTTCGTCGTCCTCCCAGCACAAGGGTTTTTTCCACTCTTTTAAGGAACAAGTGTCTGTTGAGGCTGCAGTCATGTGATAAAACCTACTAGGGAGGTGAAGTGATTCCGTACTTCAGAGTTTTATAGAGTAAGTTGGACGACTTCAACTGCTGATTTTCTTCGTATGCTTTGTTTATCTAACTATCCAGTACAGAAATTGAAGATGAACTCACCTAAGTGTCGTCCTCTATGGCGACGCTCATTAACATCTTACGAAACCAACGGTCCTAACACCTGGACTGCCTTGAAGAGGCAACAGATGTCCCTTATGGCATTTGTCAACAAGAGTGAACTGATTTACAGCGACATCCCCTGTTCTTCTAAACACTTTTACGATGTACACTTAGACCGCCAGGCTATACTGACAAGTCTAGGCTAAAGACGAAACATGGATTTCTATAGCAGGTCTGATTCATTGTGGAGAGCATACACTTAATAAGAAATTGAACATGTAAAAAATATATTACATTTCCCTCTCGTCTGCCTTATTGTCCGCAACACACCATAAATAAAAAATAAGTTTTTTTTATAATTTTCTACCTTTAGTACTTCCTTGAACCATGTATTTTATGAACTATGAGCCAAGTTTGGTACTACGCCACTGATCAGTAACCACTATTCATTTCTCTTTGAATAGCTCGATCTCACGAACCTGTGGAATGCCTTCGGTCCTTCGACATTGTGGCAATCTCGCTTTACCTGTCTTTCAGCCCTTTTTATGATCGGCCACAAGAGTGGCATTTGGAATTTCCGTAGGGGTGGTACTCAGTTCTCACACCTTATGGGACGAGCTGATACCTTTTAGAGGAATAACATAATGGATTTTCTTATGCATGGTGCAGCGTTATTTGTTTGAAATTGTTTGTTAACAGCGTCGTGTGACTGGGAATTCAGTTTTCCAGGAATTGGAGAGCGAAGTATTGAATATGTATTTACAGGGGTATTGGTATAGATTTAAGTCAGAGAACTGAAGGGCATGGAAGGGGCCAACAATTACGAAACTTCCAAGACATATCACGCGCTACAACTTTTACTGACTCATAGCATAAGTTTGTCTCTAATTTTACCTAAACTTCTAGCAAGGACTATGGACGCAAGAAAATGATTTAAATTATGCCTAACAATACAACGAAGCGTGATCGTACTAACATATTTGAGATAACCTTAAGATATCTTATAAAGTGAATCGGAAGCACATATCGATTACTAAAATCTAGCGACAAGCTTTAATATCATATAAATAAATTGTGTAATGACGATATAAGTTGATAGTGAAAGGTTTGAAGGAAAAGTTTATTTCATTACTTCTAGCGCATTTAAATTAAAGCTTGTTTTTGAAAAGTTTTTTACTTTTAATTTATTTTATACCATTTAGTTAAAATTTCAGACGGATTGGAGCAACAGAGTTTATGATCACCATCTTTTTTCGAGTTATTATCAGCAAGTTCTTTCATTTGATAACCATATTGTATGAATGCATCAAAAATAACAAGTCCGTCATCTTGGGTGTTCCGCCATATTGTATTTAGAGTAACGACACTTTATTTTCCGAGTCATTTTCAAACAACCCTTTCATTTGCTACCCATATTGTAGGAGGGCATCAAAAATAACAAGACCGCCATCTTGGGTGTTCCCCCATATTGGACTTAGAGTGACATCACTTTACTTTTTGAGTTTTTCTTAGCAAGCACTTTCATTTGATATCCATATAGTAGGAGTGTACTAAAAATAACTAGTCCGCCATCTTGAGAGATCCACCATGTTGGATTAAGAATGACGTCACACAGCTAATCATGCATTGTCATCCAAACTAAACGTGTATGCAACATTTCAGCTCAATCGGTTGAACATATCTGCTTCAAAATCGAGTTGCAATATTCCACCGAACAAACATAGTTAGATAGGTATATAGATACGTAAGTACATTACAAGTTAAATAAAAGCTTGTGAAAATATTTCGTTTTCCACCAGCGTATTAGTGCGTATCACGACTCATGAGAGATTTCAAAACAAATCGTGAAATTTGTAGTTAAAAACTTTGATATCAACGGGAATCAGATCACAAATATTCGATTTGCCGAACTGATGCTCTACCATACTATTACAAATAAAACTATATGTTATTGTAAGCATACGAATTATTTTCCACCCATTTCTGCAAGCATATCACCCTGCAAAGACTCACCCTATACACGAATGTTTCTGCCTTTGTGAAATGATTTGTTATGGAGTGAAACCACCTGACCATATGTTGTTTATCTTTTATGAACTCTGAAGATACATAGTCTGAGGATGTTAGGTCGCATTCCGTTATTATACGTTGAACATTGAGCTTTGTGTGCGTAGTTGTGGTCTTCAGATGTAACTCTATCAAGAAGTAAATGTACTTACGGAGTGCTTTCCATTGTTCGACTGTGATGCATGGTATGTCATTAAAATCGATGAAAATAAAGGGTAGCCAACTATAATCTCTATAGGTGGACGCCTCCAGCTGTATAGGTTGCTGTGACAGCAGCAGGGCATGATTTCAGATTACTTAGATCACTAAAGGTGGACACAGTTATACTTCGGTCTCTGAACTCTCCTCCGTAGTAATAGTTGTTCTTAGGTATGCATTTAGATTACTTAGATTACTACTGGAGGACGTTGGCACCTCAAGGTTCCTGCATTGTTGCCCGTAGTAAAAGCTGACCTTAGCGTGCCTGTTAACACATCAGCCCATAGGATTAGCACTTAATTCGAAGTGCAGGACCCTTCAGAAGTATGGCGAGGTACATTGAAGGCTGTGTGCCCTTTGCGAAGCCAGACTATTGCACTCTGGAGGCAGATGAACGCTCCTCCTTCTGTCTGGTGTAATGGAAGGACATGGCGGGATTTTAGGGGGTAACTTGCACTACCATTACCTCTGCTCCAAAACACGTTGTGAGGCACATATGAGTTATTCGACAATCCACGTGGACAGAATGTAGATTGGTCTACTTCATCCATTGCACATGTGAGCTAGTAGTTTTTACAAAATCTGTGCGGAGGTACGTACCTAGATAGATCTATCGACCACCCTGTGTGGAATTCTGTTGGCGGCTGTATCTTTAGTGAAGCCAAGATGCACTTTTTGCGATTCGCGTGGCACCTTTGGGCTTGCGTTTTCCTCTGGTGAGCACAGATGCGGATGAGCACCATGTAGCGGTGTTCAGAGATTGCGCCTGATATCTTTTAGAGAAAATATCATCCCCAAACTATGCTCGTGGCTTTTGACTTATTTCGAAGACATTCTGGGCATTACTTCATTGGTTGGTGATAATACAAGTATCATAGCAGCTAAGCTTCATATTATCATGTAGTGGTTGAGTGTGGAGGGTACTCCAAGACGTTTTTCCAAACGCAGGCTTGACAGTTCGACCCTACAGCTACGGAGGGGGGGACTCAGAGATCTATCAGTCACCAAGTAAGTTAATTTCCAGCACATTCTGACAGTAGCGCTCAGTTTGAGATATTTTTTCATGTCCCCCGTAATGAAAGTAAATTATACAAGGGCGGTACGTTACATGAATTATATTATTACTATTATTATTTCTCTACTTCTTTCAGTGCCATTTTTATTAGTCCACACATTTCTCAGACCTAAGATGCTGCTGAATGACACCTGACCAGTTCATGAAAAAAAATGATGTCTATAATTTACTTGACTACTTTTACGTCCTACAGTATTGTAGTTCAATCGGTAGAGCATTTGTTCGCCAAACGTATGGTTGGATCATCGGTTTTTAAATTTTTCAACTGTGAATTTGCATTTTTGTTCTTTCAGTTCTACATTAGTAAATTAATAATGCTCACAATTATAGATATCACTTTTGATGGAGATTGTTCAATTTCCACCGGAGAATACATAGTTTTTCTGATATACATTTTCCTATTCTGTATCTGAGTTGGATGATTTGCGCTTTTGTTAGAGCCTACATTGCTAAGGCAAATAATTAACATTTGAATCGGTAACCAGCCGTTGAGATACGCGGTTTGATTTTCATTTCCTGCTGATGAGCGAGGGGGAATCGAAGACAATTGCCCTATCATGATTACCTGTTGTTGAGGTGGCGGTCTCATGGTTGCCTGCTTGGCTGGGTCTACAAGCAGTTGTACTCCACTCCATTGAATTATCTTCATAATTACCTGCCTCGCAATTCGCAAGGGCTTCATGCAAGACCTCTCTCACATTATTTAAACTTGTTTGCGAGTGTGAAGCGAACCGAACCTATTTTTTTCGAGTTTGTAGTTGTTTTGAACTGAAGCTGCAAAAAGATTGCCTATAAGGGAAGTAAGGTGCTACTTCATTCTCACCCTATGGTGAAATAACTTCTTAAGTCAATTACTGGAGGATTATTGGTGGCATCTGAGAGAATGTGCATTTTTATTTGCTACAAAAATTACTAAGCAGTAGAAGTGCATTAAAGCTTTGTACTAAAATCACAAGTTGACTTTATTTTGATGACATCTACCGCTTTAAACGTGGAATACCTTCAAGTACAATTGCAGGTTTTACATAATTCTTCATCTAACAATTAATTTCTTCACCGTTGTTTAATTTAAATGCAATTTTTCAGATTTAGTATACGTGTTGCCCTCTCGCCAGATAATTTTCATATTTCTAAGACGACATAAGTTTAGCTTTTCGTATCCATAACATTACTTAGAAGTGGAAGTTTATACAGTAAATAGAAATGGCCAAACATTAAAGTGCTCCGACTCACGGATCTACACCTTTTTGGTATGCTCATTACCTACTCACTTAGGACTACTACGTAAAAAATTGATTCTGGCTGTTCTTTGACATCGCAATGGATATATATTGTTTTCCGTGATATGCAATGCTCAATACTTCACTGTGAAATAAAAGATTACGTATTGCTTATTGGATGAATAAGTCATAGAAATAGAATGAGCAAGAGATGTAACCGTCATAGTCATACAGTCTCCTTTGATAAAATTACAATTTTTAAAGCACGGGGAATTGTGACTGTGCCATCCGTATGTTTTAAAGATTTCAGTTAGGTAATTTGGTTAGTAGTAGAAGTAGTAATCGAAAGGCAAAGCCTGGCAAGTAGGCCACTTTTGGCCCTTTTTGCCAACCCCGAAGACCATCGCTAAAACTAGGGCAGATATGGTAGTTCCTTAGTGTCGAACCTTCCAGATCTTTTAATAAAGGTCATGATGTGCGACCATTCCGATGAGTAGCACTCTTCCCTGTCAAACTCTGCTGTGCCGAACACCTCAGCCCTAAGGCCGCTATATTCAGCACACTCATCCCGGAAGTGGAACGAGGTATCGTCCTCCTCTCAGCACTTCTGACAGATTGGGTTTTTGACCACCCCTATGAGTGACAGGTGCGTGTTCAATCTGCAGTGAGCTATGGCGATTCCCTGGTAATTCGGTTATGTTTACTGTGTTGAAGATAACTTTCACAGTTATCCCAACAATAAAAAACTGTGGAATGGTTCTATGGAACACATACAACCTTATACGTTGAGCATTTTGATAATAAATCTTTATTTTATGTCTACCATAAGTTAATAACCTATATAAGATGCATGAATACCAAAACTAACTGTAAATATCTTTAATTGAAGGCTTTTATTCAACTTGCAATGTATATACATATATCTATGTAACTGTGTAAAGGGTAAAATATTGCCACTCAATTTTGAAGCAGATATCTTCAGCCGATTGAGCTGAAATTTCGTATAAATGTTTAGTTTGGATGACAATGAATGGTTAGCTGTGTGACGTCACTCTAAACCCAATATGGCGGAACATCCAAGACTAGTTATTTTTGATGCACTCCTACAATATGGGTATCAAATGAAATGACTTGCTGAGAATACGAATGAGAGTAAAACAAAAAAGATAGTGATGATAGACTCCGTTGCTCCAATACGTCTGAAATTTTAGTATGCTGGGGTTTTTGCAGACCAATCCAGCAAAAATTAAGTTAAAAGGAAAACACTCTTTTAAAAGCAAGCTTTTATTTAAATGTGTTAATAAGAATAAAATAAACTGTTCCTTTAAAACTTTTACCAGCAACTTATATCGTCATTACACAATTTATATGATATAAAAGCTTGTCGCCAGATTTACCTGTGTAGATAAACAAGTAAATTAAATTACTTGATCTGATTGATTTTAATTTTTAAAATTTTCAAACTAAGTACCTAAACAGGAGTACTTAAATCTCGCGACAAGCTTTTATAGCATATAAATTGTGTAATGACGTTATAAGTTGATAGAAAAAGTTTTAGGGAAATATTTATTTTATTCTTTTTAGCGCATTTTAATAAAAGTTTGTTACAAAAAAGTTTTTTTCTTTTAATTTATTTCAATCTTGCTTGACAATAATTATATTCCATGACAATAAAGCGTAGGAAGTATTGGAATCGCAAAAAATCGCATTATAGACAATATGTTTTCTTTATGTTTCATAACATACAAATGAAAAATCATGTCGCTCATTTCCGTCTGTCTGGGCGGTAATCCTTGTTTATTGGATATGCTTATGAGTTTAACTTTATGCGCTGCTAAATGTGTGCATTCATACAGTTAAATCATTATTATTTCTATAGAAATGTCATAGACTCTGGCCCATCAATAATCTGTATCATTCAAACCATTTTAGATGTGGCGGAAATAAGAATAAACAAGACGTACAAGCGCTAAAACAAATTATATGTCTACGTACGTGATTTTCATACCAAATAATAAGTTGTCTAGTACTATTAAATATAGTCATGTAGCAGTTCCAGTGTATATATCAAAATCATCGAAGATTGATTGTCTTGTTGCAGGATTCAGTACACAGTAAGAGAAGTAGAACATAAACGGTGGTTATGAGTTATAAGTAATCAAATATGTACCAGACATACACGTTCTGTTCTCTATTTGATTCAATTGCTCATGCAGATCAAGCCTGAGATAGACATTTCAGGTTTTGTTATTAATGGACTTGTTACAGTGCTACTGGATATGTATGTATATTTATATATGCATGAAATCGACGTATTTACCAGATACAGTTATTGAAGTAAAAAAATAACTGAATATCAGTAAATACACATAGCGACAACTGTAAAGAGCAATGCATCATTTCCACAACAGGGATACTGTAAGAGCATCCTCAAAATTCAATTTATCGATATTCGCATCGAGAGATCTCACACAGCAAACAACTTATTTTTTAAAGTAAATTTTCCAGAGTATCACAAAACATTCGCTTCAAGTTATAAGAATGATGAAATAGGTTCCATCCATATTTATTATAGAGCTTAATTAAACTAAAACATCTGTGGTCTACGCATTGATTCTTAAAAATTGGCTTTAAGATTGACTCGATACCTCCCATTTTGTAATGATATCGTTTAGTTCTTAAACAGACCAAACGACTGACAGACCAACCGACCAAAAAACCGGCACACCGACAGAACCACAGACCTAGAGGCAGACCGAAACACAGACAGGCAGACCGACAAGCAGACCGACAGACAGATCCACAGACGGATCGAGAAACAAATCGACAGACAGATAGACAGACGTACCGGCGAACAAACCGACACACATATTGACAGACAGACGGAGAGACAAAACTGATAGACAGACCGATGGAAAGAGTGGAACATGTATTTTTGTGATCCGGGTACTGTGAAACAAGTAAAATGCGTTATATCGAATTTGAAAATGTTTGCGATCACATCACGCCATTTCTGAGGGTATACGAGGCATACGATACAATCATACATGAATCATCTTTTTTACTCACGTAGTCTCACGCAACTAAGATATAAGCTATTCTTGTAGGAAACATTCTCAGTAGAGACGCTTCCTCACAGATCCCATGAATAGATGCCTGTATTGTGTATATATGTATTATAGATATCTGTGAGAAGAATGGTTGCATTAAAGTAGTTTCCACGATAAGCTGTTTTCCCAGATAGCTATGGTAATACTTTGTATATATACGCATACGGTATTCTCCAGATCATCAACTAAATCCCAACTTAGTTCTGGCTAAATGTAAATACATCGGAAATGAGTCTATCATCTATCCAATTGCTGAGTTTTGATTTGGAAGGAAGTATCTGTTACGGAGCGAAGCCACTTGACCCGTTGTTTATCTTATATGAACTGTGAAGATACAGGGTCTGAGGGCAGCTCACGTTTCGTTGTCAAACGTTGAACCTTGAGCAGTGAGCTTTGTGTGTGTGTGGGTGTGATCTTTGGGTGTGGTTCTACCAAGTAGTAAGTGTACTTACTGAGTGCTTTCTATTATTCAACTGTACTGCATGGCATGAGATTAATCTAATTGTAGTTTCCATATGTCTATCGAGATAAGCTTCCTAAGCTAATGATAGTAAACTACTACATTTGAGTATTTATTGACTGATAGTTTTCGATATTATCATTCATAAATCTATGAAGATGAAGGGTAGCCAACTTATAATCTCTGCAGGTGGGACGCCTCTAGAGGTAGAGGTTGCTGTGAGGAGCAGCAAGGCATGCATTCAGATAACTTAGATTACTACAGGAGGGCCCAGTTATACTACAAGTCCCTGAAGTATAAGAAATGAATAGAGTCGAGAGTTCCTCAAGGATATATTCTTGGTCCACTACTTTTCTTAATATATACAGCCTATATGTCAAAGGTCATAGAAAACTGTAAATTTCATCTCTTCGACCTATTTATTAACGGTGGAAGAAGGGTGCAAAATGTAATTTTTGTAAGAAAATACAAAGATATTTCATCCTTGGACCAGTAAAGTATATTGAAGTTTTAACACCATACTGATGGATTCATATTCACTGGATTCTCAGATCTGTAATGATCTTTTGGGCATATCTATTTTATCAAAGTCTCTTGATTCAACAAATCGAAGATCCGACAATACAGCAAAATCCCATTATGTATGGCTAATCTGTGTATGATCTCATAAGTGCAGCTTAGTACAGGGTCACTGGAGCTTTGAATTTAGAAAAATATTTCCAGCAGTGATACCAGGACCCATTGAACTAGTTTAGAGTTTATATATGGGAATATTTTTGTGTGAGTGAGTGACTAACATAAACGACATTGTATAACATAAAAAAGTATAGTCTTGCATTTAAGATTTTTTACGAAAATACTTTATTGCTTTCCTATGAAGTAGATTTGATTTTAAGCTCTAAATCAACTCACACATGAGATTTCGAGATTATTCACAATTTTTCGGAAAAGATTGACACTGTTTTCCAAATCCAATTTGCAGTTGTTATAGAGCCATAGCAGGAGTCATCTAGTTACCGTTAATTTAGTTCAATGTATCAGTGATGGTACTGCAAATTGGAGGATATATTTTTGACACACTACCAATATATAGAAGGTACATAATAACCTTACTTAGTTTTAATATATATGGAAAGAAATCGTTGAAGGTTTTTATTACGCTACGTTGTGTCGCGTTGTATACCTTTATATATCAATCGGCATAAGTTCAGCTTCTGGGAGTGGCTCGCAAAGAATCATGACGTGAATAATATACAAGCCGGATCTTATTTACAGTTATGATGTCTACGGATTACCGAAAATGAAAATTGGTTTGTACTTTGGTGCTTGTACGCCATTTTCACCATAATAACATCGGGCCTCTGGTCAACTTTACGAGTATATGTAAAAGAGCATTTTTGTGCTCAAGCTGTCGATATTGTACAAGCAGGTAATGGTTGAAGATTCCATGATGGTGAAATCGAAGAAGTTATCATAGCGTTATCATTGATTGAAGCCTCTCTAGGATAAGAGTTTCATTTTCTAATTCGAACTTAGTTTAATATATTCTGTTATGCTCGGATATAGATTTGTGCATTGCATTTTGTGACTTCCACCCTTTGGACATGATGCTTCAATCTATTCTACTACCTTCCAGGTGAGACAACTAAAATTCACTATATAATCCATAGTGCTTGAATGAGTGGTAATGGATCAAATATAATAACCTAGTCATATCCTTGGAACTACGTATAACGCGCTTATAACATGAAGATAGTCATTATAATAATGCTACCCATATTACCTAGTAGTTAGTCAACGAACATTAGAGCATTTTGAGATTTCTGTTCTCAATTTAATGTGAAAAAGGAATGTTGCTGCAGAAGCGACTAAAATTACAGTAGCCGTAATTGAAGAAAGGTAAATGTTGTCTAACCTTATAAGCCGTCGCGTTGCATAGCATTGTTTTATTTGAATCTTCCCTAACATTACTTGATATCAACTATAACAAGGAGGCAGTATTATAGTGTAACATACGAGTAAAACACCGTGCGGATGTTTTGTTGATAACTAGCTTTTGGATTTTACTTCCCACACATAAGTTGGGAATGTATTTCGATAGCAAGGAGGTTTGGATACCAGAAAACATTTGATTCGACGTTTTATGTTATTCGGATTTCTATCAATCTGTCTGACATATGTTTTTGGCAGGCAATGATACTCAGCTTCTGCGAAACTTTGCCGCAAACTATTTATAATATTATTTTTTATCTAGATGTGGCCCATGTGTCCAATCAAAAACAATTAATTGTTTTGATATATTGACATTGATATATTCATTCTTTGTATTAGAACAGTTTGTACAAGTAATTGTAACATTTGAATTTTCTCATCTGGAAACTTGATTAAATTGTACTTTGACTAAAACTAAGGGTTTCATAGGTATATGTTGTAGACCTGAAACATCTGTTCTTCACGTCATAATAGGCGTGATGATAGATTTGGAATAATCATCATTTAGTTCATGCTGGTATGAGGCTAGATAGTAGAACCTTATTAATGAATATTTATAAAGGTTTGCTGTATAGATGACTCAAAAATTCGTATTGGTATTATGACCATGGATTTGTCCGATGCAGATCATATATAGCTTTTTGACATTATAATAGAGAGTTCTCAAGTAAAATTTGGTAAATGCCAGGGACTTAAGAAATTTCAACAAGTGAATATGATTTTATTACTTTTCCCTGGAGTGATCTAGTTGATTAAATGTCAATCAAAAAGTTTTATATTTAACACATGGTATTATGTTTATTTCTGACAGACGTGAAAATTTAAATCGGTATTCAAAACCACAATACCTAAAATCAGATCTGAAAAATCCCAGACAAAATGATTTTTCTTTTTCTTTGAAGTCCAGGCATCTACAAAAGTGAAACAGTTATGACATTCCTATGCAAAGATACAATTGGGCTATACAAATATATTTTTTGAATTTTCAAAGTAAATAGCCATCCATGAGTAGAAAAAAATGAATATTATGAAAGAAACCATTATTCTGAAAATATTTTCTCTTTCAAAGCCATTAATCATGGAGACTTATCTCTTATATTCAAACCATTAAAATATGTAGAATGTTCTAGGTAGTGACCCTATATCTCTTAAAATGCTAAAACTATGTTATTTCAAATATAAAAAAGCAGTTTTTTAAGAGAAAATGTATTTACCAAATCATTTCTTGTTATGCCTTTAGCTAAACTATAATACCAGTCCATATAAGTATTTCAGGCTTCTCAGTATTTTACCTGTTCTTTCAAAGTTATGAGAAAAAGCGATGAATATGAATATGGAAATTCATTTTTATATTTGAGAATACCCTGTCTGTCTGACTATCCGCTAAACAGTGTGCGTTATGAATGGGTTACAATACTGCAAGATAATTAGATTGACAGACGATATTGTGGATGCTTGAGAGCACTTACAATCAATTTTTTTTATTCTTTTAGACTTTGCTGAGGTATTTGACACACCAATTATATACGTTTAGTAGTTAAATGTAAATTTTATGGTTTTTCTGATTAATACGATGAATACTTTCCTATATTGCTACTATTTCCTACTCCTACAATTAATATGAATTCCTCTTCTGGAAAGCTCGTTTCCTCTACACTAGCCCGCCGAGAGAAAATCAGCTTTCGGTGTAAATTATGCTGTATATTCCGAAATGATTTTAAGAAACTTTTATTCCGATGGTTTTATTTTAACATTTTATAAAATCTGATTTAAGTCGCTTGAATATATCCGTATTATGGAATATTCACACATTTATTTATGTTTATTGACCCATATGCCAAGAGTAGGCACATATTTTCTATGGGGATCACTAATTAATTATTCGTACTTTTAATGTAACTTTTGAAAATCATCTTGTGGTTGTCTCTGGTTTATTATACATATATTTCACTGCTAAGCTAAATGAGACAACCTTCGAATGATGGAAGCATCATTACTAACGTTTCCGATACACAAAATACCAAAAAAATTATAATTTCAAAATCTGATATTTTCCATTTTCATACGTTAAAAAAGACTGCCGAGGCAGCCGAAACGTTAGTACGGATATTTCAGTCATTCGAATCTGGTTTCTAAATTAGTGGCAATTAAGAAATCTAATGAGTTATTCGTCGTTTTTTATTTTACTTTCTGGCAAATAGTGAGTAAATTATACTTGCACTCATGTGTAAAACCTGACTGCACAAATCCATTATCCAACCTGCTATTATATTTCAATAATTACAATTTTGTGATGACAATCCTCGAGGGTTTGAGTTGATATGCTTGTAAAATATCAGAATTATGGATCCTCTATTGATGCATTTTCCGAGTCCGGCGAAACAAAAAGTTCAGAAACGCAATAAGTTAGATTACGAATTACTGTGGTGTATATGGATTAGTTCAAGCATTTTTTAGGATTCTTACGTAATTTAGTTACACAAAATTGTTCTACAATTTGGTAGTACCTCTTTCGGTCAGTATTAATCGGTTAATCTTAACGAAATCGTGATTCACTTTCCCTGTGTCTTGACATTTAGGTGGATTGGCTTGGAATAGAAGTTTGTATTTCTACCAAACAACAGAATGGATACGATGCGTGCATGGAAACATATCGATTTTATTTTTATAATACATGTAAAAAGTCTTCAGTGAGTCGGCGGTATGGCGAAATCATTCCGAAGTATTTTTTAAATATTACTGGGAACACTTGAAAGGGATTCACCGAACACAACTGTTTTGCGTAATGGCGGTTTAGAATTATTCGTATAGGTATTTAAAAGAATGCAGTTAATACCTTCTAGAAAATAATATTTTCAAGAGAAAATGTTATTAACGTAAATTTCTGATACTAGTGAAATTTCTTGCATTATATATTGACCTCAAATTTATTTAACAAAAATTTAGAACATTCCAGTACAAAATAATTCAGACCATAGTACCTATTTCATCGTCCATTATACACCTTGAGTACGATTTAGTCTATTTTTACATTGACAGCGTTACAATATGAAACGGAAGTTGAAGCTGTACTCTCATGAACAAGGAATCCTCTAAAATTTGTTATCATTAGCTAACGCCAAAAAAAAAAATTAGTAGAGGGAAAACGTTTGTATACTGTAACTATTAGGGAGTAAGAAAATAATTAAATCATCAATAAAATCTGTTTATGCATCAATGTAACAATTTTGGAATATTTAAAAATTTGGCAATTTTTCCTGCAATTTTTTGGATATGGTCAGGTGTGTATGAACAAATAGTTCTAATTTGCAGTTTGAGAGGTCTAAAATAGTTTGGTTCCGGTACGGAGGCAGAAGGAATATTAGTAGATCTATTTCTTTAACCGCATGTGGTTTCAATTGTAAGATACACAAATACGAATCCGAAAAAAGGGCATGCTTAGCCCTAAAATATTTGGAGATACCAATCAACCAACGGCTGACCAACCGGTACCAGCAAACAACATAAAGCAGACATTCCTAGACTATTGTAACTACAGAGCTGAACTATACCACCGAACATAAACGATGTTCGGTGACTATACTGACGTTAGTACCTGAACTGAGAAGGTCTGATATTGAGTATTATTATTAATCCTATTACAATAGGGATACATTAGTAATAAATTATCTGAAATACAGAGTACGATAGTTTTTATAAATTAACATTACTCAAATCATATTTACTATTATTAAATCTTTCAAACAAAGAGCTTTTTACTTCTGAATCCTTTGACGTTCACGTATCAGGTAGCTCAAAATTCAAAATATAACTTGATTAATCATTTTTATTGCCGTAATCGGAGGTTCCAAATAACTGAGGCTCTCTTATATAGCCAGTATAATTTCTTGCGCTATTGAAAATATTTAGAAATGAACAGCTTATTGGACTGGTTGTATTAATGACAAGCTCTCAATGTTATAAATTCTGAGGTTTGTTTAGTATATACTACATTCCACAAAAACAATGAAGAACAATTAATGATATGTGAGAGTACTACCTACATGATTGCATCCTCTGTATTCCTTAACTTCACACGATTATTGAACCTCATGCATTTTCTGATCACGACTGGTTCCAAACTAGTCCATAACACCATTTAGCCACCGGTACCGTCAATTAGACTCCAGTACCAGTCATTGCATTCCTTCAAATCCGCAATAACCGTTACTTTGTTTCGCGGTACAATCCAAATTGTACTATACACCAAGACACACAAGCACCCCAAAAAACGCACATTTATCAACATGTACGACCGTTGAACCGTCGTCTAGGTCGCGGTAGTACCCCAATCCGTCATGAAGGGTACTCGAACCAACAATCGAATTGAACCGAAGAAGTACAAGAACTATTCGTGTCTGTTACGGAGTGTCAGAAGATAAGCAGCTTGAGAGCGAAGTGAAGGAACTTGGGCTTTATGATGGTAGTACCTAAGGTAAAAAGCGACTGCATAGCGGTTTGCCGACGCTGGCCTTTAGCAGTGGCGGAACATATTTCTCAAAGGCGTACCAGTTAAAAATGGTACCTATTTCGGTATATCTTTGTCCATTTACAAGAGATCTGGTAATATCGTTATACCTTAGCTGTCTTTCAGCCGTACAATAAATATTGTGCACTCTTATCTTCAGGATTGTGTTAGCAGATAGGTAGTCTAAATGAATAAAAAAGTTTTGTTCCTTTATATTTCATAGTGTTACGAAAACGTAGTCAGGCGTCGTCTCAAAAATATGAAGTATTTTAATCGAATCCGCTTTGTTGATTGGCTACTCTTGCTGGTCCGCTCTGTTCACACCTCATATCTTTTGAATCGTTTCTCCACAGATCACATCTATATCGGACGTGCTCTCACTTACGTGTATGCAATCATTTGTTTAGGTCTGATAAAGCCAGTAAGAAGATACAAAAACATATGTCACAGGAGACATCGTATGCGCGTTGTCCTTTCCGCCAGAGCGTGTTTATGAGGTCATTTACCACTCCTATTAAATGCAAGTGGTATTTGAAGATGTTGTGAACAGACACCAGTAACACCAACTAAAAGAGAAACATAATCGTTCTTCCGGATCGCAAGATGTCCGGAGATATTACTAAATTTTAGAAAGTGTTGGAAATGAATTTCCTCTCTCCCCGCCGTTCCCCTACCACTTTTAGGTGACCACATTATAGTTAATTATAACGTTATGATGCAAATGTTACATATATATTGAATTTTCAACAGAGACGAAGACAACAGTTTTGAAAATTGATGTAGATATGTAGGTGCATGCTTGGTAATGTCAAGTCGATGGCTGTTTATACCACTGTCATTGTTGGTCAACTTACTGGACATCCGCACGCCACTGGTTCTTTCTGAAAGAGTAGGGACCTTGGCTGTTGGAATGCCACCCCACCTCATCATTGACAGCTGCAGGACTGTTCTTTACGTAAACTCGGAGTACCTGACTACTAGCTTGCCAAAATCCGAACAATGCAAACCTGCGTTGTTTATAGCACTGCATTTGCTCAATGGAAATTTGATATCAGTTGATATACGGTTTAACTGGGTTCTTTATTTGCAGTCACGTAGATAAGAACATGAATGTTGATATACCATGACTACCAAGATAAAATGAATTATCAGGATCCGCTTTTACATTTTTGGTGGTATGTAGACGGAATTTGCAGCCTGATAGTAGTTGGGTGGGCTCTGACATTACTTGAATGCATTTAAGCAAACTAAAATGTTATTCTTCAATACAACAAATTTTACAAGCCTCGCAAACATTATTTTTTTGCTGTAGTTTTTTTCTATGAATGGCAGATACAAATAAATAAACAATCTCTCAATATTATGTTTTTAAACCGTAACGCAAACGCAAATTTAAATCTATGTCAAAAGTTTTGTAATCCAAATACACATAAATTAGGTACCTATCTTGTTAATCGGTCCATGTGTCATTAGTCTGGTCTGAAGTTTTTGGCATTTTGCTTGTTCTTAATATAAATTCGTATATATCTTATTGCCTGAGTATTATTGGTTTCCTGAACTCTAATTTAATACCGACTTTGCTATGCTAATAAACAGCTGTTGACTGTTTTCCATTCAATGAATCATTACCACAATATAAATATTATATTTTTAAAATAACGTTTGATCTGTGCATTACCCATATGTATATATTTCAACCTTACGAACATTTTATTTTGTCATGTAGCCTGTAGGAGGCTATACATAGGCGCAATTTTGATATTTTCTTTGTTTTTTGTTATGTAGGCGATGCCGCCCAGATACGGATTTCGAAAGGGAACGTAGCGAAAGCCACTACATGTCTACATCATATTTTCTTTGAATTTGATCAAAATCTTTTAGTCGTGGGAAGTCAAACAGTGTGTTGAATTAACTTTTTTTGAATGACATCACAAACAGCCCTATGCAAGTAAAAATCTGAAAAAAATAAACGAAATACGTACTTATATATTTTATACTTTTACCATCAGCTAAAGCTTCAACTTACTGCTCTTACAAAACCAATAGATACCAACCTGCATATAGCAAATAAAACACTCATGCGTTCTAGTGATAGGCAAACAGTAAAGCAAATAGTTGAATTGTAAATAATATAAATTTCGTTCAGTATTCTTTAAATTAAAACCTAGTGGGGTGGCTTCTTGACGATTTGCTATAGCTGCTGTCGGTTATTGTAGCAACAAAAACTCACTCGATCAACTTGTAAATGAACGTCTGAAATTAACTCCAAAATAATGTTCAAATTGAAAGAATAAAAAAATTATATAAGGTGAGTCTGTAGAGACTCCTTCACCACCGTGAAAAGGTAGTAGTAGTATCAAATTCTATGGTGGCGAACATCTCGGCTCTGAGCCCATACTATATAGCACACTAGGAAGTGGAATGAAGTCTCGTCCTCTTCCCAGAGGGAGCAGATAGCGTCTTTTTCCACTCCTATGAATAACAAGTGTCTGTTCAGTCTGCAGTACTCCATGGGGATTCCTACCAAAAAGGTGAAGTGAATCCCTTCCTGTCCAGTAGTACACCGCTGTACCCAGGGACCCACGTTCTTGGATTGGGCTGAGAGGTGGAGGGCAACATTGTATTCCTGAATCAGGGATGATCTGATCCGCGGGAATGCTACCGCCCTCAGAGCTGCCTGACTATATTGGAGCATATGTATATTTCGCTCTATGCACTGTTGTAATTCCGCTGAATATGTCACAATTAATATGGTCCAAAAGACGGTAGATAGTGGACCCCATAACCTGCAGGACGCTGCAAATGATCGGGGTACGGATTTTGTTGAAGGCTACCTGTACATCTAAGGAAACTCCCAGTGCCACTTCTTTGTATTGTAGAGCTTTTTCGATCTTTCCAACCAGAGCATGTAAAGCTGTATCTGTGAAGTGACCTTGCTAAGCGTGCTGATTATGGCGAATAGGGTGCACCGTCCACTAGATACCTGTCAGTAATCTTTTCCAAGGCCTTCATTATGAAGACGGTAGGACTAATAGATATGAACGATTTTACCGTTGAGTCAGTTTTCCCTGGTTTGGGAATAAACACTATCCACGTTGCTCTCCAGGTCTCAAGTACATAACCCAACGCTACCGAGTCCCGGAGTGCTGCAACAAGGTACAGTAGTAGCATGTCCAGGTTTTTTTGTAACAGCACTAAGAAAATACTGTCAGGTCTACCTAACTTGAAAGACCAGCAAACTGCGCCTCCGGTAACCAGATCATCGGCCAAGCCGATATCTCTTTCCCTGAGCACCAGCTCGGTCCTCGACCCTGGCCCGGTGGTTACTCCTAGAAATTCGAATCATGGGATTTTGATGAGACTCCTCCGTTGAAGTACATTTAATCTGGAAAATATCTCTGCCGGGAACACTGACTTGGGGTTCTCAGAAATACGCTTCTTCCTTCCAGGCTCCTTACCGCACTTCCACATCGATTTTAATCTTTCCTAGTAGTTCTTTCATCAATATCTTCCTTGCCTCTTTGAAGCACTTCGAGGTTCCTCCAGGAGAATTCTCTCTCTCTTCAGCGCTCTATTGAGGGCCCGCTTGGAGTCTATTCGCAGCTTAGAAATCATTCCAGACTACCAGGGAGCTTTCGCTTGCGCCGATGCCCTCAAAGGGCATGATGTTTCATATGCCAAATGTATATTATTCTTCAAATTGGAAACTCCCACATCCAGATCCTTTTTGCCGTTGGAACTTTCACTAGCATGAGGTTAGCGGCAACTGCGACCTAAATCGTTGGACTTATACGGGGTGTTCTGGTCATCTTCTGGTCAGACAGAATATGTCGTTGATTACTCTCCAGTTCTCTTGAAATCTATAGTCGAAGAAAGGCTTGCGGTATCGTACGGTAAGCACAAACTGCTTAATATCTAGTGTTATCAACCCGTAATTCTAGTACATCGGCTGATGCCTTAGTTTCCAGCTGCGAGAATCGGCAGGAGGTCCCTAGATTGAAGAATGGCTGTTCTAGGCGAGTCAGTTCCACCGGACATCAGATTCATTTGACTTAGCCGCAGATATATTGATGGTATGAAGATCTGAGGAATGCGACCCCTCGCTGGCTACGCTGTCATCTTCCCCGCCGCAGAGGAACCCTTCCGCTGGTTGGCTCTGGTCTTGACCGCGTTCCATGAACTACCAGCATGTGCACTGCAACAATGCATCGAAGAGACTCCAGCCTACCTGCTTCAGCAGTGTGGGACTTATATGAGGAAGAAAACTAAACTTTCTTCCTCCTTGCATACGTCAACTGACCCCAGATATCTCCAGTCTCTTATCGCTTATATAGATGCTAGAGTTCTGCAGGCAGATGGTTTGCTCTAATCTACGTTGATCAACCGGTCCCTGGTTTCCAATACGGAAGCCGACACTACCTGGCCAGGGGCGTCCACAGACTATATAGAATTGAAGACTTCGTCTCCAACAGTCAGGGCAGACAACTGGTTCAGGAGCTAGTCCCGCGTTTCTTCGCCAAAAGCTGTGGTCAGGAACTACTCCAAATCGACCAGGTTTGAATTCAGAATGCATGAGATTCTCTTCCTTATCACAAGAGATAATGGTTCCACTAACCGGCTTCTCCAGTTCTACCATGGTCTCTGTATAGGGGTGGGGGTGATGTTGTACACCAGCTGATGGAGCAGCTGGCTAATCTGGACGAGTTTCTGTACTAACCGATGGCCCAGTAGTGTTTCGCTGCTACGGTGGCATACCTACGCCATTGGCGGTCGTCAACCTGTCTAAGACAGACAAATCCCAACAGACTTTTAAAAAACATGAATTGCTAGGTCTGTGAGTAAAAGTCCAAGTTTAGAAGAAGTCTCGAATCATTGAACAATGTCAATTTGCAATCATATTGCCCTGCACTACTCAAGTATCTGAAATGTTCAAGGGATCATATGAAGAGCCCTCAAACAGGAGAAGAATCGTGCAAGTATGCGAACTGTAGTCAGAGGCACCCGGAAAACAGCCCAACTTATAGATACATCCAAGGAGGGATCTGCAGGTTATCGCAGAAAGGCGATTCAGGTACACGTTTTTGAACACTCAATAACTTCATGACTTCTCAAAATGTGGAGTTTGCGCTCAGGTCTCTCTGCCTGTATTCTGATCAGACTGCACGGGTGGCTTGATCTTCATCTCGTGACGTAGTTCTTGATGGACTACAGACTTTAGGGGAAGACGTATTGGAGTGAGCAGATCGGTAGCTGATCAAAATTTATAATTTGAAAACTCAATCAATATATTGTATTGTAGTGTAGCGAGGTCTCACATGTCGTTGGGAAATTTTGTAAGGTGCCTTGAGGTCATTTTTGATAAGTGTATTACTTAGAAGAACCACACAGAAGTATTTGAAACTAATACTTTCGGCAACCCTACACTTTGCTTTGTAAATCCTAAAAATTAAGTCTTATAGAGTTCGGTTATACTAAATGGTCATTAGACCAGACATCACTTAAGCATGTGCAGGCGTGGTGCATATGCGAAGATTGCACTCCGGCAGAAATTATGAAAGATGTTGCTTGTCGCGCACTGCTACTAACGGCAACGTTGCCCTAGGTCTTCATTCTTCAATGTTCAGATATGCCAGAAGGGAGGACTTCAATACGTTGGACCTGTGAATCAAATGTTTTACTTCAATAGAAGGCTGCATAAGGCAATGATGTTGGTGAACTTTCTTTTAGTAATATATGTCGCCATCTAGTGCAAGTGGGGTGAATAATATTATTGATAGGAACACAAAACTGTTATAGAGTATAAAAGACTATACGGTTAATTGGTAACATCCATTCCTTCTGTAAACTAGTTTTTTAATAGATATATATATTACAACAATTTTTGCCTAATTAAATAATTTGTTTCATTGGAACTTTTTCTATTAAATCTTGTTTACTAGGTTTTGATGACATATATGTTATGATAACGTATCTTTACCTCAAAGACTATCTCTGTACGTGTATATACAAACTTTGACAATATTCACCATATTTCAGATTTTTTTTTGTTGAACACTAAACTATTCCAGAATACAAATTTATCATAGAAATTTTAAGCACAAAAATATGTAACAGAAAGTCATTTCAGTGTCAACAATATACTTTGAATTCAAATGTCAAGGTGATTGCAAAAATGAGGGAGTTCGAGGCTATAATAGTCTTGGGATTTGCAGAAATTAGATTTTGGGTGCAGCCAATGCTACACAAAAATCGTAACTTCAGTAATCACTATAGCAATTATTACAATATCGATTGTAGTGAAATGCTTAGATCGATATGGTGCAGGCTCATATTAGGAATTGCTGCTATATTTTTTTATAAGTTGTGCATTGAAGGAGGAATTAATAGAAATTAAACATAGCCAGACCATAACATTGCTCTCAGTTGCTACTTATGTTACGTCTAGACTAGTTCTATAATGAAAATAGGACTAAGTACCTGTATAATCGGTTGGTGATTCTAAAATTTTAGTCACTTGTACGTAGCTAGTGATTGATATGTGATTTGATTTTATATTTTTGACATTAGAGGAATATAGATTTGAGTGCCACATATTTGCAACGGGTCACATTTTTCTTGAAACTCTGTCTGTGTATGGTTTCTATGTCAGTTAACGATTTTGATAAAATTTGAGGATGACTATGCTGTGGGTCAAGAACGCTGATTTATTTTCAGAGTAAAATGCATTCATCATCGGTTAACCATTCTATGATGATATCCAATCTTATCAGAATATTAATACCCCACCATACGTATGGATACAGACATCAAAAACCAAGCTGATCAATGTTTTGCTAGCACTGTCACTTAACGAGAGGAAGTAATCAACGAGATGACCACATAAAATAACAGGTGACTGTATTATGATCGACCATGCTAGGGGGTATCGCTACGCCTTAGACACATGAATGCGGGGGAACTGCTAAGCCGATGCACTTGACTCATTTTTTCTATATTGTTTATATGCATAATTTGATATTCTAGATACAAAAATATTTAGCATTCGCATAATAATAGCAACAAATAAGAAAGTTTCAAATAAACTGCTACTAACCATAGACCAGAAAAATGCAATTCAACAAGGAATTCAATGATGTAGGAATATAAAAAAGTGTTTCGTTCGAAGCTTTATGAAAAGTTTATGTTGAAGTTTTCAATAACCTGTACCAAAATACCATCTAATTGGTTCAGGACGTTTTTAAATGGGTTCACAGTTGGAGTAGTTGTATTTCTGCTAATCAAGGATGTAACACAGGTTTTCCAAGTTGTATTTTGGCTTCATTATCAGAGGAGAAACTAAATAAGTGTTCAACTGAAAATCAAAACTCTAACGTATACGTTCCCGCTTTGTTGGAATATCCGTGATATATATTGAACATATTAAAGGTAGGTTAATTCTGGAGAATTTATAAATATACCAAAATAATTAAAATTTGCGATGTACCACTTTGATACAGTTTTCAGAATACTGAAGATTGTAAAAATAATCAGCTGTGCACAGTATGTAGTGGAAAACATTGAGAAACTGATTGTAATAAAGAACAACTCATCAAGTGAATTGAGCTACAGATAAAAAATTAAGTTATAAATGTTACAGGAGTGATCATTCAGAATGTTATGATAATTGATTTTTCGTGATCTTTGCATTATCAACAGTTCTTAAAAATGAAGCGCTTTCTAACACAGGCTGAAATCTTATCCAGCGACAAAACTTGAGTACAAATAGGACGTTGTTAGGTTAGTTGAAGTACAATTAATCAAATACGTCTATGAAATAGATAGACTAATCAAGAGGCCGGTACCGACAAACCGATTAAATTGAGATGCCTTGATTTCCTTAATGTAGACATAATAAGACGTTCAAAAACAGAATTCTTCTAAGCATTTTATGATGACAATACTTTCGTTGATAATATGCAAAAGTAACAAATAATATTTTTTTATTTTTGCGGATCTTTAGCTTCAAAATAAATAAATTTTACGTTATTTTTGAGGTCACTATGTATAAAGATCTATGAAAATATCTGTAACAAGTTCATATCCTAAATATTTATGATTAAATTTTATCTTCTGAGATTAGTTAATGTACATATACATAAAATTGATACAACATAATTAAAACTGCGCTATTTTCTAGTCCATCTGCTGTTGCATCTGGTTGGGAAAACTGGTACAAGGTTCTTGGTGTTTATCTCTATCCTCACAATGATAGGAAATGTATGCCGCATCACATACAATATGTTGTGTGATTTAATTTTCTACACGTACCAATGTCTTTTTTGAAAACGTAAATAAGCTCTAAAATTGTTGTGTTAAACTGTTTTTTTGATTTTTCTCAAGTTTCATAATTATCATCTTACAGAGTAATTAATAATTTTTGGGGGTCAACAATTTTTATTTAATTCCCCAATTCAATATGTGCGTCTTAAGGAGAAGGCATTCCGAAGTTCTTACATTAACGTGAGAAAATAGAATTTATAAATCATAAGAATTAAAATTCACATGAATATGTGGACATTTTTTATAGCTTCATTTGGTCAATATCTACTTCTATGACACTCTTCACATTTCACAAATTTATTTAATTTACAATGATATAATTATTCTTGTCTTTCGATTTTCTTGCTTATTTACATTATTCTAGTACTGATCGCTAATTGAAAATACATGTGATTGAATAAATAACTACTAACATTTCAGGTGCGTCAGCAGCCTTTATCTAATCTATATTATATCTATATGTCTCTACGAAATCTATTTCGAATGCAAACTGTAATAAGGCAATATATTTGGTATACGATAGTTATTTACTTGTTATTCCTCAAGATCTAGATAAACCAAACATTTGCATCTAGAAATCTGATAAAACTAGTCCACGGCAGGATTCGTACCACCGCCTGACAAACAGACACTTCACCAATTGAGCTACGTGAACACCCCAGCCTTTCTCCAAGACACTGACGCCGTTTCTCTGGATACGATAAATATGGACGAAGTATAACTAACTCCATTCTGACTGATTAGGAGACATGCCTACTGGTGTTGTCTGTCTGGTAAACGGAAGCTACCCCGTGGCTCCCCAATGGGCCAATCTTTTATAATTATTTCTAAGTGCGAGTTTGTATACTTTGTTTTTGATAATACTGCTATTAATAATTTCCGTCAGAGACTTACGACTGATGCTAGGGGCATATTCTCTTCTTATACGTGATGTGCAATAGTCGAAAATGCATGCATGGTTTCATCAATTGCAAGTATATGAACTTAAAATGTCGCTGACAGGGGTATAAGCATGGTGTTCATGAGATACAAAAGATGTGATTCATCGGACGTCCAAGGTGTCTTATTGACATCATACGACGTGAATGGACAGCGCCGATCAGCGCTAGCATTGTTGCATATTGCTACCTTTTTAACGATGGTAAAGCTTTTGTACCTCTCTTTACCATGCGAAACGCCGGCATACTAATAAGAAATCCTCAATCGTCAGCTATGTACCCCACCACAACAATGCTCAACGGATTTTGTCATAGTGGGTAGTGTCTTATTATGGATCATATAAAAAGGTATGTGTATCTTGGTATTACTTCCCTATATCTAAACTAGGTTTTTATGTCTATCTTCCATCATGTATCATGCCTCTTACTATATCACCTAAATCTGAGTCTTAGCTTATACACTTGGCTAGTTGTCAGCGGTAAGTCTTTTAAAAGTCGTCAATTCCAGTCTCTTCTGGTTTCTATTATTCAGTTATTAGCATTGGAGTTTTTACTCACTCTTCCCTATTTATCTCGAATAGCTCGCAAAGTTCCCATGTCATGTGAGGTCTCTAAACACAGCTCCTTTGTCAAAACATTCCTTCGCCATTGTGATCAGCTTCCTGGTCCATGTCCCACTGATGGATGTTTTACATCCATTTTAACGAACAACTTTTACCTGTCCTAGCCTTTTTTACCATTAATGTCAGCCTCACATCGCTCCTCCACCAGCAATCCCACCAGCGAGATCACCATCAGATTTTCTGTTAATTCCGTGATATAGACAGAAAGCATACGAAGAATCGCCTTGCGCTAACTTATTAGAATCAACTGTATACTTTGTGTCATTTGAAAATAAAATAAAAAGTTAGAGATAGTTTCTAGGGATCTGTTCACTTAGAGGGTAGTTTATATAAAATTCTTGGAGGAAGCATTGACCAGAGCACCTTGGGATATGTTAATAAGTTCACAAGTGGTCAAGTTATACACGCTTTGTAAGAAACTGTGGGAGATAACATAATAATTTGCCATCTACTTTCGGCCGCCTAGCTGCAATCACGAGACTATAAGGTGGAATATAAACATGGATGTCTTTCGCAAGCCATGAACTGCTCTCTATGCATGTAATGTATATTTATTAACACCACCACTGTTATTAGGATTAATATGAAAAGTTGGATTGCTAAGTTGTTCAGTTAATCTGTTTCTCGTACTGTTGTAGACTTCTGAGTCACGGCGCTTCTGGATTCAACTATCATACATTTATTATGACAACACTGATGATACTCTACTATGCATATGTAAGATCTAAGCTTGAATATGCATCCTTGGTATGGTATCCTCGTCATCAATTATACATTGACCGTTTAGAATCAATTCAACGAAAATTCCTTAAATATGTATCATACAAAGAAGATGGGATTTATCCCGTAGTTGGCTTTTCTCACAATATGTTGTTAATGAGACACAATGTCAGTACCTAGAATAGAGTATGACTTTTTACTTATCCAAACCAAGGACTGATGTGTTAACAATTTCTCGTACTTATATAATATGTCGTAACTATAATTCTTTAGACAGTGACTTGGATATATTTTGTTTGAGTATAGACAGCATTTAGATCATGCTGATCTATAATTTATTACCTATAAGACTATGGTGTGGTGAGCGGATAAAGCTTGAATGCTTTTCTTTCCTGCTATTCATTATAGCGTTTTTTTCAGCATTTTTGCTTTGTCCACAACATCCACTATAGGCACAAATGTTTCTATTTTTGTATTTTTTTGTGCATGTATTTCCACCCTGTAATTGGCGTAGCTGTTGGGTGTTGTAATAATAAATAAATAAAATAAATAAATAAATAAAATTCCTGTCAGAGTTCGTTGCACGTGTGCAGAATTAATAGGGTCCTTCTAAACTAGTAGAGGTAGTCTATTATCTCAGTTATGAAAGGTCTGGATCCATTTACTGATCACAAATTATTTTGCTTCAGATATATTTTCATAAGATATTACGATATGTAAGCTTTGGTAATAGCTTCAATCCTTCACTCACCGATAAAGTATGCTACAATAGATTTGAAATCTATGCGTGTAAAAAATTGGATTTGATAGCCGGATCTCATTTAACGAAAAAAACTAATATTGAGTAACACAAACATATTGATATCGACTTTCATGAATTGTATTTTTTATAACATAAACTTACGTACGAATCATGTAATACAGATAGCAAATACATCATAATTATGTGTAAAATTGATAACGGTATTTATTCACTAAATTACATAAAACTGATGAGCTATCAACTTTAGGATGATATAACATCGATTAGTTCAGTGTTATTTTTGCATGCAGTATATTTAAATGGAACCTTATACAAACTTTTGAATATGTAGGTGAGTACCGAGATTTTGCGTCCCTCCAGTAAGATGCTGACTCAATAATTTTGGTGGCCTGTTTTTGTGTATGGCCTCTTTCTAAACTGGATGGAAGTCGATGTTACTTCTTGAAACTTTTCCTGTGCTGTTGTACGTGATTCAGCTCACTTCTTCTGTCCCGTAGAGTTTTTTCTAAGATATAGATGAATCAGAAGACATTTTTCAGGTTTTTTATGGGTATTTGCAGATATGGACCGATGTAGCCTGAATGTTAGATTTTTTCATATATGATTTTACTCACCTAACGGCCAGGAGAAGTGAGTTCCGTAAAAGATTGGCCATCATCAATGAATACAGAGTGATACATTATAAAATTGAAAATTAGAAAACCGTATCTTGCCACTAGGGTTCGTGGTAGTAAGTCAATCAAGAGGCGCAAATGCGGAGGAGCTAGATACGTGAAGAACCCAATTTTGTTTCAACCACAGCAGATACGGACCCTTTGTACCTAAATAACAGTGAGTCCAAATATATATACTTTGAAAGTTATGTTAAAAGGTTTTACTGGCTGGATAAGTAAGATGGATACATTTTCTCAATATCTCAGTCCCATCTTTATTTTCGAGAGGATGGCACATTCATAGTACCAAATATCTCGACATGATTTGAAAAATATTGTCAGGTTTATAGAGCACTTTCTTAATCCCATTTATAGTATATTTCTCGGATATCTCGTTATTATTGAGCAACTTTTGCAGAGATTTTTAAATGTCCTGAAATCTTAACAAAGTTCCTATTTGATTTTTGTGGACCTTCAAGGCTCTGATTATCTTCAAAGTTATTTTCAAAGTAAGAATACTTTTCTAGGTGCTCAAAACTAATTATTAATTTTTATTTCATTATTAAACTAGTCGAATAATGTAAAATATACTGTTTAACTTGGTACAACTACTTTATCATCATTATCTCAGAACGCAATAGTGGAAGTAGTTATCGATGTGGGCGCGGTATGCTTCAAGTCATTAGCAAAAAAAGAGAATTGCATTTTATAGCGTTAATACAATACATACAATAGAAACGTATGTCTTTTTGAAAAAACCGTGAATCTAGTCGGTATAATGTATGAGAATTCATTCAAATGCGCAAAGTGGGCTATGTTAAACCCAGCAATTGGAAAAAAGAATCGACGACATTTATTTGTTCGTGAGATTTCAATTTCAGCCATGCTTAGGGATCTTTTCTTCGACTTTCTATAAAAATAAGCAAACAATACAGATCTGTCACCAAATGGCATTTTTGATTATACCATTTTATTGTGCTCGTTCTATAACTATCATTATTGATTTCAATACTCCCAATAAAGTGATTCATAATCACTTGAGACAAATTCCTGTAATAACAGCCAGTACAAAGCACCGAATCTTTCCATCGATTCAACAAACAAATCAAAGATTACCATGTTTACATAATCTGCATTTTCCCATTTATCGGAACTGATAATGCGGGGTCAAAAGTGTTTATCATGGTTCAGTAAGGACACCACTAATTGTCTATATAAACTTTTGTATCCCTAACCGGACACTCAGACTTGTCTTGATCGATTTGGAATATACGCTCTCGTCTAAGGTTCAACTCTATCAATCAATTACAATGTTCAAGTTTGTCACTTTCATTGCTGTTTGCATCTTGCTCATTCAGGTAAGAAACCATATATATACAATAATTTTTTGTTCACTGCAAATTGAATTCAATATTTTATATATATATATATATATATATATATATATATAGAACATTTATTTAAAGCATTGATTGAAATATGACCATTTTATCCTTTTGACTTTCACCATAATAACAATTCGAATATCATGAAGAGCATCAGACCAACACAAAAACAACTTTTCATGCCAGTCAAAAGTGCTGATGATTGTCTGAAAATCCATGAAATTGTATAAATGACATGGATTCTGATGTAAATCATAAAGTTTTGTGCTTAAGATATCATTCGCCAATAAAATTTAATGTCTCATTTTTGTACTTTGTATGTTATTGAAGCGAACTCTTTCATCACTTTTTTGATAGCTGATACGTCAAAAAGTCGTGGGATATACTGCTGATATTAGACGTAAACAAAATCGTCGAATTTGCTTATTTCTTCGTTGGATTAGTATAATTGCAACCGGTCCAAATCCCATTAAAATGTTTCTAATTGCCCTACAAATGTAGGTCTAAGAAAATATAATAAAATTCTGTGCAATTTACCTATAAAATTGGCAGTAACACCTGATTCATATCACTAGTTTGAATATATCGTATAAAATTTGATCGAATGATTGAAAAATTTGAAATCGAAAGTATTTTTCACTACTCCCTAAATTGATAAGCCACGCGTTCCAGTACTTTTTAAAAAAAGCTTTTTGATTAATTGTTGATGAAGAAACATTGGCAGTTATAGATTTAATTTGAATACATGACGCGTGCCGACATCTTATTCCTCACATAATTTCATCAAAATCTAGGTAACATTGACTGAGACTATACGTTGACATAGAACCAAAGCACTACAGACTGACAAACGGATTGACAAAACTAAGTAACATGTGTTTTCCTGATGTGAAAACCATAAAACGCCAGAAAACCATAAACGCATTAATATAATTTAAGTTTGCCGGTGATAAGTATACCTTCACTTATAGCGAACTTTGCTTGGAACTTTGCGATTCATCAGTGATCGTTTAGAAATGTCAGACTAAATACATAGCCCGTAGTAAAATATGTATCAAAAAGCGTAGGTACACATACCTACCATAATTAAGCATTTTAACTCATATGAGAAACCTTACTGGCGCACCTTGCTTCGATATGCAACACAGAATAAGGAGAGAATTCGTAATAAATCAGACTGATGTATAAGATGTACCAAAATGGCACTTTCACCTTTTTCAGAACTGTATTGGTGAAATTGTGATTTCTTACCTTACGCGTCAATTTAATTCAGGGAAAACATCATGCATTCAGATAAAACATTCATATAGATCTAAGGAAACTTGTAGTCATTAGAAAAATGTGAATGAGAGAAATATAATTGCAAATAATGATTTTGAGATAGGAGTAATACCAGAAAAAGGTATAAATCCATCGTATTTTGTGAGGTAGGAATTTTTAAACAAAAATGATATTTAATGATCTTATGAAACTTATTGTATGATCTCTGCTTTCTTTGCAGACTAGTGATATAAATATAAAAATATGTACATTGACTAGGTGTCTCTAAAGAATAGTTGTAGTGAATTTTAAGGATCATAGTGAATATGAGTAACCTTGCTTTGCCGTGAAGGAGGATAATCCAGATTATATTGATTGCAGCAGCATCTATAGAATGGGATTAACCATCAGGGCTTCCTTTAGATCTGTTATTAGATTATATTACGTTAAAAGAATATCACTCCATTCAGTAACATTTATTGTATTAATGCGAGACAAATAGAATTACGCGAACATTTCTTATGGTTGATTGTGAATTTTTTACGATGTCCTCATTGAATACTTCACTCTCATTTCGCACAGTATTTCAAAATGATGATGATATATAAAGTAGAAGTTTTATATTCACATGTACTCTCCCAATTGCTTCCAGAATGCTGTAGATGCCAAGCCCAAGGGAAAATCTCAGGATCAATCGCAACTGCAGGAGTTGGCTGCCAATGCCCAAACAGTGGTCAAGAATGTGACTGACACTCTCTCAGGTCAATTACCTGACTCCAAGAAGGTTGTCGATTCATTGAACAGCAATGCGCAGACCCTTGCTAACAGCGTGCAGGATGTCGTCGATAAGCTCAAGAAAGAGGTAATAAACTCTCACTTTCGCGCAAATTCCATCTTTCAAATATGAATAACGTTTATTTTCAAAAAAATATTCATGAGTAGGAAATTACTTTAATACAAAATTTCTCTTTCAATTTGGGATAAAACTTCAGCGAGTAAGGATTGTGTTGATTGATTATAGATTGTTGATTGATTGATTGATTATCGATTGAAAAACTAGATTTCTTACGCAGGTGGGCTTTGTTTCTTCAGTAAATGGCTTCCTAAATACTTATATTGAACAACATTTGAAAATGCCTTATTTATGTTATATTTATTCATTATTGCATATTAAATTCAAATGAAACATTTTCAAGGATTTATTCGCAGTATTCTTGGTCGTTTTAAAGAATGTATTTTTCAACGCCTGTTAACGATATGAGAGAGAAAGTAATTTCATACAGTTATGTTTTCCATGATCATAATATATGAAATTAATCAATATGTGAGACTGAATTCTTTATCGCAGCAACCACAAACATTACACATTTTTACCGTATCATATGCCAAGCTGATTTTTTACAGTCGACAGATTCTTCGCTATGTTAGCACCTTCAGGGGAAAGTTGAAACTAACTCTGGATATTTCTCTGAAGATTTTAACATAGCAAAACACGTATCGGGTATCAAAAATGGATTGGCAAGTGTTCGAATGATGTCGTATATGTAGTATGATCAGAATACTATTCCTCTTGGTGTAATTCGCTCACATATGGTACTTTGGATGCATCTATATTTTATGCTGAGATGGTGTAGGTAATTCAAACCCAGATGTCCACGCTTTCAAATGAAATAAAGCGAAAAATTATACTGAAGAAGCTAGATTTCGTATAGCCATAGGAGTAATCACAAAATAAAGATTAATACCTTTTTTAAGGATTTTGAACAGTACTAGAAGTAATTATATATATTACTACTAAGCTGATATATGTATCTGTGATTTTTTTTACGGTTGACAAATATCCACCTAATAGCTTACTATAATAGCAATAAGTTGAAGATCCAGGGCGTTTCTAGATTAGATAATACATTTTTCAACTCGATTTAGTCCACTATATATTACATATTACAACTGTTTTCAGGTCTCCAACCACCAAGGAGATATTGAGAACGTCCTTAAACAAGTATCTGAAAAGCTGTCCGAAACCAAGGTAAACCTTCAAAAGGCTTTGGGACCTGAGGGACAGAAGAAAGCTAACGAAATCAAAACCGATCTGGACAAAGGACTCAAAGACGCCGTCGCTCAGGTGGAAAAACTTACCAAAGCCATCGAACCTGAAGCAAACAGTAAGTGAAAATCAAAAATGTATGGTGTATATCATGAGTACCTTAAAAATGGGCCGTTGTATCCTTTATATATTTCCATTTTCACTAACAAAATAATAGTTTTTTTATCATATACAGGTAATATTACTACTAATATTTGTTCCATCATAGATAGAATTTACTACTACTAATGTAACATGCATTCAAAAATTGTTTTTTTTTTTGACTACGTCCATTATCTCTTGAAACATAAAGTATTTTTTTGAGACAAAATAATTGTGTATTTAACACGTATTTTCACAAATAAACCTCTCTTTCATACGTGATAGGTTTCGGTTTATATTTAAATCATCGTCGGACTGTCTAGATTTACAAAGGCTAACCAGCTTACTTGCCGATTAGCTAACAATCCTATCGGGAATACAAAACTAGAGATCTCAAATCTAGCATACTATTTTTAATATCTAGCTATTTTTCTATTGAATTATGTTTATTTTATCCATCTTAGGGTAAATATTATCTTGGTAATTGCATTTGCACTAGTGTCCAGAAAAACCCCTTGAAAATCTCAATCATCTCCGTCAAAAGATATTTGATGTGATAAAATATTTTATTTATCAAGATATTTAACTTTCATATTCCTCAAGCTATTTCATTCTTCTCAATATATTCCATGACTTAAGAAATTTCAAGAGTAAGTTAACTTAGAATAGAATGTATGGAAACTTATAGTGGTGTAACGATGAAAATTGATTTCAAAATATCAGTCTTTTCATTTACTACAATGGAATCAGGGTTTCGCAGATATTTTTGAATCTCTATGTTTACATGAAATTTAAATCATTTATTTTATTACAATTATGAAGCATATTCAGTCTATTTTCGTTGCCAAAGTAAATTTGGAAAAGTTCTGATATTTTTTCTCATTAGCTTGCAGCCAGTGTACCGATTCCAAAAATGCAGAACTTACTATGTAATCACAGCATAACCTCCTACAAATTTATCCATTTAAATAGACTATATGCTTTTAGTGGACCTTACAACACCCAATTTAATAGTAGCAAAACATGCTCAGCATCACGAATCAAATTTGAATTTTTTAATGGTATTATTCGTTTTTGAATTTGTATTAAACTATTAATTTTCATATGAACGTAAAATATATAATAATTGGATTGGCATAAATACATTGGAGGTACCAAGTTAGGCACTTTTATTTTGATATAGAGCTCAAGTCTCAGTGGAATATATCAATTATTTGGGTGTTGTGAAGTTATCTTTTGAAAAATTTGTTCAAGATCCAACTATGCTCACTGACTAGTCTTCTGATGTGCCTATCGTTAGAAATCATTGAAATTATGGCTAATCTGAATTACTTTCTTTTACAGAAGTGAAAGAGGATGTTACTAACGCTGCCAAGGTCTTTTTGGATCAGATCGTTGAAGTAAGCAAGAACTTGCAAAAACAACTCGAAACTCCCTCTAAAGCTTAATAATATGAATATCACATGTGAATAATTAGTGAGTGACAACCAAAGTATTGTTCATAATTATGTTTGTGTACCACACTACCCGCAAGTAGCTGCGATGTGAATATACATTTCAAGTGAAAAGATCTGTTAGAGTACAAAAAACAAACAATTTGTGATTTTCAAGAATACATTTTTACACATTTACATCTTTGTTTTTCATTGTTAAAAATCTGGCAATCCATTTTATTGCCTAAATAACGTTGTCATATTCAGTAAAGGTAGAGTGGCAATGAGACTATAATATTGAGCTCCAAGAGAACATTGACATTTTCTGTACAGTGTTACTCCAGAAATCTATCTTTGTGATCGTGTTCCCGATATATCTCACTTACACTAGCACAATATTATATTAATTTTCTAGAAAGAATGAGGTCACGGAAGTATACATACCTTTATGGTTCGATTTATTAAAGATTATGTAATGAGTTGGGTAATGTCAATGCAAAAATGAATTTCTTGCACACACTGCTTATATAGAAAGAATTGTACAAACATTTCAGTTCGTGGGTGGGTATTCCTCACGAATTTGATAAATCAAAATTTTAGAGAATTTACTTTATATCCGTCACTCAAGGACCAATGTATATGCCATATTTTAGTATAAATCAATGAGGGATATTATGTAAATGATTCAGTAACAGTAGAATATTCAAACTAATACATGCGATTGAGACCTTAATGGCAGACAACGTAGAAGAGGGAAAGGGTTGGCATTTAACGTCCTCTGTGAGTGAGAAGTGCTGGATCAGCAACAATATTGAGGAAGCCTAAGCTAGAATCACAAAAGGTCAGCACAGTACCAGCAAGGGAATTGTATAAATCAGTGCAAGTGAAATCAGTGTAAGTAAATTTCGATAAGACTGCAGCACTAACAGCGACATAGTCGGATGGCTCTGGCACCAAGGCACCATTTTCATGTATGTTCATAAACCAACGTAATTGGCGTTTTTTCCATAGTCAATTCACGTTAGAGGAAAAGTCTCTTATCTATGAGTTCAACTTTTGAGACGATGAAGACAGGTTCACTTAAGTGACGTGATTACACCTATTCGGATAAATGTAGAAAATGCAATGAAATAAACTTTATTAATGTCCATCTGGTCATACATTTCCTAAATTGTGATTAAACCGGAAGTGTATAATCCTGGTACAACTTGTAATATTTACCGTTTGTTGCAAGTACCACGGACGCACATTTGTGTGTTTGGGTCGTATCTTTTTCTGGCCGAACAGGACTTCAACTTCAATTCATACCACCACCAGGTTTTGACGCATTCGTAATACTGATTGCAGTTTGGTGCCACAAACACTCCTGGACCACTTTCGTTGCACGTTGGTGGTATCACTGCAAAAAATTGTTGTATCCCATATAGCATGCTTTAGAAATATTTCTATCTGTATTTTAATAATCATATCTGATAAAGATTTGCTATAAGCGCTTTAACTTTTCTGAAGATATCTTCAAATCTGTCATCAGTACGATAAAATGGGTGATACAGCTTTTTTAGATTTCTTTTATGGAGCCATATAACTTCTTTTTACTTTCACTGTGTGATCGCAAAAATATCCAAACCTGAAATACGTTTTCATAAGTTTCATAATATTTAGATCAGTCTGTCGGTCTGTCGGTCTGTCGGTATGTCGGTATGTCGGTATGTCAGTATGTCGGTATGTCGGTATGTCGGTATGTCGGTATGTCGGTATGTCGGTATGTCGGTATGTCGGTATGTCGGTATGTCGGTATGTCGGTATGTCGGTATGTCGGTATGTCGGTATGTCGGTATGTCGGTATGTCGGTATGTCGGTATGTCGGTATGTCGGTATGTCGGTCTGTCGGTCTGTCGGTCTGACGGCCCATCCTATGGACCAAATGCATTAGGGTTTTTGAGAGTCTATGCAGAAGCAGTCGACTTTGTCAGAAAAATTAAAAAGAAAAAGTACTCACGTTTCAAAATTGTGTCTAAAATTGGGGCTGGGTGAGAATGGAAATTTTAAAATTTATTGTCGTCGGTTGATAGAAGTCATTCTATCATCTGTTAATGTTGGACCCCGATATTTCACCGTACTCGTTGAATAATTTTTTCCAAGAAATCAGACATAACTGACTTAACAGTTACAATTTTATAAATTTTCAATCCAGTTCCTAGAGAAAAAAGAACAGAACGCGTTGCATATTTTTGTTTCTAAAATGATAGTAGTACGTGTACAGATACCTTGCTTACTTAGGTAAAATTATATTGTAATTTTTGATTGTAATCGATCACATATGTCAGTTTTTTCTTCAAAAAGCACTGAAAGATATTGGATTCCTAGTAATTTAGCTTGGCATGCACTCATTTTCAAACTACGTATAAATCAAATAAATGCGCTGGAATTATCTTAAACTTTACTTTTCTATTTGAAAAAGACACTGCTCAAAAATCCGCATGTTCTTGTGCAACTTTTCCATCGTTAAAGCTCCGGCATTCAGAAGTGAAGCTGCATTACAATATGGGCTGCATAATATCGCGAATTCTTCACAAGCACCAAAAATGTAACGCCCTTGTAAGTCAGGCCCGGACTGACCCACCGGGAAACCGAGCAATTTTCCGGTAGCCTCTTGAAAGAGAGGGGACCTCGAGAGAGGTGGGCCATCAATTTGAGGAATACATTCAATATTTATTAATCATGCTATTATATTTATATCTTCAGTATTCCTTGAAAATTTTAAGAATAATTGAATATTAAAATAAAATTGTCTACTCATTTTCATGCCTAATCGTTAGACCACTTGGGACACCAAAATTTTAAATTCAAACCATTTATTAGCATACATTTAAATTTCAAGGCAATTGGGTTCCCTTGCAAACAACTTTTTTTCTATAAATTTTTTGACTTTACTGAAGTTTAAATTCCGTTTATGACTACGTTGATTTCGGTTATTAAAATTATAGATGAAACTTCATTTGGCACCTTTTTTGGACAATCGGGGCCCCTTGCATACGGATCCGATCTATACATTTTTTTCAGATATTATTTTGCTTTGCAAAATCAAAATGATTTTTTTTACATTCCTTAGGAATTTTCAAATTGGTACTTATTTTTTAGGCCATAGGAATCCCCAGTTCAAAACTTCAAGTGATACTCGTTCCCTTTCATATAAATATATTATCATCATTATATTAAATGTGATGCTCAATTTCTAATTCAATTTCAATTTTAATCTAACTCTAATATGAAACTTCAGAAGTTTACTCTCCCTCAGGTGCAGGGTCTATACTGTTGTTCGCTGTTTGTTTGCATTGACAATTTTAAAAAATGCGAACGAAAGATTAACAGAATTGGATGATTGACGATATAAGTGATGATATTGATGAACTATATTATACCTAGTATTGCTGGTGGCTTTTTTTCACAGCTTCCAGGAATACAGGCTTTAGATACATCACTATAGATTTGACCACCTGGACACGTATGCAGCTCAGGGTTGTACCACCATAATGTCTTAGTACATAGATAGTACTGATTACAGTTTTGCGCAGGATAGATTCCTTCGTCGACTTTGTTACAGTTCGGCTGTCGTACTGAAAATAATAATGGATTAGATAACATTACATGATACCATGAATTTGCATTTGTACTACGTGTACACAGATACCTTGGTAAACAACTACAGTGTATATAAATTATTCCTATTTACTGTGTTCCAATTTAAAAGGTTTCTACTCTGCCATATACCGTATGTATGTGATATTTTTGTCATTTAGGTCAGTATTGTAAAACTTTGCTTTTGGAACCAGAGACATTCAGAAATTTTTTTTCTAAACATGGAATTTTGTGATCCACCTGAACTCTAACTGTGAGCTAAATTCTATTATGATACTGTTAAACTTTTTTACCTCTTTGACCAAAATGACTGTTTTGTAACGAGGATTTTTAATCTTAATTCCAAAAATTCGATCAAAATCACTATTGCTAAACTGGTACCGTTGAGTACAGTGTGAACCGACTTGGCATCAAGCTTTTCAAAACATTCCTTTACAACTGAGCAATTAATTTCATTAACTTCTCAGGAAAACTATTGGATATCCACATTTATGAATTATGAAAGATATGATTTTTTGTGTCATTGAACAGCTTATTTTCAAAATTATGAGCACATTACCAATCTATTTTTTGTGAATATTATCTTTTCATCCCGTCATAAATTTTAACATACAAAAGTGATTTTCATTGCTCAAACAATTCAATATCGGAGGCAATAATTTAGTTTCACATTTTAATTTGTACTAATTTCTGTTTTAGTCTTTTTTTCTTTATTCTTATTTTTTTATCGGTAGTTGCTTGAAACAGAGCATTTATTATTACTATCATTAAGCAATACATGAATTATGAAATGACAGGTCAACATTTTCAGGATTTCATTTGCTCCAAGGTTTTGTTGTTCCAGAAAATTTTGATATCTTCGGAATCACTGAAACTTAGTCAAATCATAAGGCTGTGATTGATAAGATTAATATACCTAACTATAATTTTATCCATGCAAATAGATATAGTAGGGGGAGCAGATTTTTTGTTTAAGGTAACATCAAATTCAACTTGCTCCATAGAAATTTTAATTATGTCCCAAAACGTATACATACAATTCATTATATAGACCTCCTCAATCCAGTGTTCCACAGACTATCGAAACTACTTTATACCTTCTATTACCAAAAAACGGACCAAGTACCAAACGCCCCTCAGCCAGCTTTGGAGGCATTGAGCAGACCAGATAGAGTCTGCAAGCTATGATCATTGGTGGGTTGGGTTGAGGAATGCTGCATTCTGCTCTAAAATCTATACCGTCATGCCATACATCAGCAAACACCATATAACCCAAATTCCCCAAATTTTCCTAAGAACACTGGGTGAAGAGTGCTAACTAGCAACCGGTAGTACAGAGAGAGATGAGACTCTGATCAGAGAGTAAGTCACTAGGCGTGAGGTGGAAAGAATGGAAAAGAAAAACATACAAAATTTAAATGTGAACAATTTATGTAAGAAATGAGAAAAACAACAAAATGTCTCTGCACCAGCCATATAAGAACATTACACAGAAACTTGGGGCTGGGGATATTCTGTCCCCACGGCGGAGATGGTCAGCCTCAGCAACTGGAGGGCAGCATTGTTGTTTGCACCCGCGAAGAAGGGCTGCTTAGCAGAGCTGCAGGAAAAAGGCTGCGCCAAATAAAAGCTCCATAAAATAAACTTCGGTGAAGAAGAGCTGGAGAAGGAGAAGGGGTGTTCATCTAAGTATTCAGCATATTCCAAACACTAAGAATGCCTTACATGTGCATTTCTTATAACCACGTTATTTGAATAACGAAACCAGACGCCATTGCGTCACGCATTGCTTGACAGCAGTTCTCGTGTCGATGGTCAGAATTAAAGTGGGATGGGTGCCACGTTCTACGTGTCCAGATCACACGATGCACGAGATAAGAGCGGAAGTGCAAAACCATAGATGGGATTGAAAATCGGAATTACAAAACAAGTTAGGGAAAGACGACAATATAACAGATTGATTTCCTGCTAATAAGAATAATAGAGATGGGATATTGAATTTCGCGATAATGAAAACTAGGTGAAGATAGGAAAAATATGAATGAGTAGAGGATAATCCATGGATCCATGAAACAGTCCATACTTGGTTCTCTTCGTCTATTAAGGGCGCGCAATTTGCGGACCCAGCGATGGCTTACTCCATGGTATGGGGTGCAGTCGCTAAGAAATGGGATAGCGATTCGGTGTGTCGGAGCCTAGGCTGCCCATGTTTTTGTTTTCTTTCTTTATAATGATATTGATATTAACAATAAGAATGAGGTTTTAGCCCCGGCTTAATTTGTCGAGGACCGAACCCTGCTTCTCCCGAAGAACGGAGAGTATAAGTGAAACCTTTCTATGGCCTGGATTGATTCTCGTAAGGCATTCGATAACGTGTCATGAACTAATTGTGCTTGTGTCTTGCAGTAGACGAACAAACAGTGAGATGCATTAAACAACTGATGCTACTCGGTTCTTCATTACATCAGGTGGAACCAGTGTTCGAACAGAGCTGGTATCTTTCCAGGCAGATTGCTTGAGTCCGCTGCTCTTCTGCATGTCACTGTGGCCGTTCCTCATAACACTGAAATATAGCTGTGGAAGGTCACTCATACGTTTTATATGGATGACCCAAAACTGTATGTCTCTGCACAACGCGGATTCAGCAATCACTATGGGTAGTTCAGAAGTCACGCTGTTGACATGAAATTTAGGATAGACAAATGCCTAATAGTTCTCATCTCAAGAAAGGATGATTCGGTAATAGTAAAGTGCAGGAACAGGTCGTGGATGGGAGCATTTTGTGTATCTAAATGTCAGAGGATCCATAGCTACCTCTGGGTAACCCAGGACCATATACAGAAGGTGAGTACAGTCAAGCAGTCTCTCTACAGCACACATATGCATCGTCTTCGTCAGATGTGAGAACTGTCGGGTAATAGCAAAGTCGCTGCCACAGATATGTTTGCGATCCGACTGTAATTATATACCTTTGGTGCCATCCACTGGACTGCGACAACTCGACTCGAAGTCTCGATTATATGCTTATACGCTTTCGAATACACTCATGAGAGCGTGGGCGATTGAGTTAAGAGTGCCTTCAAAACAAAGGCCTTCTGGGCATCGTCTGTGAATTTTTGAGGAGGTTCGATATCCTCATCGTTTTGTACAGGTGAGGAGCCTTTTGTATGGAAGCAAGCAGAACAGCCGAAGAACTTAGGCTCACACTAGACTTCAAGCGGTCCATCACAGAACTGGCTCCCATACAACCCACATCAAAATTGTTGGTGCCAATTTTTTAAAACTTTTTCTCTAGTGGGATGAAGTCCGAGACTGAGGGCTTCGCAATGGCTTGCCAGGATGGTGTTTTTAACACCTTGGTATATCATAGTAGGGTTATAGGTATGGAAGTAGAGTTGTATAGCATGCCGACATGCCCCAGAGAGATAATTATGCATCTTCTGTCTGCCGTAGGGTGTACACCGACATCGCTCAGTTTATCAGAACAATGCAGCTCTACGAGTGTTATATTATTATTTGAGGTATAAATAAAACCTACTCTACGCTCCAGGAGATATTAAGTTCGTTGTAGGTAATAAAAAATGCCAGATTTGCTGGAACTATTCGTTCTCCACGATAATAAGACCGACAAAGTCGACCACCGACAAAAGAAGATGTTCGTCCTTGAAACTCTCGGCTTTTGCCAAGATCAAGCTTGCCATGAAGGCTGAGACACCGGGGAGTATCTGAGCTATGTAGCTTCAGAGGGTTTATCCAGAGAAGTTTGCTAGTTATGGTTCTTGGAATGAGTGGTGGAATGAGGATTATGTTCTCCTATGCTCTGAAACCTAGCTTAACTTAAGATGTGGAGAGTTATCGGAGATAAACAGAACAGCGCTAGCAGCCCGGTATATCAGAACGCGGGCCGCAAACCTTTCCTCACTTCAATAATCATAATCGTAGTGATGAAAATTACAAACCTATTTTAGATGTTTTGATTGCTCTTGAATCTTCTTCTGCTGGAAGTGCCGCTGAAAAAATAATAAAAATTAAAATATCAATTGTTGACCTCTACAAATGATTGCAACTAGAAAAGGTAACTTCAACCAGCGGGGGGGGGGGGGGGGTTAGTAAGATTAAAATGTATCTTCATTTTAAAATTATATTTCTCAGAGAACTTATTATTGTGAGAATAACGATATATTATACTTAATCGAAATCAGTTCAAATAGTCACAGGAGGAACATGTTGGATAGTTTAACCTAAAGATGTTTGGAGATATCACATCAATGGAGACCTCGTGATGTCAAAATTTGTATATACAAAGGAAAGAGAGAGTGAGGAATCTTGTATCGAATTCGGTCAATCAGAGTTCAACCTTTTTTAATGGTTTTTTAAAGGATAGCCAAAGTTTTCCTAAAAATTTCCAAATAAATTTCTATAGTTTCAGTTAACAGAGGTAGAATCATATACCCATCATTTTCTTTGGAAGTAAGACTATTTAGTCAAATTTCATATTCCAAAAGTTATCAGATATCTAGTACATTTTGAGAAGGCTTAACTTTAACAAAAACAAATGTCAGAATAACGAAATTGGATGGTAATCATTAGATAAATACGCTTCTTTTTGGATAATAATTAATTGTGAAGAGCACATAACTATAAACTAATAAAATATGTTATTTCGTAGTGTGCATGTAATAATAAACCTAGAATTAATAGATTAATTAGAACCTACTATTTTTACACCATTTGGCAAAAAACAGAATTTATTTTGCGCTATGTATACAATACAAATTATTTGTCAGATCTCTAGTATTTATATCTGATAAAGTCGTAACTGCTATACAAATTTGTGGATTTTTTTTGCTTGAAGGCTCTTAGTTATTGGCAGTCACTTGGAATTACATTGACTGCAACGAAATAATGTGCTTCTATCCTTTAATTCATATTTAGTTACCTATTGTCAGTATGGTGGTTGCTGCAAATAATAGTATCCGCTTCATCTTTATTTTTTCAAACTCACACAGTTGTAGCTGCACAGTAAATCATATGTCATGGGTACACACAATTAATGATTGAATAAAAATAATGTATAATTTATGTGGTACTTAGCTAACTTTTATTCCTATTCAGGCACTATAAAACGTTGTAGAATTTTACAGAATTATTAACTATTGTTTTGATGATAACAATACAAGGTTTGGTACCAATCTACCAATATTTTTCGTCAATATTACAGCAGCTGCTATTAAATCATGAATCCTGGGCATGCATTGCTGCTTCCATTTTTGGAGAAGTGTTATTTATCTTCGATGATGTACGGAATTCCGAATTTTTGGTTCAAATGCCTTCACAAGCCTGCTTAATTCTGTTTTCTATTGTCTAGTAGCCTAGTTGGCACTATTTTTCAGTGACTCATCCACGATTCCTTGGAGCTCTTCCCATAGCTTATCCATATGACTGGTAAAAGCCTATGAATGTAACAAAACATGGATTGAGAGTAGTATATTCCTTGTACAACTGTTATTATTAGCATAATAGATAGCTGACGTTATTGAAAAGTTCAAGATTTTGTGAAAACATAAATTACAGCATTTTAAAGTAGAGTGTTGCAGAATCGTGTTAAGTGTACTTAGATGTCTAGGTAATGTTGCGGAATTCCAGTGGCTGAGCAGCTATGGCGCCAATAGTCCTGACACGGTATGTTAGAGACGAGGGTTCGAGTCCAGTCCACGTCATAAGTTTTTTTTTGATATTCCTCGCTTATTACTATAGTCACGTTTTATGTAAAGCTTTGGTAGCGAACTTTTTTTACTTTGTACACATAAGCTGGGGAGATATTGTAAAAGTGGAAAATATATATCACTCCTTTATGTCTGTCGGTCTGTATGTTGACGTTTTGCAAAATAGCCGGATTAATCACATTTACCGTAATAGATATATTATAATTATATAATTTTATGAGGTTCTGAGCAATTTGCAATTACTTAGCTCAATAATATAACGTTATTGAAAACTTTATTCTTCGTGAGTAGATTCTCGCAATATTTAGGCGTGCAGAAAATTTACTTGTAGACTACTTCCTTATTGAATATTGCCGGTTTTCCGAAAAGGATGAAGTTTGAACAAAATGAGTGCAAAGTAGTCTCTAGAAGTTTTGTGACTAGACCACGATACGAGTGCGAGCTGCCAAAGGAAGGAGTCACTCTGAGAACCAACTTTCTATTTGATTAAAGCTAGCAGTGCATCGCGAGTTCGCAAACACGACGCGCCGCCGGCGACAATCCACAAAATGTGGAAGTTATGCATATATGGTTTCGCAGATTTCAGTTACGACTCGACAACTGCATCGAAATCTTACTTTCCCGTGATCCTACCTTTTATCTTGCTTTCTACATTGTTTGTCCATATGTAATCGTTTATTTAGTTGTGGGTTATTCAAGACAGGAGAATGAATAGTGCTCAAGATATCGATACCCTTATGGGCCATTTAGGTGAGATTAATATGCAGTTATTACCAAGAAAAGTATAGGTTTCTATTAATGACAGCCAATGTTGATGTTGACTAGTCCTTAGCTGTGGAATATTGCATCGTAGTTGATTTTTCAGGGCAGATCACATCACTTTGTCGCATGCAAACTCTATTGATTATTAATTGGATGAAAATTTAGGCTTATCACGTAATATTTTTAATGTTCATGCTGGATCCCGGGAGAGTTGGCGCTAATCTCATTCCCAATTTTTTTTTTCGTGACGATTACGCAGTAAGTGAAATCAAGGGAATATCTTATTATTCTTCCAACATTCTGCTAAATATGCTTCGCACGTCACTAGAGGTAATTTTAGGAATGTAGATAAAACATAAAAGATACCCTCAAATTTCATTCAATATATTTCAAGAATTCAATTTGTATGAGTTTAATCGACCATCAAGAAATCAAGTGTGGAGGGGAACATGGAGTACTGATTAACACATGTAGCATAATGTGACTTCGTATATAATTGTTAGAATATAAATACAAATATTACTGCAAATATTCAGATTAGTGAAATTTCCAGAAAAAATAATTATGTGATTATCGTTATCAATACACAAATCCCTATCGTTATTGCACATATTGATGGTGAATAACCATAACCACACAAATTCTTTAATAAATAAGTGGTTTTAGAGGTTTGGAGTTTGAGTTGATGGAAGACACTTTTAAAGCAATATGTTAAAGGGGATAATTCATTCAGCTCAGCAAAAAGTCAGTGGTATTACGGAGGGTAGGATATTAGGTCCAATACTGCTTACTTTATGTCAACTCAAGTTTGGACCTACCTATCTTTACGAATATGATTGAATTTTTTCATGTAGCAATCTTACTTTTTAGAGATAAGAAATTCAAATTATTAAAATTATTTGCGGTGTAACCGGAAGATGCAGAAAAACCAGAAAACTGTAAAAAGTTCGGCTGAGAAAATCATATTGGAAAACCCACAAATTTCCGCGCTGCGAGAGCATACGTGTCTGTTCTTATCCCTGTAGATTGTAACCATTGGGGAACAAAGTCCCTGGTAGTTCATTCCACAATGCCGAGGTTCTCCAAAAGAATGACTTATGGAGGAGGCTCGTTCGAGGTGTTGTGAGCTCAACCTCGTAAAGATGCGCCCGTTCTCCTCTATATTTTGCTGTACTGGCGACTATTACTGTTATTATGGGAGACCGTTAATTCGAACGATAATATCCCTAGAATAGAGACAGATCGGCCCACCCTTCTTCGACGCTCTAGTCTGCGGAGGTCCTTTGTGAGGTCAGGCGTATCCACTAAACCAGTGGTCGCGAGCCTTTCCAATCTATCGAGCTACCTAGTCGTAGGAGATGTAATCTAAACATGTGAAATAATACTCATGGATATTTGAGATACATGTATTTGTTTTAATAATACTAATACACTGTAAAAAAGTATTGTTCTTCTCATTCTGAATAAAAATCTGTCTTTCTTTTCTTACTGCTGTTTGCCATAAATTTGTAACACAACCGTTGAACGTTTTGTTGAGTTTCAAAATTCAAACTTTAAACCATAATTCAGACTGAAATCTGAGCTCAATATCGCCAGATATGCGTATACATGTAGCCGTTCAATCAAACATCAAAGTATCCCCCGATCGTTCTGGAACCTGGAACCCTCGTCCAGTGTACATTGCATAAAGATTGGTGGATGGTTCTAGTCGAGCATGTGTTGTCACTGTTTGTGTTTATTACGAAAATTTGTGAAATTTATGAATAATTTGATTTCCAAGTTTAGGTATATTTTTGAAATATGTAGTAAGAAACTCCTCATATTCGTGTTTAAATATTTGTTATAATAATATAGATAAGCGTATAATGATAATTGCGACTGACGGATAATATATCAACCTATTTTATATTTAATAAGTTGTATCCTAACTTCAATCACACATTTCATGTAACTAATATTTATTTGTGGATAGGTGCTTTTCCTGTTCCAGTTCGCTAGTTACGGAAACACAGCACCGGTGTGACTACAATTTATTGCATTAGTCGTTATTTTTAGTATAATAATTGGATTTACTCCATGAGAAGATGCATCATATTACATTGAAAAGAAAATCGAGAAAACCAATAGAAAAAGTCCTACAGCGGAATTTTTTTCATGAATGACAACCTACAGCTATCTTATCTACATGTATCTATTTCACTTAAATATAATTCTGGTGTTTGGAAGGCACGACTAGAAAATAATATATAGAAAAGTATGCAGTTATCACAAAACAGACTAGACCCACAAATGGCAGAGCCTTGTTCAAGATAACCTGGAACTGATGATGACTAATAAACTTTGAAATTGTAGATGCTCTTACTTGTTAACATTCTTCCATCATGCAGATGAAATAATTGAGTACTTGACCCACAATTTCAAAAATAAAACTCTTTTTCTTTCAGTGACGTGTTTCGATTTATATTTAAATCATCGTCGGACTATCAGATTTGATTGTTAACAAAGGCTACCCAGATTACTTGCCAACTAGCAAGCTAGATACTATCATGGATACAAAACTAGCTATTTTTTTATTCAATTATTTTTTCTTTCTGTTGTATGTCTTAGGGGAAAGATATTTTAGCGACTGCATTAGTACTACTGCTAAGGGAAACCACTGCAAAACCTTAACCAGTGCCGTCAAAATGTCCTCAAGATATTCCATATGCTAAACTATTTTATTCCTTGAGATATTTCACGTTCTGAGATATTTGACTCCAAGCTATTTCATTCTTCTTAATAAATTATATGACTTGAGATATTTCAAGCGTAATGCTGTTTATATAGGTCAAATAGCTAGAGCATTTACAACAAGGTACAGAGAACATAAAAGTGTGTTCAAAAACCAACATCCATAAAGTTCACATTTTGCCAAAAACATATTAGATACTTATCAAGAAGTTGGCAATGAAAATAGAATGAGTACACTTTATAATTGTAATCAAATGCATGATTAAACTTCATGGAAACATTTAGGATTTAAAAATATTTGCGAAACCCTGATTTCATTGTAGTAAATGTACAGATTGATCATTTAAACTTAATTTTCATCGATAAACTACAATAAGTTTCCATCTATTTGTATTCTATGTTAACTTACTCTTGAAATATATTAAGTCATAGAATGTATTAAGAAGGATGTAATATCTTAGGGATTAAAATATCTTATAATATGAAATATCTTAAGAAATTGAATAGTTTAAAAGATAAAAAGTAATTTAATAGAATAATAGCTATGCAAGATAAATAATATGCTAGATTTGAGAGCTCTAGTTTTGTATCCATGTTTGGATCGAGCTAGCTAGTTGTCAAGTAATCTGGATAGCCTTTGTCAACAGTTCAATCTTACAGTCCCACGATGATTCAAATATAAATCGAAATGCGTCAATGAAAGAAATGAACAGTTGATTTGGATTTTGGACATATTGGTCTTTTGAATTACAATAAAAAAATATAAAAGGCCTTAAATCTTTTATGATTTAAAAATTATGTCATACTATTTTCATAATTTTGAGACAGCAAATCTTACTTCAACTGGTTTAACAATTGTGAAACCGATAATGATAATCAGTAAGCTGATATCACAGCACGTTAAATACAGAGTCAACCTACTTGAAACTATTTTTTTAAGGCTAAATATCACTTTTGTAACTATTTATTATCTTCATTAATGTAAAATGCATTAATATGGTGTAGAGTGTTAATTCAGCAGGGAGCTTATACTATACTTACCTCTAATGACCCATTTTTTTATAAAATGATCAGAGGCCTTGGAAATTTCTAAAAACAAAGTTGGAGCGTTTTTATTTTTTGTTGCTTTTAGAAGATAAATCCGCCACCGCTGAACCCATTTAAAAAACTACAAAGATTTTTCGTTCTTCTATGACAAACAGAGAGACATACGGAAATGAATGATATGGTGTTTTGGGAGATATATCATGAAGCATCCAGAATTCGAATTCGCGATTATACTACTTCCTCGACAATTGCCGTTGAAACTAATCAATATAACTTTTTGGTTGTGATAACGGTCCATTTCAATTCACTGGTCAGTAATCAAACTTGCATATATCAATTTAACGTTTCATTTATAATTGACACACACTTTTGATACTATATTCAGTTTGCACAATCATAGAATGCATGGATTAGAGAGTGAAGAACTAATCAATATATTATTACGCTAGAAATATGCATTTGTTATAATCGCATAATACATCCTATCTAATCAGCTCCCTAGCACCGTAATACAAAGTAACTTCTTATTCTTATACAAGCTGTACATATCCGTTAATCATAAGCACACATAAGTCACTGTAGTTTTGATAGCAACGATAAGTTATTATTTGCACGTACTAATGATGCATATGCACACGAATTGTTCGGCATAACAGGTGAGACATCAAAAAGGTAGGAGAAATATTTAGAACATTTGGTCTAGTTGTGCTGTTGAGTTATACCAGTTATGGTATGGAAAATAGTCTACGGTGTTTTGTATCAGAATCAGTGATCGTTATTAAGAAATCGCGGCAGCTCTACCTCTCTTAATATTGTTGTGTTCACGATTTATATGTTATATAATACCACCAATAACATTTTGCTACAAACCTCTGCACGCTTTTTCGTCTACAAACCTATCTGATTTTAAAAACCTGTAATCCCACCTGTATTCCCTTCTCAAACTACGCGCTCTATTCGGTGCTAGAGGCTTCTATTGTAAAAAATATTCAGGTCAGTAGGAATCTCTGATCGCGTTATGTATCGAGAGTTGCTTGCCGGAAAAGCGGATCAAAATGGTCTCGCGAAAGTTGAGATCGTTTCTCCTACACCGAACCGCAGTTTAATTGTTAGAGCGGTGGTCTAGCTGATTAAAGATGTGTAGTTAAAATCCCAAATATTTTTCAGTCTATATAAATTGCGAAATTTTATATTTATTTCGATCTTGCAAACTAGAAATTGAATAACTTCCATAGATAAATATGGATAAGTGCGAATCGCAAAAACTTGACAGTTAATTGAGGGAATCCTGGACTTTGAGAGTAAAAAGCGAATGGATTCACAAGTTTCCAACTATGTTATGTGGAGGGCGTAATTTAGAAACAGTACGTGTATTCTTAGATACATTCTCATTATACAAATGTTTCAAAATTAAATCCTCGTTGGTGAATTCTAAAATAAAGATATTCTGTAAAATACATTTATACTTATTTCTCATAAAGATAACAACGTGGACTTGAACTGTCTTTGTACAGATCCCTTCAATTCTAATTACGCCTACAAATCAGTCAATGTATTGAATTTGTAGTAGGCTGCTTTGTAGAGCATATGCAAAATTACTAAAAACGCAAGATATCTACCTATTAGTATTGGAATTTGTTAAATATTATGATCGAGTCGTCGAATATCAAAACATTTATAGACCTACTTGAACAGACCTATATCCCCGTCGCGTCGCTTGGATAAAAAATGCTGCGGGATATTGCCTCCACAGCAGACTCGGTGCCCATGTGTGAGGATGTTTCCATAAAAAATATCCGTCATGAACTGACAATACTGGATACTTTTGTACAAAAGCATTCAAAACTATCGATTTTTAATTTATCGTACAGATATAGTTTTTTGAATTCTGGCATTGGATAACTTTCTTACTTAAAAACGAGACTAGTATCTACCAAATTCAAAAAACATATTTTATCAGCAAAATCTAAACGTTAAATATGCTAATATATTCGTTTTCACTTTGGAAGGCTCTGCAGTGGACGACTACGTTTTAATTGTTCAAATTTCAATATCAAATTTTCAAACCCTATGATACTCTCGTTAAATAATATTGTAATATCTGTAAAAATCTGTAAAAAATATCAGTGTTATCATCAAGGAACTATTTTTCTAATTACGTACAATTTTGTCTCTACAAGCAGTAATCTAAATTTTCAGGGCCTGATTAACCCTGTCTGTGCCCTTAGGAAAAAACGTTTTCCGGGCCCCTAGGCAATGCAATCACACCTTTTCATGTTGATGAAGGGATGTGAGTAACTTCCAGATGATCGAGTCTAGGTATTCCGTTATTTCAATGTCTTATGTGATTTTGCCAAAACATGGTTACTTCAGGTCCCGTAATGTTACAGAAAAGAGAAGTGAGACGCGACACGGTTATTTTAAATTTAATCATGATGGTTCTGTATGTATGAAGTATTTCATCAATTGTCATGTATCGTAATAAAATAATATTTCTATTGTACAATTTCATTTAAATTTTCAAAAAAAATTTTTGTTCGATGGAACTTTTTTTTCTTGGTGCGTGCACAGGCGCCTAAACGAAGCTGAGCCCCTAGGCAGTTGCCTGCTCTGCCTAATGATTAATCCGTCCCTGTATATTTTCATAAGAAAAAGTAACTTTATATTACGCCTTTAAAATAATTCGGAAAATAATTAACACCGGGCACGTCAGTTCTTATGAAGTGAAATACTTTCAAATCATTTAAGTGTTTGCATCGCTGCTACTGAAACTTATGCCAATTGAACGGCAACAAGTTACATTTCAGTTTGGTGAATCCGTTAGATGAATGACACTCCTGTATCCTCAACTTTTGGAATTCTATGTGTTTTTTCGTTTTTAGGCGACTTTGGACGATACCAGGCTGTGCAGTTCACATTACACATTCTATCAGCCATCACCGCAGGATTAAATATGCTTACTTTGGTCACGGTGGCTGCAGTACCTGAACATAGGTAAGTATATTACTGTTTAGACAACTCCATTGGTATGTGATTTTCAAAAAACAGTTTACTCACATCAAAATTGATATCTTAATAATGTTGTATAATTTGGATCACATTATGAGATCAGTTACCCAAAACGAACATAATGGCTTCAAAAATAACACTTACTATTGAGTTTTATGAAAAGACTATAAAATTCTTTGCTCAAATAAATTGGTAGCGCATGTGAATAATAACACTGATAAAGAAGTTGCTAAAATCATAATTATTTACCAACTAAAATCGAACTTGAAGATTTATCTTTATGAAAATTCAAGATGAACTAGAGAGACAACCATATGATGAAGTTTCAGAACCTGCATTAATTAAGATGTAAATAAAGTTTAAGTGTTCTGGATTAAGTTCTAAAGATGTTTGTCAATGTACTTTTGGATCAGACATTAAAAGCAAAACGCTACGGAATATAATATAGTTCACGGTGTATAACGTCGTATATAAGAGTCAAAACTAAAATAATATTTGCGTTTTTTCATGTACGAGGACAGTCGGAAGGTTATGAGAAAGTTTCGAAACCTGCTCTCGCATTTTATGATTCTGGATCTGCTGCTGATAAGATCAAAAAATAAACTTTTTTCCAACATATTTGTTCGAGAAGGAAGTGTCAAATCATATATAATACAAAGGGTCACTTTCCTAAGCATAAATATCCGGGATGGAGATCCACCTCTCCCCCCTTCATGGTCTTGAGAACCTTTTCAAATCACAACGTTTCGATTGATATGGTATCTTTTTAAGACTGTATTTGCAAGAAGATTGAAGAAATCTCCTATAAAAAATCAGCTATCACCTTCTGAGTGTGCTCAAAATATTCATTTCTTTTGTTAAGAGAGAGTATGTGTGTATCGGTAAAAATCTACTTGTTGATCGAAATTGATAGTTTTTTTAGGCTATAAAGGTGATATTTTCTTATGGACATAATCATGCGAGTCGAAACGTTATATTATAATTGAACACGAACTAGATAATCAAATTACATTGTCATTCTATAGCACTTAACGGTTGGCCTTGGATGCTTAGAGCAAATACTCTCCTTCCTTCCGAAGCCAAAAGGTGTTGATAAAGACATTTAATTATCTATACGGTTTTCGTAATCCTCCATAACTGTTGGACCTAAACTATTTTTTACATAATTTAATATCTTTAAATTGCTCTACAATTTGTACTGTAATTCTATGGCGTAGTGGGTGGAAATTGTGGATTTGAACAGAGTCATCGTTGATTAGTAGAAAAGCGTTACAGAAAAAGAGTGTTTTATTTATGAAACATTGTGTCCAAATACACCATTTTTATCTGTATTTGAAGTCAATCTTTTCCCTTCCATTCAATGTCAACAAAGACATAATTTGGAGATTTGATGTCGAGAAAATAAGTGTTGTTCATAATATTTTTGTATAATTGTGGCAAAAATATGTATAATCAAACACGAATCCAGTGGTGCATTGGAGGCAGTTGATAAGTTCTCCCCTCCCCTGGGCAACAATGACCTGTATCTAGGCATTTGTAACTAACATTCCGTTGGCGCTGAATAATTTGGCAAAAACTGTAATGACAATCATAGAAAACATTATTTTCTTGTTTTTTAAGATCTGCTGGAGATACCATATAGACGATAACACAAAAAATTGAATTTTTTTTAGTATATTAATGAACCTAGCTAAATAACACATCTTTAATATTGGGACCACTTTAAAAAACGATGCTAAAATATCATAAATTGGATTCTAGAAAACTACGCTCTGCTTATAGTTTTTAGTTAAAACTCCAAAAAATGTTTCAATAACATTACTAAACATTTCCTATGTTTTTTTAGATGCATAATTCCGAACCACGACTTGGATAAAACGTATACGCATTTGAACAATACAATCTTGGACATGTACATACCCAGGCTCAAATCTGGAAAGATTGATAGCTGTTCCTTGATAAACACCACTACAAATGCTACCTACAAATGTGACTCATGGATATTCAATCATACCTATTACGGAACCACCAGGTACAGTATACAGGTATAGTAGGATATTTTTTGACACCAGTTAATACTAGATAGGTGTTACTTATTTAATTGTTCGTCAGATTCTCAGGAATCTAGAAATATTACGCTGAGGTGCAAGCAAGGATTAATAGTGATCCGTTTCCCAAACTTTATAGCCATATAGTAAAATGGCAGCAGGGAGCAAGTTTCTATAACACGCAAAGAGAAAAATCATATCAAAAGTAAGGTGGAAGGTCAAAGAATCTGCCTTCATAATCTGGAACGATGATTGTATTTCTTATTCCTCAGTAGACTGTGACCCAGTTGGGTTGAGTATGCTTTGAGAAAAGATCTAGTTAATGCTTTCTAAACCTACAGATGCAGTATAAGTTTTTATCCAGGTTTCTCATGGTTTTTTCTTGGAACAAGCAGCATCATGGTTCTTGTGGGTGGCTTTGCATTATTTCCTCTTTTGTATTTATCAGCAATGCAAATGTCATCATCTGTATTCTACTCTTTCATAATAGTTCATAATAAGGTCTTGTTAAAAACAGAACTGTTTTCCTGGAAGCAGTTGTAAATATGAATATTAATGTCATTATTTATTCAAAATAATTTTTTCGTTCTGTTTTGTACTTGGATAAAGGCTGCCGATGTAGCCGGAATGTCAGTAAATAGTCAATCGTACGTATGCTTTCAATTAGCGGCCATCGAAAAATATAATGAATGCCTAGTTAGCTAAAATATCAACCACAAGCGATGTTAAACCAGTGTTTATTTCAGGGCAGTGGAGTGGGAGTTTGTCTGTGATCGAAGGTGGATGGGGGCTGTAGCCCAATCAGCGTATATGTTCGGCGTTTTTACAGGAGCAGTGTGGTTGGGAAATCTCGCTGATAAAGTCGGAAGAAAACCGGTGTTTTGCTACTCTGCTGTACTCCAGGTGTTATTTGGAGTGGGCGCAGCGTTTACGCCAGAGTACATCTCCTTTCTAATCGTAAGGTACCTGTATGGTATATTTGGATCAGCAGGAAGTTACATTCCAGGTACTGCTAGTACTTCACTTTGTAGATTTAAGAGTTGCTTCAATTAAGATGAGAAAATACGTTTCACGTTATAGTATGATACGTCTTTGATATAGTATGACTGGAAAATTATGATTCATTTGATAAAATTTTAATTCCGACACATGAGCGGGGATACTATTATAATCTCGTAAACATTTTATTTCGAAATTATTACCTTTCGGACTAGTATGTATTACGGAAATTCGTGTTACTTATTTTTGTAGTTCTGTTTGGTGGTCTGTTTTGTAATGATTAGAAGTTCTATGACTAGAAAACTACTAAATTCTTTGCACCGAAATATTGCCTCTATAGTACTGGTTTTTGTGGTTCTAACAGCCAAAAGTAAGTTACTATAAAGGTCATAGGTAGCTAAGCTTGGCCCTGGTGGACTCAAAAACTGAGAGGCATTCCCCAGAACTGACAATGGAGCACCTAAAAAACTGACTAGCAAAAAAACCTGTTAGGTCCACCAGCTATACATTTCTTATCCTCCATTTGAGTATTTGAGTAAATAGATTAAAATTTCCTACCGAATACAGAAATGGTAGTTTTTCCATGGGGGCTTGATTAAGTTTCAAAATTTCGTTTATCTATATATTTAGCATAAATAATAACGCATCTCTTACAACCTAGGGCTCGCGAGAAGCGGAATACTTGTACGAGGTTTATTTTCTCGACATTGGCATCAATTATTTGGAGAATACTTTTTAACAGATTTCGAGAAACCCTTGCAGGTGGCGGGCTGGAGGCTGAACCTCTCAGATAAGCCACTAAATTCCACTTACAGGTGCTTTCGTGAAATATTTTTACATATAATGTAACTTCGCCTATCCTATCCTGTGGGTGTATCTCTAGTTCATCTTATATTTGATTTTTGATGACCGCTAACATAATAGCATTTACAATTCTGGATCATTTTGGGGGAAAAGTTTTGTTTTCAAACAAAAGTATGCGTTTGCATTGTTGATAAATCTCTCTTCTGAGATACAACATACAGCAGTTTGATTCCAAGGCAGCAATATAGTATACCCGCATTTGGAATCGAAAAAAAACATAAGGAAACCTACAGAAAAACTTCTGGTCCATATATAGACTTCGAGAACATTGATTAGATCGTTCCCTGAAACCTACTTAATCAATAGGTTAAACTAAATTTAATTAGAGTATTTCAATTTTTTTAGAGGATTCAAAGAATACTGGTGCAAAAAGTAGAAGTTTCACAGTTTATTGGAAATAGATTCAGTGAGAAATCGCTATAATAGAAAAATGTGCCTTCAGGCATATCGGAGGTTTCTGGTATTTCGTAACAAATGATTAGTTTAAGTCAAAAATGGTTACAAGCTGGAAGTTTCGGATTGTTCACTCGCAAGCCCTCGGTAGATATTTTCTCAGTGTACAAGTCTCCCAGGGTGATATCTTACTGCTAGTCTGGGTTTGATAAAAGACTAAGAAATGAATTTAAATTACTAAATCATACAAAGTGGTCTGAGGCCTGCTCTTATCATCTAATAATTCAGTGCAGGGAGATGATTGTGACAAAGCTGTCATATCACCGACTATTTATTTTTGCAGCCTTCGTATTGACAATGGAGTTGATGGGTCCGAGCAAACGATCCATCTGTGGAGTTGCATTTCAAGCTGCTTTTGCTACCGGTATCATGCTAGTAGCTGGATGGGGGGCAATAATCAAGGACAGTCAGCTATTACAGATTGTCTATGGATGTCACGCCTTGGTACTTTGTGGACATTTTTGGCTCATGGATGAATCACCACGGTGAGGAAGAAACCGTATAAGCTATAGCATATAAGCTATCTCATAGAAACAACTGGTAATTTTATTGTAGTCATGAGCATACGTAAGTTTTATACAGGACGCGCAATCCAGAGATTAAAAAATTTATAAATTGTATCACTGTATCCAAATGATGCACTCCGCCTTGTTTTTCCACATTTGTCGTTTTTTAGCCTAAAATTGTAATGAGGGAGTCATAGATAAAAATATGCAGTTTAGTAGTTCGTCGGACATTTGATTGAACAAAATTGATATTCTCCTTCCCACTGATGCATTTCTGTTTATATTGTTAAACCTGTCTAAAAAGCTTATGTGTAGGTCTTGCAGTTTTGTTAGTGATACGTTAAAATAACAGTATGAGCAGTCAAATACATGTAAAACTTATTTCAATCTGCGAGTGTTGATGATCTCTCTCCATAAATCCAATAGGGAAGAATTTTCAGTTTCAACACAACAAACATATATTCTGATTACATAAGAGATCAGATCTGAAACCCTGAGAATTTTTTGTCAATGCTATTTGAGAAGTTCTTCAAATATTTGACACATAATTCCCGAATAATCAATATCTTCAATAAATGTGATGTGATAGAACATACTTCCTATTAGCGACATCATTTTTATCCATGAAATTGTGATAAAAAATTGGCAGGTTCCATGGGTCCATTAAATTTATTTTTGTTGTCACTTATTTATAATTACTTTCTTCAATTTATTCTGTATGTCTTAATTGTTTAAATTAATGTTGCAATGCTATTTTCTTAAACTTTCCATATCCACTGACCTGCCTAAGCGCCACATGCACTTGTATTTTAAATTATTACAAACATAACTATTTATCGGTCAATTTATATTTCTTGGTTATCTGCAGTTGGCTATGGGCAAATGGTCGTAAATCCGAAGCAGTATCCATTCTGAATCGCGCTCTGATGATGAACAAGAGCCCAGTGACCATCACTCTAGATCAGATGAATAAAGCGGCTGAAGATAAACACACAAACAATGATCAAGCAGGAATGCTGAATCTTTTCAAAACACCGAATCTCAGGAAAAAAACGTTCAACGTCATGCTATGCTGGTTTGCTAATTCTTTGGTATACTATGGACTGTCGCTTAGGACAGGTAGTATGGAAGGGAATCCATTTTTTGTATTATTTTTGATGGGATTCGTAGAGTTGCCCTGTTACGTAGTAACTGTGTACCTCATGGACAGGTAAGTTATATGAAAATGTATTTATATATATATATATATATATATATATATATATATATATATATATATGTATGCATTTGCTCTCCGTGTAGATTGTTGACCCTCTCAGTAAAGCTCCTCCATGATATTAATATAAAATCGTGCAATGTATACACAAGAAATTCCAACAAAGTGAGATTAATCTGACTTTTGTTTGTGAACTTTGTGAGTACATTGTACGATAAGTTAATCTTAATATGCTATTCGTGTTTTATTATGGTATTTATAAAGTTATTTCAATTTTTGCAACTACGTTGCTGTTCCATTAAGGAAAATTTTCTCATTAGTGATTTTGTTTTCATGTAAACCGAGTGACAGAGTTTTCGAGATGCAGCTCCGTTACTAATGAACTAATTTTTCAAGCGCTTATAGTCTAATTACACATTCAAATACATTTTTCTAGCTGTATTTCGTCTTGCTTTGTTCTGAGGAATGCAAGACAAATTTACTGCCTGATTCTGGAAAAATGCACTTATATTTAGGGCTCTATTGTGCACGTAAAAGCGAGTGAAAAAGCGTATGTTTTCAAATTATAGCATAAATTGAATGCATTTCCTGTGCCCTACTGCGAAGAACATTAACACTACACTTCAACCATACACTACAGTCGCTCACAGTGTAATACTTATTCTACTAACAATGAATTATGTTTAAAATTGAAAACATAAAGCGTTTGACAAACGTTGGGAAAATAAAATATGGATAGCAGCCTCGCCAGACCATTAACTTCAACCTCAACTTGAGAACTGTGTATTCATTCTGTGGAAAAATCAAAATTATATTGTAAATGTTTACTTACCAATACTGAATAAAAAAAATTCAGGTTCAAGGAAAGATAACTCTAGAAAGATTATAAAAACAAAGGAAAAATATTATAAAAAATTTAAACAGTAATGAGGATGTGATGTTGATGCTTTAAGGTCATGTTTTACTTGACTTTTAATATTCGCAGTCCTTATATAACTATAATCTACCATCTGTAGGGTTGTTTAAAGAATATGTTAAATAGCGCAAAAACCGGCAAATGTGGTGTACCAATTTGTTTTAGATTTTTTCTTGCTTCCCCAAAAGATACTGAAGCAGTGCATTTTCTAATTTGTTTGATCATTTCTCACTTTTCTCAATCTCAGTACCACAATGCAATTTTCTACATTTAAATATTATCTTTCCACTGAAGAATTATCTCATTTTGTTTGCTTATTCTATAAATTCTGCCTGATACACTTATGACAGATTATATATTTTTTTTCAATTGGAAACTGAAATATTTAGAATAGTTGGCTATTGTCAGTGTGCAGTATATGTATTGCAAATCTTGAATTGCTTTTGACCAGCTGTGAGATCTCGGTGTTTATAATCTAATAAAGCCAGCTGGATAGGAGAAAAGATAAATAACATAAAGTGAGGTATATACGTTCACAACAACCTGACACGAGAGGTATAACGGGAAACTTTCCAGAAAGCTAGTCAATGATATAGTTTTTCCCGTTCGCTTCCGGAGCCAAAGAGGATGCTATGGAATACAATATCATATCACAAGCATTTCCTTTACTGCCCCTGCTCTCGTTCAATTGCGCAACTGCATTTACACTAACAGACATTATGAGTAATATCAGGTAATTTCATTTAGTTTGTTAGTCATATAAGACAAACAAGCTATCTTATTTGGAACACTGTAACTTTAGCAAACATCTGCATTCTGGAATTATCTTATAGCATATATTTGCAGGCTTGGGAGAAGATCATTGACATCATTCGCAATGATAGCTGGTGGTATCTGTTGCATTATCGCCGTCAATTTGGCAGAAGGTCCGGTTTCGACAAGTTTCGTCTTTGCCGGAAAATTCTTGATAGCCGGCTCTTTTGCAATTTTGTACAACTATTCTGCTGAGTTATTCCCAACTGTCATCAGAAATTCTGCTATGGGTGAGTATAACAAATATCTGATAGCAGAAAAAACAGTATAGGAAAAGTTAATAGAAAAATAGCCTTGTCCTTTTGTATATCCGCATGGAGAACGCTATGTTATGCTTCTGTTAGTTTTTCCTTTCTTTCTAGAAAAGAGATCTAGAGGCGACAAAGTTTATGGTGAAAAGTTTGATTTCGGACTTCCATTGTCTATAAAATTTTGAGTATCACGACGTTTCGATTGATGTGCTATCTTCAATCGTCTTCAGGTAAACTGTCACCTGAAGACGATTGAAGATAGCACATCAATCGAAACGTCGTGATACTCAAAATTTTATAGACAATGGAAGTCCGAAATCAAACTTTTCATAAATCCACCTTGTCTAAAAGTTTCAAACAACAGTTGAAGTTTATGGTAATGTACATAACATGTATTCTAATGAATTTTCGCTCACACTTACAAATACATATTTGTCGAAAGTATCAAGTGAAGGATGGAATGAGCTGTTGTTTCCGAAGCATTATTGCAAGTGCATTTATTTCTGTACACATATACATTAAAATTTTATGAGCGCGATAAACAACATTCAAAAATAGATTATCTATCTATTATGTCAAATGTAGATACTCATGGTAAAAAACAGTACAATGGAAGTTCTATGGTGAGCAGAATTTTTATATTTCCCTTGTAATAACCAAATAATGCTCAGTAACCTCTTGTTCTAGTACCCACAAGAAAACAAAATTAGAGCGATGAGCAATGAGTACTGGTCAGAACGTGATTATAGTGACCAGAATGCTCATTTGAAGGCCGCGATAGTGCCAAAAACATTATTTGAATACTTCGAACTATATCAGACTAGATAACTTAAATTTTGCAGCGGAAAAAAAACAGCGTCATTATATGATCTGTTAATTTTCTAGCTACCTCAAAATAAGCAAAATTTTCCATCATTAATTATGTGTATGTATATACATATCTGCATATGGCAGCTACTCGTATTGTAATTTATTTTTTATCCTGAAAACAAATCTTAGCATATTCTTATCTATCCAACATAGCCAAAACTTGATTATTTAATTATTCCACTCACCAAAATGTCTTTCAAAGGTCTCAGTTTGCTCGGGTTTTGTACATTCATGCTAATTATGATATGCTTTCAGTAAATGAGAAAATTTGACTATTAAATAGGAAATACCTAGATCTATCATACGGTATACTTTATAATGGGTTTAAATACATAGGCCTCTCCAAATGGGCTTTGATTGGGTAATTCAAAAGTTGTGGCTATTTTGCATGGAATGCAGCTAGCTTATACCAAATTCCACAGATGACGGTATGTTGACTTGTCTGTACGAATTCGTTTTGGCCGCGCATGTACCTCATAGTGGAGTCCGTCGATGCAGCGAACTCAAACGCGTAAATATGAATATTTAGAACATTATTATTTAAAAAACTTCAAGTCCTTATTAATGTGCCATGTTGAGCGTCTAAAAAATGTAATAAGGAAACTAAAAAAAATGACGTGAGGTACATTTCATACCCCAAAAATTAAGATTTCAGAAATCAAGAGAGACAAGCTTTTCGACGAAAGGATCACATTGGTTTGAAACATGGTAGGTGAACATTTAAATAAAAATAAGTAGCCACGATGAAATGTATTATTTCTAATTTATCATTGCATAGTAAATGCGCGCTACCATGTAAATGATTAAATCGCCAGTCTTAAGTTTTGTAGCTGAAAAACCCCGTGAAAAACTATAATCAAATCGGATAAAGGTTTAGCGTTGATGTAAATATAGGAGGTGTGATTATTGCTGGCATGAATCAAATACTGTAGTTGATTACGGGTGAATGCCACTATCTTTGCTTCCTTGGGCGATTTGCCCAATGCTTAAAACCAAAAACGCAATAGGCTTTTTTGCCAATTTCTTTCAATTTGCTCAAAAGAAACACTTCTACAGCACACATGAATAGGAATTAAGTTTTAAGTATACAATTTTCTTCAAAATCTGATCTGAAAATCGGAAATTCAATTTCTTTGAGGGTGAGAGCTAAAAATACAAAAAAGGTATGAAAAATATTAAGATTAACATCCATGATTCGATTTGAATATAATAAAAGATTTCAAAAATGTTCCTTGCTTCTTCAAATCCAGAAACCCGTCGTTGGTATGTCAAATCCGTGAAATCAAATTTTTGATTACTTTATGGTAAGGTTATAGGCTTAGATGTTTCCAACACTACAAGTATATTCCTATTAATTAATGCCGTATATGCAATATTTTTGAAGTAAATCAAGAAAATTCATCATTGTGCAAAACTATAATACTTCAATGCAATTCCACCGATAATCTCATCTGTTCGTCTTTGAGGAGTTTTAGGAATAATTTCAATTGTGTATCATATATACAGTTTATATCAAAGTCAATCCCGGTCGATTGGAGTTTATCTCCAGGGGTTCCCTTATATACTCAAATGGAGAGTTATGAGAAAATGCTCAAAAAATGGAATCCGAATTGCAAAAAAAATGAAAATTTTTTGAGTAGCAAAAAAACATGTTTTCAATGGACTAGCTCAGAAACAAAAATCCACTTTTTTACATTTCTTTACCATTTGAAATAATACATTACCTAAGCAGAAAAATCGCATATATTAATTGAGAGATCATAAAAGAAAAATAAGTTTTGTTACCTTTCAAAGGAATCTGATACGGTTGATACTTTAGAATTAGAGAATGAAGGGATTTTCCTGGGTCTATTCCAAAGACCGTATCATATTTTTCTCACAGTTGCCAATAATAATTACTAATCAATTAATTTCTTGGTGTACTTCAGACCTCCTTATATAATAAACAGGTTTGAGCTATTGTGTCTATTTGTTATGATGAATTAGAACTCTTCACTGAAACCGTAATTGTGTGTGCATTTCGGTGTGTGAGGCATACATAATTTATTTGTGTGATCTGCTCCTCTTCACCAAATACTGTTGCTCCCTTTGTGAATGGGACGAGCAGCTCACTACAGAAAAAATATTCAATCATCAAGAGTCTTTTCAGCAAGTGAAGTAAATGTAACCAGCGCAACATGGACAACAAATGCCGTGCCTTTAGTTACATACTAAGAAGCGGAAAATGAGTGTCTAAATTTTTTATTGAATGACAAAAATGTACTGTTTATGTACATTTGCTGAACCAACAATATTTTATTTTATTTATATTATTTGTATTTTGCATGTTCATTGTATGTCTAGTTAAAATGTACATATATGTAAAGCGAATAACCCAGACTTTTTTGTGAGCTGACTGAACTCTTTAATACATAGGTATTCCTTGGTTTTGTGCGAAACTAGACATCCTCATAAATCAATATTTTATTTCAAACACCATTGACTTCAAATGTTCTGATACTTTTTTTTATTTTATCGGACAGCTCCATAGTTGCACAATATAATAGAAATCATCCAAAAAGCTTTTTTACATTGAAAATATTTGAATCTTGGATTAATAGATGTTCATATTATTTTCCTCTAGGTCTAGGTGCAATGTGTGCAAGAACGTCAGGGGCTTTAACTCCATTAATAGGTCTTCTTGACTCCTTGGATCCCAAGATGCCAGCTATTATTTTTTCGGTGGTAGCACTCATTTCTGGTGCCGTTGTCACCATTCTGCCAGAAACACTGAATAAACCCATGCAACAAACCATTGAAGATGGTGAAAAATTTGGCGCTGGAGATACTTGTTTCAAATCAATGTGCGCAAAAAAGGTCAAAGATGATTATGATGATGGTGGAAAACCGAAGACCGAAATGGAAGAAAAAAATGAGAGATATTGAGAAAAATTATGTCTGATATGCTTAAACGTAAGCTGGTGGACAGTTTACTGAATGATTTGTCTTCCAGGTTGTATGGTATAGCATGATGATAAGTAATATCTTCCTTATGTCGTATGTCTGAAATTTGTGGAGTCGCCTGTGTAACAAGACATTTGATCATACAGTAAATAGTGTCCTAGTTGTGTTTACTTTAATACAGAATCACAAACAATGAAACATCGATAGCTGCCAAAACATTGTTTCAATCCAGTTGAGTGAAACAGTCTGTTATTTTCCCGCGTATTGTTAGAAAATTTTGACGATTTTTAACTTCGAAAACATTTGTTCAATAAAATTTGTAAGAAACCTTCAGGAAAACTGTGACTGAAGTAACCTTCCGATAATACATATTGTTATATAAAATGGAAATTATATATTTATTTTATTATCTGTGCTTGTTTTCTTAACTATACTACTACGAATCGAAATCAAAAGAAATCATTCACCAAGGAGTGTTTACCAGATCACTGGTTGTTGTGATGTTTTAGAAGTATGTCTACTGGAAAGCAGCATATTTCGCATGGTCTACACTGACAAAATAACAAAAAAATGCTTTAAAAATATTTTAAATTTTGATCAGTGACTAAAGATATTCCAGTGTACGTTGTAAAGCTTTTGGATGGTGGCGACGTGTATTTCTGATATTGTTACATGACACAATGTCAGAAAAAAGTTTTATTTCGAATTAAAAAAATATTGCGTTTAAAATAGTTTCCGCACTTACGCCCATAATTGGTGTACCTGTTGCTTTGAGAAACATCGAGTTGGTCGGTGCATGAAGCGTACTCTACCAGAACTTTAATTTTTTACTGAGGGAACCATAAGTCAGCTATGGTAGAATCTCTAACGTAGCACTCAAGCCTCAAGAAAAGCTAAATTCACTACCTTTTTCGTTTTAATCTTGGTTGTAGCAAATTCTTATTGTCCTTGGGTATACTATCCTTGATACATTTTTCTGACGATTTAACCGTTGGAACATTGTATATCAGTTTGTTACGTCGAGTTGTACAAGTTTCCAGTCATGAGAATTTCTTATAGTGATGCGTTTATTTTCTGATTCCACTTTGACATTAAAGTTGGTATTTATGTACGGTTTCTGTAAAAACCTGGAGTTAATACATGTGATGGCGTCATAATCTGCCATATTCGGAGCACTTCATCAAATCTATCACTCAACAGCTTATTTTTGCAGAATCGTTTAATAAACATTTTGAAGTTAAGAGGCAGTCACAAAATATTCTAGCTAATGAAAATATTTCCGAATCCACGTAAATGACAGACAATCTTTTTTCGAGTTGTGGGCTCAAGGAATATTACGTTGGAGAATGAAGTCTACGCAACAGCTAAATGTATCACTGAATATTTATGCTCTTTGTTTATATCTAACATAGCTCCTTAACCACTCTGAACAAGAACAGACACAGCAAGCGGTGAGCAAGAGGAAACCCCCGCAACTGTTCTTTGAATGCGATCCTGCCCGTTTGGAAGGAAGACTTTTTTTGAGTCTGATGTGTTTTGCTTTTTCAGATTTACAGGTCTGGATTCCACATCCTCTCTGATCCTTCACACAGGTCTGCACAAGCACCTATGATATGTCATCACGTATTATATCAAAACAAGAGCCATAAAATATCATGAGAAAAATTTAATCAGTCAAACCAAGATTGAAAGCCTTTTATCATGAGCTATTTGGTCTGAAAACTCCATATTTGAAGCGGTATTTAGTATTCGACCTCTAGTAACCTCATTTTTGTAATATTTAAACAAATGTTAAATTCTCCTAAAGTGATTTTATAGGGGTAATAATTGCGGTCCGGTTTATATATATTTATTCGATTTCTTCAATCGCAGTTTGAATCCGTTTTTCGGATATCCTGTTGGAGAATGTACGAGTTCCTCAAGTGTCGTTATCATTCGACAATAATTACATAATTTACGTATAATAAATTCTGTTTGATACACCTTCTGTTAAATTTGTTTGATTGAATTAATCGGTTATAGAAACAAGGCCAGTGAGAAAAAAGTACGATATATTCGACACATGCCTGCATTACGAAGCAATGTGTTTATCACTCTTATTTGATTCTACTACTTCTTCGATGTGTTTTGATATTGATTGTTTCATATATATAATTTATAAATATCTAGCTATATAGATACGTTTGTTCCATGGAAGAAGCTTCATTTTTTTCTATTATATTCAATTGCATGAACCAACAGCACAACTTTTTGAGCTTGAATCGAATGATTCACCATCTGGGCATGTCTGCAACTTAGTGTTGTACCACCACAGTGTCTTCGTGCATTGGTAGTACTGCCGACAATTCTGAGCAGGGAAGTTTCCTGGACCAACTGAGAAGCAATCTGGAGGAGTGTCTAAAATGGCAAAAAAAACTTGGGTTACTTGTTTGAATATTTTCATCTATCTACATTTCGCACAGCGTCTAATTTTATAAAGCAAATATAGAACATAGTATAACATCAGAACTAACAACTTTTGGCATGATAAGTTATAATCAATAACTTTTAACTAAATCTTAGGTTTTAGCAAGTTCACTCTTGACGCCATTATATGGAGATTACTGAAAATAATTTTCAGAGGTGGAAAGAGAGCCACTCAGCACAATAATTACTCGTCAAAAACAAATGTAAATTAAGAAATTTATATTTATTGTAATGCTACGCTCAAATATCTGCTTGATTCGGCAACTTTCACTGTAACTTTTAATGGCAATTTCATCACAGTGTCTTGAGAATGTTTCTTGCAATTCTGTATCTGAGTAATGAACTCGAATTATACAAGGTTGTGTTTAGAATTTCGATACCTTGGTCTAAAAACCATTTTTAATTAAATATGAGTGTAATCAAACTTCAGTCATTTCACGAACAAATTGTGTATACATAATGTGTATACATGCTTGAGTCTAAGTGGAAAAGCCAAATTACGCTTTGCCTTTTGCGAGAGCATGAAATGAAAAAATATAAGTACATAACTATTAATACTGCCTACTGGCATGGAAAGTAAAAACACTTGGATGAAATACCTGACTTTGATGTGGTTGTAACTTTTATCGTTGTAGTGGAAGTTGAACTGGGTGTTATATTTTTTGTGGGTATTGTGAGAGTTGTCGCTTGTGATATAGTTGTTTCTTTACTATTCGATGTATTATTGCAAGAGCCCGCAGTACATGTTTTCGAGCTCAGGCTGAAGATTTGGTTATCTGGACATTTCTGTAATTTAGTGTTGTACCACCACATTACTTTCGTGCATCGATAGTAATACTGACATTTTTCAGCTGGATAATTTCCTGGGCCAACGGACTTACAAATTGGAGGAGTCACTAGAAGGTGTGAAAAATAAATGTATCATTAGTATAATTTCTGAAAGATATCCTGTGTCTCCAAAATAACATCTTCATCTGATATCACGCATATATCTGTTGCAAATTAATCTTTATGCTACAAAAAATGCGATAAATGACACTTTACAGCAACATAACTGGCCTTCGGTCATAGTTTTTACAATGCACCGCCTTCAACATCATTTACTACCAGTTAGTCTTCAACTGTAAGGACCATTTGAAATCATAAGATTTGATGCACACACTAATTTAGGATATATAATGGAATTGCTATCTATTGGGTTGTTCGGAAAGTAATTTCGTTCGTTCGGGAAGGCCGGTTGAAGCTGATAAAGATGCGATAAAGGCGTTAGTTGATGCGAACCGGCGAATAACAACACGTGAGATCGGATAGAGGTTAAATTTATCAAATTCAACATTTTATGACCACTTGAAATGCCTAGGATTATCCTCGAAGCTCGATGTATGGGTTCCCTATGTTCTCACAGAAATAAATCTGTGTCGCCGCATCGGCGTCTGTGATTCGCTTCTCAAACGTCACGAAAATGATCCGTTTTTGAAGCGCATCATCACTGGGGACGAAAAATGGGTTGCATACAACAACGTCAAATGCAAGAGGTCATGGAGCAAAAAAGATGAACCGGCTCAAACCGTTTCCAAAGCCGATATTCACCAAAAAAGGTGATGCTGTCTGTTTGGTGGGATTTTAAAGGAATCGTTTCTTTGAGCTTTTACCGGATAACACAACGATTAATTTGGAAGTCTACTGTCATCAGCTGGACAAACTGAATGATGCACTTTAACAGAAAAGGCCAGAACTAATCAACAGGAAAGGTGTAGTGTTTCACCAAGACAACCCGAGACCTCACACAAGTTTGGTCACTCGCCAAAAGCTTTTACAGCTTGAATGGGATACAATGCCACACCCACCATATTCTCCAGACCTGGCACCATCAAAGACCAAAAACTTCATGAGCGTGGAATTATGCTATTATCAGAAAGATGGCAAAAGGTGTTGGACCAGAACGGCCAATATATAATTTAATAAAGTATTTTTTTATAATACAGAAACTGTATTTTATTTCCACAAAGAAAGCGAAATTACCTTATATTATCGGCTTCCGAGCTATACCAATAGTCTAAGCAATAGATGGAACAAGCATGTGTATAGTCATTCTATTAAATATTTTGATCTATTTTTCTTCTTTTGAATTTTATACACACGAACTACCATCTACAATTTGCGTTTCTAATGTAAACTTCTTACCCGGCTTTGATGTGGTAAGAGCTGGAGTTGGTGTCGATGTAACTGTTGTTTCTGTAGAATTGCAAGAGCCTACTGCACAGTTTCTAGAACTTGAGTTGAAGATTTGACCATCTGGGCATTTTTGCAATTGAATATTGTACCACCACATTGTTTTTGTACATTGATAATACTGAGAACAATCGCTAGCCGGATAGTTGCCTTCACCAACTGCATTACAATTTGGAGGGATGTCTAACCAAAAAAAAGAAAATTGTTGGAATATCAGGATTTTTTTACTTGGAGTCTTTCTTGTTTCATATTTTATCTCATAGACCGGATATGGATATATCCTAGAGAAAAATGGTCACTCATATACATATATGTATGCAATAATCTTTATGGATAAAAACATGGAGGAGTTGAAAAATTCAGAACGCGTCCTGAAATGCAGCGAACAGCCTAAACAGCTTTTAGATAGCTGAGAGATCAATGAGTGGTATAATAGAGCTGCTTAGATATGTATGAGGCCTCCTCAGCTTACTTGAAAGAGCTATAAATAATTTGACATATTTTACATCATTGCTTTTGTCAGATATCCATTATGCTACTATGTGACTATATCAAAAAGGACAAATTTACGTATTGCGTATACACTAGGTAGGAATACAATAACACAATCTTAAGGCAATGATAAAACAGGTGGTTTTGAGATACAGAAACACCTGGAGGAAAACGTTCCACTGTAGGATTACTAGATTTTTATGTGAATTTAGTGTAATTGAGCATTAAAAATTTTATATAATTACAGTTTTTATAATAATATACAGATATGGGAGAAGGCATGAATGCAGTACCTGATGTGACGTAAATATTGTCCAACTGACTCCAGATTTTTCTTCTTTCTCATTAAGAGTTTGCCGATTGTAAAGAAATCATTCTGATGATTGTAGTATTTACGACTTGAAATATGTTGATAGAGCATTTCAATAGATGCAAGATATGGCACGATGCGCTAATTTGACAGCTGGGGCTCCATACCATGAATAACAAGCAAATGGATTCGGTCTCATTTTTCAGATAAAATAATTGTGTTTTTAACACAAAATTTCGCAAATAAAACTCCCTTTCTTACAGTGACGAGTTTCGATCGATATTTTATATATTTTATTTGCTTAATATTGATAGCATGTAGGCGCAACCCTCATTATCATACAACGCAGTACGTCGGCTGGAGAGCACAGCCTACAGTTGTTATTTTCTGCTCCAATAAGCTACATGCCTGTAAACGTTGCTCTTATACTAAATCATACCAGTTATTGTTGTTGCAGTAGAAGATGGTACTGTTGTAGTCAAAGATGTTGCAGTAGAACTATAAGTAGTTGTAATTTGAGTACTTGTTGTTGTCGTTGTGTTAAGAGTTATTTCTTCCTTCTTGGAATCTGTAGAAGCTGTTATTTCTGCTGTATTGCATGATCCAACAGAGCAGTTTTTTGATATAGTGTCAAATATTTGACCTTCCGGACAATTTTTTAATTCAACGTTGTACCACCACACTGTTTTAGTACATTCATAGTATTGATTGCAAGCTTCACCTGTATATTTTCCTACTCCGACAGACTTACATTCTGGTGGGGCAGCTGAAAAATATCGAAATATGTTATTATAGTTCCAAGAAAGATTTCAAATAAAATTATGATTGAAATAAAATTGAAGTTGAATATGTGGATGATTAAGAAATTGTGAAACGTACAAAAAGGAAATGTTTTTATATGCAGCGATCACAAAAAAAATTAATCACTATAAAATTAAATAGAAGCGCAGTGAGAAGATTAATGTATATTCACATTTAAATTGAAATGCGGTAAACTGTAATTACCGGGGAATTAAACTCCCGGCAAGGCATTCCACCATGCTTAGGTTACCCAAAAGGCCGACTTTTGGGAGGGGCTCATTCGAGGTGTTGGAAGTTCGACCTGGTGAACATCATTCGAGATTTTCTAGTGTTCGTTGTATTGATGCCTTTTGGTGGAATAACATAAGTTGTGCGTTAGTTACAGATCTGAGTGACGTGACAGAATTTTGTGCTTGATTTTCGGGCTGTGTTAATTTATATTATTCACAATGATCCGTTTCTACTGCCACGATGGAGCTGCGTTTATTTTCAGTGTTTGGGTTTGTTCTCCGTTACCTGTATCTCTGTTTTTTTGTCGTTACTGCATCTCTGCAACTGTTGCTAAACAATGATGTGTTTTTGAGGGGACATTTGTGAAGGTAAGGAATGTAGGCTTCCAAAAAGAGATTAGCACCTCTTGTATTTTTGACCCCAGGCTGATGGGACTCCGCAAGTCAACATGATCCTATGCGAAGGACCACCAGGTTATAATCCTCATTCTCCTTTGCTGATTCGTAATTCGAGACTCTGCGTGAAATGTTATTTCGGTCACTTTGTCCTAGTGGTGTAGATACATCCACTGTACATATAGTATGACGTGTTGTGAGATATAGGACTAGCAAGTTAGCAAAACCTTTATGCTGCTGGCGATTTTTATTGTTTCATTGAATATCTGATCAAAGTCGAGTTATCGAAGCTTTGACTCCCACATCCCTCGTCATCTGTTTGTTAGATCATCTTAATCAGTATGTACTGTTATATCCACAGTGTCTGAAAGTCCTCAAACATTTTTCTGTATTTTTTGCCATTCGGTAAACACAGGAAATGACATTGGACGAATTATTGAAAGATATCAGATAGTCAGATAGTCGGAATATGTCGAATCCTTATGGTTTTAGGTCTTCTTCATGATGACAGAAGTGTCCTAGCTTAACCTACACATACACGCATACGACAAATCCTTGTCTGAATTGGATATATATCATTATATCTGGGGTATCTAAAATAATTGTTGATCAGCCGACTTGCATCTCTGATAGTACCAGAACAGGTAGCCTTTCTACCTGTAAGCATTTATGGACTAACTTTATGTCTGAAGTGAAACCTCGTACATTCGTGAAATCAATCTTCAACATGACCTGTGTGGCCTGTCTTCCGAGTGAAGTTGCTACAGATGACAGATGCAGTATTTAGCCTGTTCAAAAGTGATAAGATATTTTGATGCAATGAGTTTCGCTCAAAATGCACCCTGGAGCACCTGGCCTCCGAGATATGAATACACAGATTTCCTATTGCTTTCTAAAAAAGCTAGTCAATACAGTTTGGCTCTTATAATATGTTCAAAGAGTTGCTGGTTCTACAGTCGCCATTATTTAAAGTAAACCGCGTGTGAGAAATGGTATATATTTTGTATTAATAATAATAATAACAATAACGTGAAAATTTAATTATGGAAGAACTACTAGACACAGCCACGAAATTTTGGACTAATTTGTGATATAATATCCAAGAAATATGTATGTCCTACGATTTTAGCTGCATCCATATATGCATATTTTCTTGGTGAATTTGCAGAAATTTGTTAGAAAACGGGTCTTTTCTAGAATTTTCGCTATGAATCACATGATTACAGAGCAATAAGAACATTTGCTGCCTTTATATCCATGTTTAAGGGATTTTCTAGCTAGTGGGCCTTGGTCACAAGGTTTACTCATGAGGAGCAATCAGCTCCGCTACTAGAAGCTAGTTCGCGTTTCTCTCCTATTCGAGCTCCTATCGCATTCCACTGCATACCATATGTAGAAAGAACCTCAAAATGTCTTTATATGGCCAAAAGATGAACAAGGACTCAAAAAAGCAAAAAAAAGGGATGCAAGTACACTAATAGGGTTGGAGTAGCACTGAAACTTCAAATTAGTTTGTGGGTGAGAAGTCCAAATTTATATTTCTTTGTATAATGACGTTCAGAATAGCTTAAGAAAAGGCCAATTAAACATTTTCGAAAACTCCCTAAATTAATAAGAACGTCATTAAACATGTAAAAAAGAGGATTAAATCATTTTTAAAGAGTTTCAGCTCCCCAAAAATTTGTTTTGACGACGACCGTAAGTGACAAATAAATCGGCGTTTGGAGGAACTCTGATAATTTTTTGTTCCTTACTCCAATGTCACTGTATCGTTTTGACAAAGGATAGTAGCAGAACATACTATGTGTCCACATACACACAGACCGATATAAATGACTGTATAAGTATTATCAAAATTCTGAAACCTTCCTTATCAATATGCTTCCCTGGCTGATGCGTAATGAATGAAAGTAACAAATTCCGCCTTGAATTGGCCCTTTTGTAAAATGCACCTCAAATGAAAACGCCTTCAAAACTCTACCTACCGGATGGTGGAGAAACGAATTCATACACGCTTTGAGGCGCTGGGCGGACTGAGCCATAATAATCGCAATGAATCGCCTTTTCATATATATGCACATAATAATTGAGAATGTGTATGACATATATCACGAAAAGAAGCCCACAAATGAATATTTAGTTAGTATACTCACCTATTGCGCCTATAGTAAGTCCAGCAAGTAATATTACACCATACATTTTAGGCTCTTTACTTCAACAAATCAGTATTATCTTGATTAAAGTCAGATCAAATGAGCACGCATTATATAGATTTGAACAGTTATAAAACAGATTTATTAGTTTATTGTCTCTCAAATCATTGTTTACTTTTCAAGCGTGTGTGAAGTATTCTATTTGAATAAGGGTATGTCACATACGATCAAATTGAGTTGGCTATACATATCCTACTTTTATGACAGCTATGGATTCCATGATTCATACTGTTCGATGATAATTTTATCTGTTTCAATACAAGGCTATATCATTACCTAGAAACTTGTTTATCTCCGCTTATATAGTTACCTCATCTATATTCGAAAACAATAAATTCACACAGAGCCACGTATGTCGTAAAACTGTTGATGAATGTACCCCTTATATTTTCCAAGCATTGCTGTCTTCAAATTTGTCATTTAATCTTATCATTACTCAAGATGCATCCATTACAGTTCGGCAAACCGACAGACCGACTGGAACGACACAGAGAAAGACACACACCATCCCACTTACACAAAGACAGCGACAGGCAGATATACCGAGAGACAGGCAGAGAGGCCGATGGAGATACTGCAAAACATACCGCACAATAGACTGACCGACAGACTAACACACATATGCGCCGGTCAAACTTGAATTTTTAGAGTAATAGCATAATTGGATATTTCCCAAACAGCATTAAGTTATATATAGTTATAAAACTTTTATTGTCAATTATTTCGTAAAAGTGTTGTAGTGTCAAATCAATTCATTTGGTATAGCTGTAGGTTAATGAAAAAATGATAGAGAAACAGTTTTCAAACTTTAAGAGAAGTTTCTTCTTGGAATATTTCATATAGTATTCCCTTCTAAAACTAACGTGAGTTCTTATGGCATCACCGTTTACTAGAACAAAATAATCATGTTTCATTATACATCTAATGAAACTGTAAATGGATGCTAGAGCTCATCTGCTTAAATAAATTCATCAGATCATGAAGCGCGGGTACTGAATACGAACATATGTGTTTTACTTGCAGTAAGACCGCTTGAATTATTGGATAAGGCAGCAAAGTCGCTCAACGCACTTTAATAATATCTGTATGATGCTCTGTTACGTCCATTACTTAATAGTTTACATTTTACTTTAATCCATATTGGAACAACTACCCCTGACACACCTCCCAGATTTCTCGTCAAATATTTTTCCTCTTCTGCATGTCTTCAATACCATATCGTTGAGGATCCTACGGCAATGGTAGTATTGATTGCATTTTTCAGCTGGAAATTCACCAGGACCTGTTTTACTGCAATTGGGTGTAACTGAAAAATGATAAGTTAGACCATTTAACACACTTGCTGTTATTTTTAGAATAGAATTGAATTAACAAAGTAACAAAGTAAGTATTCCTTTGTGATTTCATGTCATCACTTACTCGTCAAACAAAGAACATTATTAAACAGGAAAAGTACACGTTCAAAAACAGATTGATTAAATTTTAATATTTCAAGTTACGGGAAATAAATCCAACCAAATAACTTTTATATACTAGACGTTTACGACGGCTCTGACAATTTTCTTTTTCTTTTTGGATACTTTAATAGTTGGCGAGTAGATCTCAATTCTTTGGAGTTGTCAAATGAAGTTCTATAATCTATTAACTTTTGACCTCGGTAATCCTCATTGCTTGTTAGTCACAGGTGATTATTCAAACATTGGCCTTTAAAATAGAGAAATGTTAGATTTATTTTCAAGAACATTGAACTTACTAATTTCACGAAAAATTTGTGAATCACTGTCACAATGTGGAAAATACACCGTTATGATAAAACCATTATACCTAAATGTATATGCATGTCATCTGTTTCAGTCCTTGTGCTGGCATCAGTCGTTAGAAATACTGTGAAATAAATGATAAAATATTTTATTGATTTCAAATATATGAATATACTAGAACTTGAATATATCTATAATAACACTTCGAAGCAAAATAATCATTACCTAACATTCAATTACACTACCGTATTGGCATCCAACTGCTACATTGTTCTGTAGTTAAGTTTGGGTGTTTGGCAGAGAGTTATTATTATTACCTATTTATACATCTGAAGCTATTTCTGCATATTGTCCAAAGAAATATATGTCAGGCTGAATAGGCGAGAGCGTTTCTATTGAATTGATGGTTTCTTGTTTCCGAGTTTAGGTTTAACTGAACTTACGCTGGACCTTTTTTTATACTTTCTTTTGATCATACATAATCTATAAAATTTACTTTGAGTTAAATGTGACCCTATTACAAATAGCTTTTTTGTCAAATACGGATTCTTCTATGTTTTGTATAACCTAGATTGAGATTTTGAATGTCCTGTAAAAATATTCTTTATACGCTTGAAAGTGATTGTAAATACGATAAACATAAAAAAGTTAGTAGTTCTGATCATTCCAAGCCTTAGTTTACATCATCAGTTTGAATATAATGGAACAAAATTAAATCAGAGATTGAAGCTTGGCTTTCCTAAAAATTTTTTGATTTTATTGTACCCAAAAATTATTGGAAATTAGGGAAATTTGTTTTAAAAGATAAAAAAGCATGGTAAAAGCTTGCAGGTACTCAAAGAAATAATCAAAACACTATTATTTTAGATGAGGAAAGTCTGATCCTAATGAGCACAAAAGACAGACTACAAAGATGGAAAGAGTATAGGAAGAATTATTTATGGATAATAGGATAGGCCCAGAAGAAATAGATACTTATTATAAAGAAGTAGGTCCAGATATTACTAAAGAAGAAATAAGTTACGCATTATGGAGCATGAATAACGGGAAAAAACCCCGGACCGGATCAGTCACCCATCGATATTTATGAAATAAATGATGGTGATCATACTGACATCTTGGTCAGTATATTCAATAAAATGTATAGGGGTTTCTCTTAATACTACTGCAAATGCAGTCACAAAAAAATGATTCCCCAAGCCAACATCAAAAAAAGAAAAAATAATTTAATAGAAAAATTGCAAAATAGCTAGTCAGGATAAATAGTATGCTAGATTTGAGAGCTCTAGTTTTGTATACATAATCTAGTTAACCAGTTGGCAAGTATTCTGTGTAGTGTAGCCTTTTTTAACAGTCAAATCTGTACCTATTTGATAATCATACATTATTGTTCTCAAATTAACTTACGTAACACAAAATAGCTCTGCTGTTAAATACCTGTGGACATTAATTTCAAAAATTTATCACACAGCGATTGAAAATAAATATTTCTGTATTTTGAAGGCAAATGCGAGAACTCCATTCCACTTTAACAACCAACACCAAGAAATACATTGAGATTTTCCTCTTACCCAACCCCCACCTTCACCTTTAGACCAAATAAAAAGATGGAGAATGATTAGGGGCTTCAAATGATTTTCAAAACTTGTAATAATTATTATGATCATATAATCTATACTTATCTGGCGACATTGAATAACGAGTAGGAATTAATCAGAAAAAAATGTTATCATATATGTATATACATAATGGTGTATAGAATATATTAGAATAGCAAGTGATAACTAGTTACAGAAATAGATGGTCCTGTTGACATTAATCGTCTAAACATGTCACGTAGCTTTGCATGATTCTGAACAGTCGTTATTGCATACTCTCAAGGTTGATCACGAATTCCGGGAACAAAAAAAAATTCGAGATTTTAAAAATTAGCTACTACTGATTAATGTTTCGGTTATGTACCCCTAAATTTGTTCGAAGTCAGATATTATTGAAAAATAATTACGATTTTGATAAATCAGAACATGTTGTTTGTATTACTTTATAATTTATCCGCTGCCATTGGACCATCTCCGGTAGGGATACCGGTGCATAAGTTTGTATATTACAATATATTTTGAAAACGTATTTTCAGGAACTCCGTTTTTTTTAGCCTATTTTTGAAACTTCTCGTATTGCATAAATATGTCAAATATACTCTTACTAATACAAGTTATCTGCTAAGCTTTTGATATAATTTAGATATATTTATTAGGCAGAAACCTAATTTGAAGATTCTATAAACCAGAAGTTTGGTGGAGTTTTTTATCTTTTCTAAGCATGTTAACTAGAAATAAATCAGACTACCCATTATATGATAAATTCAACTAAAATTAGTTTCAGAGCAGTGGAATTGTTCCTGGGAAAAGTAAAAGTAATTTAAAATAAAAAAAGTATCATGTTTTGAGTGTCTAAAACTGTTTATTATTAAAAAACATTTTATATATTTAGTCTAAGTCATAAATAATGTTTGCTGAAATAAATCTTCAAACAATTAATTGGCGGGTTTCTGATTTTGGTCTTTGAACTTCTTGACCAGCTCTTCGCCTTGTTGCTGCACTGTATCGCTGAATTGTTTCAAGGTGTGTGTCAAGTTTTGGAATAGCTCGTTCGACTGTAAAAAGGCAAAATATGCATTCAATTTTTGCGTAGTGTTGTCACAAGTAATTAATAAAACATGACTATAATCAATTTCAGGTAATGATGTTAAACATTATTGCTGAAGTAACTTAAATTTTTTTGAGCTTGCTATTGATGGTTTTAATTTTCATTTTGATTATTCAAATATCATTTTTAAAACTGGATTATTACATTTATTGTTATTATAATTTCAGAGAGATTGGCTCTATAAAATACATAAATGAATAAATAAAAGCTTATCAACAGCTTCGAATCCTTAAATTTTACTCAAACCCACAATTGGACATAAAATTTAATCAATCATATTTTTGATGATTTTTTATTTAATGCTGTTATTGTAGATATATAATCAGTATTGATCAGCGTCAGTTTATATCTGCTGGTCAAACGGAATCTCAGTTGTATTGACCTTTCTTTATTTACAAATAACACATACACATACATACGAAATTACAGCTATAATTCTAAATGATTTCTCAATGAGAATATAGACTATAAAAAGATATCATTGATCATAATTTCCATTTGATACGGATTGAAAGTATGATAATAATGAATGCTATGCAAATAATATCATCATGTAAAACGGCAAAGAATCAATATGAGATTCTACATGAGCAACATTCGACAGCTTTGCAAGACTGGGGTTTCAGATAGTTGCAGTCTTATTGGAGGATTGAATTGAACTAGATACAGTGTTCTAAGCAGTATTAGTGCACAGCATCAGTACATCCTCTGATCTATAAGAAGCATAGTGGCATCAGACTTCCTAGTCAGTCTCTTCTTGTAAAATGGGTTAATAGTAAGATTTTGTACCAAAAAGAAGCTAGATATATGCTATTACGTTTTGGATAATGATAATTATGTAGTATGTACTTATCAACGTTGACAGGATATCATGAAAGTTTGAGGAGTAATGTGACATAGATGCATACTAGAAATGTTGTTTTCTTTTTGAAAATCGGTGATTTAAATTTTCGTATGGAGTGTAGATTCTCTCCTTTCCAAATATTCCTTCTATCAACTTTGCAGGAAAAACCTATGATGCGGCAACAGCTCATGGCATTTGCTTCCCATGATAGTACACAGACTGCTCACTATACTTAGTGCATCCTTAGACCTTTGCCTTTCCACGGTAAAAGACTCCACGCTAGTAAGACTTCAATGAATCATGTCACAATTTTCTGGTGCCTTCCGGATTCTTAATGATCTCAGTCAAAACTAGCTTCTAATTTCCAGATCAACATCTATTTTTTAAATATTTTGTGCTTGTCACATTTTTTTGATTGTGTGGTTCAAAATTTCCACAATTTCCAAAAGTCTTTCAACATGTTCCTGGCTGTCTAAGGGCATACTCAGAAAAGGATAATTATTTTTTATCATTCCCACTGTCGTTTGATTTGAATTTGAATCACCTAATGATAAGGATGAAAGAATATTGTTGCTTATTTAATTCTAAGCAATTCATTTACTATTTGTTTAATATTACGCTAGTGAAAACAAGTCCTCAAGTGACTTTTGTGAGGAAACTTTGTAAGCTCCTATTCCCATCACCAATTTTAGACTAAGTTCAAGTCCATTTTATTATTCCTGGTGAAAACTGAGTATCCAATAATGAAGTTTATATGAGATTAACAGATGTACCGTCACGAAGACCAAAAAAAAACTAATAATAGATATTTATTTTATCTTGGTGGAGCATTAAAACAGCGAAATATTGTCTCACATTATTCCTCACCTGGACATTCTTCACCAAGTCGTCGATACCGCTTTTGAAAGACTGAAGAGCGTCATCAATTGTCTGACTGGCGTTTTTCTCTGCAGCTGGAGCGTCTCTACGGACAATCACGGCCTCGCTGGAGGTGAGAAACTGAAAGTATTACTCTGCATTAATAACGATAGCGGAGCATAACCCAGTTTAAAGTTACTATTGCCTCTGCCCCTAGTCTGAAGCATGGAATTTATCTCAGCCCATGATTTCACCATGTACTACTTATATTTATCTAGGTAGCTCTGTGCATAGAAATGATCCTAGAGATGAGAGAGCTATGTTTTGAATGTCTTTTCTGACAACATTTTACTACAGTAGATCTGTCAAAATTACCGAAAGTGACAAACTGCATTTTGAGAGAGTCGTATTATGATCAATACTTTTTGTCAGTCAGTCAGGAAGTCAATTAATATGTGATGTACACTGCTGTCGAATAAATTGCTTCAAGTGCCTTAACTGTTCAGTTCACCTGAAGACGAGTGAAGATAATAAATCAATCAAAATCTCGTGACACTCTAAAATTATAATATAGACAATGGAAGTGTAAATCACAACTTTAGAAACAATTTCGTTGTCTACAAATTTTACATAATAGTATCCATTTACAGATAAATTCTACCATTTATGGTATACAATTATGCGACCAGTATGTATTCAATTTAATAGGACATTATGACTTATGAGTATGTCGACCGATGATATAAGAATAAATGTCTATATGTTGCTGGCATACATCAGGAAAGCAAAGATGGTTTTTTTTGCGTTTATGAGGGCCCATCATAAATTAAATAACGTTTGTAATACTGACCAATCCTATTTTAGCAAACAGTAAAAGCCATCAAAAGTTTGATTTCGGACTTCCATTGTCTATAGAATTTTGAGTATCACGACGTTTCGATTGATGTGCTATCTTCAATCGTCTTCAGGTCTTCAAGACGATTGAAGATAGCACATCAATCGAAACGTCGTGATACTCAAAATTTAATAGACAATGGAAGTCCGAAATAAAACTTTTGATAAATCCACCTTGTCTCAAGTTAAGTTTCAAACAACAGTAGAAGCCATCTCCACCCTACGTATAAAATATTCTACTTTTCAATAGAATTAATGCCTGCACTGACTAAAGGTTGGTTTGCCTCTAGTCTAGCGGATGGGCGTTCCTTCGAAAAATATGTTCATACAGCCTATTTGAATTTTTAGTGAAGGCTCATAGTCTAATGCTTCCTCTACACGTCGACAGATGCTTCAGTGGCCTTTAAAATATATGATGACGCCGTAAATTTTACATAATACTATACAATCCATATTGTAGCAGGAATAGATAAGCTAGTACTAGTTGAACGGCTCACCTGAAATCACTTGAAGATAGTTAATCAATAGTGACACTCAAAAATTACATAGACCATGGAAGTTCGGAACATAACTTTTGAAATGGATACTAGCTGACAGGGCGAGGTAAAAATGCTGCATGAACAAAAAATGAAGTATGGTCAATTTAATTATTTTTGCACTTTCTTGAAAAACATTTTTTGACTATGCTCTAAAATGATTAGGGACGCGTAAAGGGTACAAATACAATATTTAAATATTGACTCCGAATAAATTAATGTTTAACTATGTTTGAAAATAGCGGGCTTGAGATAAAGAAACTAGTTTAGAAATATGATAACAGACAGATCGACGGAGGTAAATGACAAGGCGTTTGCTAGAGCAAACATTATAAAATGGCCAGCAAACGTATCTCAAATACGAAAATGCGATCATATAATTTTCCTCACTTCTGCTTGTGCATGAGATGTATTTTGGAATTGATAATTATTTTAGAAGCGCACTTTACAATTATTATCAGTATTATACATCGGTATTATCACACATATTAACATTTTTGTCCATTTATCTTGAACTTCTGGTCATTGTATGTTTCAATGACTCCTAGCATTCATGGTGATTTATTATTCCGGATAGCCAAGTAATCTTTATCTGAATATGTATATAGAGCAATACGTTCAGCCTTGCGGTTGACCTCAGTAACTCCAAAAGAATTTTGTTATCATAGATATTCAGAACTTTCTGTACGCATGGTTATCTACGGTTGATGAAATGAGGACTTTGATGAATTAACGACCTATATATTAGAATCTTCTAAATGTTTTTAGATGATATTGGAGATATTGGACGTTGCTCCTTCCTCAACAAAGAAAATCACAACATTTTTACCTTTCTGAAAATGTCCATAATTCCTCACATTTTAAAAACATCTTCAATTGGATCGATAATCCTAAAATTCTATAGGAATGTTAAAAAAGTGAGCCTGCCGAGTAAATCCATTTTTTAAGAGGCTTAAACTTATTGAATTGAATATTGAAACTATATGATCATCATGGTTTTTATCTTACTAAAAAAAGTGAATCAATTTAGCCAATATTATTCATTTGGTAACTAACTGCTTTCATGTGCGACCTGGCATTATAGGCAAAAGTCCACCTCACTAGTGCTTGCAGATCAAACGGAGGCAACGCCACGACAGTCACGATGCTATTCTGTTTAGACTGTTTATTAAAGCATCCTAGACGTCGATTGTGATACAGCGGGTCAGTAATTTTTTATAATTATTCCACCACTCAAAATATAGGCGATCAGCATTGTACAAATTAAATGGATCTAATTGGTCTTTGAGAAACATTTGGAATGCTCCGAATATGTATGTACTATATTCGTGCTATTAAGGCATATCATTTTTGAAGGCAAATCTGGTAACTATCGTGTATGTCTGACAAGTAAGGAGAAATACTGTCATCTATATAATATCTTTAACGTCTTTTCTACCAACGCCAAAAAATTTATAAGTTAAGTTACATAGAATTATCTAGGTAATCAGAAGCGTCTAAAATAGAGGATTTTCTATTTTTGTTCTATATTATGTATATGTTATATTTATTAAGTAAAAAATATGTTAAATACTACTACTAAGCCAAATTATAGAAATATGTCAAACAATAAAAAGTCCGTGAGACTACTATAAATGAGGGCATCGATTCTGTAGGTATGAGCAAAATATCTCTGATTTGCTTCATTCACTGTATGTTACTTTTATATAAAAACTAATAAGTTTTTTACTAGAGACGGAACTGATACTTTACTCTAAAACCAGTAAGAAATCGAGTTATCAGATTTGTAACCCATACTTATTTATCATGGATATAGTAGATTTTTCGAAATAACCCGCACAAAAAAAAGATACTTTACGAATAACAAGGACTGTCTCGGCTTAAATTGGAGTCAAAACTCCGAATTTTTGATTTTAATGTCAACTTTCTACGTAAAATGGGGTCGTTAGCGGAGAGATGTTTCATTTCTTTAAACTAATATCAGATTATTATTTTTTTTAGCGCTATATTGAGTTTTGATATTTTTGTATTATTAGTCTGTTTTTATAGACAAGTCCGTAATACCATACTTTGAAATACTTTGAAGCCACCAATGCTCGATATTTTGGTTAGATTTTTTAGCTGCAACGAATATTTGGAATTGATACATTTTGCTGCATTTCCAGTGATCAAACGTATATAATTCTCACAAGGATGACATACAAATAGTGCAAGACGGAATATATCTTAGCCTTCAAATAATATTTGCTTCCTAAAAAATCTACTACGTTGAACTAGAGCTCTTATAGCCCCATCACTATGTCCTACAATACCAAATCCATATTTCACTTTTGAGTTGTGATAAAAAGCGAAATGTTCGCTATAAACGAACTTTGATATAAGTGGTACATACCTGGAAAGCAACAAAAGCTACCAAAACCACCAAACACAATTTGAAAGACATTTTGGCAGCGGGGCAAGTCACGAACAAGTCTTAATCAAACTGGGTACTACTCTGCCTGACTCTTCTCGACTGTATGATGCGGCAGCGTAATCGACGATATTTTTATCAAGCACTTTACATATACTATCCGCTTAAACAATTTACATATAAGAAACTATACGATGTTTGATTTATGTAGGTCGATTTCATTCAGGACTTGAAGAGGAAATAATGGGATATTCATCTCATTTGACTTGGCTGTTACATAAACATAACATAATATGATTACTGAAATGATGTTTCATCTGCCTTGACAGCCTTCTTCAAGGTACAATAAATTAAAAGAAAATTATTTTAAAATTATATTGACATTGTCATTAGTTTTTTTAGCTGTGCACGCAGCATCAGATTTTTTAATTTTTCTCGCTCATTGTATTATGAGGAGGGTATAAAACTAAAAACATTTAATAGTCGACACACAATTTGTTTTGTGTGACAGTTTTATATGCAAACCGCATGTTCAAATTGCATTATTTGAATTATATAATCAGAGCACAATGTTTCGCAGATAAAAAAAGAATGTGATCATAGGCGTTTTACTGTATGGAATACCAATCAAAATGCGACAAAACCCATTTACTTATGAAACGTTGCTCCTGTATTCGAAAATTTCAATCTCAACGTTGGGGGCATCAAAAAGCTAAATAATGAACAAATCAGGATGGTTGACGGTTTTTGCATCATTGTCGGTGCTAAGAAATTGCAAACAATGTTTGGGGTTTGATGGATGACATGATCTAAATATTATATAATCATCTGAATTCTACCTTTGCCTTTATAATTTTCCACAAGAAAGTGAGGGAAGAATTTGGATTGTGAGTTTTAGTAAGTAGTATTTCGAGAAAATTCCAATTTTAATTCTAAGCCAATACAAAAATCAAGTAAGTTTATGAACCGTTCGCGTTCAGTATCGCTCGACTCATAAGCTGGATGTATCGCGCGTTGTTACATGATACGCAGCTCCAGTAGTATTACTCTTCTGCTACTGAATCGATATCTCAAAACAGTACGAAGTACTATCGGGATCAATTTCTTATAGACGATCAGACGTCATCTATCAACAGCTATTTTGTTGGGATTTCCCTCTCACAACTCCTCGCACTCCAATTTCGAACCAGGCCAAAAAATTTACGCTATGATCAGAGATCTCGCGCAGATTTGAAAACGAAGATTTAAAAAAACTACAAAAAGCTTTTTGTCCTTGGAATTGAAAACCCAAAAAGTACGTTTCATGGTTATAACCCGCCTCTTTAGAGGGGCCAAAGATTACCGGAAAGAGCACAGACAGACAGACAGGCTGAAGGAAATGAATGAAATAATTTTTCGTGATGTATATGTTAAAGTAATTGTCATAAATTCCAGGAACTAGGGTATTATTTCTATTATGTGAATTTGATTTGATTTGGAATATGTTTATATGTAAAAAGGTAAACTTAAATAATGAAGAATATAAGATTGAGGATTTACACAAAATAAATATGAACATCACGAGTATACGGATCCCAGCACGATTTTAGTTCGTGTTACAAATCATACAAATTCAAGGATGTTAAATCTGATGACCCGTAGGTACCGATAAGAAAATGGACGAAGTTCACTTGTTGTTGCGTAAGTCACGAACACATATAACATCAATTTATACTCCATTATCTAAATGATGCACATGTTGGTACATAATACTAATAAATATATGGCATTCATTTGAGGCAGTGTCTACTTACGTTTAAAAGTGAAGTTTTGAGACATATAGGTTCGCTATATTAGTAAATTTATCTTATATACCTAAAAAATTATCAATTCCAATTATTCTGATACTTTATATTTTTCATCCAGGACTGAAGTATGTACCGTATGTCTCCTTATTAAGCTTGACAATTAGGGGGAGGATTAGATGTACTACCTCCTATGACTGATCTTTTCCATGGCGTCCGACAATGAAATCATATTGATATCATGTTTGAGGCTCAGAATAGATTATAGAAGTCATTTCTACAGTAGCAATTACTACGGACACATATTCTAAATACCGATAGACTGACAGACCCGTAGATCAACAGACGCGCAGACATCATCATATGACCTACAGTGCTACAGATCGACAGACCGAGAGACCGAGAGACCGACAGATGCACAGAGATGTGGTTAATTGACATTAATTTTAATTAATTAATTTAAAGTATTCAGTATGGATTATTGTTAATCAGACTTCCAGGGACCATCAAAGTAAACTCCATAATCCGCGTCAAGATTTCTAGGTTTTGATGAATTTCATTGGTGGTTCATATTATCCTATATTATATACCTAATCAAGAGAAGATTGCGATGAGATGATGGTCATTGATACCGAGCGGGAGATGTGGACTAGTCTGTAATTAGTGCAGAGCGCAGGTACGCAATGCGGATTATTATCGCTAATGACACATGGTGGACCTCTACTACCGTCAAGGTAAACGAAATCTCCGTTGATGCCTGCTACAACAAGCAATCAATAAGCTGGCTATTCTGTTCCATTCTGATGCGAACACCTGGAGCAGCAGGGAAGTTTCCGATATTTGTTGAAATATATCCCAAGGAGATTGCTGTATGAAACGTGGAGAAATCCGATAAAATTAATATCACGCGCTCCCAATCAAATCATTGAATCTAAACTACAGTATAATTTACTGATTTAAGTTAATTTATAGTTTATAGAAAGTACATTAATATTATACACGTTTTCAGTTGGCTTGGTGAATTTTATGTAAAGGCTTGTCCAACTGAAGTGAATTTTTCAACATGATGCTCTAAATTATAGGTAGATGAAATTTGTAGAGTTAATTCTCCATGTATTCTAAGGGCCATACGAACTATGCGGTTGCCTGCACTGCGGCTAGGCGTCCAGTTGTCCGCAGAATGCAGTTGGACATGCGGCTGACCTGACAGCAACCACAGCGTCCGGTTGAGCAACTTGCGGCTAGATCAAATCATTTCAAATATGGACGTTCAAGAAGTCGCAGCTGTTTGCTACATTTACGAACGCTAGCAAGACTTGCAAGCTGCTCGTACCATGTCATGCTATTGATGATGTTAGTTCCCCGAATCTTGATGGAAGACGACTCAAGTACCGGATGTTTCTCTATCTCCACTGCTAGCAGACCAGCATGAAACTTTCTTATTAGATTTGTTCTCTTAGTCTTCCGTGCGTTGAACTTGATTCCATTTATCGATCTCCATTTGGAAATCCTTTCGAAGTCACTATTAATCTGAGAAAAATGTTGCTCCCGTCGATGTAAGATGTCCCGAGATAAAGTTTGCTTGTAAATTGGATTGGATGTCATTTCCAATAGTTCACATCCTTCTACAATCAGAAATAAGGCAGTCTTTGAGGAACCTACCCAACCACTGGCATAGACTAGCTGGCAACCCATAGGCAGAAACACCTTAATTGAAAGTCTTTTATGCCACACCCTATTGATCGCCTTCGATATATCGATCGTGACGATTCGAGATTCTCCATGAAGCTCAATAGCTCTGCTCCACACGTGGGTATCATAGGCTAGATCTCACATTGACGATTATTTATGGTGTTGTTTTACTTAACAGCACGTTAATGGCAATATCCATACCCTTGAACATGATGAAGTGCAGAGGTCTACATTTGCTGGGCAGATTTTTAGCTATATTAGTTGAGGATAATGATAATCCATTAATTTCAATGTGAAATTGAGACGAAGTTTGGCGACTATTTGGTGGACCAAAAAGCATGACTGAACACTTTGAAGGGTTTAATTTCAAATTATTGCAATCTGCATAGGTGGACATTCCATGGAGATCACCATCAACCTTTTGGGCTGCTTGAGATAAATTACTGCTGTTAAATGAGATGTATAACAGTGTGTCGTCAGCGTATGTTACAATAGAAGCATTTGAGACATTAAGGGAGAGATCAGCTGTATAAAGTAAAAATAAGATCGGTCCAAGGACATATCCTTGAGGACTCCAGATGTGACAGCACATGGCTCAGAAAGTTGATCACCTATTTGTACAATTTGTTTACGGGCTATTAGATAAGCTTGGAAAAATTGCAAACAAATTTCAGCGAAACCATAATGAAATAACTTTGCAACAAGAAGCTCATGATCGATAGTATCGAACACCTTTGAGAAATCAAGCAGCACCAAAGCAGTAGCATTATCTTCATCACACTGCTTGCTGATATCATTTACATTTGAATCAAAACTATATACACATACATAAAAAAGATTGGTTGTATACATACAAAAATTTTTAAATATATTTTATAAACTAAAACTGGTTTTTCATATAATAAAGTACAAAAACATTAAAGTGTTTTCAAAGTTTCAGGAAAAAAATTTGTAGCGTGTTTCACCTTTTTCCCTTTTATGGTTTCCTCGATTAGAAGACTAAGTTCTGAATTGAACATGTGGTTATAATTCCTTGAGTTCGAATTCGATAGCAATTTCCCTATTTTTAAGTTGTTCACCTATGCTTCCTGCAGGTCCACAGTTACGCGAAGAATTTATTATGTTTATTATGAGGATGCCCTGCCTCGCAAACAATTGAAAATTCCACGATCGATGCCATTTTGACTTCGAATTATGTCCGTAAACACAGCAAAACATCTTGTTACTGGTTGCCTTTTTCTCAAATTCCATAATTGTAGCAGGGACAAGGAGGATATCACTAGTCTTTGCACCAGTAAATACACAGAGTAAAGAATAAGATGAGATAAAATAATACACGAGCTACTCAAGAAAGTTTATATGTTTTGTATAAATATATAAAATTCAACAAAAAAAATGTTTAATCCATATGATTTACATACGTGCCGGCGTGAGTGACTACCTTGGAATCATTATGAGATGTACCGCTAGGGGGCTAACGCCTATCATGAATTGCAAATAGCTTCTTTTATGTATAATTGTTGGTTCTGTTTGATCTGCATTGCTAACTATAGCCATTTGCACCACTTTCATACTGGCATACCTATTAGGAATTTTTGTATTATGACGGTGACAAGTGCCGGATTTACCTCGACTGTCGTCCTTGCGCAAAATAATTGTCAAAAGAGGCACAAAAGTATATTTGGCGCTTTCTCGCCCCATGCCAATGGTGTATTCAAAAATGCAGTTTTTTTGAAATAGGTGATGATCCCTCAGCCTATTGAAACAAACGTAAACAAACTTGGAACAGCTGATCGATTGACGTTCACCTAACCCCATAACCTATTTGAATGTGGTACCTCTACTGGTAAATGAAACATTTATTGTAGTTATGCTATTATTATGCCTTATCCTTGTGTCTTAGGTCGAATACTGTTGAGTTGTATGTATGCAATTTCTATTCACTTACTGAAATGTGTGTTTATACATTATAGGTAGAATGTTTTATGTATTGTATGTCTCTATTTCCAGATAGCCCTAAGAATATTAGAAATATGTCTATTTCAAGACCAGTAGAGCAATCAATACGAAAGAAATTAACAGAAAACCTAGGAATCCATCATTTAGAAGTTATTAACGAGTCCTATATGCATAATGTTCCTAAAGGTGCAGAAACTCATTTCAAAGTAGTGGTGGTGTCTGATAAGTTTGATAATGTTCCTCTACTCAAAGTAAGTTTTAATGATTAACAAGCAAATTACGGTTTATCAAACTTTGCAAACCATACATATCGATTATCAATGTATAGAGTAGAGGTAAGTGAATAGAGATTGTGGTTTCATAGAAAGAATAATGAGGATGTACAAATAGTGCTCAGTCCAATGCACTGGAGACTTGAGTTATCTTCCACCAGGCATATCCTGACTCAGCCAAGTTGTATTAGTGCAGGAACAGGATTTTTTTCTGCTGCAGAAAATTAGGTCCAACAGAACACTACTACTCTATCAGGCTCAGATGACACCAATATAGGACTATTGCTTGCATGTCAATCACTGTCAGAACCTTTGGACTCAATCCAGAAAAGAGCAGTACATATAATGGACACACCCCATATTATAAACGACCTCCACAGTTTAAACCTTTAGAGTATCAAATTAAAATAGATTTTATGATGGAAGATATTTGAGCATGGTATCTTGGATGATTACACAAAGAGCCATCAATATTATATGTAGAAAAGCTCAAAATTAGCTCAACCTAAACTGGGGGAACTTTCAACATCTCAAATGAGCCTCTTCAAACAAATATTTTTCAGGAGTATCTCAGCATTGTATTTATTCTTCAAATCAATAGTAATGTATGGGTAACATCTTCCACTCTTTGAATTCCTCGATAAATAATTTGACTTCATATATTCAAGAGAGGGGTGGAATTAATTATACTGTAGCACTATGGTGCTTGAGTGTTACGCTTCTGTTTAGTGCATTTTTATTGAGTTATCAGTGGAGGAACAGAATTGTGACCACCTAGATCCCCAGATCTAAAGTATATATTTTTTCATGTGGGGGCAACTTAAGACATTGGTTTGTAGTGTCCCAATACATAATGAACATAGGCTTGAGAAATTGCATAATAGTTAGTTGTGGAACTATCAGAAATATTCCAGGAATTATTATTATAAAGTCAAAAGTTTCAACAGAGTGAGTCTAAATTTTGGTTACTTTTGATCATGTTCTTTTAACTTAAGAGTAAAATTATAGACTTTCAAAATCGTATTTAAATTTGATGTTTATGATTTGATTTATTCATGGTGTTTGCATGTTAAATAACAATAAAATTTCTGGCCTACTTTTCAAAACTCATAAGCGATAGCGATAATTATTACGCATGAATTTTAATTTTTTTACGGGAAAATCATGTGTCGGTATTTTAAGAAATAGCAGTGGCATATTTACAGTTAGTTATTTTGTATTATCTGCAGATGTGCAATGTAGATGTTCTTACTTCGTGAACTCTTCCATAATTCAAACAGTGGTGGGTAATTTTATACCATTTACTAAGATTAAAAAACCTGTTGCAATATTCACATAATTATATTCATCATTTGGTGGAAAATAAATTCAAAACTCACAGGTTAATCTGAATAGTAGGATTATGTTTTCTGACTGTTGTAGTGGGAAAAGTCAATGTCATTTTGATTAAAATTTTTTTAGAGGCATCGAATGGTGAATGAGATCCTGAAAGATGAACTACAGAATGGAGTCCATGCTCTGTCAATTGAAGCTAAGACTACATCCCAGTGGAACAAAAGCGATAAAATCATAGAACCTAGTCCTAACTGCAGAGGCGGATTTGGGAAATAAAACAACTATTTAGATAAAATACCCAAGTTTTTATGTAATTTGTATTATCAAAATAAGGCTAAATTCACACACACATCAAGACACCACTGTCTATGGGAATTGAATAGAATATAACCAATTGATTGTAGGAGTTAATACAATATTGGAATAGTTTTTTGTAGGTACATAACTTGATATGAAAATACAAAATTATACATATAATCAACACGGTTATGAATCCATCACTAGCAGTATGGATTCCATCCTTCAGTGTAGATTATATTGGTATCATGTTCTGGACAATCGATGAGGTTTTTGAACAGGCGCTAGCCAATTTGCACCTGTTTTTTGCGAATTTAAATATAGTAGAGATAATCAAGTGCGATTCCACTCAACATTTTGGTGAAGATGGCAATTTTGAAAAGATGCGCGAAATCAGGATTTTTGCGATAAAAAAACTAACCAGTTTGAAAAAAATTAACAAAAACATCATTGTTGCTCCATTTCACATTGCTTGTGTATTGAAATGGGACTTCTCTTTACTTAAATATAAAAAAATAAGGAACAGTTTCAGTGAAAAACCTTGATACATTCATGTGAATGGAAATTTAGGTTAATAATTTTCAATTCAATACACACTGATTATATTTATGGAATAAACAATTCAAGAATCACTTCCAAATAAACAAGCCTGCCTCAGTGTCAAAGAACAAAACTGTCAAGTCTCAATTTACCATCGTTCTCCGTCAGATAAATCAAATCTGCAAGTGTTTGATCGCAAATCGCCTCTTCTCCTCTGTCGGACATCTGAAAATTATAAATTGGTTACACTATCAAATATAGTAATGAATGTATCCAATGTTTTACTTTGATTGTAAATGCTTAAAGGCATTCCAATAGGGCTCTAATTCATCTGTATTGCCCTAAATGTCATTTAAATTTCTATACGTTTGTGCGACAACCATTTCCAATTTAAAATTTAATATTCATCCAAACTTACCGGTCTATAATTCAAATCTGTCGACGGTGTGAACTTGAAAGTAGGTCCAAAATTAACGGAAACAGTAACGTTTTTGTGTAAGGAGATTGCAGGATAATACGCCCCTTGGTATATGTTCCCAAATGCTATTCCTTGACATTCGCCATTTTTGAAAAACAGTATCTTGCTGTCTGGTAATATCTTGAGAGACTTTAGCCGTTCTTGCACATTGTCTTTATCTTCGTAATACAGATGACTTTTGAACTTGACCAAAGGCTAAAAATAAATTGGCAATTAATAAAATTCCTGTTTTATAAACTATCCGTAATAACCTACTTGGTGCAGGGCATAGTGGCGAGTTGTTTAACTATCTCAAAAATGACTACCAGCATTATATAGAAAATGAATTAGGAAGAAAAGGCTGAAAGTTACAAAAAGTTGAATATTAACGAGAAAATTTCAAATCGTTGATTTTGTTAAGAATTTGGCCACAATGTTGTACCCCAAATATACAAACGCTCAGGAATATGTATAACAGGTGCGGTGTCATGGTTATATTTCCGGTAGGACAACTTCGGGAGGTATGGAATACATTTTCACCACTGATCTCAGAGAACCGTATTTCGTAATAACTTTTCTATACACTAAGTACTACCCGTCAGAACCAGCAATGATTTAGATTCAATGATCAGGTTTCAAGATTTATTACAAAATCAGGTTGTTGGTGTTGAAAATACATCTTAAATGTTGTTAATTTATTAGTACAATGAGTTTTACGACTCTGACCCTTGAATTTTCTTATATTTTCATATATGATTCATAATATTTTTAGCTAACTAGAAAAAAAATAAATTTGACGTTTTTCGATGTTTTATATGGAGCAGACTCATTAGCTACCGTTGTTCTGTCTGGCTATTCTTAGACTTTTCTATAATTCGTAAAGTAATTTATCTGACCTTGATCAAATTTTTACGTTGACTTAATACTGGGGAACGGGAAATCATTAGTTTTTTTAAAATTGATCCATTAATGGCAATGAAATGGACAAAACACAAAAATTATAAATAAAGGAAGCTAATTTTTCAAGCTTTTAATACGGTCCTGATCATTTTAGAACTGCATTTTGTTGTTGTTTATAACAGTTCATAAGTTTATTCTTACAGGTCAGGGGGAGAAAACTTTTGAAACCCAAACTGGTATTCCTTACGAATGATATTTATTATCCAGAGAAAATTAATACGTGTACTGCAACTTACTGAGACATAGGCGGAAAAGCTATATAGTTTGTAGCATGTCTTCAGTGTAAAGAAGTTTAAAGAAAGATATACAATATATCTGGAAGTGGTTGGATTTATCACTTTTTCAATATATGAATTATGAAATTATGTTATTTTGAAAAGATATTGTACGTTAACTGTTTTTTCAGTGATAGATAATCGTATTGAAAAATAGTGAAGAGTAAACTGGCTATTTTTTGAAGATTTTGCTATTTTTTCATCCATGTAATTAATATTAAATTCAGGAAAAAGTTAAATACCATGTTTCGTCAAAAAAGTGAATTTTAGTAGTAAATGTTTTTTTTCATACACATTGTCTCTCAAGGTATACTCACTCTGTCTTTATAAGTATTTTGTAGCAACTTTGTGCTAGTATTTTGTGGCAATACAATCATACATCCTAAAGTATCGCCTTCACCATAACCCGAACTATAACGCTTCCCATGGGATTCATGGAACATTGTTCCTTTCTTTGATCTCCATGAGTAACCAAACTTATCATAGCCTAATGGCGCTTGCAAGTTCGCATAGTCTTGGGCCCAGCCCATCCTAATTGCTGAGCCTTCGGGCATCTCATCAATTGTGGCCTCCCAGTACCAAATTCCCTTGCTAACAGCTGAAACATCAATTCAAAATAATCAAACATTCGTAATCGGTTTAAGTGGAATTTGATATTTTATCACGCGCAGTTTTATTACAATTTCAAAAAGTCACAAAAGATACATATTATGAAATCTTACAATGTGTCGCACGCACTGTGGAATATCCTTTTTCGCCAGTTACTGCCAATCGGTCTTCAGAAATCTTCAACTGAGGAGCCCTATCATGTAAAGCTAAAAGTACAGTGCCAGGAATGGAAGTACGATATAGCCAACCAGGAATGGGCTTGCCAGCCCAGTCTGAGCTTTCATCAAATTCCTGTTAAAAAATAGTAAATATTTAAATAGTGTATGTTTGGGTCTCAGATCCAGTGTCGTAGCTAGAGCAGGACAGGTAAGGCCTGCGCCAGAGACACATGCCCCATAAGAAATCGTGCCTAGAGCGCAAATCACGGAGTTTGTCCTGGGCGCCACATGTAGTAGCGACGACACTGCTCCGATCATCTCAAGCAAAGTAGAAAATCCGGAGCTTTGCAAGATTTTAAATAATTTCAAACTTCTGTATTCTCGTCGTTTTGTGCATAAGAAGTAGGAGTTAATCTACTTGACTATTTTTTATGAACTTTTACTTGTTCTGCATCGGGCTAGTAAGTACGATTCCAACGCCAACTATCTACTATAAAGGTTACTTGTTTCTTTACACTTTTTGTAGGAGCCGCCAAAACAATAACAAGAGCCATATGCTTTTTCGTTTGGATAGTTTCGTGAGATACCTACCCTATTTTGGCGATAAAAAATATTGTCAGATGGAATGAAATAAATTATTTAGGTTAGCGCTTATTTCAATAATGTATTTATCTAATATCTTCCAAATTTGCTATGGCAACCATTAACACCAAATATGAGGCACATTTTGAAACATATTTTACTTTATAACCATTTCCATACTACATATATTTTTGCTAAAAATACTATCATACCCTTTGTTTTAACCTTTGTATCATATGAACAATGCACATATATATTTTTCAAGGACATTCAAGCTGACTTATCACTGTATATAAAAAATAATAGTGTGACAGAAACATGATAATTTATAACATATTTCTAATAATGAAATATATTATCTGATTTAATTAACAAAAAATCAATATGATTTGCATCGCTAAAGAAATCACTAGAGATAGATATAATTATTTAAATAAGACTGATAAACTGAAAAGAATGCAATAATATCTTCCAACAAAGTACAGGATTAGTTTAAATTGTTTCTCGTCTTTAAAATGAATTGATTTATGTAATCAAAAAATTATTTATGAGTTACATTATTTTCTTTCCCGAAACGAGATTTTTGATCTTTCACAATGATGTATTATTACAGAAGCTCTGAGTGGCAAATAGAAGAAACTTGATTTTGTCGACTTGTCGTTTGCTACTCACACAACGAAGGCTTGGAATGAGATGAATATTCTCGTCCACATCCAAACTGTATCTGCTCAGCTCAGCAGCTTTGAGTTTAGAAGGATCAATTAATAAAAACATGTTGCGTTGTAGTTCGTGAAAATAATTGATGTTTCAAGTTAAATACATGGATATACTTATAAATTTGAATGGACTTATTTGAGTGATGCTGATGCTGTATCCTAAAATATCCCTTGATATCAACAAGTTTTCAGTTATACCTTATCGCGTTACAACACTGAATATAATATATTCATCAAATAGTTAAAAGTTATTGCCCTACAACATTAGTTGAGGATCATACAATCATGTAATTTTCATAAGTATTTAATCAACATTTGTGAAAATTATAGAGAAAAGTCTGATGATGGCATAACACTGGGTCAATGATAAAAATTTTCATTCACAAGAGCTCAATGTGAATATTTGGCACATTAATTGAATTTCTACTGGAATTGTAATGCATTTTCAAATACCTTGATACGACATATATTCCTTAGAAAGTGATTTGAAATAAAACAAGCAATATCACAATGATTTATGATATAGGGTGTAAAATGTAAGAACCTGTCTGAATGGAGCATGAGGATCCGGCTCTGCAAGCAAATACCTATAACCATCCTTATTAAATGGATGATCTAATGGATAACCGTGAGCTGGTAACTTCGGAACACCCAAATCTACCCCTCTTCCTTTCTTTCCTTGAGTGCCGACATCTCCAAAGAATTTCCTCTTGGCGTTTCGAGACTTCACGCCACCAGAAACTGGAACTGCCATTGAAATACCATATCAGTGTTATCTCTGTAAGTGAGTCGAAAAAAGACGTAAAACATACCAGCTCTCATCATAATCACTTTCGTCCTTGCCATTATTTATATTTTTGCGTTTATACTACAAACTATACCATGCAATATGAAGCTTACTACAGTCTAAGATATTTGAGGTTTTGACACTAGCCTACTATGTCTTCAACTATATATATACAAACTGTATCATGAGGGTACTCTTAGCTGGCCATGAAAAGGGCTTCCATAGTACAGTGAAATTTGAATAAATATGGAAAAGGTATTTGGCTATTGTGGGCCATAACATTGATATAGGATCATCATAATTTAACTGTTTTGTGTAGTTTTATGTTTAAAACTATATGCTATATATATATATATATATATATATATATATATATATATATATATATATATATATATATATATATATATATATATATATATAATGTTTCTGAAAAATTTTGATAATTATTTTTATCAAAATCGGAGATGGTATGAAATCTATGTACAGAAAAATTAAATCGTAAATTGTAATGATAATTGGAAAATTATTTTTAATAATTTAGTAAAGTGACTTTATCTGATTGCTCCTGATCAAATCAATTGTTTTGACGGTCGTATTCTTTTTTGGTATATTCAAATAAAAAAGGAAAGAAGAAAATGCTATACATTTTTCTTTTCTCGTAGGTTCAAAAATAATTGAAAGGCGCAAAAAATTGATTAGTTGATAAAATGTTGTTTAAGTAGCGTAAAATAAAAAATTAGTTTTAGGATCATTCTGTTAGCATCCATCTCACTGTCAAACACTCGAATACGAGCTCTTCACTCAGGAAAATGCAAGCTGATCATTTTGAGGATATCCCAACTGAATTTTGCAGTCGTTCAAGACAATTTCATGAGATGATCATATCTATGGTCATCAGCATAACCTTTTTCACACTATTATTATTCATAATCGATTTCCATATGCCCAGATATTTTTAGAGCTACAGAGGGAGGTTAATGAAAATACTTCACCTCTTTGTTCTGTTATTTATCAATTAGATAAATTTTTACGATTGTTGTTGTTGGATGTGGCATGTGGGACATATGATCAAGCTTTCTGCCTATGGATTGCTACTGGATCTTTGCTAATGGTTAGATGGGGGCTGATCTTATATGTAATATGATCATAAATGCAGTAGTGGATAGAAAAATAAAAATTATTTTGTAGCAACAAGTCAGTCATCTATCAAAATTGTATCAAACTATCATTGTTTAAAATAGTGTTTTGATTGAATTAGGTGTACAAAAGGAGAAAAAATCCAAAATATTGTAAAAGTAACAGTTTTCTTGAAGGTTATTACAAAGAATTGTGATATCCTCAATCAAATAATTGCTTAATGAAAGTCTATAGCTGGTTCCATATCCTATCATCAAAACTGTCACTTTTCATGTAGTAGAAGTGACACACATGATGTGAAATGGTTCCATTTATTTTTTTGAAACATTTTCAGAAGACTTCAGTCCTATCAATCCTGGTTTTATACAGAATTCATATATTCCAAAAGAAATTTATTGAAAATACTCAGAAGTTTTAATGGATAGGGGTAATTTACCCTGATTGTGGTATTCAAGCTCCTAGTTATTCCCTTTTTTTTTCTCTTTTCTCTATATCATTTTGTTAATTCAGTACAGCTGTAGGTCAAAATTAATTTGTTAATATATTTTTTTCCTTAGGTTATGAGATTTAGCTTGTAGCTTTATATTGTATACATTTTTTCGTCATTTTGAGTTGCCTTGTCATTGGATCTGCAGTTGATGTAGGTCTATTAGGCGACCATGTTTGTAAATAAATAAATAAATAAATAAACTGTGGGTTTGCTTCCAGTATTTCCATTTGATAATTTTTTCAGTTTTACATCTCATTCCATTTTCAATAGGACCTTACCATGTTGAATCCCCATATCTGTCACTTTTAATGTTCCTCCTTTAATCATAGCTTCATAATTAGGCTTGATATGAGTGAGATCAGAATTGATTAAACCGTACATATGTCCATCATCAGGATGATCTTCAAAAACAAACAGAATGTGGATATCTTTGATCAGTGCCTTTGTAACTGTTACATGCCATGATGTAGTCACTCTTCTTGAAGTTGTGGTCAGTGCTTCCCAGTGATATTCAAGATAAGGAATAATCTCTTTGTCCTTGCTGAACATTGTTTTATTTGTACCTTCTTTAAAACTGGTTTGCTGCAAGTTTGCTATAGCTGTGACACACATTTGGAATGTTTCTAGAAGAAAAAATAAGATCAACCAGAATATGATTCCGGGATGTCAAATGCAAGTCAGAGTCAAAATAAGATGATGCTCTTTCAAAAGTAACAAACACATAATAATTAGCTGAACTAACTTTAGGGAATTTAGGGTATCATGAACACTTGGACTCAAAAACCTCACTGCTAATATTACTGTTTACTGACAAAACTAACTTTTAGCCAGCACAAAAATAGATATTTTATGCTTTTTCAAATTTATAGATATTGTTTTATAGAATTTTTATACTTGTTAAAAACTTATTAATTACTTGACTTTTTGTGTGCTTTAAGAGGCTATGCAGGGTAATATAACTCTGTGGCATAGATATGAGTTATCCATTTAAACAAATCCATTGGTTGTCTTACTAAATACATATCCAAAAGCAATATCCATAAATAAACATAAACATTTTATCATCAGGCTTGGAGATTTTTTTTGAGTGTGTCTGTTTTGAATGGCAACTATTATTCAAGGCTCTTATTTGATTCTGTCTTGTGTAACCCTGCTACAATTAGAAAAAAGTTAATTTTGATAACCAAAGGCATTCACTTACGAGCCTGACTTTTTTTGAAAGTCTCCAAACCAGTGGGTGAGCAATTCTTACATAGAAACACGTAGTTCGTCAAGAATGGTACGAGTTTTCCCAGTTGGTACCCTATGCAGGACTCATGAAACCATCGAGTGCAGTTGGCACATAGTAACTCTATTATGTTCAAGTTCCGCTCTTTGCCACTAAAATTGTACATTTTTGTTCAAGATATGATTAATTCATGTAACAAGATATTATACCAATAACAATTGCCAGCCTCTACGTTCTTCTTTTCCGATCTTTCTGTTTGAAGTTGCTTGGAAATGTCCATTTCATTCATTTGTTTATCCTGAGATGTCATACTTGAAGAATCTTCATTTTTGTCGCTTGAATGATAAGGATATGTATTTTATATTGATAAAATTACTGCAAAACTTACCTAAAGTCTATATCTTCTGCCATTTTCTACGAAAATATCAAGATTTTCTTGTTAATGTTTTGATTTTGTTCAGCCTAACCTTAAATTGATGCATATGCCTCCAAAACTTAGCTAGCTTATGGGTTGGGATTGTTGGGATGCGAACAACAAATCGATACTTTACTGTAGCATCGAATGATCGAATATAGGTATTTGAATTCTATTTCAGGTTGTATTGTACCTATATTTTGTGAACGAATCACATCAGTTTTGTACCTTTTAAATTAATTTGAGGTAAGGAAGCATAGATGAGAAGTTTCCCAATTTGTTCCGACATAGGTACATTAATGTTGATTCAACATCACAATTAATGAAAACTGAATTAAGACAAAATTAGCTTTACATCGGATAGACCGGGACATCGGTCTCAGTAGAGTCAAATTGCCTGTTATATCTTGTTTTTCATAAATAAATAATATAAAACAGGTTTTTCTCATTGGAAACTCATTTTATCGAATACGTTTCTCACATCTTCATCATGCATATTGCAGTGCTGTCAAGGTTAAATACAGGATCATCTCGGGGGATCATCCTGAGAACTAGGAAATATAAATTCCTCATAGGTATTTATTGTTATTAATAATCGATCTCTACGAACTTCTGTAGGTATTATAAAATTACTTTTTCCATATTGTTGGTCATAAAATATAGGATCCGATTATAAATTTTTTTAAAATATATCGTGAAATGGTCCTACTTTGCTTCCACATGGGTAATTATTCTTCTATTTTCTGAATTCTTTAACCGTCTAGTAACTCGATTTCTTCAAAACACCGTTGCCATGTTTGTGCGATCCTTGGAACTGTACTTATTTGTTTCCGGAAAAGCTATCTACATCTTATGCCGCGTTTAGACCTGACCACGCACGCACTGATCCACCGGACCGGCCCACCGCGTGCTGAGGTGTAAACGGTCTATGTGCGCACGCTCACCACGTTCGTGGCTGCGAACAAGTAGGGCGCGATCCGTCCGGTGTCGGTCAGGTCGTCGGGGTCTCCAGGATGTGCTCAAAGGAATTAATTGGTTTGCGACTTTGCACGCTGCTCAGTTTGTACGGGGATGCGGCGTGATGTTGTTTGTGCGTGAGCGTTAAAAAAATGTAATTATGGAGTGGAATAACGAGACTTCTTTATTACTTATACAAGAATTGGAGAAACTGCCAGTGGTATGGAATGCTCAACATCCAGAATACTTTTCAAAGACAAAATAAAATGACGCCTGGCGACAACTGATAAACAATTTAAATATTGAAAATTTAGACATAACAGAAGCACAAAAAAGGTGAAAAGTCTTATAGGATCATTTCGACGAGCAAAAAGTAAAATTAAAGCAAGTACCTACGTTGTATTTCTCCATTTTTTTAATTAACGTATACATCACAACAAGTGGGGCTGTTGCTGTTTTTTGGACCATTTTTGTCAATTCAACTTCCCGTGTATCCCCGAACAACTGGATCATTCCATGCGTAGCGAGCGTGATTTTTCCCACTTCTACGAGGATCACGCTGAAAGTCTTTAGATATTCCTAATCTATAGAAGTTTCAACAAGTTTGAGCACGCAGCTTTTTTGTCTAAGATTGTAAGTGCTTACACGCAAAGGCAGCATTTGAATCATTCAGTACTTGCCTTACCACGGCCTCGAATGCATCTAAGTGTTGGCCGAATTTTAACGTGAAAATGGAACCGGGTAGTCAGGATTTTCGAGCCATGAATTTGTATGACTATAAAGAGGGACTAATATAAGCGGAAAGTCACGAAAGTTCAATGAGTTGCTTTAGGGACTCTACCCCTTCTCGGGCTACAGTTTTTAATTGGTTTGCTGAGTTTAAAAGGGGCCGGTTCTCACTCGATGATGAATATCGTACAGGTCGACCGCCCACTGCTGGTACTGCGGAAACTGTAGAAGCTGTGCAAAATATGGTAAAAAAGATCATTCGTGATCACCTTCGCCTAAGGAAGCGGTGATCCAGAGGGGTGCCACATTTGTTGACTAGTCAGCAAAAAGCAACAAGAGTTGATTGGACTAAGTTTATGCTTGAAAAATTTTATAATGGGCACAGCAAAAACACATTAAATATCATATCCGGAAACAAAACATGCTTATATCATTATGATCCCGAAACTAAACAGCAATCATTAGTTTGCTGCTTTGGAAGTTAGCAGCTTCCAATACTTCTGAATGGTATTTAACCAAATGTGTTCCTGTAGTCTTCCAAGACCTATGCAAGAGCCTTCCAAAGACTGGTTTGCGGGATATTCAATGGCACCATGATCACGCACCCGCCCACAGCGCCGCTAGAACACTCCATTTTTTTGCTGAACAGTGTGTCAAACTGCTGCCTCACCCACCTTATTCTCCGGACCTAGCTCCTTGCGACATCTTCTTATTTCCTGAGATCAAAAAATAAGTTACGAGGTCGCCATTTTTGCACCGATGAAGAGGCAATCGCTGCATTTGAGGAGCAAATTACCAACCTTTCAAGAAAAAAACGTTGGTTACAAGAATTTGACTAGTGGTTTTACTGAGTGTGTAAATTTACTGAGAAGAGGGATATTCTGAAAAAACAGAAAAAAAAACCTTGTAGTTTTTTTGTATCTGAAAACATTCAGCGTGACCCTCGTATGTGTGAAAATTATTGTCAGTTCATAATGCAGTGTTCTGTGAGGATCCCTATCAGAGCGTGTAGCGATTCCCTTTTTCTGTTCAGCAGCCACAGCTCCAGACGTTTGTCGGAGCCTGCTATGAACCTCTTGGCCTGCCTGCTGTCTTTGTATTTGACTCGAGTCAGTTACTATGTGACTCCAATCAGTTGTTATTCGACTCGAGTTGGAAATTTAAAAAAACCTGTGTGTTACTACAGCGTTTCCGTAGTATAGTTTAGATCATCCGTCGTGTTTATAATTTCTATTTTTTATATTCTTATGAGTAGTATCTACTTACTCTCATACTCCAACACCCACATTGCTATACTCTACTATATGTATGTTAGAGTGGGTGTTGCATACATTTCTTACAAAACAACTTCACTAATTGACGTTTACCCATTTAATTTTGTAAATATATTACTATTACGTAAACAGAAACCAATAGGAAAATCAGTAATAGGCGGTGCTTATAGTTTACTGATCGCCGAACAGAATACGACTGCCGATGCCCGTTCCAAGAACATATTTTTGAATATATGATTATAAATACCTATACCAAGATAATTATTGCCATATGTACGTCCTCTACAATTTATGCTATTTAGGGTCCTCATCTGTATCCTATTTCATTCTATAATCTAGACGTCATTCAATAACCTCACCATGCGAAAAACGAATATTTTATTAGATCCTAAATAATTAATGACGTCCAGAAATAAGTCTGGCCAATTAAACCTTTCTTTTCAGATTAGTTTTTTACAGTAATAACATATATATTTGGAAGAAGACATTTATTGGTTCAGACTATGATCTAAGGAGTCCTCCTAGTCCACGAAAGATACCAACCAACGACCTTCCGAAGAGTCTTCTAGCACCATTGATTCGATAAGGCTGATTATCAGCACCCACTCTTACGAAATACTGCCCAAACATTTCTAGACTGGTATGCTCCCCTAGCACAACCCTCATGTTATTGTTGCAGAGGGATGAAATGGCTTTTAATGGGTTGCTGCATTGGATCCCGATGTAGTTTCTGGATGTGATCGTGTTGTTGTAGATTACGTAAGACTTGCCATGGCTGCAAACAACTGAAAAATTTGGACTGATTGTAACTACACCCATATATTGATATTAACTTTTTACTACTAAAAAGCTGGATGGTATTGTTGCGCAAGCCAGATTTTCAGAAAGTGTCACAATAGATGTGATAATGAAACGGAAACATTCTATCGATATTGTCTGAAAATAGTTACCGCTTGGTGATTCGAAAAACATGGACTTACACGCATCAAAAATGTTGATCTCCGTACATCCAGGCTGTATGGGTCCTCCAAAGTTGATAAAATAGTCTGCGTCTGCGAATGGCGCCAGAAAACCCAAAAATCCAACGTTCGTATGGATGCCCTCCACGTATTTTGCGTCATCTTTTGCCACTCTTCTTGTTGTAGGCAACTTCAAAGGAATTTCAAATAGTGGACCAGCTGCATCCAAAGCTGATTGGGAGAAAATCATAATGAATTACATACCCTAAGGAATGCCTATCTTTGCATAAAATCGCGTCAAATATATCAATTTGTAAATCAGGATTTGGATCTACTTCCCAAACTGTTGGTCCTTTAAAATCGAATTAAATAAATATTGAAAGCATTGAATGATTTTACACCTCTAATCCATCAAAATTCCGGGAACGCTCAGGTTGTTCAATTATTCTGTAATCTTCAATTTGGACAAAAATTACATCAAGTGAATGAGTTCGAAAAATAGAATCTAGTAGATTGCAGCTGTACTTTCCTCTCAATGATATCAGTTTGACAATAAGGAATTGGGTCGGATTTCGAAACGGTTAATAGATGGATTTGATAAAAGATATACAGAAACTGAGCTTTTCTCATTAGAGGAACTCCATAATGTCGAATATTCTTAAAACCTACTTCATGGGGATCAGCAGCTATGAAATCCGATCAAAATGTTCAATAAACTGATAGAACAGTATATGGAATACCGACACAATCTCTCTACTTGACATCATTTTTCAAGAAGGCGAAGAGCACATTAAGCATTCTTTATGATAAGTTATCTTAATGTTCATAAAAAAACCCGGATGAATTTCGAAATTATTGCACATTTATTGAAAAAATTCTAATTTATCTATTTTGAAGGCGTATGTGAATTAACATCTATGTCTAAGAAGTACTGAGGATTTTATCAGTGTTACAACATTACTAATTTTAAAATTATCTACTCTAAAAACGATGATGAGATAAAATTCTCCCCCATCTCCCTACCTTTGAGTGAAGCTCGTTTATCACAACATGCTGCAACTTCTCAATAGGCTAACAACAGCAGCCGCCTTCTGCAGCAGCTTTACTTGAACCACAGGCCGCAAGGCAAAGGAACATATTTAGCGTCGTACAAATGTACGAAGTCACGCCTTAGCATAAACTGTGTCCAATATCTGCAGGCAGAGAGAGGGAGAAAAGCAACACATTCCATCACTATCCGAGACCCAACTCGGCATGTTAGCTTTTGCTTCAGACACCCTATGAGTTATACGCCCGATTGAGCTGAAGATTTGGTATATGCATATATTTTGAATCCAGGCCCATAATCAGACCTATTTTGCTGAGTGTGGGGGAGGGGATTGCTCAAACTCATATTTACTCATTAAATTGATATTTCTTTTACCTTTTCAACGACGTTTGTCTTTGGAACGCACTGAAGTTATCCGCATATTTTATTTATATATACTCTCTATCGAAAGACCTTTTTCCGGGAAATGAACCTTTTTTCAGGGGGTGAGCATCCCCCAGTGGATGCGTCTGACCTTATAAAGGACCTTCACATTCTGAAACATCGAGGGAATCTGTCCGATCTGTCTGTATTCTCTAACATGTCAAATGTTCTACTTAGCTAACTTGTATAATAACTCCGACGTACGACGACAAACAGACAGACAACAGACAGACGACAGACAGACGACAGACAGACGACAGACAGACGACAGACAGACGACAGACAGACGACAGACAGACGACAGACATATGACAGACAGACGACAGACAGACGACAGACAGACGACAGACAGACGACAGACAGACGACAGACAGACGACAGACAGACGACAGACAGACGACAGACAGACGACAGACAGACGACAGACAGACGACAGACAGACGACAGACAGACGACAGACAGACGACAGACAGACGACAGACAGACGACAGACAGACGACAGACAGACGACAGACAGACGACAGACAGACGACAGACAGACGACAGACAGACGACAGACAGACGACAGACAGACGACAGACAGACGACAGACAGACGACAGACAGACGACAGACAGACGACAGACAGACGACAGACAGACGACAGACAGACGACAGACAGACGACAGACAGACGACAGACAGACGACAGACAGACGACAGACAGACGACAGACAGACGACAGACAGACGACAGACAGACGACAGACAGACGACAGACAGACGACAGACAGACGACAGACAGACGACAGACAGACGACAGACAGACGACAGACAGACGACAGACAGACGACAGACAGACGACAGACAGACGACAGACAGACGACAGACAGACGACAGACAGACGACAGACAGACGACAGACAGACGACAGACAGACGACAGACAGACGACAGACAGACGACAGACAGACGACAGACAGACGACAGACAGACGACAGACAGACGACAGACAGACGACAGACAGACGACAGACAGACGACAGACAGACGACAGACAGACGACAGACAGACGACAGACAGACGACAGACAGACGACAGACAGACGACAGACAGACGACAGACAGACGACAGACAGACGACAGACAGACGACAGACAGACGACAGACAGACGACAGACAGACGACAGACAGACGACAGACAGACGACAGACAGACGACAGACAGACGACAGACAGACGACAGACAGACGACAGACAGACGACAGACAGACGACAGACAGACGACAGACAGACGACAGACAGACGACAGACAGACGACAGACAGACGACAGACAGACGACAGACAGACGACAGACAGACGACAGACAGACGACAGACAGACGACAGACAGACGACAGACAGACGACAGACAGACGACAGACAGACGACAGACAGACGACAGACAGACGACAGACAGACGACAGACAGACGACAGACAGACGACAGACAGACGACAGACAGACGACAGACAGACGACAGACAGACGACAGACAGACGACAGACAGACGACAGACAGACGACAGACAGACGACAGACAGACGACAGACAGACGACAGACAGACGACAGACAGACGACAGACAGACGACAGACAGACGACAGACAGACGACAGACAGACGACAGACAGACGACAGACAGACGACAGACAGACGACAGACAGACGACAGACAGACGACAGACAGACGACAGACAGACGACAGACAGACGACAGACAGACGACAGACAGACGACAGACAGACGACAGACAGACGACAGACAGACGACAGACAGACGACAGACAGACGACAGACAGACGACAGACAGACGACAGACAGACGACAGACAGACGACAGACAGACGACAGACAGACGACAGACAGACGACAGACAGACGACAGACAGACGACAGACAGACGACAGACAGACGACAGACAGACGACAGACAGACGACAGACAGACGACAGACAGACGACAGACAGACGACAGACAGACGACAGACAGACGACAGACAGACGACAGACAGACGACAGACAGACGACAGACAGACGACAGACAGACGACAGACAGACGACAGACAGACGACAGACAGACGACAGACAGACGACAGACAGACGACAGACAGACGACAGACAGACGACAGACAGACGACAGACAGACGACAGACAGACGACAGACAGACGACAGACAGACGACAGACAGACGACAGACAGACGACAGACAGACGACAGACAGACGACAGACAGACGACAGACAGACGACAGACAGACGACAGACAGACGACAGACAGACGACAGACAGACGACAGACAGACGACAGACAGACGACAGACAGACGACAGACAGACGACAGACAGACGACAGACAGACGACAGACAGACAACACACAGACGACAGACTTAATCTAAACGTTGCTAAGAATCACAGGAAAAGTTTATTTTTTGTGAGAAATGGACGTAGTCGTTTTAAATTTCTCTATCTGATAATCTTTGAACTATGCACTTACCAGTAATTCTTCCAGGTTTTGTTCCATTGGTCACTTGTTGTATATGTTTTCCAGCAAAGCCAGCCACCTGAGCTCCCAACGAGTGTCCAATTATGTGCACATAATCTAGTTTACTAGCATCGTTTCCTAGAGCATTCAGGATGAACTGTGCAACTGTCTCACCCACTTTTTTCGTGGCTCTGGCTGAATGCAGGTAGTTTCTTTTAGAATGGTTCGACCAATCAACGCCTACTACGTTTTCAATACCGATGGAATGGTAAGATTTTGCGAAGTTTCTGATGAAGTCATCGCTGCCTGATAAGAAAAATGAAATAATGGTTGATTTTCCATGGAGACATGTCTATGTACAATATGATATTAAAAATGACTGATGGGAAGTTAAAATTCTTTGACATCAACTGAATCTTGACAGATAAAGAAATAGTAGAAGCAACAAGGAGAAATGATGCTCAGATAATCCTTCGTATTTTATTGTCTATTATACGCAAACTATTATTTACACCGTAACCACAAGTTTTCCGTGATTAGCAATTTCTCCCGCCCAATTGCACTAATTCTAAGCAATAAACTACATAGCTTAATTCAGAAACAATTGAATGAATCCTGATAATACTGAATCATTAATGTCACTATTAGACTGTGCTGATTCAAATTCCTGACTAGGAATGTTAATTATATGTAATTTTTAGATTTAAACCAGTAGGTACTTTACCTGTTGCCTGCCATCCATGAATGACTATCTTCAGTGGGGTATTGCTGTTTATGTCAAGCCTAGTTGCATTCATTTTATAATTCGTCGTAGTACCATCCGGAAGGTAGTGCAAAAAGTCCACCTCCTGATGTAATACTTCATCAAACCCAAAATTAGCTACAACGTCCAATAGTTCTTCGGCGGTCACATTAAGCAGATGCAATAAGAAACTCTGTGGACTGGGGAGTTTGGATAGATCCGGCAACTCCGGTAGCTCAAATGGATCAGGAAGATCTGGCGTCGGTAGGTTCGGTAGATTATTTAGAGACGGAAGTCTTGGTGCAATTGTCTTGTTGGGAAATGTTGAAAAAGGAAGCTGCCCTATAAGATATAACAGGTTGATAATCCTAAATACTGGTCTACAGTATGCTAAACATTATAAAACACTTATTTTTTAAGCTTGTTTGGTTGTGGTCATTTTACAAGTGGCAAGAATCAAATTCTAACGTTTGTTTCTGTTTATATAGAATTTTAATGACTAGGGTAATACTAATTTATGCTATGATGGCTTTGAAATTTTTTATAATTGTAAGCATGGAAGATATACCCCTCACTCATATGAATTAATATTTGAAATCTGTTATGGATGCTCAAACCCGGCAACTGGTCCAGGGAAGGGGTTCAGGTCCGGACTCCCCTCGAAAATCCAAGATTTTTTTTCAGCTAAACTACACACATTTTCATATAGCTAATTAGATCTTTCCAGTTCAAAGTTGTACTCGCATAAAATACTAAATAATTCCAAACAAAACCGTTTTTTATTCATATAGGCTGCAAGTGCTCAGCTTTTTTATTCCAAAATTCCAATATTGTTGTTGCTAGCAATGAAACTTTCAGCGATACCAATGCGGCTTCCGGTGAATGATCTTGGCGTCGTGCCAAGCAATTCTGTGGGGCTCGTTCCATGCATGATCCGCTATCCCTGATATCTTAGTTTCAGCCTTCTGTGTGTTACTCCGAGTTTAGCCGGGAGCCGCATTGGTATCGCCGAACGTTCAAAGATGAGGCTTTTATTGCTAGCAACAACAAATGTTTACAGTAAACCTAGTGTAGGAGTCAAGCCTGTGTGGCGGCCAAAACATCGATATACTGCATATAAACAATGATGCTTCAGCGGCATCCAGTCATCTTCGGCCGGAACAGATGTCGAACCATTCACCTGGAGACGATTGTGGATACCATATCAACCGAAACGTTGTGAAACGCATAAATCTCCTTATTGAAGTCCAAAACAGTATTACTTAAACATCCACATTGTCTACAAATTTTTAACAGTCTTAAGTTCTTTTTTAGCGCTATCAATAGAGTTTGTTACGAGCATAGAATCATAGAAAGCTCAGAAGCTCCATTTTAAACGGTAGTCACATAATTATAAGAATATCTATTTCAATTTTAATATGTTTTTCTGATGCTTGGTCATTATTTAACTTGATTCAAAAAATCAGCACCGTTTCATATAATTTTATATCCATGGCAGTATGTAATTTTACCGATAATATAGAAGATGAATATAAGGCTCTACAGCTACTACTAGAATGGGTGCCACTGTGGTTAAATCACTAATCTAAAGGATCGTAGTCACTCTTCCTTTGAATCCAATTCACCTGTTTCAGCTGTTTCTTGAGAGATTCTACTGAACGAACCTTAATCTTCTAAAACCATGCCGCTGTTCCTCTAGCTTACTAATTGTCTGCTTCTGTCAACCTCTCAGGCAAAACTTTGCTACTGGTTTATCACTGTCGGCTCTTGGCTGCTCTATAGGTCTGCCACTGCTGCTTCCTGGTTAGGCTTCAGTTCTGCAATGGATTCTTCTCGACATTTCAGGTCTTGATATTCCAAGTTTGTTTTTAGGCTTTCGGCAGTTTCCTCTTCTAGAGCTTGTGAATTCGACTTTAGATCCGTTGTTCGATGTCTTTTTAACTACTTTGAATTTCTTCTATGGCTTGTTCTTGGCAAACTTGTAATGCTGCTACTGTCTGCTTTTATCTTGTTATCATGTTTCCATTCATTTTCCATTATGACACTAATATGCAAAGTCATGGCTGAAGTTACCGGCATCAATTCTTTTTTCTTGCGAATTTTCTACTATTTCTTCATCACTTGCTCCAATTCCTTATTTGATTTTTGCAATAAAATGTTTTGATACAAATATAAAACCAGTGATTATCATGAATCTTATTATTTTATATTATCAATTTATATAGATATTTCGATAATATTATACACATATAGATTAACCACAAAAAACTCACTTAGTAATCTTCAATAAATAAATTAATAATTTTTAAATATTGGAAGTTACACTGAAAAAAACAGTCGGTAAATTTTACAAGAAAAAATCTTCAGAAGCTTAGAGGTCGCGACTCCCAATTATATTTAAGGATTCAGTTGATTTTTTAGTTGAGGTTTTAAAGTCGCTTTTCATTTTTTTAAATTTGTTCCTAATTCATAACTTTTAGTTCTCGTTCAAAACTTACGTCCGAAAGTTCGACGTCGTGTTTTTTTAGGGACTACATTCACCTTTTATGAAGTTTCTACCACTTTTTTGTCTTTCATCTAGGTTTGCTTTATACTCAAAGGTAGAATAAAGTCGACCCATCTACCTTTTTTGTTATATTAGATTCATTCAATTACAATTTAAAAAAAATAGCGAATGCGCCTCCAGCTACATACAAAGCAGAACTTTGAAAAATCACTTTCTAATTATTGCAAACCACATATAAGGGTAAGATTCCTCCTCAAAATGAGTTTTCTAATTGGAAACAAATTATTCTGATACGTATTGTAGTTTTAGAGATAGACTTTTCTTACACACAGGTGTAAGGTTTCGTTAGGCTTATACTCGTACCTTTACATCGTTTAACCGATATCTGACCAGGTTAAGATATTTACCCGACGTTATATGCACTTAAACCACTTGAGTATGGATAGCAGTACATTTATTGTGTGGACGTTCCCAGACAGACGTGCAAAAAGACGAATCTGGTGTATCCTTTTTACTTTAAAAGGAAGATATATAATAGTAAAAGTACGGTGATCAAGAATTATCGAAATCACCACTTAAAATGTACTTGTTACTGTTATAATTGAATATTTCAAACCGGTAAACGCATCATATGACGGTTGCATCGATCATCTATCCGACTGCCAGAAAAATATGTAATGAGCCATGTGGAAAAGAATATTCATTGATAATCATATCCCAAAAAAACTTCGAAACGAGTGACCGATCTGGTTGTACTTTCATTTTACTGTTATTTATTTATATAACTCTGGAACCGCTGTATTATTTATTTTTTTTTATTATTACTACCTAGTCCAAAAGGTTGAAATCGATATATTTCGCTCACCGAATCCAAGAGATTTTTATTTAGAAATTCCATAGTGTTAAAAGTTTATCAGACCATGTTTAAAATAAAATGTATCTGATAACAATTACTCCGGGGAAAAACCACACGAATAAATACCTATAAATAGTTGCACTTTCCGCTTATTATGGACATAGAGAAACAAACAACTGTATAAATAGTTATGACTCCCATCGTGATTTATTAATTCGTATCATTTTCACACAGTTTTTGTTGGGAAAATTCGCAACAGTGTACGATTACTGCATTATATAGATGGTAAAACTATCATTCAATCATGCATAATGCATTCCCTCAACTGTTTAAATGATTTGAACATTACATATCTGTCACCTTGAAAATAATTGTACGGAAATGGATTAGATTCATTCAACATTTTCACATGGTACGTTCATATGTGATATGTTAAGAAGGCCAATATTTTAAGAATCATATAAGTCGATAATGGAAATAGATATATTAACGTGAAGATGTTTGTATACAAGCTGAATAAATCGCCATGGTCAACACTTGCCATTAACTACGGATGAATTCTATAATCTACGATATTCTCTTTCTAATCTCGAATCTCGTCAGGAATCCAAATTACTACTCAATGCTGTAGGTCTGTCGGTCCCACACCATCCTTGTTAGAGGTTAACAACAGAAGCTGTTGCATTCATTGTAATAGTATTTGATCATTAATATGTTGTGGGTTGCTATTAGATAAAACAGTTTTACTTTTTATGACATGTTTATTGGCAGTTGCCTAATCAGCAAACAGCAGAACATGTCATGATTGTGTATAAAATTTCTAAAAGTACCCAACTCATTTTATATAATTTTCTCAAGTTCATCTAATGCATAGTTGAAACGTCTTGACTAACTTTTTGCATGTTTAGGAAGTTGTCAAGTGATTTTTATAATTATAAAAATATTTCAATGAAATTATATTACCGGTATTACCGGTTGGACAAGGGAATTAAATACAATAAGACTTTATTTGCAAATAGCCCGAAACTCTGATGATTGCATTCCCTTTCCAAAGCTTGAGGATGTACAGTATATTGTACAACGCTTATTAAGATGAGTTTTCTTTGTGTGCCGTTAGTTATCAAGTGAATCGATAAAATATCTATCTCATCATCTGGATAAAATGAGGAAAAAGCATATTAGACCTAATTTCTTAGATGAGTATACTACTTACCTTCTACCACAGCGATCAGTCCGAAGACAGCACACATCACTTTAACCATCACTTTCATTTCGTACGAATACATCTTTATAGTGCAAATATCGGAATTTTGAATAATTTTCAAACGACTCAAACGGTCATTTCTTTTTGCTTGGAATATGAAAAATGATTTTCATACATTCTTTCATTTCCTTTCACCGGGCATGTCTATCGATAGACCGTATAATAATGCATTGAGTTTTGACCTTAGACGGTTTGCGTTTTTATACGGATATAGTATATGCAGATTTTAATATTGTTAATTGTAAGAGTATGTCTATTCGAAGGTGAGTATAATTGCGTGAGAATGTTAGTTTTTCAATGTTTGTACAGGGAATTGAAAAGACATTATGTAGACAAATCATAATAATAAATAATAATAATATTATTATTAATAATAATAATAATATTGATAATAACGATAATAATAAACCCCGTAGGAAGCCGCTCAGCATCGGTAGGATATTCACTGCATGGCAAGACAGCGGAGATAATCCAAAACCAGGGGACACCAACCAACGACCGGCAATCTATATAGGTGTGTCCCGACCTCAGAATTAATGGGGCGGATTAATTGTCTTTCACTAACCCCACAACAACAACAAAATGCCCTTGAAGGTGGCGCGGTAGTTGGTGGAGAAATCCGACATTTGGAGCATTAATTGTGAAATTTACGCTGCGGCTCTGAGGCTGTATAGATAGGTAAGAGTGACACACTCTTCTGGCGAGAGAACACAGACAGGTGCACCAAATGAATGCCAAAATCCAATTGACCGGCAAAGAAGCATCCGTATCGTCTTCACTAGTCACTTCAAGTCCACTACAGAGCTTACTCCTGATCAATTAAAGGCCTACATTAAACTGTCGAAACCAATTTCTTTTTGACGCTTCACTAAGGCAAGCTCATAGGTCTAGTGGGCTTAAGTCAGAGACTGAGAATTTCATAATGGTTGGTGGATGGTGTCCTTTACACCTTGGCGTACCTATCAGTTGCAGAGCATACCGACAGGCGACAGATATGCATTTCTTGTCAGCGTGTGGAGTGGGGTGAAGTACACTAACAAAATGAGCTGTTCGTTATTGAACTCTCAGATGCTGGCCGATGAACATCAACTTTAAAGAAAAGGTGAAATGGAATTACCAGGTGCTCCTCTGACAGCTCTACAGGTTTTGGTCAGACCACACCGTTAATCTACCAATGATCATTGGATCCATGGGTGGGGTGAGGAATTTTCTGCTCTTTTATCTAAAATCTCTACCGGAATGCTGTCATCGGCATCGGCAGATATAGTAGCTAGAGAGGCTCAGAAAGTAGTCCTCCTCAGTTCGCTGCGTCTACTTAGGGCGCAGGATTTGCTTATCCAGTGATTGCTGTATGGGGAGCAGTTTCAGGGAATAGAAAATTAACTAGAACGTGCAGGTCCACTTATTTCTTGAAACGAAAATATTACATAAATTAATGAGGAATTATAAATCACTGAATAAGATAAAGATCTAGTATGAGATATGACTAGTTTTTGGGAATATTAAAAACTCATTATCGTTCCTAATGGATTCCTCTTCATGCAAGGAACTGATGATACCTGAATCGTCGGCTTCCGACCGCCATAATATCATAAAATTATTATAGATACTTATCCTAAATAAGTTTTCCTTTTGTATAATGAATGTAACTCTGTTATTGTTTACTGTTTCTGCTGTTCGTCGAGATTTGACGATAATTCTGTGGTGTATTAAGTGTTAATCAAAATAGACTTATCTGAAGGGTATTTTGAACAGCAAAAAATATACTTGTAACTTTTAGTTGTAAGGTGTGATTCAGTAATTATACAATTTCTTTCATACATGTCTACTTTTGTCTAGGCTGCCCAACGGTCTCGAGAAAGGATCTCTATATGTATATTTTACGGTTTTCCACACCAGGATGGGCGTATACCCTCTCACTTGCCCTTCAATGATCGTTCAAAGGCTGTGCCAAAGTTCAGTGATTTGCCACCATTTAACGTGGAACTCATAAGGATATGTAGAAACTATGCAAAAATTGATTGAAGCTGGAGAAATTGTGATAAAATGAAAAAAAAACAGCATTACTTACGCGACAAATACATTTGTATTTTTTTCATCCATAAAATAACTGGTTAATGGTTATTATGATATGACGATTGGACCTCTCAGGGAGTTTTTTCGGATGAAGGGAAACGTCATTAGTATAATATCACGAAAACAAAAAGTGTGGCTGCCCCAATTGCCTGCACTGTAATTTAACTTTTACCTTATTCATTTCCGGCAGAATTCATCACGGAAGAGGTTTTCTTCCATGATGTATTATTAGTGTGATACATTATAGAGAACCTCTATACATAACTCTGTCCAAGCAGTAAACCTGCGTCGTCTCGATCTCATTACTTAGTGTAGACATTGAGTAATGAAATCAGATACTGGTCGTCAATTTGTCATAAGACTATTTTATCAGAGTAAGAGCGGTTTTGCGTTCTAATCCAATAGCGACTTGAATTTTATCCCACTTTCTAACATTAGGTTATATTACTTGTTCATTTTTTATAGATAACCCCTCGCAAAGGCAAAAAGCCTATTATGTTCCAGAAACTTTGCGAGTGGAAAATGTCAATTCACATCGACCTTAAAATGCTGTACACCACAACCATCGGAGATGGTGAGTGATTGGGTATTCAGAATAAAGATCTCACAAGATGTATAAAAGGATATATTATTACACTCCTGCGGGTTTCATAGTCATTTCCTAAATAAATGTGTTAAATATTCATCCGCTCCCGAAATTTACCAAGTGCTGAAACGTAGATGTTCAATAAAAGGTCCTGTAAACCTGTGTCAACTAATTCAAGTCAATGACTTTAACTATTACATTACTATTGCGTCAGACGACTATGCAAAGCAATAATAAACAGCAATTAATTAAAATAATTTATTAAGTACTAAATATGTCCATCACTTTCCAGTGCGATTCCAAATAAACTCGAGGAACATTTAACAGCATCATGGATACTTTGAAATACTCTTAAAGCTGGCTTAAGGGTTTTGATGAGCTCACATTTTTCCATCAGGTCGTACACTGGATCTGTAATTAAATTATGTGGTTGAAATAATAAAGACTGCATCAGTTTTGATTCAACATAAAGTGAGGTAAAGTAAACTATTATTATTATACAATAAATTATAATTTGAACACTAGAAGACTATTCTAGATTAAGGACATGAATGAGAGGTTGGGAGACGCTTCCGTACGAACAGACCCAGGTGAATAGACCACATAGAGGACCCTTTTGTGTCTCTATTCTCGCTAGTCCCAAGACCAGCCTTTTTAACAAAGGTAGGTATTCAGTAATTCCCATCTTACATCTTCTGGTTGGAACTCTACACCCTAGTGTAGGATGTCTGTGGTACCCTAAGGCCTCAAACAGACATAAAATATTAGCCAAAACCTCCTTATTTCTGATAAAGTGTACAAATATTATATGTAAATGCAGCAGTTCCATTAATAATCTCTGGTGATTCTTGTCAGGAGTTAGACAGAGTGGTTCCTCACTGATTTAAGGTCACACAATGACATCCCGTCCCTGGCGGGGATGTTCGTTGATATTTCCCCACCTCAGAAGGTGGTAATTCTGAATCGATTCATCTGTTTCCCTAATCTGTTTGTCAAATTCTGTTGGTGGCAAACCGAAGAGTCAGTTCAGGGTCCGACAGCTTTCCTTGTAATCCCGCCTTGTGAGTCCGCTTTTCATTACCACGAATTTCACGTTAACCATGTTGTAGCGTCAGATTAACCACATCGATCAATTTTTTTCGAACCCAGCAGTCTGATTATTCAAAATGGCTCTAGATGTCGTCGTTTCAAGATTTTCAAGCATTTATAGGCAAAGCTGAAGAAAGACCGTACAGTGGATGAATCACTTTTACATAGACGAAAGCACCGGAAATTCGGATGTAGATTCGATTACCACCAACCCCAATTTCTTTTATTCTTTGTAACTGCAAAATTTGCAGGCTTCATCAGGAATATACTTACCACTGCAACCGCAAATGTATACACATATATCAAGCTTTTTGAAGCTCTCTATTATCACCTTCATCATCGAAATGCCAGATGGGTCAATATAACTGACCACTGAAAAATCCAAGATTATGCATTTCATATTTAAGTTCACCTTTTGTTTCAGTTTGGTGATTTTGTGTACATCATTTTTCTTGGGTGAATCTTCTCCCTAAAATACGAACAGGATAAGCTTTAAAACAATAAAATAAAAGCAGTATTATAGTGGATTATTTTCAGAAGATAAATTATTCAAGATTTCGGTTCCGAACTAAGAACATAAGGCATGTAAGCTATCCTTGATATGTTTGTGTTACTACGTTGTGCCGTGTAGTCTGGTCTTCTATTATTGTTAACCTTTAATGCTATGATCATGCTTTTTGTGATCATGGATGACATTGTTAGCTTTTCTGACTTGCCACTGTGTCTTAGACAAACTAAGTCAAACCAGACAAACGAGACCACAAGCTGAGATGACCAAAGTGAAAAAACACTAGCGTCACACCAGATCCTGACATCAGAAGTGATCAAATTAACATTTTTATAAACGACTTTGGATTACCATAAAAATCGTAGCCATCTTAAACGAGATTATGGTAGATATGTAATAATATGTTTTTCATTAGAGTAACCTTATCAACACCAAAAAAACATCACAGCCGCACTAAATGTGGTGGCTATGGGAATCGTTAGGCAATTATTTGTACGACAAGTTGTTGTATAGTCTATGGCACTGTCAAATATACCAATTTTAAAAACTGACACCTAAAGTTGATTAGAATCAAAGCAGTAGCTATATGCTGACATAACGTTCAAAATATAGAAGCAAACAGTTCGAAGAAAAAATGTAACATCTGTGGTGTGTGAGAAGACATCATTAAACATTTAAGAAATCGTATCGCTTCGAATTCGACTTCTTTGTAGTTGCTATTTTTTTTACTGCTTATGCACAGGCAGTAAAAATTGTTCTATTATAAGGCCTTATATGTACAAAAATAACAGGTGACAATCATATACTCACATTCTCTAATTTTTGTGCAAGTTTGGTTCTATAGGCTAGTTCTTTTTGTGGATCGAATTCAATCATTTGATATAAACTAGCTTTAAAAATATTCCTAGTTGCAAAATGTATTCCTCCACTGTATTGGAAAATCTTTATCCCATCAATTGGCTTTGCCTGAAAAAAGACACAAGTGTCATATAGTGTAGTCAAATTGTATTCCAAACAGTACAAGGCAAAAAATGCTAGTCGTTCAATAAAAATAATAACAACAATATGTTCTAAGAGTTTGATTTTTATTGCGCTCTTGGTATAAATATACAACTCTTATTTAAATAGCAACGTTGTCATCCTAAAATAGACGCTTCATATGAGTATCAGATGAACCTTTCGAAAATTATCTCTTGAAAACATTGAAAAATATTCTCTTACAATAGTTATTTTGAAAAAGGACATTCTAAGATGTGGTTGAATGATCGAAATAATTATTCTCTAAATTTGTATTCATATACTGTCATCGATGATTATGTTTTTCTAACCTGTTGGAAATTATAACATTCAAATTGAAATTCTACATAAGGTTTTGATAATACTAACTTGGTGCTGTGGAATTATTTGTTGCCTGAAGCTTTGGCTTCATGTTTGTATATAGTTCCATCGGTCGGTATACAAAATGATAGAGAATTTCAGATTCTTTTAAGTGATAATAGTGAGAATTAATTGAGGGGCTGAGATCTCCAGAACTGTAATTTTGATTGAACAAAAAAGGCACTGGGTGCCTAATTAAGATGAGTTCACATTTGTTCAAACCGAACGACGTGGAGAAAACTAATTTTAGGAATGCTTATATGGAATCTTATGAAACCTCGCATACTTTTGGTGTGTAACATTTCATACAAACATTTATAGTTATTGTTGTTTTTACCTGTTTGTATCTATTCATATCCACGTACATGTCCGTACAAGACACCCTTCCTAGCAAGCAAACATATGGTCTGAAATTAAGTACGAATATGGCAATCAATGAAACGACTACTCCAGCTAGTAAGCCAATATCGATTCCTATCACTACAACAGTCAGGCACGACACTAGCCAAATGAGGGCGTCCATTTTGCTGAGCTTCCAGAACCTCCATAGTTCTTTCACTTGAAGAAGCATTCCTTTCAGTGCCACCACTATTACACTAGCGAGCACACTCTGAAAGATGGATTCACGAGTAAGTTAAATATTGTTTTGTGCAATGGGTTTTGAACTCAGCTTACCTTTGGTAATGGTTCGAAGTATGGACCGATCCATAGAAGTATCACAACTAAAATGCTGCATGATACCAAGGATACAACTTGAGTTTTACCTCCGACCACTTGTTGGATTAATGATCTTGACAAAGAGGCACAAATTGAAGCACAGTGGAAGCATGAACCCACAATGTTAGACAAACCCTGAAAAATTCAGCAAGCGATAAAAAAGTCTGATATGAAAAAATAGAAAAATATTTCTTATCGCACCTCGCGTACATACCGAATAATAATAATTATGAAACTGAGATAGAATGCCTAACAATCAATATAGAAAGGTGATTGAAAATGTTATAATAAAGGTCGTTGGAAATAATTAAGGCAAATACATTAATTTCTGTATCGTGGTAACTATTAAGGCATTTTCGGTAGAATGTTAGTTTTAATGGATTTATTTTTTTTACTTTTGAGGTATTTTGATTACAGTTTATGAAGGAATGATTAAGAATTTGTTCTCCACTCGAATCAGAGCAAAATACTTCATGTTTAGGAAACTTCATCAAAAATACTCAGACAGAATCTCAAGAATACATAATTCATTGGTCAAAGAGCGAAGCTATTAAATCACCAGCCTGTATTTTTATCGAAGATAGGCCTCAAACCATCGAAAAAAAATTGACACAGTTTTTGAAAATGTAGTAAAATTTTATTTCACGCAGCACTGAAATCAATAGATCAAGTCAAAGTACTTTTTCTACTATTGTCACGTAGATTTTAAATGCTCTTGACTGATGAAAGTCTCCCACTCATCACTCTTTTACAAGGTTTCATAAAAAAGGGTATGCCTTTGTGACGCGTTTGCCTAGAAAATTTAATGCATCGTCAAATTGAAGGCTGGTTCATGAAACTTTTCTGTAGCCCCAATCTCAGCGGTAGCATCAATTTCAAAATTGGAACTTCTCTAAACAATACAGCCGATCTAACTTCTACATTAGTCGTAAGAACTGACCTTGAAAAGTTGGTCAACTTCAATTTTTTCTCTACGGAAAACGCTACTGCTAAAATTCCGGTGTATTTGAGCATGCCCAAAATGTCAAACCACACGAGAATACCCTAATGGATGGAACGGATATAGTAATGTGGTCTGCTAGGTATGTTTGTAGAGCAAATAATAAAGAAACTCTTCTTGGGTGTCATGAAAACTTTATAAAACGGATTAATAAGTGTATTGGAGTTGGCATCATTTTAAACATTTATTATAGTAAGATTTGCCACATGATAATTACGTTATTTATGCTGTCGTGAGGAAAAAGCATTTCTGTCAAATAAGTGATTATTGGAAAATTAATAAAATGAATAAATGTTGTATCTTTTATCTACTTAAGTTGCAATCGGATTTCAAAATATTGTGAACTAAAGATATTTTTTCTCGTAGAGTAAGATTCTGCAACAAAAAATATATGTTCCCATTAAGAAAACATGATGGACCTTGAAAAAACCCAATCTCTTCAATTGGAGGTGTTGATTCAGTATTGTGATGTGCAAAATTAAGTCATTTTTATGTTAATCGTGAACATATGCAAACAACAATAATTCATATACAAGCATCTCGGGTTAGTTTTAACCCGTTTTTGTGATCTTCATGAAAACACACAGGACAAATACTGTACTCACCAGTGCCAGAAGTTCTTGGTTGGAATCAACCTCATAATTCAATTTCTGGGCAAATATTAGTGCCATTGATAGAGTTACAGCATAAGATACAATAGCAATTGTCAAGCCATCAACAATCACTGCTGGTATCAATGCAAATTGTGGCAGTTCTGGTGAAGGTAAACTGCAAATTGAATTATAGTGATATTTAACAATGTTATCTGTTTCGATACATACATTAAATAAAATTTCTACTTTCAAATTTAAATTTTTCTAACAAAAGACAAGAGAGGATTCGGACTTAATCATAATCGGTGTAAAGCTGGAAATACGCCTGAATCCAGGGGTACTGTGGACTCTGGACATGAAGCTACCTATGCAATTGCATCTGTGTGACACGGAGCATATTAAAGAAAGCAAGTATGTCGACCGCGGGGGCTCAACTGAAAATGAATCCTGCGGATCCAGACTAGGAATGACTTGGAGGACGAAAAATATGCTGCTCGCATGCTTTGGCAAGTTCTCGACCAGCATCGAGGTTTTTCTTCGAGTGTGTAATTATCGTTTAGATTGATTCGCAACATCAAGCACATTAAGCAATTGTAGATCACTGGAGATAAGAAACAACCTGCACTTATTGCGACTATAGAGTCGTAGATAATTCAGAGCATAGAGAATATATTTTGCTATTGATAGATACAAAACTATCGTTAATTTTCATACATTTTTAGATCTTACCCTTGTGGAATTTCTCCGACGACTGTAACACCATAATTCTCCGCTAAGTTGCAGAAATATGAAACAATTGATCCTAGTACAACTGCTATTAATTCTATAGGTATAGGAAACACTGACCGTTTGGCTACTATTGGCTGAAAAATATAAAATATGAGGTCATTTATTTATTATATTTTAAGGTTTACTTTATTCTAGTAGTGGTGGTGGTGTACGCTTATATTTCATCTGTAGCTCGATATCTTGAAACTACTTGTTATTCGAGCCTTGCTGGAAGAGCCTCCCTTGATATAGTATTTTTCTTTTGTATAAAGGGTGTCATTTTTTGCAGATGTTCCTCAAATTTCGCTTCTGTTATTCTGAAATGGTTTTTATATGCATCGACGTCACCTTTGGCCCATTCTACCAACAGCTGTCTTTTTTATCGCGATTTTTAAATGATCACAAATGATTTGAATGCCAGAATGCACAATTTTCTGCTTCGCAGCCTTTTTTTGAACTGACTCATTCAGAATGTTCAGTGTTATTGAATCATGTGAACAAATTTCCTATTTAATTCTATGTTCAATGGCATAGAATCAATGTTATTGATTAATAGAATTGACTAATGAGAACCTGACTTTACCAAACACAAAATGACGGCTGTCACAGACCTGTCATTATCAAAACAATGTAACATTCCAGTGCACAATCAGCTGCACTACTAAGAGAAAGGTTGATTAGTAAAACAATTACTTATGCCTGTATCTGGTGAAATTCCGTTCAACGTCACAGCCTCGCTAAATTTGAGCGAAACGCAGAGAAAAACGAATGAATATTGTCATATCCCATCCGCATCCCGAATAAAGATCCATTTTGATGTACTGAAATCAGGAAAGGAGGATTGAAGGAATTCTCTCTTGAGGTGAATTAGCTTTTTTCTGGTGCATGAGCAAAAAACGAAGTTAACCCGTATTCCTCTTATATTAATTTGATTTAAACAATCAATTTAAGATATCAAAAATATTATGGAATTGGAAAGTACCGCATAATCAATGTACGGTTTAGCCCAGTAGTCAGCGCAACGAGCGCCACTTGTTCGTATGGGGCAAAATTATCATTTTAATTATACGTCAATATGGACAACGCTTCATTACCTTCAAGACTTCATTGTTGAATGATGTTACTGAAATAGTAACAGCTGATATTATAAGAGCTGCCGAGTTTGCAGATCCTATGTTTTCTACGATCGCATACAGTGTCTGAAAACAAAACATTTAGTATCATTAATATTGTTTGTTAGGAAAATGCATATCACTATACCTATAATACATGAAAAAACAATGCATGTTGTTTCTATAATAATATTAAATTTTGGTGTATTTTCCACACCCAGAATATTAAATCTATAAATACGTACAATCTCCTGGCATAACTCTACACTTTGTTGGAAATCAAACCCTCTTCGAAGTGAAAATTGTCGCGCCACTGGGACTTACTGCCCGTTTCCTTACCGCGCTAACCAAGCAACCACCTATATCCGCGAAAACGTTTACTGTCCTCATTTGTGGTATCGGACAATAGTACCTCCAGATAAATGTCAGATACTTCTCAGTAATTATAGAATTTGTAATAACAATGCACGTTTTCTTCCTAGGAAATGCCCGCAAAGGTTAGTGATTGGAAAAGTAGTTTAAAGAATTACCTGATACACTACAAAATATCCTTTAAACTTCGGTATTCGGAGACCTAATAAATCCTTGAGTTGAGATACAGTTACTTGAATAGCAGCTCCAGTAGTGAAGCCACTAACTAACGTTTCAGATAACAGAGCACTTACTGCTCCTAAATTCAATATGTGCATTGCCACCTAAAAAAAAATGCAGGAAATTAATTGTATCGTATCACACATCCTTCAAAATAGTTGACCAACATATTTTTAATGCAATCTAGTTTGATAAAATAACAGTCAATGCAAATTTCCGCACCTGAAAGATTGCTACAGTAAATGTTACTGTTGAGGCAACTTGAATGGGTGAGTATCCAGTCGATGTATTGAGAGACATAGGTATTCTATCTAAACTCCTAAAGTATATCGGATCACTATGTTCCAAAACTGCTTTTCCGGTCATCAAACATACTACAGCAAATGTACCTGAAAAGTTTTTAACGTTTATATGGTAGTTAAAATACGTTAATAATTTTTTAATTATTAGGGTTCTGTTCAACAGTCCACTAACTCAATATAATTAAATATATATAATAAGTTTAAAATTTGAATAAAGTGATTAGTAAGAAAAAGATATTTGTGTAAAATTACGTTGAAGGATTCCGTACTTTGATAGATACATACATACAGGCGAGCTGATGAAAGCATGTGAAAAACTGTAGAAGGTAAATAGCAAGACGGTTTATTCTACAGAACTATACAATACCAATTTTGTGAACACTGTATTAATATTAGAAAGATAGGAATTACAATTGGTCAATAACATGATCTTTAGCTGAAAAAATGTGATTCGGTGAACAGTATTTCATGTTATTTACTTTTCAGTAACACACATGATCAGTTAAAAAAATTCAAACTTAGTATAGTTACAATAAATGTCATTTATACAAATGAGATTAAAAGGTAACTGCCAATATAGAGATATAGGCGGAAATGCGAGATAAGAGGCAATTTGAAAGAAAAAGTCTACTCGTATGAAAATTTACTCACCCATAGAATTGTGTCTTGACGTACCAAAAATGAAATATACTAATACTGGAAAAAATGCCATGTATATTCCTACTATTGGTGGAACATTTGCCAGTAGCGCATATGCCATACCTAAAACATTCGTTTAGATGCATTAGAAATTCATCTATTACTGTGAGCTTGAAAAGTTACATTCCATGATTTTGCAGTTTGATTTGCTCTTTTTATGTAAATACATCACACAATATAAGTTAGAGAAATGCGTGGAAGTAAGTGAGCAATGTCGACAGTTTGTCCTTAAGGTTTTGAGTATTTCGACATGAAAACAAATACATGGATCCTTTATTTGTCAATTTATCTTTGCCAGAATGTGAAACTCGCAAAAAACTGCAGTTGGTAACGATACAAAATTTAAGACAGATGGTGCTTTCTGTACTAAATTTCACATTGTTGGCTTCCTATAAATTGACTACCACAAATCTGCTATTCAAGTTACAACTACGTGAAATGATTTTTTAAGAATTTCGGTGAGTGAATATTTATTGATCGATTTCCCTTTCTCAGAAAAGTTTTGCTCCACCAATGGTGCAATAACCGATCTGTCAATCCATTTTGTATTTTGTTGTGATGTCACCGTCAACTTGCATGAAAATGCCTTTAACAAATTTTAGTAGTCATAGTGAAGATTTTTGATGTCTCTTTGTGCAGACAACGTACTCACTAATCAGATGTGAATTTAATATTTAATGTAATTAATTCGCTTGTGGAAACCACCGGAATGATAAAATATATTTTTGCTGTATTTCTTTATGTGGTTTGATTACTTTTTTCGTAGATTATATATATTTGAAGTATTAAAATGATAGTTCATTTTTGCGGAAAAATACACGATACTGAATAAAAATGAGGTAAACCTCTTGGAGTTTTGACCACCATCCATACATCGGCAAAGCAACTACCTACAACCACAAATAACGGAATGCAGAACTAATAGCAAACCAGCTGTATTTCATTACAGAATTATTTGTTGTGGGCGCATGCTACTAAAAGTGTGTTTTCTAGTATTTTCATGATTTATTGAATTTGTAGCAATATTAGAGAACATTATGTTGACAAGGCCATATATTATAATATAGTTTTTTGTCTAACATAATCTACTTCATACATAGACCTGCTTCAAATGATCAGAAGCGGTATTTTTTCATAGATAACTCCTCGCAAAGCCAGATAGTCTATCGCACTCCAGGAGCACTGCCAGGGGATAAATGTCTATTCACATTCGGGAAACAAAATCCCCGGAAGCTCATTCCACAACGCTCTAAAAGAACGATTTTGGAAAAAGCTTGTTCAAGGTGTTGAAAATTCGACCGGGTGAGGATGCGTCCAGGTTTGACTGCTGAATTGGCAACTCTTTGTGTTTTTATACGAGATAGCTTTGTCGAACATTTACCAATAATAGTATCTGCAGAATAGAGACAGATCGACCACCCTTCTCCAAAGTTCTAGACTGTGGAGGTCCATTGGGAGGTCCGAGGCACCCACTAAACTCGTTTTTAGATTCTGCCAAGAAGCTTCAGGAAGTGTTTGGGGGCGGCTTCCCACACATGCGAGCAGTACTCCAGCGATGGTGTGATCTGAATCTTGTAGAGTAGAAGTAGCTGTTCCAGTGAATACGGTCAGCTTCTGCGACGTTGGCGGGCAACATGCTCGTGCCATGAGATGCCATTGTTGATGTTAATTTCCAGAATCTTGATGGAATATGGGCATCCCTCTATTTCCACGGATGGCAGACCAGCATGGAACTTTATTGTCATAGTTGTTGTCTGTGTCTTCTGTGCCTTAAACTGGGCTTTATTTATAGGTCTCTATTTGACAATTCATTAGATGTCCTCATGAACCTGAGAAACATGTTGTTCCTGTCGATGTGAGATTTCACAGGCTGGTGGCTTGCCTGGTTCTATGTAGGAAACAAGAGTGCTGTTGATGTACAAGAAGCAGAAAGTTGAAGAAAGTATAGACCCCCGTGGAACACTGGCATCATTGGTAAATAAATCAGTACATCCATCCACTACCACACATAAGCATCGGTGCTTAAGGAAACTATTCAATCACTGGCATACAACCGGAGGCGATCATTGATGACATTGTTTTTATCAAGGTATTTCCTAAGCTACATGTTAATGACGGTCTCCATAAACTTATGCAGAGCAGAGTCACAGCTCTATAGTTGCTCGAAAGGCCTTCTGCCCATTCAGTAGAAAACTCCCTGAAGAGTTTGCAGATGACTGGTGTAAATTATGTAGCGCAACGTTTGCTGGTATTTCGGGTGGACCAGTAGATTTTCTAGTGATGAACTTTTCAAGAATCAATGTTATACATGTGCTGGAACCTTATTTCTGGCATTTTTGAGCCCAGGCTGATGGTAGTTAATAGACAGCCTCCTTGAAAGTTAGAATTAATATCAAAAGCCTGACCAAGGTGTCTGCTTTTTCTTTGGAGGCAGAGGCAATGGATCCATCTTCTTTGGTCAGTGGTGGTATGGACAAATAACAGACACTCTGGCTAACAGCCTTAGTTACAGACTAGAATAATCTGGACTAGTAAGGATATGAGAGGAAAGACCTGAACCAGTTTCTGCATAACTCCACAAAAAATCCAAATGTTTAGCTGTATATAGAAACATTTGGCTATATAATTCGTTATATCTATCTATCTATATATATATATATATATCATTGTAATATCTATTTCGTAAGTTCAGATCTTCTGAGTTATAGTTTGTTAATAGAACTTAGGAAATATTAAACACAAGATTGTATCTCAAGGAAAATGTTTAGCTCAATTCACAATTACTATAACTACATAATCCTGGCAATAAATAACACCATGTCAGGTATATTTCGTTTCTTCTAAAGTAGTTCAAATAGGTTAGTACAAGCACCTACACTAAAACAACAGTCCTTATGTGCTGTCACTGACGTTAAAAAAGTCGGTAGGCCTATCTACATAGATTGCTTTTTTATTTCGTTATTTTTAGTAGGTACCTATTTATAACTGGATTTTGAAATCAGTCAACAATCAGTCTTCTTTGAAATTAGTATCATTCAATAATACACCCATGAGGTGATAAACATGTACTCACCTTGTGGTATGTGCATTATCGCAACCGTAACTCCTGAGATAATGTCCGACATGAGATCTGTCTTCCAATTATAGTGGCTCAGCCATTCGATGACGGGTACTCTACTTGATATTACTTTCTTGAGTGTCACCTCTTTTGGATCGCATTGTGAATGAAGTACTGCGAAAAAATATCAAATATAACCTTTCAAAGTTTCATTTATTAAAAATGATACGATATACCTGTAATGAGATGAAATAAAAATTTGTCGGCAATAGGTTATCTTAGTATGATTCACCGATATTTCGAACTAATGAGAACTTGGCTCTATCGTATGCCGCTCAGACCTTTAAAGAATAAAGCTCAGAGCTGGGCAGAGTACCATACTAAAGTACCCATGAGTACTTCACAATAAATAACTATGAAAAATACTCATAACGTATTTGTGTATGAGTATTAATATGAGAAATATTCGAAGCTACTGAGTAATTTCAAAAACTGTAGAAGTGATTAGTAGGTGAGTAATAGGAGAAAAAAGATAGTATAAGTTACCTCCTATCAATTAACCTCTACTATTACTATGTATGCCAATATTTGTATTTTGATTTCAAGGTGAATTTATAAAATAAATGTACCCATCAAGTAGATGTAGAGGATACTCAAAAGAATAGAAGTGTATTTTATGAATCTACGTACACCTCACCCAAAGAAAGATATATAACCTCCTAAAAAAGTAACATTGTATAAACTTCTAATGAGAATATACAACATAACGAAATATCGCCATTTCTATGGAGTGCTCAAAATTTTCGAATACTCATAAAATTGAAGTTACTTAGGAATACTGAGTATTTTTAGTACTGAGTACAATTTTTACTACAATTATTGTACTGTATCCTGATTTGTACGTTACTTATTATGAAAGTATCGCTGTAGGTGTGGCGTCTCTGTAGTTAGAATTGTATTACTTATTACTACGTTTCGGGAATTGCTGATAATTATAGGATATAATTTTTTTTATGAATTGGAGAATTTCAAACTTACCAAAAATAATGTTTGAACGATTTTTATGTCGTAGATTTTGTTCATCGCACTTAAAAGACTGTTGGAATGTCCGAAATATTTGAAGTTCATTGTTTTATTCTAGTCATTTTCAAGAAAATCAAAAGCATCTTTATGATGTTTACAATGTGTATATGTGTACGTAATTAGAAAAAAAAATTATATTACTGTTTAGGAAGTACTTATTCGATCTACTGAACTCCATTTTTTTAATGAATAAAGTATTTGATTTGTCATACATATAAATAACAACAGCAGGATAATTGAATATTTTGTAGTAACTCAACTGCGAAATGTAGTTTCATGCAACATGCTATCAATTTGTATCAATTATTCTTCCGATTCTATTACAATTTAAATCTAGCTAGCAGAATGATAATGTGTATGAGTATAATGTACAAGTATAGAGCTTGGGAAATTTTTTAATGGGATATGGAGGAGATGATAATTTATTGTAATGCAAAATAAATGTCCAGTTTATTTGGCAGCAGGATAAATATAATTTTTTAGACATGTATGTAATTTCTCTCAAACTGTCTTTGGATGTCAATTCTCTGTACCTCTTTTTTCATTCAAGCATATTCAATTTTGAAATAGCCTCATTTATGGTCTGATGTATAGCTTAAAAAACGGAAGACTGCCATAAGGAGGCAAATTTTTCCGCCTTTGGTATATAATTATAAGCCATAAGAACATCTATCAAAACTCGTAGTTCATCTGTAGGTTTGCATGGAGAACATATATTAGAATTTTCCTTGATGCAAAACCAACGGGATCATATTCTGCTGTTTCCCGAAGCTTCATGTGGCCAACTTTTTCTCTCAGTTTTCTTATGGATTGGTTTTTTAATTTCGAATTTATCAACAGTGCAAATACATCATCTGTATGCGAGCCAAATAGTCCAAACTGAGTTCTTATCTTTAAACAAAGTAGTAAGACAATCGATATGTTAGTAAAGTTATTTAGGTGAGCACCTGTGTTTTAATTAGTCGTATTTACAAGTATAAGATTATTAGAGAGACAACTGAATATTATGTTTCAGTAGTTACATTAATATGACTCTCCAAATCATACCAATCTCCATTAATAGATGAAATGGAAAATTTTCCCATGCGATAACTTTATGATGAATACATTTTGAGCTGAGCTGTACATAACAAACTACCTTTAATTTTTAGCAGATATAGATTGTAGGTACTCTTAAGTGCTAGAAAGCAAAAATGAACTGTCACAGAATATGAAATTTTATTATTTATATTATATTATTCTCTAGAGTATTTAGATCCAATTTGAAACACCCTAAATATGAAGATTAGAGATTTCTGATGACAATGATAAGACTGCTAGCATGATTGTATATATACCGTAAATGTTGACTTAATATCATAAGTTTTTATTTTATGTTCAGCTGTAAAAATGACGTTTATAAGTTTATTGCTTCAATTAGCGTTAGCAATTAGCAATGACATACTTAAAACAAGATGAAAATACGTTGTAAATGAGTTAATTTTAAGCAATTAATGGAATGTAAAATGTCTGGTAGTTTTGACGATCTCGCATCGGTTTCCATGAAGGGAATAGGTAGGAATAGAATCAATGTCATGAAAATAAATAGTAATAGCACCTCTGTTCTTCACGATTGAGAAGATATTTTGTGTCAAGTATTTCAGTCAACTGGAACATTGGATTTGCATAATTTGTTTTTTATCAGTCTGATGCCAACTTAATCATTATAATTCATTGACTGTGAACTTGACAATGAACACAATTTGTTTTCTCTCAATGTTGAATGTGTCCTTAGGTTTGTTGATCCTCTTATTTGCTCACGTGATTCTCAAAGTCCTCCCACAATAACGGTAGCTATGCACAGTCAATGGATATGATAGTGTCTAGGAAATGTTTACGCAATTATCTGAAGTTACTGTCAACCTCTAAGCTTTGTTATTCTTCATGGATATACATATGGGATCGAAACATATACAACTTTAGCTGATAAGGATGCCAAAATGTTCTCTCCACTTTCGAATATATATCTACTAAAAGCCATTCCTCTCTACCCTAATCCAAATGCGCTGCTGTACTCTAAATCTGAACGACTTACTTTTATTCAAGTAACGATATTTGATACATATTCATTGAAACGTATTTGTTATAAGACGTATCAAAATAGTCAAAGTATCGTTTTATTTATGGATTTATATATATATATATATATATATATATTTCTCAATTGAGACCAGAACCTTCAGGAAGTGCTTTGGAGCTCATCTCGGCAGATGCGATCAGTATTATTGAGATAATCTGAGCCCTGTCATTGAGTTAGATATTACATAGTCCCTTATCAATGGCCTTGTAGAGTAGTAGTAGCTGTCCAGGTGGGAACAATGTTCTAGAACGGAAGAGAACTCCCAGCATCTGGGACACACCAACTTAGTAAGGCCGTCAACGTGATCGTGCTAGGACATGTCATTGCTGATGTTGATTTTCAGACTTGATGGAAGATTGCTCAAGTACTGGGTGTTCTCCCACCTCCACAGCTGACAGACTAGCAAGTTATTTTCTTCTCAGGGTAGTTGTCTGAGTCTTTTGTCTTTTATACGTTGAACTTAATTTCATCTTTAGATCCTGATTTGACAATTATTTCGACCATACGACAATTATAATTATGTCTTGGTTGATCTCGACAACATGTTGTTCTCACCTATCCAAGGTATCTTGGGATGGTAGTAGTATGTCAGGTTCGATACAGAATTCAGTAATAGTAGTAATATTATTAGTTGTTATTTTTTTTTGGCCGAATAAAGACATACAGTTTACTTGGCACATCAAAAAGAGGAAGAGCATATAATAATTTCATTTAGATTAACATGGAAATATAGTCTAATTGAAAATATTCTATTATTATATAAATATGAGACTGTTTCCTACAGTATAAAGTCATTCACTACACGTAAGAACAATTAAAACAAAAAAATGAAAATTGAATTGAAGTGAGATTTTGTAACAAAGAGTACTGCAATACTTTAATTTGAAATAGAATTTCTTCTGTTGTACATACTCCTGGTATTTATATTGTGTTTCAATGTTGGCAAGGTTATGTTAAACGTGATTTACACTAATAATATGCAAATGCAAGATGCTGTCAAGAGCTTATTCTGAATAAAACAAATCTGCAACATTCTCGAAAACTTAGGAATACTTTATTCATATAAGCTAAGATACTAAACTTATCCAAGCTCTGGCTGCAATCGAAACCCTAGTGTTTTGAGGCAAAGTTGTCATGATCGCAGTAGTTTTATTTTTATTCAATATTAAGTATAATCCTCTCACACCCAACTTCTATGTTTTCAACAACTAAAATTTTCTTAAATAGGTCTTCGAAACTCTCAGCTACTGTTCCCGTAATATCATCAGTAAATATTGATACTGTCCTTTTGAAAATAAAGTTCGATAAGTAATTTAAATGGAAAGTAAAAGTATATAATAAGGGTACTGTTATCTCCGAAGCTGCATTAGATCTTATCTCGAACAGTTCGTTGATTTACGGAAAGAAAAGCGTTGAAGGAAGACCAGATCCCTGTGAAACGCCAGCGGTAATAGCTGATACATCGGAAAGGTATCCATCCACCACCATAAATAAGGGTCGATCGCCTGCCTCAAGTGTAATGACTCGAAACTCCTAATGAAGTCAAAGTTATTTGCTCCACATGTGGGTGTCGTAGACCAGAAGATCTCCCGTAGATCTATGTTTGCGGAAGCGGTACGGGCGATCATTGTGTAGTTTCAAAAGTTGCACGTTAATTGCAGTTCCCGGAGAATATATTCGTTCTTAGTTATACTCCGTTAAGGCTGTGATATACAGTACGCCTTTCTAGGAAGTGGAACGTAGTTTTATCCTTCTAGCTTTTAGCACATGAGGCAGTCATGATATTTTTGCGCACTCATGAGGGACATATGTCTATTCAATCTGCAGTAGTCCGTGATTTTTTCACGTTTCCAGCTGCCAGGAACTCACAGAAAGTCACGTTCTTGGATTGGGCTAAGTTTTGGAGGCCAGCATTACATCCCCAGACCAATCCCTAACTTCTGAGACATATATTATTATTGCTCTCACATTTAACTTCAAAACACATAGAAATGATAAATCAATTTTCATTTATTATGTTTTTGTTTTGGCGAGTACTACCACAAGGTACTGCATTTTATTTTAATATGAATCATGAGCTTTTCGATACTTATGTATTTTATATCTGATATTGATCAGATTTTCTTATTTTCAAGGATACTTCAAGAAGTGATGTGGTCAAATCGAGAATTAAAATAAGTAAAACCTTCCAATCCTATCAGAAAGTCATTACCACATTTATACGACACCAACGATCCTCGATAAAAATATTCCTGTATGATTATGAATATGTATATAAATAAACGTGAATATAATCGTGGAGATTCTCATTTCAATAGTTTCTTCACCTTGACTTCTATTAAATAGAGGTCTACCGTACGAAGGTAGTGCTGTTTTTTTTATATGAATAGGGTGCTCGTAACATTATCTGTATGTACTGTAGCTGATAGATTCTTTAATAAAATCGTTCGACAAAATACTGCACTTTTTATACTAATGCAAGAGAATAACTGAAATTTTAAGCAATAAACGGATATACTAAATCTCAAATTTACGATACATTAGGTTGTTTTGCTTTTGGAACGATTTTATTATTTGCGTGACAGTATACTTTCAACTGTGTCCTTACATGTTATAGCATGCGTTCCTTTAAATAACCTTACATAGAATTTCTCATGAGAAATTCGGTAGTAGCTTAGAATGTTCTTGGTTCCATTTTTCCATCATTAAGATAAACTATTGCAGTTCATATAGATTATTTAGCACCAAATTTTTTATACATGCAGAAACCGATGATTGAGTTAAGTATCACATATTTCTTCTTGCCATAGTTATTGATGCATCCTAGATATCAAAATTAGACTTTTTGGAATTATAGGAACATCCAAAATCTGACATTTTTGAGTTTATATGTATAAAAGAATTCTTATTAACCTTCCATGATATACAAGTAGTAAGTTTATTTCTACTAAATTTTGATTGTTTAACGTGATATTAAGTTATTTGTGAAATGTAGTGTAACTATTACACAAAGGATCTTTTCGATGCTACATACAATTTACATAATAAATATTAATTTTTAACTCATTGTTTTAATCCATTGAATCAATAATTATTGCAAGATACTGGGATTGACGGAGGTTTTGGATTTAGTATTTGTGAAATTTGTTGATCTGAATGGAGACATGGGCTCAAGTCCCACCTGCCTTAAAAGGTCTTAACGATTCTCGATCCAAAATTATGTCCTCAATTTCCATTGATCTGCCCTTCACTATAAATGTTCAAATGAACACATACTAATACCAAAGACTAATACATCTATTAAATAAAAATACATGTGCATTCAGTGTCTATAAACTATTAAAAACATTATCCTCATTATTATGTTACTTAAGTTATGAAAACTGGACGCAACAAATACATGAAGCAAGACATGGATATATATTCATTGACGTAGATTCTTGCTTTTATATTTTTTTCAACTGAGAGTTCTATTAGCCACACTTTCAATTTTGAAATCTGCAGAGTAATCTAATTATTTTTTAAGAAATTTTTTTAAAATCGGTACATTTCTCCTGAATTTGTTATCAACGATATATGAACTTTTTCGCTTCTAATCATAGTAAAAAACAATACAGATATATTGGAAATAATAAAGTATAGTTATAGGAACAAACAGAATGAAAATTTATATATTTTCTAGGCTTATGATATTTGCTATTTTATTTGATTTATGAACCGAAAGATCGAAGAGCTTATACATATTCATTTATATGACACCTTGAAGAATGAATACAAAACCCATATACTGGGTGACACAGGAAGATGGGCCACGCTTGAAGCTTTATTACTGAATTTTAAGAAAATTAGGAACACACATAAAACGTATTAAATGCGATTTTTTTACATGAACTAAAATGAAAAACTTTTGGTTCGGAAGTTTAGCATTTTTATGTAAAGGTTAGTTTATCCAAACATTTACTATGTTAGAAACTATCGAATAGTCATTGATCAGCCACATTACTTCGCATTATCAGCCGTACTAGTGATTACAATTTAATGGAGCTTCTAGGACATCTTCCTATGTCAGCCGGTATACAATAGGTTGGAAAATTACAAAAATACTCACATGACTTTTTCGGCTTCTGATACTCTAAATCCTTCCTGAGCTGGTCTTGTTCGTACAGTGGTCTTTCGATAACGATCTGACGAACCTGAAGTTCCTCCATCTCGTCGCGGTTGCACTTCCTCGCCGCGGTACTGCCTGTTCCGCGGTAATACTTTCAGGTGGTACTAAATCCAATCGTGATACCGCATTGCTGTAAGATTTAACTCAAATTTATAAAAATTGACTCGTTAGTGGGGAGGACACATGCAGAAACTGTGTTCGATATTGAATGGTGCCGAGATTAATAGGCGATATAGGAATGGTTAGAGTAGACCTTCACCTCCTTCCGGTTTGTACGCTGTTCCGAGACTTCCTTGTAGGTCCATATATAGTCGTGCGAACTTATGAAATGAACAAAGTGAAAAAATTCTTAAGCATGTCGAAAATACAGGGAAAGATGAAGGACCAGAAAGAAAAATTATAGGAAAGTTAACCACAGCGATACGTATTTCTATTAAAAGGAGCAAATGAATGGGCAGATTCATCTTTGTTCCATCAGATTCACAATTTTCAAATTTTCTTAATTTTTTATCTTTTTACAATGTAATCACTCGATTGTAACAGTACTTATTTATCACACTTTTGTCTGTAGCTTCTACCAAATACAACATTATCTAGTCAGTTTTGTTCATTCTTAGTTCACTTAATTTCTTTATCTATAGAACATGGATAACAACTCAATACATTTGGAGAAGTTCGTCGCACTACATTTAAAGTTGTAATTCAACTTTTTCAAAGGAATCAATTGAATTTTTGATAGAATAAACTTGAAATCACAAAACCTCAAGAGGTACTACACTTACACCTACAATATGATACTGAATACTTCAATTATTCGTCTAAGTCTAAAGCAAAAATTATACTCAGTCATCCTCAGAGGCGTAGTGTAGTGAGTGTAGCGAAAATCCTAGGTTTCACTGATCCTATAATCTAGGCTAGAATCTGAATTATTTAATTCCTCATATTTGACTCATCTATATATACATAAATAAGAAAAAATAATTTATAATAGAATTGGAAATTGTTGAATATTTATCGTACTTCATTTTGGACGCATGAAGAAGAGGAGTCAGAGAGACGGAACCACCTTCTCTCCAGGTAACTATAATTATCGCAACATTTTACGTGCCCAGTTCTTCGTAGCCTTAATTTAAATATTGTATATTGTAATGGGATTAATCGGAGGCAAAAGAGAAGATGATATTTCAGATTAAGGAATGTTTCACATTATGTGCATTTCCTCACAATGTCTGCTATGCTATTCAGGTTTCTGTTCTAGTGTAGACGTTCGTCAGTGCAGTTTAGTGTAGTGTGTGTAATGGTTTTGTCGATAGTTGAGAGTAAGTACTTGTATATATAACCATATCAGGTAAGAACGTTATTGCAATAGAAAACAAGGATAGCGCTGAGGGGTGCTTACGTCTTACAACGGCAATGGCACTGGCACAATAGGGACGATACATGGCCTCACGCCTATGTAATAAATGTCAACGCCGGCGAGCGCTAGTACTACTGTTTTATGTTGTTACATATTAGCGGTGTTAGATGGAGATACTTCTATTTACCATCAACTCGTGCGTTCCTCAGGTTTTCACTGTTACAGTGCTCCAATAACCCAATGCTCTTCTTGCTAACGTAAACAAATGATATTGCTCGCATATGCGACTGGAAGCACTCCTTGAAGCTTCTGAATATTATATATATATATATATATATATATATATATATATATATATATATATCACATCTGGTAGGCAGTAAAGAATCAAAATCTACCAAGTTGTAGTATGGTAGCATCAGCTAATGAATCCGATCGGTCTTGCACCATTTGTTTGACCATATAATTAACATTCACGTGTACCTTCTCGGACCATGCTATGATCATTATGCAGATTTTGAACAAACTGCCCCGTCTACCGAAGTTCATGAATATTAATAATAATATAATAAATAATCATTAAACAAATACTAATATGAACTGTCAAATTGTTATTCACAGAAAGATGTAAAAATATACTTTCATTTCCTGGTTGACATCACTCACCTTTTGTATTTTTCTTTGTATTTCTAAAACTTTCCATTCACAACACAAAGTTTCATTTGAGATAATAAGTCTTCATGTCGGTGCCGAAGTTTACGTCACATAGATTTATGTTGTTCTTTCCCCACTATTGTATATTCGATAGACCTCTGATCATTCAAAACTCATGACATTTTGCAATCAAATATTAATACTTATCTCCTGATCTGGATAAAACAATTCTGAACGTGTCCAAAACAGACTCTTAATTTTCAGACTGATCTCATCAGTCCCCAACCCATGTAATAGAAGCTACTTTTTAGAAATAAAGTAAAACTTGGTAAGTGTTGCGAGAATCTTTTATAGCATCAAATTTTTAAACAGCCCCATATTTTAATGTCCAAAGGTACAGGAAGACACTTGGTATTAGCGTCAATATCTGCTGATCTAACAACAAATTTCAACCACCTAATTTCTTCGATAAATTTGGTCTCAAATTCGCTCTGTTGATATTTGAATCATTACAATGAAACATGAAGGTTATTCTATAGCAAGGAAAGTTTAATGCGAAAAATGCTTAGTCTGGACGGCAAAGTCACAATAATCAAAGAGGTCGAAAGTGGACGAAAGAAAGCAATAGGATGTCTTGAATTAGGTTTAGTAAATTCTTGATTTGTATAATTGTTAAAAATAAGTACAAAATCATTAAGAATCTTTTTAACGGATGTGAAACGCAAAAAAATTAAAATGAAATCGAACACGAAGAAGACCCATTCGACGCAGAAGAAGATGAACTGACAAACGAGGAAATCGTACGACTATATAAAATCTTGGAATCCTTTAGCAGACGCCGAGAAACAATTTATGAATAGGCTGTTGAGAAAGATTTATGTCATGCGAAAATTGTAAAAGTTAAAATCACTGATTTCTTTTATTAGCAATAATTAAAAACAGCGACGTTTCTTAAAGATAAACTAGAAAACTATGAAATACATAATGGTAGTAAGTGTTTGAATTTTTATATTCCACCTTACTTAGCTATGCATATTCAAAAATATTTGAGTTTATACTATTTACCACTCGTAATATCGTCTCCGTCATTTCTAATCTGAAACAACGGAATCACTAAACATCAAACAATGTTCCAGTCTTAAGTTTCCATAATATTTTAAAATCATTTGGAGTGGAAATGTAGACCTAACATCCGATCAAAGTCTTCTATAGACTGATTCCACGTGAAATACAAAGTCAACCTATTTAGCGCCTTTTTTAAAAGGCTACATAACACTTTGATAACAATTTATCATCCTTATTAATTTAAAATCTCTGGTAGTAGTAAATGCTAAAACAGAAGCTCCGGGGCAAAGCACCCACAGGAACATTTTTGTGGATGCTTCATATACGTAATAATCTGTTTAGAGGGTGAATGTGTGAACAATTACCTATTTGCAAAATACTGACTATTACCGGAGTCAAATTCTTATAGATGTTTGTCTTTTACCGTCAAATAAGTGGTGATACCCTCCCTCCACCCCCACTCCAAAATAATGCCTCAGAAATATCATAAACGCAATTTGATGATAACTTCGCCGCCACTCAACTGATTTCCAAAAGTTACAAAAATTTGTCATGCTTGTTATACCATAAATTAGTCAATGTTTCCAAGTAGTTTCCGAGTTACATAGGGATAAAGGATTACTGTAATGACAGACAGACATATCTACGGAAATGATTGGCATGTACTGCTTTCTCTTCCCAGGCCAGGAGGTTAACTTGTCTGTATCTGTTTCAAGATATATGTATATTGATGTCGTTTTCTCCTGAGAATGAGGATTTTAACCTGTCTGCACCTAAGGCTTCATGCCTATCCCTGGTTTGAGAAACATTGGACACACCTCCACTTTCGACCTCTTTGATTATTGTGACTTTGCCGTCCAGACTAAACATTTTTCGCATTAAACCTTCCTTGCTATAGAATAACCTTCATGTTTCATTGTATTGATTCAAATGTCAACAGAGTGAATATGAGACCAAATTTATCGAAGAAATTAGGTGGTTGAAATTTGTTGTTAGATCAGCAGATATTGACGCTAATACCAAGTGTCTTCCTGTACCTTTGGACATTAAAATATGGGGCTGTAAAAAGGTAAAAAGTAGCTTCTATCACATGTGTTGGGGACTGATGAGATCAGTCTGAAAATTAAGAGTCTGTTTTGGACACGTTCAGAATTGTTTTATCCAGATCAGGAGATCAGTATTAATATTTGATTGCAAAATGTCATGAGTTTTGAATGATCAGAGGTCTATTTCGATAGATATTCGTATACAATACTGGGGAAAGAACAACATGAATCTATGTGATGTGAACTTCGGCACCGACATAAAGACTTATTATCTCAAATGGAACTTTGTGTTGTGAATGGAAAGTTTTAGAAATACTAAGAAAAATACAAAAGGTGAGTGATGTCAACCAGGAAATGAAAGTATATTTTTACATCTTTCTGTGAATAACAATTTGACAGTTCATATTAGTATTTGTTTTATGATAATTTATTATATTATTATTAATATTCATGAACTTCGGTAGACGGGGCAGTTTGTTCAAAATCTGCATAATGATCATAGCATGGTCCGAGAAGGTCCACGTGAATGTTAATTATATGGTCAAACAAATGGTGCAAGACCGATCGGATTCATTAGTTAATGCTACCATACTACAACTTGGTAGATTTTGATTCTTTACTGCCTAAGCAATGATTAAAACCAGATGTGATTATTGAACTCTTGACGTTTGAGATGCTTTCCTCTTGATTCAGTACTTTAGAAAATAATTCTTCTAAGAGCAGAAACATCAGCAAGATTTGTCTAATAAGCAAGTGATTTTAGCTATTTATCGGCAAATAAAATTGTCATCAATCAAACGGACAATCACAGGAATAGTTCTAGAAATTATATTCATCAGTTTTGTTTTTCATGGATAAATTCCTAACTTTAAGAGCAGTTAAAGTAAGCTTACACATCATGGATTTAGCTTGAGTAATTCAATTATTGAGAGATGCACATAGATAAAGTTTTCCGGATATGTCGAAAAATCACATTGGATTCAATAAAAAGCAAATACATCATATTTTTTTATTTCTTGGTTTTTACCAGTGGAACAATTTTTTATCAAAATAAACAAAGAGCAGAGATTCAAAGACCAGGCGGTGAAAATGACAATAGACAAGTCCAGTCTTAAAGCGATTTTGTGCTCCAAAGAAATTTGATCTAAGTTTTGATTAACCCGCAATTACAAGAACGTCAAAATTTAAATCTTAGCACACTTCGCATTTAAATTTGTGTTTGTTGTTATCCTTGGCCTCTCTATGAATTGGACAGTACCATTCTCCATGAAAGCACAAAGAAAGCGAGGTTTCTGACCATTATAAAAAAAATTGGATATGTTTGCCTTCTAAACACATAGAAATTATAAGTTTTGTCGCAATAGTTATAGACCAGAATTTTACGACTTATAAACATTGCAAACTTTCTATGCAATTCAAACGAATTAAAAACAATAATACTTTATAAGTCGTACTTTTATTAAAGGAAAAATTTGTTCCGTATCTGTTTTAGTAACTACCACTACCGATTATTAAATTTTCCTTCGACAGCAGCATGAAATACGTTCGCTATGTATTTTGCGTGTTTCTGGTTCATTGAAAATTTTTATTGATTTTAGAACTCTTTATCTACTAGAAGTATTATTTCGAAAAATGGGCAGTTATGAAAAATTCGAGATTGTTTGGAAGACAATGAAAGTCTCAGACAATATTCAAAAGTTTCGGTATTTTCAAAATTACGTGATGCAATTTTTAATTTTTTTTGTAAATTTAATTCCATGAGATCGAACGCCAATCCGAGTCTCTATTTTTGTTGATACCATTACGTGGAAAGTGCATTGTCAACCTACTGACCACTATTGTTGACACATTATAATGAAGTACGCTGCCGTAGGTTCCGAGCCCTTGAAAATGCATTTCTACGACCACGAGCATTTTTCGATAACAATTACTTATGAATATTTAAAAAAATATATACCATTATAATTTGTCTTTTGTAAGCAAATATTATTTAAAACTTAATTACACGAAAAATTATTGATTTTATCTCAGAGAAACTGAAACATGATGTATTTTAATATCTATAAAATAATTATATAAATATTCCTTTAGTGGTATACCATAATCAACATGTCCAAAATTCAAATTCATATCGCTCGTTTCGTATAAAATAAGTGTTTACAAAAGTCAGCAGGGTGCTGGCTATGTCCAAAAACAATATCCACCACTTTGTTAGAAGACGCGTTATTAATTTGTTCCTAACTGCAAAACTATTTGATTGATAGGTACCGAACTTTGCATCACACAGATGTTGTATTATGATCACTTAAAAATGACGTTTAAATAAGCCAGTTTTTGTTGATATTTCTTGGCCAAATAAAGATTATCTGACGGGAGCTATGTGATTGTCGTCACTGTCTATGTGTCTGGCCTAGACTTCTTTGTCTTATATATAAATTTAGTTCTTTAGTTCGTCGTCCATTTAACTCACACCTCTCATCAGGTATGAGTGTATTATTAAGTATCTGAGAGACAGATTCCAAAGAAGGTGCCAAACCTGTATGATCTTCAAATCCAAAATTGAACCAATCAGAAAGCTTCCCTCGCTTGTGCGTTTTTACTACATCTGAGAATTATTAATAATTTCAGAAACGTACAACAAAATAATGGTTTTACCCACTATGAGCTCAAAACATATCAGATTTCATCAAAATAAAAACAGCGGTGGCTGAGATTATGTAGTAATGAGTTCAAGTTCAACATATACTTAACCTTTGTTATTTAACCCTTTCTTTAAACACCTATTTTCGCTTACCGTATACACGAAAGTTGAGGAACTTGAAATCACAGCACAGGAGCAGGTTAAAACTCGCGTGCTCCCACTGGCGAAATTTCTGATAAAATGTTTTATTTTCACAGTTACAGGTATATACAACTTAATTGGTACACGACCTGTGTGATATTACATGGCTTGTTTACATTCATCTCATTAATTAACGAACAAACATTTACTCCATGATCTCTTAGTTGCTACTATAATAATTTATTAGGATAGGTATTAAGATATCCAATGACGTAGAACATGGGGACTTCAAAGGTTACTACAAGACAATGTGACAGTAGTAATTGTAATGCATTAAGTGAGGACATTCTGATCATGAGTGATCGAATTTAAGATAATGGGTTTTTTGATGTTTTTGAGGTATATCTCAAAAAAATCCAAGTCACTCTTTTCTGTCGGTTTGACTACCGTTTTTGTTACCTTGTAATTTTAGTACTATTGCATCTAGTTTGACGAAGTTTTAGGAGGAGCATGTTATTCGTACTTATTCGCTGCTGCCATTTTTCAAATTAATGCATTTGTGGCAAAGTGATAAGTAAAAACAAACAATTTCTCCAAACTAAGTTTTCTTATATGTCTCAAATTTTTGATCATGTTTGGGTGCAGACAAAAAAAACATATACATACGAGATTTTTACATGTTTACGATCTAACCATTTTAGAACAGTCTTAAAACATTGGTTGCAAAAGGAAGGTGTTTTTGGTGTAGCGAGTAAATGTAAAAAACGGTGTCGAGTATTAATTTATTTCGAAAATCTGCCTGTCTTCTGGTTAGTATGTTAGTTTCTGATTTTGTCATCGCATATTCTCAGGGACTCTTCACAGATTTTGATAAGATTTGTGGATGGATATGCAATGAGTACAAAGCATGCTTCATGTTGATATTACATTGAATTTCAAATCTAGGCTAGACAAAATACCAACGGCAAATTTAGAAAAATGTCTAATTTTTGCTCGGTCTTTCAAGTAAAGAGAGAAAATAACGCTACAAGGAGATCTCATAAACATTACAATACAGTATCATAAATAAACAGTAATGGGTGGCAAGTACTGAATCGACCCACTTGACTCCATTCTTTATTTTTTATCTTTACTGCCTGCTTGTAATATGGACAACAGCAGGTTACATGGAAAATAACCTTCAACAGATAGTAAATACAATTTTATAGTACAAAACTATGTTGCTGGAGGACTTGTGACCTTGAGAAAACACATGACATCTCTATTTGTCTTTAATTCATCACTATATGCAAGTACTACTAACCACAGCCTAAGTAAATGTTTCAATGTGTTTTATTTCCCAGGTCAATATGAAGGGAAGTTTTGTAAACGTCACGTCTGTCTATCTGTACTCTATTCGGTAGTGCTTGATCACTGTATAAAGTACTTTTTGAATTTTGACAAAACTTCGACAATAGGTTACTACTGTGACAACGAAGAAAAATCTTTGTGATTTTGGAAACTTGGTTGAGTGAAGGCGGGCTATTGACAAAAAGCGTCTAAAAATTCGCTCAAGCTTTGTTAACAAACTGTTATCAAATAATTTTGTGGAAACTAAAGTTGCGTGTTGTGCAGGTGGAGAATGGGTAATAACACTATAATATGGCATTGGTAAAAACGCGTTTACGTATAGATCACGGTAATCCTCCGCATTTAGGCATAGATGATTGTTCACATATTTGTCCTCGGAATACGGATAATGTATTTCGCTTCTTAGTCACTATTACTACTACTTACTACTACTATAGATAATAATATTTTTACTGAATAATGCATCGGTAAGGATCACTATTTGGTCTCTAAACAATAGGTTTCCAGTAACTATGAGTTTGACATTCAGTTGGGGTCAGTTGATTGAAAACTTTCTGGGAATGTATAATACTAAAGTTTGCTCATGTAGATTGTAGATGCTCTTACTTGGTGAAACTCTTACATCATGCAGATAAAAAGTTGTGTAAATAACACACAGTTTCACAAATAGATCTCTTTTTTTTCTTTCAGTGACGCGTTTCGATTTATATTTAAATCATCGTCTGACAGTCACTGAAAGAAAAAGTGTTTTATTTGTGAAACTGTGTGTTAATTACACAACTTTTCATCTGCATTAAAGTTTACTTTTTTCATTATTTTAAATATTTCTTGAATTTAAATCTGGGAGAAAAAAAATGTATTCAAGTCTTTATCTCTAAGGTGGTACCATTACGTGGGAAGCACAGGGTCAGCGGTCATCTGACGACATTTGTTTTGGCGTTAGTGAACGTCGTTATAATTTATAAACTTTGCTTTCCGATACTCCATACTTGTTAGACATAGACCTCTGTTCATACATTTACCTTTAAAGTAGCTCTACTGACGTATATTTTTGTATAATTTTAGAAATGTTCGATTAAGTATTTCAAATTTTCATAATTTCCAAACTTACTTCTAAGAGACTCATAGGCCTGATCGTTTGAAGAAACATTTTTCAAATGACAAAAATTGGAAAGGCTGAGCACATATCAAGGTGTTGGTAGAAAACGCTCTATCATCTACATATATAATTTTAAGCCCGACAATACTCCCTTCTTATTAAACAAATACTATTTTTTACAAATTTGTATTCAGATTACAAAAACAATAATTTTCCATCTGTGCACCTAAAATTTTACGACAATTTATGTCACTTATGGATATAATGAATTTTTGATATATTTCGAGTATTTCAAACAAATGTAAAATTTCTTTTATAAGTTATTCGGTATATCTGGGAATAATGGGATCATCTATCCGTCCAAGCGATATATCACCTCAGAAATAGGGAATTTTGAATATGTCTAATATTTCAAAATAGTGTGATACATCCCTCAAATTAAAAAAATTGGCAAATTTCCAAAATTTCCCAAAACATACAATTTCAAAATCCGATCATAATCTTCATAAACTGCCTGCTAATGTAATGGTCTTGTTGTTATCATGCGAGACAATTCGGATCTGCTATAATAGTATCTATAGAATAAAAACCGTTACTCTCCTTCGATGTTCCACACTGTGGAGGTCCTTTATATAATACAACCCTCCGAAGCTAGAGAAAACCCCTAGATTTTGGGATGCAGCCTTAATAGGTAGCTCATATTTTTACCTTACAGTTCACGGGATACAGATAGTCTTACTAATGGCCCAACCATAGCGTGTATAAGATTGTCTCCAAATCCACAACACTGCAATCCATTCTGTTTAATTCTGTGAGAATTTATATAGTATCATAATATGTATAGCTCAATTAGATCAAGGCCGAAACAGTTCACTGAAAACCTCATTCATGAATTATTTTATCAGTCGCTGTAATAGCTCTCAAGTACATCTTACCTAGAAGGTTCTACGGCTGTATTAGAATGCAGAATGACGGAAACCCAATAACACCATATAATATATTCTATATATTATATGGTGTTATATATTATATATTTCTATAATTTTTAAAAAAATGGGGTCGAATAGTTTGACTTCATACATCCCACGCAATGGTATCAGATTAGAACCGACTATTTTGATTGAATCTTGTAACTGCCGATCTTTAAGAATTTCCAAAAGTTCTATATTAACCCATATTACATATCTTACCTAAATAGTTCTAAATTCGCACAAAAATCATGAACTACGGATCAACCTGCCTTTGCCAATGCATAATTGGCTAAATAGCATTTTCGAAATGGATTTGAGAAAAAGTCTTCTTTAATAAGATTCTCTACAACTTCTAAAAGTACACTGGATGTATCGTGTAATAGTAATAAGTCAAAAGCTATTGCAAGTAGTTATATAACAACTGTATTTTGAATCTAATACGTAAACTATCACGTTTGTGGTCTGTCTGTCAACAGTCAAATTAGTCTTACAAACTAGGTTGAAACTGGGGTTTCCATGGAATTGTTTTAGTAAAGAAATACAGAGCAGGATTTTGGAAATTTTCCATTAGGATGAAATTAAAAGATAATTAAGATAACGAAAATTATTTAGAATTCAAATTTGTGTAAAATTCTCGATTTTCTCAAAATTTCATGGTTTCCAGTATTGCCAAAATAATTCAGGTCGATCAAAAGTCCTAAAATCCGATTGAAATCTTCAATAAACGGATACGACAGCACCAAGTATTCCTAATTTCTTTTGAGAAAGTAAATATCACTTTTCAAATTATTCATGAACCTTATTCACTTAAAATCCACTAGTCTGTAGAAAAAGTTGATACAACAGATGTTGAATAAGTCGGTACACTTCAGAAAGAGACCCTAAAAAGGAAATTAGATGAATTAAAATTGGTTAATAATTTCGTAATACATCGAAAATAGATGATTATAATGGATTTTTATAAGCTGTATGTGATAAATAAACATATAATGTCTGTCTTTTAGAGGCAAATAAGTGAACTATATCTGACAAGATAATAGGATGCGTCTTTCACCGATACTAAAAAGAATTACGTTTGAAAGCTGTTCATTTCATCAGAATTTTAGATATATTTGGATACGTAATTTCTGCATGGACTTAAAATTATTTATTATATTGTAATCATGAAATACAGTTATGGAGTACCGAGATGTAGTTTATTATAAGTATCTAGCAAATACAAACACTGTGCTTGTGGTTGCTGCGCCAAAGGATCCAGTATCAGAACACCTAGCAAGTATTTCTAAAAATCTTGGATGGCCTTGTTCCAAATACTTTAAATGTTTGAAAACGTGATAAGAAGAAACTCATTCGAAAACTTGACTATCAAATGCCTAGGTTTTTTATTTTGCATTTATTAAATATGATCTAAGAGCATTGATATTGATGATCTTCATTAGGTTTTCATATGCGATTTTTTTTGTTTTGGATATTTTATTCCAAATAATAATAATAATAATAAAACGTCTTTATTTGGGCGAAGTTTAGCATAAAGCTATTCTTACACTTAACCCTTAACCTAACCTAAATCCTATCATATAATAAAGAGGCAAATTATACAGGAAGCGCGTTCTATATACATACATACATACATACATTTTTGACACTAAATAAATTGAACACTACATAAAAAAAGAAACAGGCTTAATTAGAACCTCTATATACTCGATATACATAAAGTTGAATCAATATTTGAACATGAAGTAATCTTTTACAAATTTTTTAAATTTTAGCAGAGAATATGTCTTAAAGTTATGTGGTAAGGCATTATATAAAGTAGCCGCAGTGAAAATAAATGATCGCTGAAATAATGAAGTAGAGTGTTGAGGTACAGTTATAATATCAGTCAATCTCACATTGACTGAGTGAATGCAACCTCTAGTTATCAATTTATCTTTCAAGAACTTGGGTGTTGATGTCATCATGATCTTATGCACATAGGAGAAGTAGATGATACTTAAATAGATTTTTCATTTTTAGCCAATGAAGTTCCGAAATCGCGTTTGGAATATGATCGTATTTTCATAAGTTTTTTACAAATCTGCAACAGTTATTTTGAATCCTTTGCAGACGATTCCCTGTGTCAAAATCAAGAGCAGGGTAGTACACCATGATACAATATGTCAATTTAGATAGTACTAGGCTTTCTACTAGAGTTTTCATGGCTTTAGCATTCAATATATGTTTGTTAGAAATGGTTCCTAAGTGGTTAACTGTGCTGACCTGAGCTGTTATGACAAATAATCCCTCGATCTCCAATTATCAAAACATTAATGAAAAACGAGGGTAATAGTATGATTAATTTTATCATGCTAATAATTGAGCCGTGCCTAGCGGTATGATATGTTTAAGAAATATTTACGGCTGGTAGTAGCACTCCTAAGATATTATAAAACAGCCCCATCTTGTTTCGTGCAATCAAACAAAAATCAAATGAAAAGGTATCTGTTTTCTGAAATAATATATTAGTATAATCAACAGATTACTTACTCTGTTTTAATTGTGCCAGAAATAAATTGAAACTAATATATCATTATTGCGCACTATTGTATTATAGTCGAATGCAAGATACTAGCCACGTTTATTACCAGAAAAACCACTATCAACAAACTAACTGTAATAATAAGCTTAAAACAATGGTATCTATTTATGTTGAGTAGGTACCTAACGTCAATGCGTATATATTCAAAATGGAACAAAAAATGTTTGAAGTTATCATCCGGAGATAAAGAAATGATTTCAAGTCAACATTTCACTTATAAAATAAGGTGCATGCTTCTTTTCACTTCAGCAAAAAGCTACAACATAATCTATGATCAGCGAAATATTCTCCTAGCCTTGCATATTGCGTGGGTAAAGGTTACAGTATTCACGTAGTTGTGTTTGAAGGTTAATGGAAGTTTGTAGATGACTTTCCGAGAATAACGTATCCCATATTTGACCACCATCCTGAAACAGCTTTTTCAAATTTATAATGTACTGATATTTTTTATAGGAAATAAATTCCTTTGTTTCACGTACCTTATCGTTACTTGAGAAGTACATATAACCAATAATAGATATAAAAAAATATATTTATACATATATCGCACCTAATCTCTTTTTTATCTCCTTCTCCATATAAAGTATGATACCCATTACAAATATCAAATTTAGCACTTCAAAAGATCTACATTCTCGAACCTTACGATTCTTCTCCAAATGTTCCATAATAATATTTCTGTTAGTTACGAATTGTTTTTCTTTTAAGATGTCCTACAAAATTTTATATCTATTATTATTTATTTTTATACCTGTAGTAGGTAGGTATATATACAACCTAGTTGCGCTCTACTATCAGACCTTGGCAGCAAACAAAGCTGCTGAAACTGTGGCTACTCAATCAAGACTTATGCCAAACGTTAGTGGACCACGATCCAGCAAAAGAAGAATGCTGATGAATGTAGTGCACTCTATTTTGTTGTATGATGCAGAAGTGTGGGCAGAGGCACTTCAATTCTGCAAATACAACAAGCAGATGGCATCTATTCAGAGAACGGCACCATTACGCGTCGGAAGTGCATATAGAATTGTGTCTATAAGTGCGATTCTTGTAATTGTGGAAACGCCACCGATAGACTTGAAGGCAAAGGAGCACCAGAATAAGTATCGGAGAAAACAGGAGACAACCCCAGCTGCTGCAGTGGCACCGTTGCATGACAGGAAGTGGGGTGAGATCAACTCTTATCTCACCCACTTTCTGTCGGGACAGCTACCTGCATAAGAGGGCTCTGCTCGACTCGCCTAACTGCACTCATTGTCCAGGTACAGTGGAAGGACCAGAACATACGTTCTTTACCTGTGAAAGGTGGAACGTGTGGAGGACAGCAATGATGATGACCCTAGGCGAAGTTGTTACGCCAGATACCATAGTGAGCTGCATGGTCCGATCCCCTCTGAATTGGAATGTTGTAGCGGGATTCATAGAGATGGTTCTACGGGAGAAAAAATCAGAGGAAAGGGCCCTACAGCATGTGGCCCAAAACATGCGAGCCTGATTATAGGCTCTTGCAATAGTGCTCGCCTATAGGAATCTGGTCCATATAGGTGAGCCCGAGCTCAGGCACTAGCTACAGCAGATACCCATAACATGTAGTTCACATTGACAAACCTGATTATAGGCGCTAGCTACAAGGCCGCCAACGTGAAGTATTGTGTTAAACAGTTTCGCGGTGACGGTTGGAGCTCTGAGCTTTGGCTAATAGTGGGTATGCCATCGGGTGTAGTAGCTACTACTGCTGTGTAATATTGACGAAAGTGGTAGCCGGTGGATACTACCACACTTCAGCTATGAAAGCTTCCACCCTCCTTAAAATACTATCAGACCGCCGAACTATATCGATAAGTCTAGGTTAGAGGAAACAAGTATATCATCAGTCATCAGCTTTTGATGTGAATGATTCACGAAGAAGGGATATTGCTGTAAATCAGTTCATCCTTAGAAATACACCTTGTAGAGGTCTCCTATCAACGCTATTAGTCAGTGTCGAAGCTGTTAGGACTATTTGACTTCATGAAGCTGCCGTGGGCAGCGCCAGTTATTATGTCACTTGAAGAAATGTGTTACTACCACATCCTACCCTATACCACCCAGCTATACTGACGAATCTAGGTTGCGACGATACATGCATTTTTATAACAATCCACATGTAGAGTGGAAGATATATACGATGAATTATTCATGACATTATTAATGGGATTATCCGTCTTTGAATAATCTTATATGGATTAGTAGGATTCTACTTCCAGAAGCCTAAAAAAACATCAACGATCAACAAGAATGCCTTATGTTTTTTTACTCTAGTGTAAGACCCTGCATATTTTACCTCATAGTATTCTAGATATATTTTAACAGCCGTAACAAAATCACACGCAATATCGCAGAGACCCAGTTGAATATTTGGGTTGACACTGACACTGACACTTTGAATCTTTTAACAGCAGTGGAGTGTCGATAAACGTTAATCAAATACGAGTCAAAATAGTTAATTCAAATAGTTGTAGAAATTGTGAAGGTGTTGGAGCTACATTGAAGGGTGAGTTGTTTCACAGAGTATGCGTTCTCCACATTGCATATTTTCATAATCGATTTATAAAGAGTTATTTTACCTATAATGATTTGTGAGCAGCCTCTGTAACTGAACGTTTGGTGTCACTACACGTCTCAGTACAGTGGTTATTGAGAGAAAGCTAGTGGCAAGGGTTCACTAGGCTGGTGGCAAGGGTTCGCCAGTTAAGAGAAAGCTCGTGGCAGGGGTTCACTAGACTGGTGGCAAGGGTTCACCAGTTAAGAGTAAGCTAGTGGCAAGGGTTCACTAGGCTGGTGGCAAGGGTTCACCAGTTATTAAGAGCAAGCTAGTGGCAAGGGTTCACTAGGCTGGTGGCAAGGGTTCACCAGTTAAGAGAAAGCTAGTGGCAAGGGTTCACTAGGCTGGAATGTTGTAGAAGCGTACTCAAAGGGATTTATTCTTTTCAGATATCTCCATGTCATACACCATCTTCAACAGGAGCCTGCCTTGCCCATAGCCACTCAAGTTAAAGTTTGTGTTATATATATTTTCTTACGTTAATTAAAATGGATTCAAATTTAGTACGCTCATGCTTTTGGTATCCTACACTAGTAACTTGTCATGAAGGAGTGAAGAAAGTACCCGCTAGACCCGCTTGATCCAAGATTTTATGCAGTGAGTCACTTTAGACCAATATATTACACGTATTATGGTGTTTTTCTTTAGTTTTCGATTGGTGCAGAAAATGATCCAACTTATATAAAAATATGGCACCAAATAGTTTCACTATGAGCGTTGCACATAATCTTAACAGTTTATAATTTTTTGAGTCATCGCAACGCCTCAACCGCTCCCCCTCCATACAAATGTAGTCCCCTATCAGAAACTCTCAAAAACTAATAAAGACCTCTGGAAATACTTAAATCGAATTTTGATCCTCTATCATGTCCGTCGTCTTTTGATCATTGTTTCGCAGCCACTGGATTGAATTTCAAAAACTATTAACCTGAGATTTTTTGAGATCCTTGCGACAGTGATGATCTGCCAAGGAAATTTCATTAAGTTCAGATTGGACGTCAATGAATAATGACATATAAATCAAAAAAAACACGTCACTCATCTCCGTCAGTCTGTCTATCTAGTAATCCTTGGTCTATAACACTAAAAGTGCTTTTTGGATTTTGATATGTTACTAATGTGACAAAAATCTTTGTAGTTTTCGAAAACAGAAAAATAATAAAATTAGGGTATCTAAATTGATTTGACGTAGGTTAAATACATTCTGTCATCTGTATATAGTTGACTACGATAATTGTCAGTGCTTTTCAAAAATAGATGATCGTTTCACACATGCATCTCATAAACGGATGAACACGGATGCGAGATGCCTGTTTATTCTCTAGACTGGCGCTGAAAACTCGTAAAACTCGTCATGAACCATCGACAGGCGAACTTTCAACATTGAACAAACAAGAAAGAATTATTTATTTTAGTGCAGTTCAGTTTTTGATTTGGTAGCTAGTAATAATGGTGAGATAAGGAAAAGGAGGCGTAGTTAGCATTTAAAGTTTGTTCAGTTTATGTTCCAAAGGATTTATTATAGATAACTGCCAAATGGTGTCAAGTAAGTTGATTCTGTATTTCACGTGTACTTATTAAATATTGTGATCAGACCTTAGAGCTGCTGCTTCACTCGAACTAAAACTTAAATTGATGTCATGACACTGTCATGTAATCAAATTCATTCGAAACCTACCATAACTCAGTCAAACAAGTTAATTAGATTGCATTTTTAGATGGACACATTTTTTGGTATTTGGTTCATAAACATTATCAACGATGCCTCGTATCTCGGCTTATTCACGTCAGAAGCTGACATTAAGTGTATGTTCTCCACTATGCATCAGACCTACGAGTACTACAGACATGCATGTTTAGTCGTTAACCTAGTCTTGTCAGTATTGCCGGGTGTTCTAACTGTAGATAGTAATCAGGAGGTATGTACGTAACCCAGTCAAGGGTGTGATAGAAAAATCAAGACTCATATCCAAGCGTCGCGCATTATGGAAAGCATACACTTTTCATCAGTCGTCCGCTTCTGACAGGAATGAGCCGAGATAACCATAAATCGCAAATAGTGTTTACAAAGAACAAAGGGTATCGATGTAAATCATTTCACCCTTTGTAGACAGATATCGTGAGAGACATATGCCGCTGCTTCAAGGCAGTCCAGGTGTAAGGACCTTTGACTTGGCTAGTTGCCATAGTGCCCGACACTTGGAGATGTGTGTTGATGCTTACACTTTAACGTTATAACATTCGTAGTCTAAAAGCACATTTTGACAAACTCTCTTAGTAATCCTTTTTCGGACTTCCATTTTCTTTATATTTCCGTTTTTTGTTTCAATTGATATGAAGAAACGTCGGTAGGTTCCTTTTTTTGTCAAATGAGGAACCCTCAGGGTTGAAGGGTGCCAATGTTGCCCAAAATTTGCATCCACGAAAAATATCTTTCACGGGTCAATGTCCAAAATGGTGGGAAATGCTTTTGTAAACAGGTTTGTTTTTGCCGTTTGGGTTTTTCGGGTGAGGTGACGGGGGAAGGTTTATGTCTACAAAGGTTCAAATCACAAAACCTGTCCCGGGCGACACTGTTGCCGACACTAGTTAAGAAATAAAAATTGTAATATATGTATGCGTTTGTAAAACACAGGAGTTCCTATATTAGGTGTCCTGAAGATTGTGTATCAGATACCGGGTGGAACAGGAGAGGGCAAGACCCCCCTTGGTATCAATGCACCAACATTCTTAGCTACACCACTGCATGAGGAACAGGTCTTATTTCAAACAAACAATTTTGGCAAATAAATTTAAATTTGCATCAGTACAGGGAAGTTGAGAACTCCAAACTATTATTTCAGAGAATGAGTGGTGTGACAACTAATAATTTTTAACTGATCAGAATATGGAGTACAACATTATTCTGCATTTAGCTACGAACGTTTTAAAAAATGATAACACCATAAAATGCGTTCATCAAGCCAACTTGCTATAAAAATTAAGAACTTGGTCACAAGTTCACACAAACACAATCAACCTGTGAGTCATTCAAAGTGGCAGTGACGCCAGGCAGAAGGGACATGATAATAAAAATAGTATCGGCTAATCTATCAACATGTGGTAATTAATTATTGTGGTGAATTATCTAACCAATTTTATGCATTCTAGCTTCACACTTCCACACATGATTGCTTTACTATATATCTAGATAGCAGGCTCATTCAATTTTTAGAATAATATATTATTTTTTGGTAACTGAAGTAAGTAAAAGTAAAATTAGTTCAAGTGTATGCTCTTCACCATGCACCAGACCTGCTATAGATGTTTCGTCTTTAGCCTAGACTCGTCAGTATAGCCTGGCGGTCTAACTTTAGAGAGGAATCGGGGGAATATTACGTAACCCAGTCAGGGGTGTGATAATAATAATAATAATAATCTTACGAAGCCAAAGGTCCTAACACCTGGACTGCCTTGAGCGGCAACAGATGTCCCTTAGCGGGTCTCATGGATAGTGGAGACTGCACTTAATATCAGATGTCAGCATCTGATGAGAATCAGCGGAGATAACGGTACATCGTGAATAGTGTTTATGAAGAACAGGGGATGTCGCTATAAATCGGTTCACCCTTATTGATAGATGTCGTAAGGAACATCTGTTGCCGGTCAAGGCAGTCCAGGTGTTAGCACCTTTGGCTTCGTAAGATGTCAATGGAGGGCGACACTCAGATGAGTCGATGTTGCTAAAATTATTTCGTTGAACAAATGTAGTTTTAATTCGCGGCCTGTATAAATTCAAATGAATCAAGGATTACAAATTTAATCCTCAATTGTTACAAATATATGTCTCCATTTTCCTCTCGTAAAGCCACCCCTGGCCATTCCTGTAATTGCTATTCAGGGATTTACTATTATTATTAGTTATTATTATTTTTTACCGAGTCACCTGTCAGGTGAAATGAATATATAACTATGTAGTTCTGAAAATGCATGAATTGGATAGGTAAAGATGTCAATTGGTTACAATACTAAAGACAAAATAAATGAGATTACCAGAATATTGTGCAGAAATTTATCTATGAAATTACAAGTTGAAAAATGTTAAAGTCTGTTCAGGGAATTAATATGATAGTAGAGTCAAAGATATCGAGCTTGGAGTGATAATTCCATCTTCCTATAGTCTCAAATTTTCTGGAAGACTTACGTGGCCCGGAGACGGTCAATAATATTGTCAATAAAATTAATGATTTCAATTGCAATTACGATTGATGGAGATCCAATGATCACTTCAACTTTTCATCAATTTCATCAGTTTCTCAGTGAATTTCTCGTGAGTCTAATCGTTCATTCATTGTGAACTAGTATGTAAAGCGGCGTTGTTAAATATAGATTGAGGCTTTTTGGCGTTAACTTTGGTTGTCGTCAATGTACTTCAATCAAATTTCCTATCAATCTCCGACCATTGACTAACAATCGCCTCCTACACTGGAAAACATTTACAATACATTTACATAAAAAATAAGATGAAGTAATTTAAGTGTCGCCCTATATGGGAACGCCCATTGACAACTTATGAAGCCAAAGGTCCTGACACTGCCAGGCTATACAGACGAGTCTAGGCTAGAGACGAAACATGCAAGTCCATAGCAGGTCTGATGCATAGTGGAGAGCATACACTTCATAAAAAATCAAGTAAATTAACAATGATTTCAAAGTAAATTTAATGTTGATGCGTTATTACTAAGTTAAATTAAAATGACAATGGATTTAGAGTAAAAATATTTTTTTGTGACTCAATTGCGAATTTCAAGTTTTACGGTAAACGTGCTCAATTAAAATGTAAAAGTACTTCAGGTAAATAAAAAACAAGTTAATTTCAGATTCGCTGCACAAATTAACAAATACTCAACCTAAAATCACTTGAATTATGTAATAACACAAAAGAAAAGTAAATTTACAAATTTTTGGTGAATTCACAAAATCTCATGAATCTTTTGGCGAATCTCCGCACGGCACTTCTACAGACTGAGGCCATTCCATAGTTGTAGGCTGTGTTGTTGCGCACATACTCTCGTTTATCTTGTAGTCGTTTGTCTAACGTTTCACGTTCTGTCTAATCCATAAAGGCGCAATTTTTTGCAGTACCAGTTAGTTTATGAGCCCACTTGCATAGCCCCACTTGGGCACTTGATGGAACGAAGGTTTTTTCGTTTCCAACAGGTAATTGTAATTAATTAGGCCATTGAATATTTTTATTATGATTCCATGTGATAATTATGGGATTAACTCAAAATCAATGCAGGTTTTCAGGAGCTACAGTAAATTCAAAAAGCATATCACAGAAAATCATAGTGACAATGGTCGATCCAAATTTTTTCCTAAAAATATTTCCTATACATTCAAAAATTGCGAACTTTATTCAAAAAATAAAACTGAAGGAAACAGACATATTTTCCTTCATTTATATATGGGTGTCCAGTAACTTCAAAGTGAATTGACAACTGTTTTTTCAGTGTACACGACCAATTAGATCGATCAGTACCATTGCCAATATAATTGACAATATTATTGACCGTCTTTGGTGCTCTTCAAGAATGTACCCTAATAAATCATTATCCTTCTAAAACGTATATCTGATCCCTCCCTCCCCTCTATCTCACGGTGCGTACACATCTGCCAGCCGCTCCGCGCAGACGCATCGCATGTGGACTAAGTTCTGTAGATCAGTAGGGGGTTTCAAGTTTGCTCGTGAACCGCGCGCACACCGCGCACCACGATCCACCTTCTGTTGTTGTTTTGACGTACACAATTATTGTGATATTGTGATTGCTATAGCAGTACTGATTTGGACGGCAGCGCACATTTGCTACGAGTTATAAAAATAAAAGTTGAACAACCTGTGAACAACAAATACTATCATTTCCAATCTTTTGCAGCGGATCGAATTCAGTAGGTGACATTCGAGTGAAATTATTATATTATATATCAAATATGTAAGAAAGCAACACTCATATCTGAATCAGCCTTAGAGTCATCGCGCGAGAGAGAAATGATTGTCAATCTATAAGTGCCAGATTACTGAAATGTTTGTGGGTACCTAGGGGATACGAAAAAACGACAAGATCCGCAAAAATGAATAATTCCAGCAAATAACAAACACGCGGTTTGTACCCACCTTAACAAAAAAGAAGTAATTATAATTTTATATTCTAGTCCCCTGTACTTGCCTACGTGCGAAACATACAGTTTGCAATGGTTCCTAATAAAGCAGCAGGTAGAGGAAAATCCTCAGCCTGACGCCGACATCGACAGTTCTGTGAAACTTGAGCGCTTTATCGCTGTACATTATAATACAGTCAGATTCGAAATTGGAAATAATACATATTTCAATAATATATATCGCAATGATCTAGACATTTTTTGTAACGATCTTAATTATTGAATATTCCAATATTATAGTTTAAACTGGTTTGTGTAGAAAAGCATTCCAAAAAGATTCGTGGGGCTATGACCTTTCTCATCCGATATGTAACTTACATCTTTTCAGTATTTAGTGAAATTTTATTTGAGATGTCATAAAGTAATTACCACAACAAAGTAACTTAGCGTAACTTTTATTGGGCAGTTTCCTATTGAACATTCAGCTTTGCTTTTCGCACATGAAAGATAAATTTGTTTGTGGAATTTACAAAAAATATTTCCAATGTAAGCCACATTAATTTCATATTTTCGATATAACACATTTCAACTGATTATATTATCGCATATAGAGTTGTTAACTAGTATGGTGCCTTGAATGAGTCATAATATCCTCAGTTAACTGCTCATATTTTTAGTAAGACCTACAAAATATCAAAATCAGTATTTCCATGAGCGAAAGCCAAGTATCCTATCTGAAAAACAGGACATTATGGCAGTTCAGAGAAACTTTAAACAAATTAATTTCACCTTAATTTATTATGCGCTTGCGCTCCGCGTAATACATAAATATACCATTTTTTAATGGATTTGAACTCAGGGACCGCACATCGTAAGAGTTGGGCAATTTCCGTAATTTGTTGCGGTTATTTATATTACAATCATCTTGATCGCTCCTCCTCTCCAATACTTCCTAGAGTACTTCGAAGACAACTGGAAACATGGCATATGTTCATAAAAGTGATATTTATTTGTAGTATGTCCTCAAGATGAAAAATGAACATTTTTGAAAGCTTGATCTGAATAAAAGATCAACTCATCTGCAAGTGTCGCCCTTCATTGGGACGCCCATTGGCAACTTACGAAGTCAAAGGTTTGATGACTGGGTTACGTATATAGCACCCGATTGATCTCTACAATTAGACCGCCAGACTATACTGACCAGTCTAGGCTAAAGAGGAAACATACATGTCTATAGCAGGTCTGTTGTATAGTGGAGAGCATGCACTGAATAAAAGAGTCAGTTAAAACGTTGGCACTGTTTTGACTGCAAACTCGTATTATTTTCATATATAAAGAAGAAGAAAGGAATTTACTTAAATTAACCTGCTATTCTGGTAAATTACCCTTTATATAAGAGTGAGTTCTAGTGGACGATCCATAATCCTTTGCAGTTGTATTGGAATCAAAGATAATTCTCCTGGGCTATAGAACTGGATGCGTAGAGAATTGACGAGAAAACTTTGCCGACGCTCAAAAGCTTCTGTACTCTCCGTCGCGGTGTGTGCGTGTTTTGTAGTGCGACAATTTTATTATTGATTTCGGAAATTTAGGAGTATTTCCAGTAAGTAGGTACTATAATTTTAGGATTATTTTACTGTTTCTCACTCCTACTCCGCAACTATCCCTAAATTATATTTTTTGTGGAAACTAATAACTATTCATTAAGCATTAATCTAATCAAATCTTATCAAATAATACATTTTTATTTCAATATTATAAAAAATAAATCCCATAAACCTCTACGTTCCAGTATTGATAATGTCAATATTGCTGCTTGATTTGAAGAGGTATCAATTATTATTAATAAATTCTTTATCAATGATATCTAATACATTATTCCTAAGATCATATTATTCCCAAGAAGTATTAGAAATGTTTCATGTGGATTTTCGCAAGCAGCTAGTAAGAATTCAGGTTTGCGTTCCAGTATTTATCACTTAAGATTACCTAGTCTAGTGACCATATAAAACGATCACTATTCGAAACTATATCTCAAAGTCCTATCAAGATTTTACTCTAGATAGCTGTATGAAGCACAAACGACACTTACCTAAAAGATTTTCTCAAAAAACTATAATAATACGTACAAGCCTACTTCGATGTTACTAATAATATCATTGGTTCAATCAAAGCAGTATATTTTGATGTGATATACTTACCTATAAAATGGAAGTGATTTATTTCTGACCCAATAAATGAAGAACATTATAACTTGTTTTCCAAATATCCATTGTTTATATCTTACGCAAAAATGTTGATGATCGTAAATGTTACAAACTGTTTGGCATCCAAATACTCGTATTACCTACCTCATCCAATGCATCCATTATTGTTCATCGGATTTTATCATTCATTAAAACTCAGTTTCTATAAAAAAATTTTTGATGCCAGTTTTCCTTTTATAAACAATTTTATACGCAAAGACGTTACATCCCGCTGCTACGACCTCCATTTGTCCTTGAGTTGTCCTACAAGGTTTTCTTTCCCATACGGTTCAATAATATAAGGGGGTGAAGTATTATTATTTCTGTTATATCATTTCAAGCTTATAATATATCCTTTAAATAGTCCAACATATGTCATTTCAGTAAATTGGTCAATGTATCTTGTTGGAATTGGAGAAAATCGATACATTCAGCTAAAAATATTCTAGCGGTTATACAGTATCATTAACTTGATTCGATTCCACGTACCGAAGTTAAAATTTTGATGCAGTAGAAATGACGCAACTTCTCACCTTTACCTATTTGAAGCCGTTTTTATATCAAGCAATTTTATGTTTGTTCATGTTATATTCAACTGCTGTATTTTGTTTTTAGAGCAGCCTTTTTTAGAACATTTGATAATATGTATAAAAAATATGTGCCAGTTATATGATAGGTATATAAAAATGTGATGGAGGTTAATAATACCTGAAATGTGTTCAATGATTTTGGTTCGCATTGTAATGTCAAATCACTCCTACTAGCTTTAAACCAGTTCATTGTCAGATTTGTGAGGGAATACCTACTATATTGCTAAAATGTATATGAACTCTTATAGTGAGCAAAGATGATTTAGAGGCTAAAACGCCTACTACTTGACGTTTTATCCCTTGAATAGAAACCAACTTCAAATGAACTGATACCTACATGCCTTCAAGTTCCGTTGCCAAAGAAGAGCTGAAATAGTTTAGGACTAATGAAATAACGTTATCTTTAATAGCTCAAGAACTACAATAATCAGAGCTCCTAACAGTCACGGTACAGGTAGAATAGGTAATACAAACATTTTATGAGTGTACTATGAGATAATCGAAACTTATGCAATAACAACCATATTTATCCGCAGTGACACATGATAATAGGATGATAAATATACCTACTTAGATATTATACAATCATATATCTCTGTACGAAATACTCGCGTCTTGGCGAGTTGTACCATTATTTCTGTTGCAAATATTAACCCCATTGCAAATTTATATCTATCTATATGTTATATAAAACAACTGATACATTTTTCGATTGAGCTGAGCGTATTACATATACTTTCATAAATTATAATAATTTAGGGATTATGCTATTAGCATATTAAACAACTGAAAAATAAATTATTTACTAATTTTATCCAGGTTACATGTAAACTAAGTTTAGTCATGCATATAAAACCAATGGCGTATTTTCTTTGGAATAAGCTTTTTTATGTGTTAGAGGAACATCGTTTATTGGCGATTGCTTTTCCACCAGGGTCAAAATTCCCTTAAGATCTTTAGTTCTTTAAAATATTTGAAGAGTGGATTAGGATATGAAAATGTAGTTTTCTAATTAATTAAACTTTTGTGCTTATACAAATCTTCAAAGCTAAAGCAAATAAAACAAAGTGCTTTTTACAATTTCAAGCTGTGTGTAATGTAAAAATTCAGAAATTAGCCGAACCTTTTTACTTTCACCCCGCTGTTGATGTACTTATTTATCAAAATAAAGCATCTACATATTTTTGTCTAAAGTCATACTACAACTACTGACTTCACCAAAGTTCAAGCATTCCTGATATTACACCATGACAAAAATAATGAAGCGCTATGGACGAGCCGAAGAAAAAAAATGGATTATATTTTATTTAGTATAGAAGGTCAAAGAATCTGTCGTTATAAAATTGAACGATAATTGTATTTGTAATACCTAAATAGACTGTGACCCAGTTTGGTTGAGTATCCTTCGTGGAAATATCTAGTCAATGTTCTCCAAACCTACAGATGCACCATACACTTTTATCCAGGTTTTCTTATGGTTTGTTCTTAGATCCCAAACGGGGGTAAGTGCGTTGCTATTTTAGAATCGCACTGTTGTATGATTCATTTTATCTCATAGGACATACAGCTTTATGGCCCTTGGTTGGCGGTGCATTATATCTTTTTTGGATTCATTAACAATGCAAATGTATCATCCTTCTTCTAGCCTTTCATACTGAAAACAGTCATTAATGTCATTATACTTTCAAAATCAATTTATTCATGCTATTTTTTGCTGTCTATGCAGTCGAAACGTCAATGCAGATGCACTCATACGTATGTGGTTTCAATTAGCGACCAGCGGAAAATATTATTAAGCAGAGAGAAAACCACGGAATAATTTCGTTAAAGTCCCAATGAAACTTATTTTTCTGCTACGTTAAATAAATTAATGTAATTATGTTTGATATCAATTCACTGAAAAATAAATAAATGAACAAAAAAATATGTGAAAGACTATTGTAGTTCGTTTCGGAAAATATCGGGGCATATTTTTTGAAATCTTTCAAAATATGTTGTTCATTTTCCATAACAACTTCTCAGATGAGTACGTAATTTCAATCCGGCTGTGTTGTCGTAACCATACTAGAACATTTTCATGAATGTATATTTTCAAATATGCAATTTTCATGCAACCATAGTATCACGTTTGTGACTAGATTTCTCTTATATTTGTATATAAAAAGAAGGTGAAATAGATTTGGATACAAATACACATAAACTCGTACATCGCTCGGTTAAACAGGAAATCACCGACTTGAGGCTGACAAAAATATAGAAATATTTATATTTCATTTCGCTGGCGCAATGCTGAGATCAAAAATATATCTTTGAGATCAACTTCAAATACAGGTCACTCGCTGCGGCAAGATTTTACCCTATCTTTTGCCTATTATCCGCAAATTTCAATAAATTGAACTGTTCATTATACCTGTTTCAGATAGAGCATATAATTGCGACAATGTTGGTGCCTGATTGATAGGCAGTTGTCATTATCATTGTTATCATTATCTTTTCGTCTTCTTTTCTACCTTTGCTAATATCATCACCTAACTTACTAAGAACCATTGAAATTACTTCGACCATTATATTAGTACTTATTGATGGAGAATGAAAACAATGAAAGCTTGTTTTGCTTGAAGGAAGAAAAACGATTTATTTATAAAATTTACAATTATTATTGGGTCTGGAAATTATACTCAACGAAATATTCGATTCAGAAAGACTATAATATCCTCCATATTATCATCTCATTTGATTTTCCCTAGGAATGTCGTCTACGGAAGTAACCGGAAAAATACCAAAACCTCAAATGCGTAGCTTACTGCACTCACAAATCAAGAGAAATTTGTTATTCACTGGGATTTCCGTCGTGATAGCTGGCTGTTATATGCGGTTTATCTACGGCGACAATAACAAGAAAGCATATGCTGATTTTTATAGGTAAGCCAACAATCCTGAAAATTCGAGTTACAGGTCTCAGTTGAATCCAAACTGATTTCTTAAAATTAGAACATAAATAAATATTATTATTCATTCAAACAACATTCTTATACGGTAGCTACAATGTAATAATAATTTTATTTGCTCATACATTACGTGGCTTCCATTTGTTTATACCTATTCTCCCAATTTTGTTTTCGATTTTTTTTCTATTAAACAGTAAATATAACCAACCTTTTGGATTAACAGGAGACGCAGCTCTCTAATCAAACTATAATCCTACTGTTTCCTCCGGGAGTTTTCCATATGAACAGACGAGTTCGTATAGTGAATTGTGTCCGTTCTTCACAGCACATCAATATACATGTCTCACAGGAGTCAGTATCACAGTATTAGACTCATACTAATGGCCTTTTTTCGCATGGATTGTCAGAGGCAATCTGCAAAACCAGGAAAGCTAGTGGTCCAGACCAAATAGCAGCAAATCTCCTAAAGCGTTGTGCCGGCAGAGCTTAATCCTGTTCTTTGAAAACTATCTAATCGCTCCTACACGAGAGGAATATTCCCTACTGGGTGGCAGATCGATCGAGTGCAACCTGCACCTATGGAGAGCGTGAAAAATATACCCGCAAATACAGACCTGTGATTCTGCTCGGCATCATGTCCAAGGTTATGGATACTGTTATTGATGTGCAGCTTCTGAAGTATCTGGAAAAAATAATGTAATCAATGATCGCCAATATGGTTTTCGTAAGCAGAGATCCACGAGAAATCTTCTGGCCTATGTCACACATACGCGGAGCAGAGCAATAGAGCGTCACGGAGTCTCAAATCTTCTCACTTGATATAACGAAGGCTTTCAGTTGGGTCTGGTATGAGATACTTTTGACCAAGCTTGCCACCCATGGGCTGCCACCGGGTCTGTGCAATGGTTGGATACTCTTCTCAGGGATCGATCCTTATTTGTGGTGGTGTGAAGGTTCAACCGTTCACAAATTTTATCTTATATTGCATGCTGCATTTATATGTCATCGTCCTGTTTAATATTCTATTTTTAGTAATAACCTTTACTCATTCATATTTCTCCGATCTTCACCTAGTTTTCATTATCGCGAAATTCAATGTCCCATCTCTATTATTCTTATTAGCAGGAAATCAATCTGTTATTTTGTCGTCTTTCCCTAACTTGTTTTGTAATTACGATTTTCAATCCCATCTATGGTTTTGCACTTCCGCTCTTATCTCGTGCATCGTGTGATCTGGACACGTAGAACGTGGCACTCATTCCACTTTCATTCTGACCATCGATACGAGAACTGCTGTCAAGCAATGCGTGACGCAATGGCGACTGGTTTCATTATTTAAATAACTTGGTTGTAAAAAATGCACATGTTAGGCGTTCTTAGTGTTTGGAAAACACTTAGAGGAACACCCCTTCTTATTTTCATTCACCGAGGGTTTTTATGGAGCTTTTTCCTGCAGCCCTGCTTCGCAGCCCTTCTTCGCGGGCGCAAACAACAACGCTGCCCTTAAGTTCCTGAGGCTGATCATCTTCGCCTTGGGAACATGGGGAAGCCAGAATATTCCAAGCCCAAAATGAGCTTCTTTGTAATGTTCATTATATGGCTGGTACAGAGACATTTTGATGTTTTTTCTAATTTTTTTAAATAAATTGTTCACATTTAAATTTGGTGTGTTTTTCTTTTCCATTCTTTCCACCTCATGCCTAGTGACTCACTCTCTGATCAGAGTCTCATCTCTCTCTGTCCTACCGGTTGCTAGTTAGCACTCTTCACCCAGTTTTCCTAGGAAACTTGGGGGAAGTTGGGTTATAGTGGTGGATGGATATGCGTCCGATATACTTACCATCAATGCGGGTGTTCCTTAAATATCATTCCTTTCTCCAATGCTCTTATTGCTGTACATCAACAATATCATATAATGGCTCCAAGAGTCGGTAGTACAGCAAATATTAGAGGAGCTCTTCGGGCGCATACTCACCAAGTCGAGCTGACAACTACTCGAACAAGCCTGTTCCAAAAGTCGTTCTTTTGAAGAACCTCGGGATAGTGGAATGAGCTACTGGAGTCTTTTTTAAAAACTTTATTCTGTTTTTTCAACATATTCTCCCCCCACCTCAATACATAGACGCATTCGGTAAAATCACTTGTCAAATTCTTGTGATGAACGTTCATTTGAAAGGTTGCTAATTTCCTCCTCCAATGCAGCGATTCCCTCTTCATCGGTGCAAAAATGGCGACCTCTTAACTTTTCTTTGATCACATTTGGTTATATACCATTCACAAGTAACTGTCCATTGATTTTCCAAGGCTACCGTTGCGATGTATCCACTTAAAAAAAAAGATGCGACCATTTTTTTTCCAACACTCTTGGAACGACGAATTTTTGTTGAAGGCTACTCACTTCAAAAACCCCAAACTAATGACTGCTGTTTAGTTTCGGGATCATGATGATATGCTACATAGCCATGTTTCGTCTCCGGTTACGATATTAGAAGTGTTTTTGCTATGTCCATTATCAATTTTTTAAAGCATAAACTTAGCCCAATCAACTCTTGTTTCTTTTTGCTCACTGGTCAACAAATGTGGCATAAATCTAGAACACCGCTTCCTTAGACGGGTGATCATAAATGATTATTCGGCACGCTGCTGATCCAATCCCCAGAGAGTTTCCGGAGTACCAGCAGTGGGCGGTCGACCTGTGCGAGGTTCATCATCGAGTGAGGCCCGGCCCCTTTTAAACTCAGCAAACCAATTAAAAACTGTAGCCCTAGAAGAAGCAGGGTCCCCAAAGCAACTCACTAAACTTTCGTGACATTCCGCTTGCTTTAGTCCCTTTTTATAGTCATAAAAAGTCATGGCTGGAAAATCCTGACTACCCGATTCCATTTCCACATTAAAATTCGGTCAACACTTAGATGCATTCGAGACTGCGGCAAGGCAACTACTGAAACATTCAAACGCTGCCTTTGCGTGTAAGCAGTTACAACTTCAGACAAAATAGCTGCGTGCTCAGACTTGTTAAAACTTGTATATATTAGGAATATCGAAAGACCTGCGTGACCCTCGTAGCTGTCCATTTTATGAGGTACCTGTAACCATATATTTCGAAATGAATATCTTTGTTGAAATGAGTGAATCTGTATATGTTGATCTTTTCTATAGCCTAGGATGTAATTCCATTTACTCATTCAACACGGTTAAAGACGGTACCGCTAAACTATATCATAAATAACATACAAGATCCGGATTCATAAATCATACTAGTAACTACTTGAGATGTTTCTGGATTGTAATGCTATTTGATAATTTCATTTGGCCAAATAAATAATTATATCTTGAGTATAACCAATAGAAACACCTTCAATCGGTAATCTCAAGTCTATTGTAGACTGATTCCTCACTCTTGGGGAGTGCTCACTGTGTTATTTTGATACCTTTGGCGTCCATTGTTATCTGGTACATTTGCCAAAAAGGAATTAGAGTCAACTGAGGTCATGAATGATAATCCGCAGCTTAAAAAACTTCAGAAGTATATTAGCTGAGTAGAACCATTACCAACAGATTAATTTAGCGGCGTCAGTTTGTTGATTATATTCCCCTATGTTATCTTTGTGTTTTTTGTGACTTTTACGTCATCAAAATAAGATAAGTTGATATCATACGCTGAATCATTTACAGCCATTATCGAGATATTATTCTCAATGTATGCTCTATCAATAAATACTTCAATAGAAACAGTTTTTTCCAATATTTTGTTAGCCTGAGATAATGAAAATTCTATCAATCCATTCAATCTATCATATGCGTGAAGACCACCATGTTGGCCACGCATGAGCATTTATTTTTTGTTTGGTTATGAAATTTTTTTGGAAAGTGACCGAATAAACATCTTCAGTGATGGATAAATTTAACCCATCTCTAAAAAATTTATACGACATCAATTGATATTTTTAATTATTTGCAGGGATTACGATATCGAGAAGGAATTTGAGAGAATGAGGAAGAAAGGACTTTTTGATTCATGCGACTCCGACTAGAGGCATATGTAGTAAAAAAACAGAGAAACCTACTCATTATTGTAATATATTTTTTCCATTAAATATTTATTATCGTCCATGTTTTCTTCTTCTTTTAGCCTTATGAATATAAAGTCGCAGATGTGATGCGTTTGACTTTAATTGATTTGTGAAACATTACCTGATGATTCTTTCAAATCTGATTTTCTTCCTGAAAGTGAACAAATTACATAATTCAGTTTCAGTTATGGAACAACTTAACCAAGAAGACCTACCTTGTACCTATTTATTCCACTAGTTTATACACTAATAGAGATATTGATACTAATGGCAATTTTCTTCTAACTTGCTTCATTTTTACTTTTTTATGTTTCTTTTCATTGGCTTTATGACAAGCGCCTTTTCATAAGAATATTTCGTTAACTTCACTACAACCAATAAAATTTATATTTCTGCTTAATCACAAAGCAAAATCGCACTCATTGTGCACATATCATCAATTGAAATCTCTTGATTAAAGACAGCTTCTTGCAAATGCAAGCTTCAATGCTGAGCATGTGGATTATTGTGCAAATTGTAGTGGTCAATCATGCGAAAGTCAGGAGCCCAGTGAAAACTCATTATAAAATCCTAAATTTGATGAAATACCTAATAGATATTATCGACTTACTGATTTCGATAATTCAAAACTGGAGGTAAAGCAGGCCCACCTTTATATCATTTTTTTTTGTTTTTTCCTGTATACGATATTAAATTAAATTAAAATGAAAAGGAATTTTTTTTCTTCATTATTCTATTTTTCAGTTCATAGTCTTAAAAAAAATTAATTCATAGAGTCATCTATTATCAATTACTATTATTATTTTTATTTGTAAAATTAAAAAACTCCATACAGAAAGTAAAAAGCATTCATTCAGGCTGAGTCATAAGGTATTTTCTATATAAAAATGATAATTGTTAGGTCTATAAAGATATTTTCTTTTTCCAATACAAAAAAAATAATTATTCAGTTAACACATGAAAACTAATTGTAAACAGTAACACACGGGACAGCGGCGTGTGAAACCGATCTGACACTTTTTTTATTCATTCATTGTCCCTTCGACCACCACCATGATTATGGCAAAAAAAATAATTTTTGCTGAAATTTTCATTCTCTATAAATTGTTTGAAGACAGTTCCTCTTATTTTTCTTCTATTTGTGCTGATCCTCTAAGGATGTAAGCGATCTTTTTCGTACAATTAACTTTGTTAACGGCGGATCTGAACCGTATGGCATTACCATCCATTTTACCAATATTGTTAGTGATGTAGGTTGGTAGTCATATCATGCGACAGTAACACCACATCTCAAAAGCGCCTAGCCGCTTTCAGTAGTTATCAGTCAAGTTCCAGGCCTCCTCACCATGCAGCAATATGGAGAAAACAAAAATAGCATAAATATTTATAGTAGTCGGGTGTTTCGATAAATATTAAGATTAAAATATTACACAGAACCTTTTTCAATCTATTATAAGTATTTCTTTTTAACTTTTTCTTGGCGATTACTTACTACCTCAGAGTGGTCTCATTTTTTGTTAACAATAAATTTTAAATATTCTATTTTGATTAATTCATGCAATGTCATGCCGTTAGCATGGAATGGAGTTCTTGAAAAATTGTTTAAGCTAACTATGGGAAATTTTGTTTTTTTAACGCCATCCCATAGGTATTTATCCCAGTAAGTAATTTTGGTAATATAAACGTAGATGTCACTATGCGAAACTTCAACAATCCATTCCACTCCACTATAGTTGCGCCATTATGATAGTATCATTAGATAAATATATTCTAACAATGTTAGAATACCAGAGTCTCATAATTTGTAAGGAAAAAGAGCTTATTCCCTGGAATATGTACATATCCCCCTCGTCTAAGCGTGGATAATAACAATATTTCACAGTTTTCGGAAAATCGTGGTTTTGTGCTTAAATTTATTACCAAAAACTTATGACCAAAAACCTTCAGACAGTTGTTATCTTATATACCTGTCGTGTGTTGCCCACCAAAACAGTTACCTGTTAAGGCTGCTACACACACTAGGGTACAACTTAAGGGTATACCTGCACAGGTTTACCTGGAGGTCAACCGATATCGGAAGTGCGTCCACACGCTCAGGCAAATCCGTCAGTCATCAGTATTTCGATTCCGGTATGGCATCAACTGATGATGCTTGGAATGTTGTTGGTTTGCTAATAGTTAAACAAAAACATTCTAAAAATAGAAAAATTAAACGGGACTTGTGGTGTAAAACTTGGTTGAGAAAATGACAAACTTATTCGCACGTGAACTAGTTAAATGAATTCAAATTCTCTCTGAAAGATTTTCAGGATTATCTACGCATGGATGAGGAAACGTATCTCATTTTTCTATCTTTAGTTGCACCACTGATCAAAGATACTGTGATGAGGAATGCTATTTCACCACATGAAAGGCTAACTGCTTCCTTAAGATTTCTTGCAACTGGAAGAAATTATGAAGATATGAAATTTTCTGCCATGATATCACCCCAAGCTCTTAGCTATATTATACCGGAAACTCCGCCTGCGACCGCTACAGACGTTCAGTTTTGCCTGCATCAGTTGAACTGTGCAGTTATAATCCCGAGAAAATACAAATTTTCGTATCCGTTCAGGTAACCTGCGAAGGTATGAAGAACTGCACATTTTTGTCATACACACGCTCAGTTTCACCTGCGCAGTTTAACTGTGCAGGTATACCCTTCAGTTATACCCTAACGTGTGTAGCGGCCATTAGGGAGGCACGTCAGATAGAAATGTCATGTTTAAGAAGCTAATGCAAACAGCAGGATGTTAGGCTCAATGCTCCGGTTGTGTAATGTATTTTAGTAGTGTCTTTCCTATATACTTCACATTACAAACTGTTTTCTGTTTCTCATAACCAAAACATCCAGAAACGGCAACTGTCCATTGTTTTGAATTTAAAAAGGTAAATTTAGTCGAATCAGACTATTTTTTTCACTAACACATTCCTGCTGTTATATTAATTTTACTAGCCGTAAATTGCAACCACATACAAATTACTGGAATATCTTTACGTTTCGGCTGCCTCGATAGCCGTTTTCAAAGTACTAAAAGAATGGAATGATTTGATTTTAAATTTATAATGACAATAATATTGATGACTGCTTCCAGGGTAACATTTTGATATCAAACAAGTCCTTAATATGAACTGTTATGGAAGACCAGGATACGAATGATGCATTTGCATTGTTAATAAATCAAAAAAATACATATAATGCACCGCTAGATAAGAAACACCTGCCTATCATATGCTTAAGAAATTTCTGGCAACACAGGTACATAGGTACTCGACTCCATCATCACAATACCTTAAGTTCCTTCGTCTACGTCACTGTATCAATCCAGCGCCCCTTGGAGATCGCTTCCCCGCTTCCATCCTGCTTCCGCGCAGAATCCCCTTGGACAATCGACCGCTTCTCCAAGCGACGGCGACGTGCACTGCACCAAACGCGGCACGCCACGAGACATCGTCCATAATTTGTCCGCCGCATTTCCGCATATGCAGGACTGCGTCATCACTGCATGTGTCAGCGAGATGCGATGCATATTGTCACCGGTAACCAAAGCACCCGGTCTACTGAACGTTATCTACCATAGGTTATGATTTTTGTACAATCGAAGGTGAGTTCATTTATTTTGCATTTACATGAAATATCTACACGGTGCTCAAAATGCGTTTTCCTTGGACTAGTGAACATTCTGGTATTGACATTGATTTATTCGTCTTTATGCTTTCCTTCGTTCTTGAAATATATTTTCCGAAAGAAGTTTCTTGTTTGCTTAAATGTATCAGAAGTCTAGCTCGATTAGGGTAAATCTAACTTGCATTTGAAATAAGTGCACCTATAGACAATTTCTATTTTAGGAACTAACTTCTTATTTTAATAACACTGCTTCAGACTTCTGTTGTCTTTAGAATTTGTGTTTTACAATGTTTCGATTGATGTAGTACATTCTATCATTTTGAGTGATGGAAAAACATGACCAGGAATGTCTACGGTCAATCTGACAATGTTTTTTCTATTAAATATTAATTATAAAATATATGCCTTCTAATTCCAGCCTCATGAATGAGAAGTAGTTTGTGTGATGCGTTTGGCTTTAATTAGTTCCTTGATGATTCTTTCAAATTTGACACACAGCTATGATTTTCTTTTTGAAAGATTATTATTTGAATAATTATTACACAACTTAGTTTTATTGATAGAAGAAATTAACTTCGAAAATTTGCGGTGTTTCATAATGTTTAGATTGATGTGGTAAGTTCAATCATTTTCAGGTGTAAAAACTTCTCTTATCTTCGGATTTGTCGATCTCTCATCAAGATGATTTTATGTTAAACAGCGATTAAAATTGAATTGGGTTCTCCAGTATAAATCAATATCTATGGAACGGCGAATACTGTAATGAGAACTTTAAAATTGAATCACGTAGATTCAGCACTTTCTTTACAATCATTTGTTTATTTGTACTCTTTTGCAAACCTTTGGTCTTGTGGAATGTCTATCTATTAATATTTAGTGATACTTTCGGAACATAATTATACATTGTATTATTGGTCATCATGGTTGCTATGTTGCATAAAAAATTGCGCAATTTGCGTATTGCTAAATACTTGATTGCATTATGTACGGATACAAAATTTACCTCCCCTTTTTTTTACTACGAAAAGTATGTGAAAATATGGAAAAACATTGTTGCGGCTAGCAATGGAAGCTGCCTCTTTGAACTTTAGTTGATACCATTGTGGCTCTCTGTTTCCTGTGTATGACCTTAGCGTCATACCAAACAGTTCTGCACTTCTCAGTCCATGCATAATTCGCTATCCCGGATTTCAGTTTCAGCTCGTTGTGTCTATTTTTGTCTCTTCGATGCTTATGCTACCACACGCACAAGGCACCTCATGGTGCAGTCCTTTCTGTCCTGGTATTCGTTCTTGGGCTTGGTTTTTGTAAGGATACTGCGCGTTAAATATCTGGTATCGTTTACTCTATCCTTCAGATTGAATCACATACTCCTTCGACGTATGGTAAAGTCAGAACATGCTAGGGCTCCTTCTGATGCAATATCTCTCCCACCTGCATTCGCGGATATCCATTTTTTGAAAGATCTTCCTTGATACTCTTCAGCAGTATTACAACGAACAGTCGGTTCTTTGACCGAATGAAGATTTAAGATACCACATCAATACAAATGTTATGAAATGCAAATTTTCAAAACAATGGAAATTCAAAACACTGATATTGAACCATCTACATTGCCTAAACATTTCAAACAACATATTCCAGAGATGGTCTGATCTAAGTCTTGTAGAATAGTAGGAGCTAGCTAGCAAATTAATAATGGTATAGTAATATATACCAAAACTAGCAGCATGGTCGTGCTAGGACATGTTATTGTTGATGTTAATCCCCAGCTACATGGAACAATATAGGTATATGAAGATGGATTTGTGTATTGGACATTCTTCTATCTCCGCTGCTCTTAGACCAGCATTTGACTTTCTTGTCAGAGTCTGATTCTTCTGATGCATGGAATCGCTTTAATCTGTTATAGAAAACGCCACCCGAGCGCTCCCCTAACGTCTAACGCCAATGGTAAATTAGTAGATTAAGTCGTCACTACATCTTTATTCAATGTCACATAATGCAATAATTAACGGCAATAAACGTTAGTGTAGCCATAGCATTATAATAAAGAAGACCAAGTAATCCGCATATATATGCGTAAAGATGAACAATGATTTTGTTACAAACTTCGATCATAGTTCTTCATCCTCATAGATTAACTTTCGTAAATCTATGCCCAGTCTGGTGGGCATATTTCTGGAAGCGATCAATCATTTCACCATAGGCCGACAAAAAGCTGTGTGCCGCCTCGACAATATAATATACCGTATATAATAAAAATATATATAGTATAGTATATAAAAAAATTAAAATGGTAGTATCTGTATAATCAGAACTGATGATGTATTCAATATCATTTGTTGGCAACTGTTTCTATTTTCAGTTTCAATATTCCATCAAATCAGGATTCCGTAGGAAATCTGAAACTGAATGTTCTCTATATACCTGAAAACATTTCAGAATGGCATTAATTTGATTACAATGTACAATATATCTTCTACTGAGTGCTGAAATATGTACTTGAGTTCTTTTAAATCTATCATCGTTTGCGAAAGTTTTTAACACGATTTTAGTGGTAATGCTATTAAACATCAAATTATGATTATCTATGAAATCGTAGAAATAATTGAAAATCGTTCTAACTAGCCGATTTGTATTTCGTCACCTCAGCTCCCATGACTCCAGAATCTTCAATAATATTACCATTGCTATGATACATACTAACCAAAGGAATTAAAATGCAAACACATCGGTATGATACTTGTTTCATCAGTGCAAATTATAAAACATGAACGAGCAAAACCTATGAAAAAATGAAGGGTCGCTGTTGCACTTATGGGAGAAATAGTGATGGACGACATTTATTCCTTGAGACAACTTGAAACTATTACTGTTGTTTCTAAAAGCAGCATACATCGAATTCTGAGAGATGCTGTACTCGATCCTTGTAAAATGCAGAATGTACATGAGTTGAATATCGATCCAGCCAGGTGTACGGAATTGAAAGTTTATATCACGCAGTGCAATTCTCTTGATAATCTACCTATAAGAGTATCATGCAGTGATTCCAGTATTCGAAAACATTTTGAATATACGTCTGTTGAACAGAATGATCCACATGTGGAACAATTTATATGATAAAAACACTTCAGGTAATGGTGAAAGAGTTTCCCCTCAAAATACACATCGACAGGTCTGAGCAATTTTCGGTTATTTCAGAAATAAGGTGAGTGACAAGTTTTAGTTGGTACACCCTATATAAAATAATAACTTCTTATTGGAAACCTTTACTTAATTCCATGTTTACTCCTATACGTGATATGAGAGAGTAAGAAAACAGTAAAATGGTAGAAGTAGAACTACTCGTATATTGTTTCCACAACATTATGACTATGATTAGGTACTATTCATAAGTTATGGAGCTATAAAATGATAAAATGGTGTTTACTAATTTTCCTTAAAAGCCACGCGCAATATTTACATTTATCCCCTCCGAAAATGTGTCTTACGCCAACGATCACATTTTGGTAAAGTGAAAAGGTTTAGTGCAGAGTGCAGTGTTTTTGAACCAGTGGTCTGCGCTATCAGTAGAAGTAGTCCACGAAGTTTTGAAAAAATATCCGTTCACATGTTCTTAAATCATACTCTTTAATGTTAAATATTTCGTACATCCATTGTCTATATAACTTAATTGTTCTAGTTACGCTTGCTGATATTAGTTATGATCGGCTTTCATACAGGTTTAATGTCTACCCTGTAAGTACTGCAAAGTGTAGACGTTTGTGACGAAAAACACACCATACTCTGCTGATGCCAGTGTGCCTCTTTATAACGTTGAGTCTTCCTAATCTATTTTGCTGTGTTGTACGTGTGCAAGGTCTGCTATTGTAGCTATTTCTTTTTCTGAACGTAGAGTGTACTTTTATCCTTACGGCTAACGGTGTGTTTGTTTCTCCACCATATATTTTCCTGTATTCCACACTATCCGATATAAGTAGTCATTATTTTTCTCGTCGTACTTCCTGAGCTTGGTCTCTGTTAGAATGCTGCTAAGAATTAGGATGACCTGAGTTGAGAGACCAAAAGAAATACATTACAACCTTTAAAAATTCAGTCAGGCAGCTTTCTTCGCTAGGAATAGCAACATCGACAGTCATTCTAGTAGAAAAGTAATGAAGTCAAACAAGTATGGTAACTGATCATAAGTGATATTAATGAACTACAGTTGGAATATCAAATACAAGCAACGCAAAGGACACGTCAGCTAGGACATATGTTCGCTGGTTCACATGCAGACAATTGAACATATTACACTAATCAAAATGTTGTGATTAATATAGATAATAATTGATTCACAGAAGCAGTATAAGTCCAATTTAATTGAAAATCTCGCTATAATCATTGATAAGCATATTCATATGGCTATAAATTCAAAATAGAACCAAGAAATTTTGTCAGAAAATAGTAAAGAACAAAAATATTTGCCCTTAATAAGTACTACTAGCATTTGGAATCAATTCACTAATTCCTAACGCACGCTGTAAATTGTTTCAGTAATGGCTAATCCTTGGCATCTCCAGAAAGTCCAGCGACTTTCTAATAAGGTTCGCATGAAGCAGCCATGAGACATAGGCGCAGAAAAAGTAGATACCAGGTAATGTATAATAAATAATTACAATGCAGATAATTTTTACATATTTTTCAGACTAAATAAATTTGCTTTATTTGGTCATATCCCTCTTGCGAACGAGTGTTTGAATTAGAACACGTTGAGGTTCTGTATTCTGTGTTTTGTATTGGAGGAAGGGCAATCCGCCCATATCACAGCACTTAAGCCCCATTGCGCCCCTTGTACGTCCGTCCAGATATTACTTAGAACTGGGTATTCAGCCATCCAAATTGGTAAGGCAGGTGGTGATGGGAACCAGCGGAGTATCCTTTACACTGGCCCTACTGTCAGCGCATGTCCATAACAGATTATCGAATTAATAGAACAGCTGAGCAATCGCACAGCACTGTCAAATCCTCCCGTTCACATCCCTCGAATACAGGTAGAGGTGGTATGTTGAACTTATTCTCAGATTGGATGAGGGGACCTATGTAATATAGTATAAAAATCATTGAGAATCACCAAAAGTTCATACACTGCTTTTTATAAACAGTTATTAAGGCAGTATAATCTTCGAAAGCAAAATGTGAATCTAGTACAGAAATCTAGTACCGCCCACTGAAGATTAACTCATTCCAAAAACGTGGCTCTCATGTGGGCTCTTGAACACAGTGGTATGCCAGGAAACGAAAGAGCAGGTATCTTGGCAAGACTGGGAGCTAAGGGTTCATGCATAGGCCCCAATCTTATGCTGAATATTAGCTGAAATCAGTCATTAGTACTACCCTAGATGACTGCAGACGCGCCAAGAGTTTCATAGTTGGCTCTGGCAAACGTCAGGTGCTATAACTGAACAGGAACAGATAATCGCTCATAGAGATTATAAGTGGCTACTGGAAACTAAACCAAAACTGTCTCCATGAGACTAGAATAAGACTCTTTTTGCCCTAGGTGGCTAGGAAGAGAATGAGATATCGTTCCACTTCTTCGGCAGGTGTGCGGTGGATCACATTTAGGGTTTAAATAATGGACATAATGAGGTCTGAATGAAGAACATTATATTCTAACAGGAATGTAATACCATGAAAAAAGACCAAAGGCGTCCTATTAGCCAGACTTCGCTTTAGCCCCTACACCACCACTACCACTTTTTAATTTTGAATAATAGACACCCATACTGCAAAACCCACATAGAAAAGCATGTTATAGACCCAGGTTTGGATCAAACTGAGATTTTTCAGAAAAGAATGCAATTTTTGCTTAAGCATACTACGGATCTTTAAGACCTGTTAAAAATAAACAAACCTCTTATAAGCCTTTAGCAGTAATTCTAAAACCTTTTCCAAACACGCCGCTCATTATTAACATGTGTTCAATTTATATCCGAACTTTCACAAATGAGTAACTTTTTCACTTGTCTGTCTGATATATAGGTAACAAGACCTAAAACAGACAGTCAAGACTTTGAAGCAAGGCTCCCATGAACCCCTCTGACACTCAACGACGAACAGTTAGCTAATCATTTTTCAAACGCGAGTCGTCACGATGGAAGAACATCTACAATTTAAGGCGTTCATTGATCAAGGGTAGAATCATTTCAGACAGCAATATAATCGGCACTTTAGTTGTCTCCTCCCGTTATTGCAAACCAATAGCAGTATAATGTAGTCCTTTACTGTTTTCAGTCAGAAATGTTCATACGCGCATTAAAACATGGCTCAAATAGTAGTGTCTATTAAAAAGACTAACTTAATTTTCATTCGTACTCATATAAAGGAAAAGAAAACGGTAGTTAGAAGTCGTAATGAAGGTGATTAATTTAAAATATAGATTAGATAACGTAAGTGACAGTAATTCAAAATGTATACCTACTTTATTTTATAAGGTATTTGTCAATTCACTATTCAGAATGATTTGTAATTTCCAAATGGTAAATATTGCATTCATATACCTGACCTTATTCAATATCGTCACAGTCGAGGTTGCAGCAATTTGTACATTTTTTTCTAAGCCATGCAGGCAAATAATACTAATATTGTTATGCATATACAGCATTCATCGAAAAATGGAGTTAACTTCACACAACTGTTTGTAAATGTTAGTAAGAGTCTTTGATTGAAAATAACCAAGGATTCAATAAATGCGAGGAATCAAGTCCCATAAATCTTCAAATAGGTTTTTAACACAGCTCTGAATTAGATGGTAATTGGCATGAATGCATTCGAAAAATTAGCGTTTGGCACTTCTCTAAAAAGTTTTTTCCAGCCTACGCGCAAAAATGGTCTGTCAGAAACAGCATGAGTTATAATTACCATCAGTTCATCCATTTTTCAAGATACTGTGGCATTTGTCATTATTATAATTCATGCGACGGACACGGTCATTATGCGTTGACAATAATGCTAACAGACCAACAAATAGGGATGTACATATCAGTGGTATCAATATCCGTGCTTCAGAAATCGTGAGACGCTTAAAACTTGTGACACGAATAAAAAAATGCAGACAATATGTGTGGGAACTCAAAACAACTGAAAAATGTATGACGAACACCGGCCTAACTCTTTGCAGACAAAAATACAATAATTGTTATTGTATGTCAGAATTTTAGTAATGATATTTTGTTCATTTTATTACTATAGGTGAGCGGATGGAAAGTAATAAGGAGATGTGTAGTGTTCTTCACCGCTGTCTGTGTAGTACCAGTACTGTTGGTACTACTAGTAGCTACCGACCATTATATGAGGCCGGTAAGGAAGATTGGTTATGTCCAACGTCAGGTAAATAATTTATTCCATCAGATGTCTTGATTATACATGAGGAAGAAGCTTTGCAAGTAGGCTGGTATACTTTTCCATTAAAAAATACAAGAAGCCTGGACAACATCTGTACGTTGCCCAGATTTCTAATATTCTTTGACAACAGAATGATGAATAATATGTACATATCCTTAGATCATTCACCTCAAAAATAATATGGTGCTAAGGATAGTACTATGAATACTTTACCTGTTTTACACAAAAACGTAATGGTATTATCTCAAAACAGAACCTATTCACTGTTACCTAGAAATGATGTATAAATCCTGTCACGCTCCATATCGCTGCGAGAGTGTAAATATCTATTCACATTGACCTTAATACTCACATCATATTGAGGTCTTATGCCGCCTCGTTGCCAAGGTATTTCTTGCACCCCGGCGTCGAATAGGCGCAAAGTTTGCCATATCCTACGGGACATAGTTTATCAAGTCCTGACTCGAGACCGCGCACCGTTTAGAACATGGAGGAGTTTGAGTGCGGTGATTTTATTCTGTAAACTTTGCCATCGGGAAGCCAATCAGTGCGGCCTGTACTGAAGACCTTATTGGTTTGAGTTAACTAAATCTTAGGATCATTCTGTTGAAATTTACCGTTGAATCATGAAAAATTTTAAAGTGAATCATGTGCAAGATCCATCCGGAAATGTATAATTCCCTAGTGCAGCTGAAGTTTTCTGATCAAGCTACAGTTAGTTCTTGTATATATTTAGAGCATAGTTGTACCTATAAAGTGACTTGGCTACTCACGAAGGATTAACCTTATATTTGGTAATTATGTACTTCATAACATTAAAGATTATAATTTGATGGTATACTCAAGTTCACGCCACGGTGATTTATCTGATAGTTCCTTCAAGGACTCGAAATTAATAGATAAATCTGATCGTTTACTTTTACTACAATGTATTCTAGCTGTGTTGAATATTTTCTGATGTCTATTAGAACAAATTTACTTACAGTACAAGAGCCCATGGTATGATTAGTAGCCAAATAATAAATAAAAAAATGCGAGCTTGCTGGATGCTCAGTTTCAATGACATATACACAAACATTTATATGTTCATCATAAGTGTTCGTGAAGGATATTGAAATGTTATTAGCAGAACTGCAGAACCACAACAGATATTTTTATTACATTAAAGCAAAATTAGACACTTTTTCCACAATTTGGATGCTGATGTATTTGCTATTTTGACTTATTTTTTATTTGTTTTGTGTTAGTATATGAGATATGGATTGCTAATTCAACTCTATCTATTGATGTGGTGCGGTCGTGGAAAACGCAGCCGTCTCTTGATTCTCATATATCTTTATTTCAATATAATCATATCCTCACACCGCATTGTCAGATTGTCGCTATAATTTGGCCATAGCACCTGTATGGGTTGACTGATACAGATCTTTGAGAATGAATCAGAATTTCAAAACATTCAAAAGAATTTGCATCGGCAACCTAGATTAAAGCTAAGGCGTGACCTTGAGCTGCAATTCGTAGAATCCTAATCCTATAACTCCTTTACCAAAGCGAAAAGTTAATTTCATAAATAAATATGACATGGCACATTGTTCAACAAGAAAATAAAACCTTTAATTTCTGTAAAATGTGCAATAAGTTTGGAGAGTGAGTAAAAAATCTTTAACTGAATAATCCCTTGTATATTTTTTTCGTTTAAGGCATAACTCAAACTAATTAATGCTCTTTTGGCAAGTTTAATAATCTTTCAGAATTGGTTACTAAAACTATGGAGGAAAGTAAATGTGATGTCCTATTTCAGATCCCACTAGATTTTGTAAAAATATTCTTAACACGCAGAATATTTTATTTCTGATCATTGGAATTATTAGTGATGTGTCGTCACTGAGTCCACACTACGGTAGTTGAGGGTTAATGTTTGTTCAAATATCGAATATTTTCCTATCACATATATATGTTGTTATATGATATTCTGATAATTTCCAGGTTAACGTACATTGTAGATGCGCTTAACTAATACATCCTTGAGATTAAAAATGCGGTATCGTAACAGAAAATATAATAAATGAAACCTAAAACGTCTCATAGCACTTGTAACAAGTCCAAATATAATTAACACTATTGACAGCATTGACAGTAGTATGTATTCTACAGCGAACTCAAATTCCTGACAAAATCTGAATACATAGTTTTATTTGCATGGTATACTTAAATATAATCTAACATCGCCTCGCCTCAGTTTGATAAAGATATACAAATTATTGATTTTGCACTTACACTCAGCCCAGGTTATTCAAATAAGACCATATTTAAACAAGTGTTCGGGTCAATCCTATTCACTGTCTATCACGCAGATGCACAAAACGTTACATAACTTCTAACCGTTCGAAGAGAATTAATTTATCTTTAGTATGCTATAATACTCGTAAGGATACTTACCGTACAGAACTAAGCTGCAACAATTGCAGAGGATTCTCAAATGTGTCAAAAGGCTGTGATACAAAATGTTGGCTACATGCTAACACATTGCTGTATGAGTTACTCCAATGTCAGTCAGTCAGCTTACTTATTAAACTAATGAATTATCACTTACTCATATCATTCTGTGGAATGTCTACCGAATTGTTACTTGTTGACGGGATACATGACAACATTTTGTATTATGGTTTGTCGCTTTATTACCTTAGAGTATTCTGAAAAACTGTCACATAAAATTGATACGTTGCTTTGGTAATTCTGGGGATTTTGAAGAAGAATTATTAATTTGAAAACATGACGCATCATATTTTTTTGCAAAAATGTTATAGATTTCATATATAATCTTTAAGACAAAATTATACTCGCGTGGAATAGGATGCGCTTCGAAGTAACTCCAGAAGCGTTTGGACTCAATCCAGAAAAGAGCATTCCACCGATTGCCATCTGACTTGAGACTTTCCAATCTGCGCACCGTGAGTTAACGCGTTGATACATTTTTGATAAATGAGTTCTAATATTTTTAGTAATATAAATTTAAAGCTCTATTATGCCCCGGTCGTAAAGAAATATATAAAGCTCAACATTGAACAGCATATAAATATTATGTCTTTACATTTCAGACAAAGGAGAAGCACATAGACGATAAGATACTTTTGAGCCGCGACATGAGCTTAGTTAAGCAGCGACTGGATCAGCGTAGACATCATATGAAACGCACGTGCAAACTGTTGGGTCTTGATAAGCCTGGAAATGATACTCTCCATAAGCCTAATCCCTGGGAGTTTTTAGTTGACAACAAGCACAAACTAGTCTGGTGCAACGTTTTCAAAGCGGCCAGTACGTCCTGGATGTACAATTTCAACATTTTAGCTGGGTAAATGTGAAATAATAATAATAATAATTTTTATTGTAGAAAACACAGAAGACAAAGGTTAGCTTAGCATGACTGCTTTCTTCCACCTTGCCTATACATCTATCTACAGTATAGCAATATAACAAGAATAACTTATAATTAAATTCACCCTAAAAAATAAAACAATATCATCTCAACTCATTTGCCTGTTGCGTAAGTAGCTGTTGAAACAGCATTCTCTTGAAAGAAAAAAATAGACAAATTCAGATAATTCACAATTTGATTCAAATGAAAACGCAAGATATGAGAAGCTACCCTAACATTTATTAGTTTGATGCTTGGGAATTGTGAAGAAATATGTTCTTATGGGTATCAAAGCATCTAAAGTTGGACTTAAGTAGATAATCTGGTACTCTATTTGTAAGCAGTTAATAAAATACAATACATAGTGATTAATAATTGAGCCCTATGATATGTGTTCTCTAAAAGGTATATTATAAACAAAGCGCGTACAAGAATTCTGTATCCGTTGTAGCTTGTTTTCATTGTATTGGGGTGAATAATTATAATAGATACGGCAGAACTCGACGTGGGTATATATCACATATTGTACTAGAAGCAATTTTCTGCTTCCGATCAAAGTATTTGAGTAAGTGTAGAGTGATTTTAATTGAAAAACGATCTTCTGTAGACATTATCCACGTGGTCAGCAAAAGTGAAATTGCCATTAAAATGAACTCCCAGATTCCTCGGCGAATTAACCTAGCAAATATTTTCATTATGTATATATAATTGACAAAGATCTTCAATCACCTTTGTGGAGGCGAAGCTCCTATATATAGAGCGACTGTATTGGTATGGTTAATTCGCAATCTATACTTATCAAAATATTCATATATTCTGTTAATGTCAGATTAAACACCAACTATATTCAGTGTGGTATAGATTTCTACATCGTCCGCGTAGAGATGAGCTTGAGACCATGCTAGAACCTTACCCATATAAAATATAAAGAGAGGAAGTATAACTGGGCCCAAAATGCTCCCTTGCGGAACGCCTGAAGTTGTACTTTGGATGGAGGACCACTCTATCCCACAACACCCTTTGGGCCCGGCTCGTGATGTAGCTTTTCATAAGTATCAGTGCATTATTACTAAATCCTATATAATGTAATTTAGCTATAAGTAAATCAAAATTGACACGGTCAAAGCCTTACTTTGGTCTGAGAGGATCAGGGTTGTCGGCATTGATTTATCAGATGAACAGGCAATATCGTCGAACTTTTAGTAGAGGAGATATTATCATTTCATTTCAAGAATTAATTCCTAATAAACTTTTGTTATCTATACACATTAATACACGTGGCGAACGCAAGGAAAAGGACTAGGATTTCTCGGTATACTCAATACTTTAAAATAACACCAACGCAAATTTAACGTTTGTGACGACTCCCGAACTACAAGTTGCGGGAGTAGTCAGTATTGCCATCTATTTGTAGCCGCGTTTTTTCGCCTGCCAGTCACTGTTTTGAATTCGCTTTATTTTTTCCACATTGGTATAATAATAACCGACATCGCAATCAACAGTATATCCATTTATAAAAACAAACACGTTCGGCACATGCCGTATGATGGACAAAATGTAAATACATCTGCTACTACTAGCTGTGACTGGAGATCTTATTTAACCTTTAATGGCTGCGTCGATCTTCAAGTTGCAATCACGCTCCAGTTAGCCGATATACCATAAACAATAAGCATTCATCAACAAGCCAATAGAAGCGCTAGAATTTGACGATCTAGCACCCGGATTCGTTTTGACGCGGCATAAATGCAATTAGGATAGGGTTTAGTGTGTCTATTTCACCACTGTCACTGATGGTTTATTGAAAATTGAATATTAACGATTTTTCAACAATATCTCCTATTTATGCCCAAAATATGGGATTTTTATAAGAGAACTTGACATGGTAGCGGTTTCAGAGGAAATCTTTGATTGAAACCCTGCGCCGTAGTGTTTGGGAACTCGGAATATGTGATGGATGCTTAATTTGCTCTTCAAGGTTGTCACCAAGTTTTTCCTAAAGCTATGGTTACAAGTTCATGTTTCTACGATATTCGTATCATACCTATCAACCGTAGCTAACTTGTTTCAACATTTCCTTGTCTTTTTGACCCCTTTCTTGACTGGCTAATCTTTGTAACAGTAAATTAATATCTGGTTATGTAACGCATTGTATTTTTGTGTTTCTCATATAATTGAAATTCCAAACTGTTTTCACAGTTTCTTATAACCAAAATATCCATAAACCACAACTGTCCATTGTTTTGAATTTACAAATCCTACTGTGATATAACACATTTTCAATAGTGAACATAAGATAGAATTAATAAATTTCAAATTAGGTTGTAGTGTTCTATACATTAGAAGCTAGACGCTTACGGAGTCAAAGAAAATAAACAATGTATGGAACAATCCCTAACAACCTGCTGTTTGCACTAGCTTCTTAATAATGCCGCAACCTCCTGACTTGTCTTTGTGACAGGTAACAAACGTTGAAATTTCACAGTTGGTATCACACAATAAATATATAAGACAATAACTAGCGGTAATATTTTAGTTCCCCTGTCATTTTCAACATAGTTTTAGCGACACGTGTTTAAAAAAGTGGTTTGGGCGAGTAGTAAGACCGTATAGTGTTACTACGTGACTAGTATGGCAAGGACGAAAAAGTTGCCGTCTTTGAAAGTTAGTGCTGTGGTGGTGAAGTCATCATTAAAAATAAAAAAAAAAACTTACTCATTTTTCTGTATATCTGAAGCGCCTGACCATTTAAAAAAAATTAGGGGTAAAATTGGTCTTGGGAACGGGGGTGGGAAGGCAGGGATTTCGAAAAAATTATCTGTTAGTAGAAGACGTTTTATCATCTATACAATATCGACCCCGGTAGTACTTCATACTTTTTCAAATTTCGATCCAGAGACAGCAGAGTAATACTGATCCTACATATCGGTATAACAACACACGCTGTATTGGGCAACATACCCACTCCTCCAATACTTACGGACATCAAATGGCCGAACGGTCGCATACGATCAGAAGTGTATGAATATAATATAGATAGAGATGTCAGGTTGCCATGTTTACTCGTAACACTTTAGCTTGTGCTGCTTCAGTTTGAACAACTGCTAATACTTCATCCAAAATATCAATAGTTCCTAAATACGACTCAATTCTTCATTTCCAATGTTATACTATTGCCTAGGAAGTTCAACGTTTATCTACTTGACGCCATTATTAATACCAACAACTGTGTTTGACGTGCCACACCAAAAGCTAATTTTCAATATATCGGCGACAATGGCAACATTCATCGGAACTTTGTTTGATGTCGTAGGATCTTTAACTAGCAAAACAATTATTAACTAGAGGGAATTCCAATATACATAGCTGATTTACTACAGCTTCTGATTATACTGGTTTATCACATGTTGCTCATATTGGAAACTAATGTGCAATAAATCAACATGTATAGCTTTGTTTTTGAGATTGTTACAAAAAAAGGAAATATTAGCCGAAAAACTGTTTCTGATGAAATTTTAGATTGTATTCGAAAGATTAATTCTAGAAACATTAAACTTCGAAGAGTTCGATACAGTTATACCGATAAAGAGGGTTAACGAGATAAAACGCCGATTGTTCATAATACCGTAAATCAATTTTCAAATCCAATCAAAACACCGCAAACTTTGACCGAACGGCCCTATAGACAACAGGGTGTCATACAGACCTCTGAGCAAACGCAGATTCCTACAAGAACTTCCTATTTACATTGAAAAGGAGAATTATTGAAACGTGCTGAACATTATTCCAGTATAACGACAAGAAGTCTAGGTCACTTGTGCCTGATGATATCTGCCTGCTCTACCATTCAAGAAATATATCACTTTGTTATGAATCTTTTAGTTACAGTCCAAGGTTCCTGAGCAAAAGCAAGCTAGTTCCGATGGCACTGGCTAGACAACGGTACCCCAGACCTTCATTGGAAGCCTTACGGAAAGCATTCAACACTTCTGTATCATTTTTGATAGCAAGACATCCTTTCGAAAGATTACTATCAGCATATAGAGATAAACTACAGTTTGCTTTGCCTCACACCCACCATCAAAAGCTCGGTAAGGAGATTATCAAGAAATACAGAGAGAAATTGAAGGTGAGACAATCAGCTGCATGAAAATTTAGAGTAATAGTATTCCATTCAAAACAATTCCATTGTATTAAAGGATTAGTTCAATTATAGATCACAGATTATAGTTGCAAAAGGATCTTTTATATTAAAGTAGCACGTAAAGTATCTTTAATATTGAAGACAGGTCAATCAAAAAAAGCCTACTGGGTGATCTCTCTAAAAATGGTTTTTGTGCTTTTCTTTGATCCAAATAAGTAAGATTTTGTGTCGTTATCTGGGTACATTCTGGTATGTTGTGCTTTCTTCTTGAAACAGACAAAATTATTTCTGAGTGAAGATGTATTAATTTACTATGCAACACTATACATCCATCAGCCTGCATTCGAGTTGTGTCAATATCAATGTGATTTAAAAATATAATTTATTTTATTTTCTCATCCGATATTAGGCAAGAATCTCTAGTGATCTATAAGGAACCTCAAAAGTCGATTCCGACCAGCAACAAAACTATGGAAACAAAGCATTCAATTGGGGCCGCATAACAAATAAATGGTGCACTATGAGTGTAGAATGAAGAAATTTTGGAAACTCTGCACTGAAACACTTATAAACTATCTAGAAGAGGAAATTAAAATTCAAATATTCAACATCAACCGGCCGAAAGACAGAAGTTTCTTTCAAATACAACCCAATCTACAAATTATCCATAATCAATTAGTACCTCTTACATTGAACTCACCTCCATTTTCCAACAAGCTCAAATTCATGTTGTATGGTTGCCTGCTGCCACTGGGTACCTACCATTCAAGAGTCTCAATAAACCTAATCCTGGTTATACATTTTATGCCAGAGATAAGCGTAGTCATAAAAAAATGTATAAGTACCTTTTTAGCTCATAATCTTGAAAGCACGAAAATCCTCAAAGTCGGATTTTTATGCCACTGTATGCAATATAAATGTAATCCGAACTTAAAGTGTATTCCTAAAAACTGAACTGAACTCAAATACCTTCAAATTTATGAATTATTTTCGGAAAAACATTGATTAAACACTAATCCAGTAATGCTAGGTTTTCCAAATCGTTTTCATATACTCGTATCAGATATTCTTCATTGAAAATTACATAACCTGATCAAGTTTCTCCATCGAATTCATGGTAGATCGAGCTTCCCAAATTTTATCTGTACTTGTTTTACTTTTTAATCAAAAAGCACATGAGCCCCTTTTTGATAGTCATTTTTGGTTGAAAGTACGTATGAAGTAATACGACGTATAATTTATTTACTGAACATGTCATTACATCTAAAGACGCTTTTTTGTGTATTGTGAGCTGCGTCACAGTACAAAAATTTTAGATTTAATGAAGCACCACAAATTGTTCATAACAAAGATGCAAGTTTTGTCACCTTTGACACAATAATGGGCACCTTCTTTACTAGAACTCAAAAACCACATAGTTGTGCATAGATTACCGAAAAAATATGATTTCATATTGAATGGAATTAATTCTATTGTTTCATTGTTTCTAAATTACCAAATAAATAAAATAAAATAAATTGTATTCTACTTTTTGCAGAAACAGCAAAAGAATATTTCTCAACAACGTTGGCCTACGTTTCCTGAGTTTGTCGCATATCTGCTAGATTCAGTCAAAAGTGGTCAAGCTCCAGACATGCATTGGGCACCTATTACTCAGTTTTGTACTCCGTGTATGTTTGATTTCAAGGTAAGTGTATAATTTGATGTAGTCAAATCTAAAAGTACAGTATTGGAAAGTACCTTTCAATATTCCCCTTTCATCTTCAGTTGCTAAAAAATATTTATTAGCCTATACAAATAAACAGAGTACAGTTCGCCTCGAAGAAAAAGGTTCCTTGACACTAACACTGAAACTTTACATCTAACTTCCAAAATCATTACGAAGCAAACGTCTGTTCAACGAATATTATAAGGTAAAGATAAATATATGCTCATGATACATTGTTCAATAATTTTCTTTCCTGTACATAAAATATCTAAATCGTTACTTGATTACTAGATAAAGATCCAAATAGAAAAAGTGAGAAAACTGAACCAAAAACTAAACTAAAAAAGATAAAATCTATCCTTTGTTTATCAATTGTTCGAAAGTAATTACCCCATTATCTAGCTCTCCTTTGGAATCTGTCATAATTGTAATAATGTATAATCCACAACACATCAAGATCCGCTCTCAAAAAAAGAAAATTTCATGACCGCCAACCAGAATCAGAATTATTTTGAAGTATATCTCTCCTGAAAAGCTTTGTACGTCATCACTTTGCATTATATGATTGAGTAATATATTACATAAGAGCAAGGGTGTATACAAGGGGGGTTATGGGGGTAGTTACCGCCCTCACATTTTAGATCAACTATATAATTCATTTTTTTCCCAAAAAATGAACGGTTCAGTTGTCAAAGCAGGCATATCCGATGTCGAGATTGTTCGAAATTTGGTTACGGAACATTCGATATGGGCATTTTTGTATATATTGCAGCATCGAGCAGTGACAGACTGACAACAGTCAGTCAGATGTCAACCAGTTAATAACTAGAAATCGTGAATATAAATTCATGCACAAAATTTTTCTGGCAGACTTGGGGGTTCCATAATCCCTTATACGTGTACTGAACGCGTATGTACTTCTCATTTAAATCCGCGATGATGTAGGGTAGTATCACTGGCTTTTAGACTATAATTTATTGCCACAGCGAGATCGGAAATATAATACGGCAAAGTAACCGCCCATTTATACGTATCAGAGAGATAGGATGAACGTAAACGTTTGTTTACCCTCTTTTACATTTAGCTCATTAGCTAAAGTACATAGATTTATCAGATCTCATTTGAAAAAAATGTCACAATGCCTCCTTTGTGGCAGCCCATGGCTCAAAAACTCACCTGTTTCACTTGCTGATAGCTTTTCCTAACTTTATTATAATTACTATTAACATATCCCTTTTACTTTTACCTCAACTACCTCGTTGAGGGTATTACAAAAAATGGTGAGAGTATAAACAAACTCCACGCCCTTAACCCCCCCCCCCCCCACAAAAATGAGATCTAGGTACGCCCTTGCATAAGAGTCCTTAAGCAATGATTATACTGATTATAGCGCTGTTGTAGCTATTTTAAAGATAAGTTAAAGCATGAATACTTACAGATAATAGCACATACGGAAACACTGCAAGATGAGCAGAGTTATTTGATCAAAGTGGCAAAATTGGAACATCTAATCAAGCCTGAGTGGAGAAATGCAGGCAAGGGAGCCACCTCACAAAGCCTTAGGAAGTACTATTCCCAGCTAACTAGATCTCAAATACTACAACTATATCATTTCTATAGGTAATTTTTTTGAAGTTACTAATATTGGAGTGATAAAAACGCGCCCAACAATTCGAAACAAAACTTTTACATCATTCAGATAAAGAATTGTTTATTGGTTTGTAAAACCTTGTGTTCAAAGTACGCTTTTTTCATCTGAACGTAAACGTGCAATTAAAAAATTTTGGTCTGTCAGGTATAACGACAAGAAGTCTAGTATACATTTTTTCATTGTTCACAAAATCCATCGTTATTGTTCTGGTTGCTTGAACTGGTAATATATCAAAAGTACCATGTCAGGATTCATTATAACTGTGTCCATATTCGTGAAATTCGTTTTTCTGCGTTTATGTGACGACTCGTGTACCCAATTTTTCATGAATAGTTTGTTTTGTGCGTGTTAGTCCGCGCTTATGTATATAACAAATAGTGACGTTGCCAGTCCAATTTATGTATTGCTAACAATTTCCACTCGAGATCGCTGTTCAATGGAATTTTTAAGTTTTGTGGGTGGAATCATAACTACATATTTCACTTTGTTCAGCAGCAGTAACCAATTTTTATACATGTAACTTATTTTTCAATATTTAATTTACATACAATGACATACCACAAATAACACTTGTAGGGCCATGAAAAAGTTGTCAGGTAAATTATGAGCATCATTTTTCTTTTTTTGATGCCCTGGTTAGGAGTCATTCAGACATCTTAAGACTGAGAAATGTGTGGGCCAATGAGATGGCAATAAGAGAAACAATAACAATAATGATATCATCTTTACAGCGCACCGCCCTTGTATAATATACTCTGCTTACGGGGGCAATGCAATAATATCTCGCTCTGAGCGTTACTGTCAGGATGTGTTGGAAATTCACTTACTTGGTGACTGATAGATCTCTGAGTCTCCCCCTCGATAGCTGTAGGGTCGAACTGTCGGAGTCAAGCCTGCGTTTGGAAAAACGTCTTTGAGTACCCTCCACACTCAACCGCTACATGACATGCACAACTCTACTGTACTGTTATTATATAGCTTAGCTGCTATGATACTGGTATTATCACCAACCAATGCCGTAATGCCCAGGATGTCTTCGAACTACATCAAGAGCCACGAACATAGTCTGGGGATGATCTCAGTGTTTTCTCTGGAAGATATCGGGCGCAATCTCTTAGCACCGCCACATGGTGCTCATCCGCACCTGCGCACACCAGAGGAGAGCGCAAACCCTAAGGTGCCACGCGGACTGCAAAAGGTGCATCTTGGCTTCACTAAAGATACACCCGCCAACAAATGTGCACACAGCTTCATCTGTTGACTCGCCACACAGACTGGTCGATAGATCTATCTAGGTACGTACCTCCACAACCTTTGTGAAGACTTTGTCGTGGCGACACTGCCCTAATTAATGACACAGGTAGAGGGGGTGCAATCTACCTCCCATATCGAGTCGAATGCCATGAGGTAGCCTCCTACCTCATGGTAGCCTGGCGCGATATGGATCCACACTAGCAATGGACGATGCAGACCAATCTGCATTCTGTCCCCGTGGATTGTCGAATCACTCATGTGTGTCCCACGACGTGTTTGGAGCGAAGGTAATGGTAGTGCAAGTACCTCCCAAGATCCCGCCATGTCCGTATCACACAGTAGGGGGAGCGGTCTCTTGCCTCCAGAGTGCAATAGTCTGGCTTCACAAGAGTGCACACAGCTACAGATGTCCCTCGCCATACTTCTGGAGGGTCCTGCACTTCGAATCAAGTGCTAATCCTATGGGCTGGTGTATAGACAGGCAGCTAAGATCAACTTTTACTACGGGCAACAGTTCAGGGACTTTTAAGTATAACTGAGCCCTCCTGTAGTAATCTAAGTAATCTGAATGCATACCCAAGATCGACTTTTACTACGGGGAACAGTACAAATAACTGCGTCCTCCTGCAGTAATCTAAGTAATCTGAATGCATACTCAAGATCCACTTTTACTATGGGGGACAGTTCAGGGACTTGTAGTATAACTGGGCCCTCCTGTAGTAATCTAAGTTATCTGAATGCATGCCTTGCTGCTCCTCACAGCAACCTCTACCTCTAGAGGCGTCCCACCTGCAGAGATTACAAGTTGGCTACCCTTCATCTTCATAGATTCATGAATGATAATATCGAAAACTATCAGTCAATAAATACTAAAATGTAGTAGTTTACTATCATTAGCTTAGGAAGCTTATCTCCATAGACATATGGAACTACAATTAGATTAATCTCATGCCATGCAGTACAGTTGAATAATAGAAAGCACTCAGTAAGTACACTTACTACTTGGTAGAACCACACCCACACACACACAAAGCTCACTGCTCAAGGTTCAACGTTTGACAACGAAATGCGAGCTGCCCTCAGACCCTGTATCTTCACAGTTCATATAAGATAAACAACGGGTCAAGTGGCTTCGCTCCGTAACAGATCAGGTAAACAACATTCGTGCATGGGGCGACTCTTCACAGGGTGATATTCTATCAGAAATATGCTTAAAATATTTCGTATGCTTACACACTTATCAGTAACAAAGTAGAGTAAGTAACGAGACAGTTTTCGGATCGTAGTAAAAAGCTTCCAAAGTGTACGTTTGCAGTTTTGACCTATTAACCAATTATGAAGCTGTACTATTTGTCAAAAAAAAGTCAAGTGGATCGACTCAGTGCCGGGAGCATTAATTTGTTACAGTGTCTAAATAATTATTATTCATTATAGTGTACTTACTTAGAATTTTGCGAGATTCCCTTATAGCATATATTTCTTTCCTTCATGTGAAAGCGGGAGCAAAATTTTACATTTTAGAGGAAATTATATTCTTTGGAACAGCTGCTGCTTCTATCCAAGGTCCAGATCAGGCCATCACTGGAGTACTGCTCGCATGTGTCGGGATGCGCCCCAAAGCCTCTAGACCTCACAAACGACCTCCACAGTCTGGAATATCGAAGAAGGGTGGCTGATCTGTCCCTATTCTACAGATATTATCATGGCAGATGATAACTGGAGTCGCCAGTACAGCAAATACTAGAGGAGCTCATCGGAAGCATCCTCACCAAGTCGAGCTTACAGCGCCTCGAAAAAGCCTCTTCCAAAAGTCGTTATACAATCTACAGCTTCTCAAGGTCAATGTGAATAGGCATTGCCTATGAAGTGCGATAAGCTTTCTGCATTTACGTGAAGCTATCTATAAAAATGCGTTGGAAAATAGTTAAAAAGTTCCTAAGATTATAGAAGTTAACTAATAGGCTTCTCTCAACAAATATGAAGCCATTAAACCAATTGTAATCCTCGGAACTTGTTAGGGTTATGATTTTGCACATACTTGCCTTAACATGAATTTGTTAATATCAGTGAAATGAGAATTTTAAAATACATTCAACTTATGAAATACTATATTTTAGATGCTATCTGCCTGTTCATAAGGTTATCTATAAAAAGATGAGGGTTCTATATTTTTGAGAATATATATATAGTGGCTCTTTTATTGAAAATACATCTAAAGGCTTCGTGGAATAGAAACATTTTTAAGCTCCTCAAAATTTGTTAACGCTTTGAAATTATTATTGATTTGAAAACCCATGCAAAAGTTAAATTTAGATGTTTTAGGACTTTTTTTATGACGCTCGAAAATGATGATAACCTCACTGCTCTAACTAAGCTGAGATTACGCAGCGATCGACAGTCGGAAATGAGTAACGAATTTTCGTGATGAAGACATCGTATAACATTTAGAAACCATTTTACGCTATTAGATAAAACTATAAAAGATTGTAGGCAAGTTCCGCATTTGGCTCAACAGCGGCATCAGGACAAATTCGACTGATGTTGGTATCACCTACTGTTACTAGATGTCTAAACAAGATTTTAAGTTAAGAAAAACCAGGTCAAACATTTCCTTCCGTCTGCCCGTCAATACGTATATATTTCTTTCTGTCCGTACTCAGTTCAGTAATATTCATTCTTGCATGCAGAATAGTAAAATCCTTATAAGGCATTCTGTTCAGGACCCAAATTCAAGACAAAAAAATATTTTTGTTATCTATTTATTATAAAGCTCCCGTTAATAACTGGAGAAGTTAATACGGTGTTTGGAAATCTTCAAGTGTACTTAAATTGTTTAATGGCCGTCATCCATTCGTGGGATGATATTCTTTACTAGTAATAATATTTGTTTTATTTTTCAGGTATGATTTCGAACTATTCAACTATTCAGTACAAGATTACCTGCAAATAGGAATACCCGACAGCGATCCTAATTTACTACTATCTGCGATAGCTACTAAAGATTTTCACCCAAACGAATGGCCTAAGATCTATTAGATATGAGTAAATCACGGATGTGAGGAGAAATTGTATAACTACAAAGTGAAATGTGATAGTTCTTATGATTTTTTGAGGGACAACCATATATAGTTTAGATGAATAAAATAACTGTTCGCCTTAGACGATACATATATAGAAAAGACTTATTACAACGCTAGCAAGAATTATTCAAATCAATATCTGCCACCCAGTTAGAAACGAATGTCTTACCTGTATAATGATTGAACGCTTGAGAAGCAGAAATTAAATATAGACTTTTTCTAGACAGCAACTTATCGTAATAACGGGAAAATACACCAAAAAGATCAATGCCTCCTAAGAAATATAGCAACAACAAAGTATAGTATATTCCTTTGACCCCTTAATTTGTAGCTTATTATATTGCGACCCTGGAAAAGCTTCAAAATATTATTATTACCATTTAGTGTTAATGTTATTCAACTGAGTAATGCCATGGTGATCCAAAAATATGTGAAAATAGTTCCATTTCAACTTTTATCATAACTATTTCAAGTGTAATAAGACGAAGCTAATTCAAATAACTCCATCAAATATGCAGTCCTGACATCAATCAGCTACTGAATTATAGGAGTGATGAATGTGATAATATTTGTAAATATTCCATATTTTGTGAAAAACGAAAAAATGAAAACTATGTATTTACTGATGTCAGGCCTCAGTGTTGAATGAAGTTGATATAAATAAATACATATATCTTAGATCCTAATTATCAGTTGTATATTTTTTATAAGCTCAAGTAGATTATAAGGAAGAATTTGTAAATATCGATTTAATATAATACACCTGAATAAAAAAGAGCTTATAAATTTGCTACACAACAAATCATTCAGAATATGTCGTTATTCGTCATCGGTTGCAAGTGTGTGCCTGTGTTTGGCAAATTTGTCCAACATTAGATGATAACTGGTTTCCTGTGGACACAGTTTTAAGAAATCTGAATTTGCAGCAAAATTAAAGTTCATTTATTAGTAATCTTATATACATTTGTTCAATAATTGGTATTTAATATTGAATCCTTGTCGCTTATCCTCTTCTGTAGCAAAATCTGTGGCCTCAGAGTTAAAGTGTACATACAAAGGACCTGGCGCGTATGCTGAAATATACACAAATTTCTCAAAACAATAAACCATCGATTACAATTTGCAGATTAACCCGTAAGCAATCAAGTCTCATTCTATTTATGCTAATGGTGAAGTTAGTCCAAGTTGCTCCTCTCAAACATGCACTGTCTGTGAATTATATATGTAGCACATATTTATATCAATAGCAATAATATACCACCACCAATAGATATAATATGTAAGAAGATTCATAACAGTGACGTGGAGTCTGCGTTCCTCGGAAACGATGTTTACACGTTAACAGCAACTTGTTCAGTCTGACTCGTACCATATGAAAATAATAGATATATTTTCACTCTCCAGAGAGTCTAACAAATTCCACAGCACCGGTTACGAGTTGAGCCTTTTTAAATGTTTAAAGCTACATACAGGAGTTCATTTGCCATTTAATATAAAAACAACACAACTTCAGTTCCTCTCCTAATTATTTAAGTATCCTAGTTGAAATTCATTTTTATCATTATTATTGAATTATGCATTTATGGAAACATACATTTTAGATGAGAAAATAAACTATAACAATTTGGATTTTCATCTTATATTTTTTACTGGCCACTAATTCAAACCACCTGTAATTCACTAAACTTTTCGACCACCTAGCAGCATTTATCAAAACGAAAAATCAAATTTGGAAATGATAATGACATCAGTACAAAATATTAGATGATCCTGGGGGACAACCACGAGAGGTTTCAGAAGTTATATTAATTTTGATGTTGTTCTCTACTTACATCTAAAGTTTAGATTCTCTTTCAAACAGACTTTAGCCACCAAATCATTTGGGCTCGGTTTTAGGGGATCCACGTCAAAGTAAAGTTCAGGAACAAAGAGATAATGTGTGCAGTCCTTATCTGTTATGATTCCAGTGCCACTGGTATAAGGCAGGTGGATGTACTGGGGTGTAAAACTACAAAATCACAGTTCCAGAGTTGCATAGTTTAACAAAATGATAGTTTACATTGCATGCATGCAATTGATCAATTCAAGTGCACGAAACATTTTTTTATTTTCCCTACTATCCAACTCAAAAATTATAATATTTGAAGGGACCTTTTAAAAATCCTTCTCAATATACAGGATGTATAATTATCTAAGCCCTTTATAGATCACTATCATATACCATATGGTTTCATTGATTACTAGTTATTTGTCTAAACAAACGCTTAACTTTGATAACCCGAGATTCTGTCATTTCGAGAGATTTAGCACTAAATTTATCTCAATTCAGACAGTTTTTGAGTTTCTTTCTATATAGGAACACCATGTATATTTTACCAATTCAAATTAGCCTTTTTATATTGGGGTCAAGGGAGAAACATATTATTAGTTGTCATGAGATTTCATAAGTGTGATGCCAAAATTTATCTAAGAGATAAGGGATCAATAAATTAATCAATAAATTAAATAAATGAGGTTCAGAAATCTATTCACTGCGGTACTGGAGTGACGTTTAGTTTCTTTTGATATTTAGGGGCTGAATTATTTCCAATATCCAAGACGTAAACTTAACAAGGACTCTGATTTTAAATTTGAATAAACCCATTGACATACGCTTACCTTGCTGTGTACTTATTCCTTTGAGTCGTTTTATCGATCTCATGCACTGTTAACAAAAATACTAATTGAATCCATTTTTTAAGGCTATGTTCAAATCAAGAGATTTTCATTCGGTCGTTTTTAGGAAACTTCTATATGTTTCATTCTATATGGAGAGGTTTTTAGGAAATTTTATGAATCGAAAAACTTAATGAAGAAATTGCTTAAATCAAATTCAGATATTCATTAAAAAAAATAAAATATTTATTATGCCGTATTCTGAGAACCAGAAACTTAATGAAGGTTTTGTATAAATAATTTCATGGAATTTTCATTATTCCATGAAGATGTTCATTTCCATGGATGATGTTTTATCCATTCGTATTGGTATGCCAGTAATAAAACTGGTAATAACTTAAAAACTTGCGTTATAGCACCCCCCCCCCCTCCTTGAACATTAAAAAGGTTCCTTAGAGGGGACCTCAAAATATTGAAATATGCAGGGTGTTCCGTTTGAATTCTGGGAAAAAAAGTATATTTTGAGTTATTGAACACTTGCATAGATAAATGCAAACATCTAGAAATCAACTAAACAAATATTAAAAAAAACTAAGACCATTGTATCTTATTTGACCTTGAATTCAGTACTCCATTTCATAAAGTGACAGATTATCAAATTAGAGTGTTCATCCAAGCGAAATACAGATTACCTAAGCTTTTCCGAATACAATACAAGTCAGAATCCTATTTGCCTGTCAGTTATTTCATTATTAAGTTACTAATTAACAATAAAACATTTGATAATGTTTTCCACGTAGTTTGCAATGAAGAAACAGCCACCGGAGATTTTGATAACGGTGTGACCAAGGCTTTTTCTGGATTTCATCTTTGAAAGTTAATAACTCGAGGCCGAATGCCTCAATTTGAAAGTTTGAGGTTCTTAAAGTAGAATATAAATCTAATTATAATAGAAAATTGTAGATTTATTGAAGTTTGTAGATAAATATTTGAATTTTTTAAAAGCCCAAAATGCTAGTCTTTCAGTAGATACCTACAACGTTCGTTTAATCACTACATATAATAGATGAAAAAAATCTCCAGTAGCCATTTATTTATTGTAAACAATTTTTTTTAATGAACGTAAGCCTTATGTCCTACAATTTTTGTTTAATCCATAAATGAAGTCACTTTTTTAGAGCAAATAGCAAGAAAAAAATGGCATTAGTATGCATTGTTCTAGTAATAACATTATCTGTCGCTCTTACATCCATGTTTAAATAGTTTTCGAGCTAATTCCATTAGTGTGCAGAGACTATTCCAGATTACAGTTGTGTGCAGTAAATATACTGCATTTTCCCTGTATTCTTCATAAATGTTCAGCAACATTTAGCAGTATCCAGAGAATTCTACACCCATCATGCTGGTACTCAAATTTTCAGCTCTTATAATCAAACAAGGAATACACAGTTTAAATGAGAAAAATCCATGAAAAACTTCAATGCCAATGGGCCTAAGATTACATCATGGACAATGGTAAGTTAATTTATAAAAAGGTACCTGTAATCGTATTTTAGCAGGAAAAATAATGCCTTGCCATTAGCAACTACAAAGTCTTCACGATTGATAACATACACCTTTTTCATTTCACGTGCAGTGGTATCAGTTTAATCAAGGTTTTGATCAGATTTTTAAGCTAATCATCCTTTTGCAATAATTTGTGGATATTGTAAATAATAAAAATTTTTGAGATAACGAATTTCAAACATTATCAACCTGACCAAGTTGTCGGTATCATAAATATTTCATTAAGTTGTGTTGATAAGATTACGTTTTCCAAAATCCGGACTAACTCTTCATATCTGAACCCATACCATTGCTTGGGAAGTGTAGCGTAAACCTACTTGACCCCATTTTTGTTTAGATTCATGGATTAGCATTTTGGTTAAATAAAAAATTAAAGTGTATTTGTCTGGAAGTACCTTATTCCACAAGTGCCAACATCTCTCTTGAATGCAATAGCATATTTCTGGTCGTACGTATAACTTTGGACACTGACTGATCCATCGTACCCAAATGATTTTATGAATCCTGACTTTTCATTGAAGTACTGTATCGCACCTAGAGGAGCTGTAATAAAGATGATTGCTAAATAATATAAAATGATTCTTGAGTTAATTTTTATGTCAGAATACACACAAAAATGGCTAATTTCATGTTGCCACATTGTTTAAATTCAAGCATATCAATGAAAATTAAGGCTACATACTTTTTGTTTACTTTTGACTGCCAACGACTGTATAAAAACAAACTTTTTTCAAACGGCTAAAATGTAAATGTAAAAGAAATTATTAACTAATCCCAAATTTCTTTGCACATTAGAGAAACATAAAAAATAGTAACACTACTTAACCAAAGATTCTGCTATCCTCTAAGTAATGTTTTAACTCGATTGCCATCTCAAAATTTGAGAAACAAACGAGAATTTTATATATAATATAATATAAACAGGTCAAAAATTTGAGAGCCATGCACAAAACAAACTTAGTACATTGAAAAATTTTTGGGCACAAAAATATTGTTGCCCAAATAACATGAAATCACACCAAGTTTGAGGAGTTTCTGATATTTTTTTAAAATGTTTACTCCTCCTCCAATCAATCAACATCGATGCAGCGGTAACGACAGCACAAATATAACAAACTTTGAAAAATTTGTTACTCTCTCCTTGAAAGCCAAAACCATATTTTACAACCGTTTATAACAGACTGGACGACTTTATTAGATTTAGCATGTAAATAGAAAACTTACCAAGTTGTGGAAAATCTATATTCACATCCTGTGAAGGTAAATTGAAGAACTTTCTTTCGGCGGGACATTCCAGCTGAGTAATTTTTATCTTCCATGAAGGTGCAAAAAGATGTGAATTATAGTTTCTGTCCGAAAGCGTCATTTGTAATAGCACACCTTTGGTGACGTTGTCTGTTTGATTTACGTGGACATAGACTGAAAGAAAATAAACATAGAGATGATTTGTAAAATCACGTAAAAGTTTCGGATAAATAAATCTTACTATTTTCTACCCGTCGGAAGTATTAAAAACGGCTGATACATGAAAAACTTAATTTTATTTATTTGTATTTTATTTCAGAATATCTGTTTTATCTGAAGCTATGCAAACCTGTCAATGAATTAAAACAAGGGTTTTCTCGTGTTCCACAGATCGGTTTTGAGGCCAATTTCTGTCGAATGCGTTTTATAAAGTATTTATTCCTAAAGATTGACCTATTATTAGGAAGTAACTTGGTTGTGAAAAACTAGTAAAGTATGGCATTTTCAAAATCACCATATGGATGGAGAAGCTGAACTCTATCAGTGTTGAAGTTTGGTTTCTGTGAATATCAACAATAGTATGATTTAATTTATAAAGCGAACCATAGAAAGTGCGAAGAAGATTACGACCACCTTGATTCGGCCGATTTCGTCTGAATGAAGGTACGAACATTGAGTGTTCTATTCTGCTGGATGAGGCTTCTGTTTATGTAACCAAGAATAATAAAAAACACACAGTTGTTGCTGGAAAGTCAGTGCAAGGCGATGATACGTGTGACTTGAGCCTATAAATCAATTTCGACAGATGCCTTTTTGGTGGGTGTTGGAGCTGTCAATCTACTTACTGGTGGAGAACAGGTGTGAAGTTTATAATCAATTCGGATATATGAAGCAACCATCCATAGAACGTCGGTTAGGTAACTGATTCCAAAAGTGAAGGGATTGATTAAAATGTCTATATATATATCGAGCTGCACTGACAAGCGTCTAGGCTATGGCCAAAGCATTCATGCTTATAGCAGGCCACGTATATAGACGTCGCGTAAGATGCTGACAACAATGTGATTGTAGTGTTTTCAGAAACTAATGATCACGTAGTAGCAATCAATTACCGCTATTGCTTAAAACAAGGTCTCTGCGATATCTAGCGCAAAACATCAATTTTCTATATTTATTGTACATTTATCTTACCGTGTTGTTTATCATTGTTTCCGCATAATATTGGAATATTGAAGACATTTGGAGAAATGGTGAGTCTGTCTTCCAAACATTTGTATATTTTGTTGGTTGCATATTGCGGAAGAGTTAAAGTAGCTGGTGCTAGGTGGAATTTTATGAAGTCCAATCTGTAAAATAAGTATCGATTATGACTTCCAACAGCAGCTGGAATTATATAATATCTGAGATTACAATCTTGTTTTTCTAGGTCACAGGCGGCAGCTTAATGTTCCCATCTTCTTATTATTGATAACATGCACTATTTGTTAAAGATGGTAGTGAAAACATACATTGTATGCATAACTGACATTTAACAGTTTTCCTTATGTATAGATGTTAGAACGGCCAAATATGTATTTACTCTAAACAATCGCAATCATAGCAAACAGACTTTTCCGATGTATCTGAATTTTAAATGAATATGAACATGTCCCATGAATCCAGCAGGTACCGAAGTGTCACTATTTTGTGAACGGTTTGTTTCGAATTTTGAAGTTGTCCTCTAAGTATTTTGAACTACACTAAATGATATTTCCAGGATCTATCCCTGTCTCGAGGAAAAGTAAACCCAAACGCTGCAATCAAAGGTTAAAAAAATATTCATAGCTTCAATACATCAATGTTAATATAAATTTGGTACATACCTGACTTGACAAATGTTCGGATTCCTCAACCTTATATTGTAATTGCATGTAGTTATTCCATTTGGTAAGTCGTGAGCATCAAAGTAACTTATCTTAGCACCACTTATTTGACCGCAGCTGTTTTCAACTGTAATAAATTGAGATCATACATAAAGTCACATCCATCCATTCAGACAATTGAGAACCCTTTTTTTAGACTCCCAAAGTATCAAGACTAATGATGTTATTTAATATGGTGAAATCACACCTCTTTGTGAGTTATATTTTGAATTTTTGGTACAATTACAAATTCTAAGCCTGACAGATCAACTATACTATAGATGCAGATTAGGAGACTATGTATGACACTATGACACTATTGACGAAATTGGTGCTGAGATAAAACTTGCATAAGAAACAAATAATCATAGTAATTATAGTAGTAAGAATCTATGATCTAGGTGTTAGACATGCACCGCACAGTGACACAGAATAATTGTTAGGTCAATCGAAAAGTTGAACACCCCGACGTGCCTAGTGAATATGTAAAAAAATTATTTTGGAGAAGGTACTGTAGTTATAGCAGACAAGCAAAAGGCAAGCAAAATCAGCATGGAAGTAAGGAGCTGTGAGAATAAACTACTACACCGCACAATTCCTGGCAGGACATGGTTGATTTGGAAGCTACCCAAATTTGACAAATGCGTATACTTGACGAGGAGGTTACTCCAAACATTCAATTTCGATGTAGTCGATGGATAGACAAACAGATGCAACTAGAAGTGGCGCTCGGCGAATGACTCATCGCTGATAACTGCGCTACTTGTGGAATTAAAGGCAAGGGGTTTCAAATTCAGCCAATTTTAAGGCATAAAATGCGGACGAGGCAAATAACGTGAGAATAGACATAGGTACATTTACTGAAATTTTGAGGTGGGGCATCCAATCTGTAGGAAAGAAGGGAGGTGAAATAAAACGACAATATCGGAAGATACTCACATTGCGAGGGATTATGCCGGTGGATATAAGAAATGTAACCAAAAAGCTTTTTCGGCAGAGAATGAATGTATAAAAACTTTTCCATTGTTAGGAAAAAGAAGAGATGGTGGTTACTTGTACAGTTTATTTAGTTTAGTGAATATTGCAATACATTGATTGCATTCTCTTAGAAACAAAATATCAAGTAGTGATTGCTCCATAACCAATGCTTATTGGTTATGGAGCAATCAACCATATCTTTTATGACCAAACTCACAGAAAGTAAGTTATTATAGTGATAATAAATTATTCCCGAATGACAACTTACCAATGCAGCACGTAGACAAAAATCCACAAAAACCTTGAGGGCTGCCTCCTGTCATGATACACTTTGCATGTGGCATACAGAACCCATATTTTTTACTTCCTTTAATTTCCACTTTACATTCATTTTTTCCTTTGTCGTCTTCTAAAAATTAAAATATTCATATGACCTATCACCTATCACATCTGATATATTACACAATAAATTGTAGTTTGAAGTTATATAATATTGATTGAGGAGCAACTTGAAAGAGATGATTTTAGATATCCCAAAAGTTTCATAGTACACTCTGACGAACGTCCACCGCTCTGACTATCATATTAGTTACTGGAAACTGAACCGGACTCTATAGCTTGCAGGAGTAAAGAGTCAGTGCCTATCTCATGTCCTAGATCGAATGTGAGATATCATTTAACTTCTCACCCGTGACGTGTACCTTCATTTTCATATTCCTCGGCATTAATTTGACATTGCTTTCGTGTATTTTAGTCTGACTACTGACAAACTAACAGTCACACTGTTCATAAAAATTTGTTAGGTCGATACCGGGGCAGAATGATCCTACTTCATGACTCCATAGGAAGAGCTGAGATGGTCAATGCTTTTAAAACATATCTAACACTCAGTAGTTCTTCCTATTATTGTTACAACAAGTAAGTGATAGTTTGAATATCTAATATCAGAATTTTGTATGTAGATACTGCACTAGAAATTGTATACAATATAGTTACTGAACATATGCTCTGTCAAACCCGGAAGAGCCTCAAAATAAGACATGTTTGTAATTAAAGTATAATATTCAATTACAATTTCCTTAAATCTATCACAAATTCAAGTAGCATAAATTTTAGAAACAATCGGTTAATTTCTGGATATTGCGTCCCACTCTTAATATATACTTTTTTATAGAAGCCATTCGCGCTCCAACAGCGCTACGAATGGATAAATGCCTATTGACATAGACGCTGAAGTTCTCCAAAAGAATAACTTTTGGAAGAGGCACGTTTGAGCTGTTGGAAACTCAACCAGGTAAGGAAACGACCTTTGGACCCCTCTAGTGTATGTTGTAGTGACATCACCTGGTGTTATTTGCTGTGGTGGAACCTATGGAATAGGGCATATCAGCCATTTTTCTTCGATATTCCAGACTGTAGGAGGTCCTTTGTAGGTACAGGGGTTTCCACTAGACATTTCTCGATTTTCTGTATCGTGTCCAGAAGCTTCAACGAGTACTTCGGAGCGCATCCTAACGAATACGACTAGTATTCCAGAGATCTTATCTGAGTCTTGTAGAGTAGTAGTAATTGTTCGGGTAAATAGAAATTTCTGGAGCAGATGGTTCTGGGACGCTGACCTAACAAGATCAGTAACATGATCATGTTTGGACATATTGTAGGTGCTTCCAGCGGTTAATGGAGGATGATTGGACTATAGGCATCTCTCAATCTCCACGATTTGCAGATCAAATGGTAATATTCTTGTCAAGATCTGGGTAATCTAGATCTTTTCTATATTAGCAAAACTCATTTGCAGGCAGTCATAAAAGAAATAATAATACGTCTTTAATAAGCTATTGGAAATTATTGACCACTAACACAACGAACTAGTAATGGGTCGATAAAAATAGGGGATCAAAAACTATCGATGTTATGTTTTTTCAAACAACACAAATTGGGACTAAGAGTTCATAACGAGACAAGGATTTCTTCAAATAGGGAAATTTTATGTATTTACTTATTTTAGTAGTTGAAAAATCATTTAGGGTAATCTAGCGGTTTTCGTGGAACGTAGAATGGTATCCAGAATGATTGAATTTCTGCTGTTACATTCATTACTTCAAAAAGTATTAAGCAGAACATTGGTGAAACTCGGTTTATTATGATTGAGCTAAGTAATATATCTCAGTTGGCAGAGCATCTGTCCGGTGATTATAAAGAGTGTGTTTTGAATCCCGCAGTAGGGGTATTTTTTAAAATTTCTGAATTTTCATATCGGCTTCCATCTTGCTGATTAACAAGTACCCGTGTAATATTTCAGTAAGTGAAGGGAACCAAAATTTCAATAATTACTTCAATAATATAATCACTACAAGAGTCCATAAAATAGAAGAAATGGTAAAACCGTAATGTCTCCTAAAAATGTAAATTTTTAGGTATATTATTGTCCAATATATAATGTAATTCGATGGTTTGAACTTTAATTAGAATTTGAAAAAGTAACGGTTCTATTCTAATGCAACTTGAAACGTTACAACCGATTTTTCTGTTGCCGACTGTCAAGCATCCGATTCTCCACATCGAGATCAACGATAACAAATAAACATAAGGCTGTTTATTTCAACACTTTCACTATACAATCACATTTTAATTGAACTATGAATGTTATTACTATATTGAGCTGTCACAAAGAAAATGCAGAGGAATGGAGGAATAACTAAAAATGGACGAGGCAGTGGCGTGGCGACCGTCACTGTTCACCAACGCAGCGCCACAGGAACTTGGAATATATCACAAAACAGCAACTATTTATGAATCAGCAAAAACGTGGCGCTTTACAATCGATTTTAATTCCGATATTAACTGAAGTCCTTGGATACCTTTTTTTTTCAAATTCAAAACGAGTTCGTATTTAGAGACACAGTGCCGAAATTTGCCGTTGCATTCTTAGTGATACTGATATTGTGATGCTGGTCCTGCCAGTAACTGGCGGTAAACGATCTCTACACTGGGCGCTGCGTCTCTAGATACGCGTAGCGAATGAATTTTGAAATAAATATAGTTTTCAGTAGCTCAGTTGGTAGAGCGTCTGCACAGCTAACGGAAGATGTCTACTACGAATCCCGCCATACGTATCTCAGGTATTACAGGCTTCTAAATGCCAATTTGTATGAGAAAAAAACGCTTCGGGTTCTGTATCTGTGTATTTGGCGGCTATAAGCTATAATCAGTGGTGTAGCATGAGATTCAACCGCCAGAAGCATAGGGCATATTCTGATCCCAACCATTCAGGTCCATATTTAGGAAGCTTTAACATAAACAAATACATTTGTTAAAATTTTCTCGCACGTATATAACCCAACATTTGTAATATGCAAGATTCTTCTTCATAGGCAAAAAAATTATCGGGTTTTAGAAGGGCTGGCAGAGAATGTCCATGTTTGTGAATTGTAACCATCAGGGAACAAACTCTCCAGCAACTTATTCCACAATGCTCAAGTTCTCCAAAACAATCACCTTTGGACTCGTTCAAGGTATTAGAATTTCGATCTGGTGAGGATGCGCGCATTGTACTGATGACTGTTATTATGTGACAACGATCGTTAGAATGTTGGTAGAATCTGAAGAATAGAGACAAATCAGTTACATTTCTGCAGTATTTTAGATTGAGCTATTATTTGATAAAAGTAAGAAAACATTAAAAATAGCTCAATGCTGATCGTAAACAACTTTTTATCAGCTTCAAGTTGGAAGAACTTCTCTGATATTTACCATACTGCTCACGATTTGGTATCTTCCAGTAGCATTTCAGAATAAATTCCAATTTATAAGTTACTGCAAAAATATGAAAGGAAGCGGTTGGCACATTTTGTTCAGTTTTGAAAACATCCAGCAGAACTGCTTGCCCCTACCACTGTGCCACGCCTCTGGCTATAGTAATAGCAGTGATGTTACACATGTATATTGTAGATGCTCTTACTTGGTGAAATATTCGATAAAAAAAATATATTTAAGAGGGGATTCTACCTAGAATAAAAGGAGATTTACATGGTTTTCCAATATTTCATTCCCATCGCTCATTTTTCAGGATAATGGAACGATTTCTTTTAAAAATGTTAGAAAAAAGTTGCTTCTATACTTGTGCGAAGCCCTTTTTTATACAAAATTTTAGATATTGTCGCAAGGGCACTCGTATCAGCAGCAAAAATGTGTTCATGTGTCTGAATATTTTGTTTGCAGAGCTTGATTTTGACCTTACTAAAAATATTTTTAATGCAGATCATATAGAAAAGACAGTTTTATGTCCATGCGAGGCTCTTTTCTGGATGTTTTGGCAACTTTGATTACAAAAATGTTTAAAAACATCCCAAGTGAGTCTCTATTATTTTCAAATCGTTCGATTATCTTGAAAAAAGTGTTGCAAACGACATATTGGAAGCCCATGGGAAACGCTTTTTATTCTAGGTAGACTCCCCTCTTAACACAGAAATGTCATGAATAAAATTCTCTTTCAGTGACATGTTTCGATTTATATTCAAAACATCATCGGACTGGCAGATTTAACTGCTTACAAAGGTTTGACGATGATTCAAATATAAATCGTAACGCGCCACATGTAACATGGTCGTAGTGTTACTGAGTCACGATTGCAGCCCATACTGGCTGGTGCAAACTGGAGTAAACAACTGGATACTGAGGAACTGTGTATCAAGTTTAACATTGCATTGTCCAATCTTTGAGGGATGGAAAGGTATTATTCTACATGACGAACTACCAGACGCTGGCGCTGTAAGTTTATAAAGACTCACTCTAGAAGAAATGCTAACTTGAGTTACTCACGGGGTTTCCAAAGAAGAGCCAAAGAGTCATCAATATCACTCAGTTCTAGAGACGTGACGATACAGATCAAATTCACCAACACTAAAAACCATTTCATGGTCACTGTTATCCGAAAGCTATAAAACCGAAAACGAAAATGACTTACCTTTAATGTAACACCGGCTCTATATAGACCTTCCCGCCTGTACACTCACATCTCTGTGTACATAACTGTTTTTAGTCGAGCTTTAAGTATGATTTAAAGTATGTACACATAACGGTGATTGATAATGGTTCGTTAAATATTTCTCTTGTAAATCCTAATATTATTATAGATGGGCGTGAGCAAAACAGATATAGAAAAAATAGACAATAAAGGGGCAACGATTTGGTATTGTTTCAAGCAATAAAAACATTCCAAACAACATTTATGAAATGTATGGCACATATAGGTAGGTAAGTATAATTTATTATGCTGATAACATAAGTACATTATATGTTTTGTGAATCCTTCGATCATTCAAATCAAGCTGATTCTGTGAATTCATCTGCGTAAAAATAATTGGACAAAAAAGTGCAGATTAATGCTGACCCTCGTTCGACTAATATCGTCAATTTAGATAGAAGTAATGTGAGTACTAATATTTCTGAATTCAAGGTAATGCATGTTTTCGTCGTTTTACTTTGTTCGTCTGATTGGCAAAGCCATTTGCCGTGGATCATAGTAGATTAGTGCTGCTTTTTTTCGAAAATAGATTACTTTTTGGCAGAGCAAATATCAAAAATAAAAAATATAGGCGAAAATGATATTTTGTTTTCAACGCTTTTTGCCCTCCAATTAAATCTTGGCAGTACTGAACTAATTCTTTCTGGATGGGCAAAGCGTTTTGAAAAAGGCCAAACTTCACATTGAAATACCTTTTCAGTTGCCGATTATCTTAGAGTGTAACCAAAAAAACATTTTAATATGATCAAAATCTAAACTAAACTAAAAGTACCAACGGTATTTTTTGAAATCTCAAACTAGAAATAGGGGGCAACTTTTAAAATTCGACACAAAGGAGAGTTGTTTGGAAAGAGGCATCATATAGCAACCAACATAATTAGACCGTTTCAAATATCAATGGCTTGCAACAGAGCTTCAATTCTTTAATGCTAACACTGGCACCGTTAACAATCCTTGTAGAATAACATCAGCTTTCAGGGCAGCTGAATACAGGCTGGATGAAATCAACGCGACAGAAGGATGAAAAATATTCTAATCATTTCATTGAATTTTTGTTATTGATAGGGATAATTTCTTTGATGCATCTCTTGTGGTAATTATTTTTTTGCTGGATTGTATGCGAGTGATCACAGTCAAATGCATCGGCTGTTTCCTCCACATGTTTCAAAATAGCTATACCATCCTTGTTATGTTTTACATAATTTTTTTGGATATCAATTCTTTTCTTCAATTATTGTTTAGTTTTCAATTCCTTCGCATGTATGTTCAATTTTGTAAAGACATGTTTAGCATTGTTTGAAGGCTGATATGCTATTTTGATGTTATTGTGGTTTTCAAAATTGTCTATTTTAGTGTTGATCTGAGTGATATACGGCAACTTCAAATCTTTTTATTTCTATTAGTAGTTTTGTTTTAGTATTGTTATTGGTTATAACTCTTATGTAATCAAGTTTAGATTGTTTTAGACCCTTTCAAAATTATCAAGCAACAAAAAAAGGTGAAAAACATGTTGATATTGATAAAAAACGACCATTTTAAAAACATGCATCTATTGAAAAGTACAAATACAGTTTAAAAAATTACCTTAAACTAAATAAATACAGAATAAATACTTTCGTACAATAGTAATACATCACAGCGATTCAAACTCACTATTATTACACAACTAATCCACAGTTACACCCTAGTAACATGTTCACAGCCTGATCGTATCAAAGAGGCATAAGGTTTTTAAGAGAGCAGGTATTTAATAAGACGTTTGTTTTATGGCTGCCCTGCTTTAATCGGCTGTTAGCAAAGTATAAGCTTAAGAAATTTTTACTCCACTCTTAAAATATGTTTACCTAAATGAAAATTTTAGTAAAGTATGCTTTTTCAAGGATCCGAACAAGTTCAATCAATGAAGACATACCGCAAAGTTGTTTAATGGCATTATTTTATGTAAGTAGGATTCAACAAAAAGCATTTGATGTTGTCACAGGGTGAATGAAGACTTATTCGAGAATTGTACGTTTCAGTATTAACTTTAAGAAAAATTTTGAGCTATATCCTTACGGCTAATAAAGCATTATGGGAATGTTTAAATGAAGTTGTCGATGCATACTTAAAACAAAGTTACAACACTTATCGACTATAACAAAACTGAAAATGTTACTTGGGTGCGTGATGAGGTAGTTACATAAATGTTGTATATAAGATAACTTATAGTATAGTATTGGAAGCAGTTTCAATCCAGAACAAATAAGTTTTATTATTAAAAGATTCAACAAGATCAATAAAACTATCTGTATCCATTAAATGACATTAATATTGCTAGTATATTGTATCAACAAAGAAATCTATATATATGTTGATGAAGTGTCATAATATTCAAATTTATATTATCGCCTTTAAAGTGTTATCTTTACTGTCTTTAGACATCTTGATGAATAATGCGAAGAAAAATGTAATTTAGTAGATCTATGATGCATGCAAGTTATTACTCAAACATGTATTCTGAAAGCTTATCAAAACAGCCAAATATTGTGGAATATATCCAAAAATTAAAGGAATAATCAGCTGATTCACGTCCTTTACTTGCCGATAAAATCTATGTCATTCGTTTTCGTCTAGAGGAGAAATAAAACGTAATCTAAAATTACTCTAGCCGCAGATAATAAGTATAAAAAAAATTGGTGATTCTGTCCATAGGCGAGATTATTGTTGGATGCGCTTGGTTTTGGGGTGTAGTTAAACACCCAAAGTTTGCTTGCACATGGACGATCCGCGTAATTTCATAACTGAAAATTGTTCGGAAAAGTTGTTCGTTATTAAATTATCTAAAACATGAGTTCTGATCTAGGTCGTTGCTATTGTTAACTTGCAAGTACCCTCGCCAGCTTCAAAGATGTTCATTCAAAATGTTTAAATTAAAAGCAACTGTAAATGAAGTGCTGTGCCTACACAAAAGTTTCAGATTCTACCCCACCAATATAAATTCTCACTTTTTTTTGCGATTATCCAAAAGTTTGTTATCATGAACTTGTCTGCGTTTTGAATTTAGGCGACTGATATCAAATTGTTTCTAACATAATCAAGGATACAGTGAAAACAATTATTTGCTTCTAAAAATTCAAATTTCTACAAGGAATTTCTACTGCTCCATTAAGACCAACTGTGCTCATCAAATCACATGATATCTTTTATATTATTTGATCTATGTATTTATAGTCTTTAAATTTGATTATTCAGTCATCTTGCATTCTTTTACAATAATTCTTTAATTCTCTATAATACTTCGGTGACGGTACAATGGTTCTGCTGTGGTTCATTGTTGTTCCATATCTTTCTATTTCTATCATTCTTCCTCAAATAGTAGCACTGAATTCCCAATCCTATGAGGAAAAACAAGAGAATGATTGATACTTCACTGCCATAGCTGCTGAAAACTTCCATAACTGTGTCGAGAATGTTAGGTGACGATGACCTTTTAAATGGCGGCATAGGTATTGAATCTGAAATAATTAAAAAATAATTAATATTTTGAACATGCAAGATATGTTCTAAATATATTTATCAGAACACGGTAACATATCATACAACAGTGGATTACTTAGCGAATTTGCTACTGACCCCAAATGACCAGAGCTCATTGAAAGAGACTTGCAAGAGACAACTAGAGTTTTTAAGTTTCAGAATTTACATCAATGTGATTGATTGTTTCATGGAAATCATTAGTAATACTTCAATTGTGATCACATCTGCTCACGAAAAGGCTCACAAGGATTTAAAAAGGTTTTTCTGAACGGTATGACAATTGGCATCCCACTGAGAATGGAACAAGAGGTAAAAAGTTGCTGCATATAAATACTGAACAAACAATTTTTTTATTGAAACATTGAGGATATCAGCTGACAGAAAACAAAAACGCACTATACATGTAATCTTTGCAACTTTGCTGAACTTGTTTGCCGTTGTGTTCAAATGTGAATGATTTGTAAATATTATGTAGACAGTTGCACAGTCGAATAATTATTTATCTTCGAATCTTAGAAATCTAAAAATATATCAGCCCCCCCCACCCATCAAAAAAAAAATTGGTAAAGCTGATTGCCGCTCATTTAGTCCTATTGGTGACCTTAACATGACAACATGAAATAACAGGAATCTTGAATTTTGCGTAAGTTGCCCAGAAATGTTGAAGGCAAAGAAAAAAGATATATATCCCAGCTTGGAATCCAAATTCAATCATCGTCTATTAGGTATGCATTCTAAGCACCAGAGTGAAGTTAACAGCCGATTTGTAGTAATGAATTTATTCGGGTTTTCGTCTGAAGTTATCTGCCAATTTTCAGAAGCAATTTATATAAACTACTAGCCTTGTGCTTATTTGCATTACATTTTTTCGCAGATTCTAACCAGTAAAAAGGCAGAGAGCATAACTTTATTCATTAACTGTCATAAGGAAACTTTCATTATAAAAAAAAACGAAACTATCATCGGTAAACTATGCAACATCTGCGCGAAATGGATTGTTTTCACCGTTAGTTACAGTTTCATCAAATCGACCAAACTAGTAAAACTATTAAAAGTGGTAGAAACTGATAAAAATTAATCTGTCAATAAGTACTAGTTCATCCTAACAGGAAGATAACAGTGCTCTAACAACTACTTGTGTGTTTGATAAGATGTAATAAGAGAAATAATTTCTGGCAATTTTCATCCTGTAACTATTTCTTTGAATTGGCCAATAAAGCATAAAATTACCGTTCATATGGTTCCAAGGGTATTGTAATCGATAAAAATTTAGGATTCGAGATATTGTGTTTTCTTGATGTTTCCTGACATATACATGGCAAGAAATCATATCACTCAGAGAAAATACTTGCCTTTCGACGGATCGTTGAATTTCCGGCGACAGCGGTATTCATAGTCGATATCAGTTACACAACTATACCAACCGCCGAATCGGAAGTCAAAAAGCAATTATTGAAAATTAAATGATACAAATATAATTCGTCACTGCAATTTTTCCAGCTGTCTCGTCTCGTAGCGTCTGTTCTCCAAGCACTGTATCTCGTCTGGCCTCGTGTCTCGAAATTCGAGACAAAATGACATCGAGACGAGACGAAGCACCGAGTCTCGTATATCGAGTCTGTGGTTTCTCAAGAAATTTCTGAATTGTCCTGACAACTCTTCTAGCCGCAAGTCTCTTAATAATGCAGAACCGCTATATAGACGTTGATTTTAATATATTTGTTACATTCCCCATCGCAAATTTGCCTTTTGGAGTTTTCTTTTTTAATAACTTTCAAAAATGGAGCACAACTGAGCACCAAGACGTAGATTTCGCTTGACAACATTTATCAAACTCTACTACCGTGAACATGGCGCGAGTTTTGACTGACGCACGCAAGGCAAAAATTGAATCCTACTACAAATGAATGACTTCAGAATACACATTTAGTGTGTACGCATATGTGTGAGTTCTCAGGTCATGTCTTCTTAAGTGTGTGCTCAGTAAGTCGAAGAGCCGTGCATATAATAATAATCCATGTAAGATTTTCTATCGATCTACACACGTTCTTTTCTTAAATGCTTGCCCACAGAATTCATCTACCTGCTTGACACGACTTTTGAAGTAACATATATACTGGGTTCGTAAATATCGTTCAGTTGATCATACCTATGATATGACTAATAAACGCAAACATCACAGATCAAAACAAATCCTTAAAATATCTACTCTTCCTCATAAATAAATAAAAGCCTTTGAAGTTTGCAGTCAACATAGTACTTTGTTTCTCAGATACAGATATTCATTTTTGTATATTTATAGTGCGACAAACTATTGCCATCAAGGATAAAATATGAAGATAGCAGAGTACAAATTAGACTCTGATGGAATCTACTTACGAATTAAAGTGTCTCAACACAACACATAATCCACAAATTACATACGAAGGTGAAAATATTGTCTACAGTAGTTTTAGCAATGTAGCAACTGAGGTGTCCAGAAACTCCCAAACCTGGTCAATAATTTCAGTACTAACTTTACTAACTTCCAAACTTTTCAAATTTCAGCTCATAGCCACTATATCATTTTTACATGGAATCGCAGAAATCTTGTAGTCGTTACTCATGATTAATGCATTACTTATAATTATAATTGATGAGTAGGTGTCTCTTCTAAGGGAATGGCGTAGGGAACCGTTCTCTCAAGCCCTCCACTTCCGCGAATCCAGCAATGAGAGGGGATGATAGAGAATGAGAGACAACATTTTGAGCGCTTTTTCAAATTACTTGGATGATAAACGTATTTAAGTGCAATTATAAGAAAATAGATGAATTGGCATTTTAGATAGATATTTAACAAAAATTTCAAAAATATCACTGATTGTTCGGTTCAGCACCTAATATCCATGCGGTTATTACCAAATTAATACATTTGTATACCTTCAAGTTAATTTTTAGTTTATGAAGGTACATAAAATATCCTTTTTTTTTAAATAATAATCTAATAATGCGCTGCGTCTTATACTTCTAATGACCATTATTGGAACCTCATGTATTGAATAAATAAATTTACTAACGTTTCGGACGTTTTGGCAACCTATATCAAAATGCAAAAATCAAAAATTAAAATTATGTAACCACACTGACATTTACTGTTCTCCTGGAAAACAGAAAATGTCAGCAATTATATTATAATTAAAAATTCATATATTCCATTCGCCTTTTGTGCTTTTATAAAGGCTGCCGAGACAGCTTAAACGTTAGTGAAGTTATTTATTCACTCGGATGAAGAAATCAGCAAGTACCTTACCTAGGCGCGTATCTGAGGAAGGGTAATGGGGAGGGGGTAATTACCCCCCATGAATGAAAAAAATACTAAAAAAACTGGTGGGATATAAATCAGTAAACATTTGGTTGATTACCGTCATCAGTAAATAATTGTTTAAATACGCACATAAACATGTGAATTGTTGCTCGGTATAGAAAACAGCTTTATTTTGTTTCTCTTATGGAATATTATCTTTATTTTAATCAATGAGTTTTTGTTGTGAATTATTGCATACTTGTAACTCTCACCGACGGACGACGGTGACGGTAATCTTGATCTTGATCTTGACATTTTACAAATTTTCAATTTTCACCCGCGGTGATCCTCTCCCCTCTCCTATTTCAGAGTGAGCATTACCCCCCCCCCCCCTTAGGTTAACCCTGAAAACGCGCCTGACCTTACCTACTTCTGTACTAAATTGTAGGTACCTACATAGAAGACGAGAAATATCACTAACTCTGCAGTATTTTTAGTCCCTTTTTTGAGTTGCGGTCGGCCGATAGTACATAGTTTTTGCCGGAGGCACGGTCTTAATTTAATCGCAAAAGCCTCAAATTAACCGTGTTATCTGAAATAAGGTTATGGTACCCGGTACCCCCACCCATAGCAATAAATGTTCCGTTTATCCCAGCTTTTGATCTTTTTTATAAGGCTTGTCGTCATGAAGAACACATTTCAATCTCATTTTTGGGACCTGATCACTTCAGTCTATTGATATAACGATATCTCCTGACGAATTTGACTCCAAAGCTATTATGAGCATACATATCATAACTTACCTGTAATTAGGTAGTTTATTTTCTACCAGCTCCTGTTTACATGCAATCACTGAATACATAAATAATCATAATCATTTTACGGTTATTTATAGTGTAAGTAACAAAAGCTGATGTTAATAATACGTTTTCGTACTCAGACAACGCCTAAATAGATTTTAATACAGCAAACTGCATTGATAATAAACTTGTCTGAACCTGTTGAGCATCCTAATGTAATAAATTCTAAACCACTTTCAGCAGAAAATATTGGTTTTTATCCTACCACCAAGGGCTTCAATGACATTACTAGGAACTTATTTATGAGATAAGCAGATTAATATAAGCTGTATGTTGGAAAAGAATGTATACCTAATAGAATTCCGATGTCTTTTTTGAGACATGAGTACTTTTCAGTCTGAAAACTCAAATGCCAGGGTTTCGCGTATAAAAATAAAATGTGTTGCCTTCGGCTGACTTATCAGTCGCACACGAAGGTCATGTCAGACTATATGAACTAATTATCACATTCATGATTAAACAAATGCGCCTGCTGTGATAAATAAATTCCCGCACTTTTTACATAAAGTAGCATAAACCGGACATACTTTTTCTCCTTATAGCAGGAAGTGGATATTCTTCAAACGCCGATGTAGTTTCTAGATATCAAAATGAGATATAAACAAGATCTCGAACTACATGCATTGATCAAGTAGCAGATTCTGGTCTCCGTTGCCGATTTCCATTAATCACCAACACGTTGTCACTGTTTGCACGATCCAGTCCGAATGGCGTTCCAAATTCAACGCAATCCATAGTGTGGCGATTGACGACTATCCGCAAAGAAGGGGAAATGATGACCTTACTTGTCTCAGCTTGTTTACTGATTATGCATGTATCAACCAATAAAATGCATTGTGTGACAGTCGCCAACACGTTGCCACGTTGCTGGCATAATTTAGCTAACAAAAACCTATTCTGTGGCTTCAATTATTATTAAGTGCTATTGTTTTTATACTGGGCCAGGACGAAAGTATATACCAGAGTCATCACGTGTCATCCCGAGGTCAGTGAAAAGTCTCGTTTGAAATATATAATGGGGCGTTTGTGTAGTGCGCATAGACCCGTTCTGTAGGACCTGTAGAGTAAATTTTATTGATAAAATTTTGAAGATGCGTAACGTTATGTCACAATACTGAGAGCATCAGTTACTGTTTGTTTAACGTAATACAAACATACAGTGCCAGATTGAAGCATGGGCATGTATTGACGCCCCAGAGTTGCAAATATTTGGGAAGAGTGAAGGGGGCGGAAAATTTTGAATTAGCATAGTCCTTTAGACTTTTAAATCTTGTTAGAAAAATTTCGTTGTAACCTTAAAAAATCAGCAAAAGTTTAATCAATTCATTCGGATGGCTGGGGTGAAAGTGGAGAAGAGTGGTAATTTCACAAGGGGCGGCAAGGAGATCAAATCCGACTCTGTATACATATTTTATAGTTATTTTGATACCAAGGGTATATAAATTAGTGTACAAACAACGGTACAAAACGAGTGTCGTATAAGATTGGTGGACCATTTTCATTGGTTTGTTGGGGTAGACGGATGTCATTGTTGTACCTACAGTATACCTCTGAATAAGTCGGTACTATTGCTAGCTTCGTTATCACTGAAGCTACATGGTTGATTAAATCAGCAAACTAGTGACATTTTTATTGATGCATAAAATAGCGTAATAGAAAACACTAGAACATAAATTTTCCAAATGAATGGAAAAATACACTTTTATAAAATCGAACACCCTGCAAATTGTTCAAGGAACTGAAATATTGATTAAACATTGAAAATAGCCGAAATATTCCCATATTTTTGTGAAACAATCAACACAAAAAAGCTTTTATTTTAGAAATATACAAATTTCTGAAGGATCAACATATTAATAACTAGCTTATTTTTAATTTTAGGCTAATATTAAGTATAAAATTCTTTAGATAATTTGCTGACCTCGTGATGGAAAATATACAGCGGATTCAATTAAGAAAGATACATGTGTGTCAGTTGTTCGGTAATGTTAGGGTCAATTGTTTTTTGCACTCACCATCTTATTCAGCAGAAAAAATGCTATTATTTCTTAATTTATCTACCACGTAGCTTCGGTACTAGCGAAGTTAGAAATTGTCATTAATGTAGCTAGCGGGGCCTGGTCCGTCTGATGTACCTCTGCCTACCTGGAAAATACCAGTAAAAATTGAGTTTCAAAAAAACACCTAGAGTGTATTTTTACCATTCATTGTATCTTAATTGAAAAAACATTTTGTGATCAACCTGCGGCCACGTCTTCTCCTAGAAACTGAGGCTAGATACGCGATTGGATATACTCGTATGATGCCGAATTAATCGAAGGCACGGCGTATAGTTAAACAAATAGTTGATTTATTCAATATTTTGATTACAGATCTTATGTCGTCATTGTCATGCATAGAAATCAAGTGGCAGAAATAATAAAATAAAAAGCATAATATATATGCTTAGTAGGGCAAATGATGAATGTTGGTTAGCTATACCAATCGGCCCATTTTACTTTTTCATCCAATACATTCTGCAGTTTGTCACACCACGACTGGGTCACAAGTACAATGGCGTCGGCGTAGAGGTAGACTGTTTTAGTTCATGGGGCATGAGACATCTTGTACCAAAAAGGTGAGTAAGGGATTGGTCAAGGCACCAAAGTCTGGAGGACAATCGCCACCAACCCAAAGGGGAGGCCCTTTTAAATTAGTGTATAGATGAGGTCAGCATGCCACAACCTGTTAAGTGCTTTTGAGACATCCATAAGCATAAGATATCACTGACATCAGTATTTTTATTGTTATTCGCTCCACCAGCATGGCTAGTCCTATGCCCTTTTGAATCATTACAGGTACAACAACAACAAATAACAGGCCGATATGAGCTGAACTAATTGGAGTGATCCACCTTTTTGCTTTTGTTTGAGGCGACAGGGGGAAGTAATTTCTTTCACTTTCTCAACTCTGTAGGGAAAGTGATTGTGGCACGCAATAGCATATTGGAAAATGATTTGATCAGTTAAGATTACCTCGATCTATGCAATTAGAACGAAATAATACATATATCACAAATTATAATCATTCTCATAATGATTACTTCTAAGCTCCATAAATATAAATACCGATTTGAGTGCAACGATCGCGATCACAATTCAAATAGACAGTAATCTATACTAATCTGTATATCATCCTTGCTTTGAGCATTAAATAACGTTCATCAAGGTGCAAGAGATTGAAACTATTCCAGGTAGCAATTTTAAATCGATTCAGGTACAATCGGCAACGACGCATTCATATTCTTTAAACTCGTGACAATGCGTGATTAAACGTCAAAATCCAATCGAACGTCAACGTCTTGAACCAAACTAAACAAACAGGACGTTTCTGTGTCAGAAACAAAACAAAAGCATTAAATGAATTTAAATACCATCAAGACATGGCTCTAAGTAATATCTTGCTCATAAGTCAAATAGCTGGATATGTGATTGCTTTCATTTTGGCACTATGTGTGGTGGTTCCTATGAGCTTGCATCAAGATGATTTTAGGTACCGAAACAGATTCTTAACTTAGTATTATTTTGTAACATTTTGTACATATTTTGATCGTCTCTATTGATAGCACGATGGATATTGGTAATTACAATACCTTTTTTCAAACTTCTCCTTCTTCCAATTCAACAAAGCGAGGTTTGTTTTATAAATATTAGCCAACAATTTACTTGATGAAACCAAAAACTACATTCCATCGAAAGTGAAGTGACCATTTTTCAATAGCAATAATAATAATAATATGTCTTTATTTTTACCTCGGTGGAGTCAAGCTTTGCTTTTCAACTCAACTGAGGATATTAACAGCCTAATACAATATAAGCTATGTAGCAAACACACTATACAAAAATAAGTATCACCTTATCACATCACAATCTTTCAACATCAACAACTAATTAACTAATTAAAAAAACTTATGCAAATAAATATCTGTTGATTATGTTGATTCTTGCTGAGAAAACAATAACTTTTTGTAACAATTTTTAAAAGACAAAGTTTTATCACATATTTTGTGTGGGATGCTATTGTATACCCTTGACGAAGTATATGAGCAGGACCTCTTGTAGAGGAAGTTCTATGCTGTGGTATTGTAAGCTGAATCCATTCCATAACATTAACACTATGACACCTTAGCTTCACCTTAGCAAACAGATAATTTGGCTCTTAGTTTATAACAACGTTATGGACTAAAGTTGCAAGGTGAACTCTTCTATTATGCAAAGGTAACTGCATAAAATTAAGTAAGTCTTTTTGCTGTGTGTGATATGGATGGTGACTATAGTGCAATAATAAATCCCTAAAATGAAAAAAATACTGCATCAAACAATAAAGATTCATTTATTTTATATAGCACATTTAATTTATTGTTAACAGCTATAAAGTAGAGCAGCATTTCTCAAATGATCAATTACTAAGAGGTAGTAATTTAAGATAAGTCAATACTGGGTTAGAATGTCTCATCATACTCTTAAATGATGGACTTATAAATTCAATGAATTTGTAGTAGATATAAACTACTATTTTATGGATAATATTTTCTTTGGAAACTAATGAAATTTACTAGATAAAAGCACTTCACAATTATGCAGCTTACAGAGAATTCACAGCTGAAGAATAACACCAACCTTGAATATGTAATTTGATTTAGTCTTTCTGAAAATCACTTAGGAATCATATAGGTCCTCTCAGTCAGAAAGTATTATATGAATTGCTATATGTTTTACATTTTTCAGAGGTCATTGTTTGCTCTTTTCTACTGGACAATGGCAAGAAGCTGATGGACAACTATTGGTACCATGGGCATCTCAATGTTACTGCAATTTTACAATTACTGTAGGAGCTATGTTAGCATTAGTGTCTGTCATTCAAATTTACAGGTAAATGTTTGTAGATTTTTTCCTTTTTCACTTGCTTTAGACGTGATAAGGTATTTGTATTTTTTGAAGTTATTTTCTAGTTGTATAAATAAGGTATCAAAGCATCAACATTATTGGTTACCTGATCAAATGATATTGCTCTTAAGTTGAAGTCTCATCAGGCTCACAGGTCTGGTTATCGAGACACCAGAAAATGTCAAAAGAATATAGTGGAAGGTAAAAAAATAGAACAAACGAAAAGAATAAAGAGAAGTATTTCAGGTGGAGAGGGAAAATTTATAGTATGAATAATTTTGATAATCAAAAATTAATCTTGATACATGTTTTATGTAGATTTCATTTTGATTGTTCAAGTTCAAGTTTCTGCTTCAGTTTTGATCACAGTGCAAGCCACAGCCTCGATTGCTGGTTGTCAAAATTTCTGTGAAGAATTTCTTCAGAGACATAGTCTGGGGGTATACTTCACATGTGTATTCTGACCATTTCTCTGTTGATACTGCACCGACAGAGACGCTGATCCACAGACAGAAATTAGTGGGATTGATTTTCATGATGTATAAAGGAAAAAAATGTTGTTTAGCTATTCACGACTATGGATTTGCCATAATATTATTGACTTTATTAGTACATAATACGTTTTTTTCGGATAATAGATAGTATTGTAATTAGTATTCATAGTATTATTTTTAGTTTATGGGCACAAAAATTGTGAAGTATTTTGTAAGCACGGCTGTTCACCAGCTAGTACAGTGACTATACTAGCGGGTAGCAGAGCACAGCTTGACAGTTTTTGATACAGGTCTCTTACATCATTGGCGATGATATAATGTTCGGGTTCCAATCTCTCCTCATCTACAGTGAGGGTCGTTGTGTATACCTATTCTAGTTTTGTGTTGAGGGCTTAGGCAGTCGCTCCGGTTGGGCGTCTATTGTAGTGTTCGGTCCATTTTTCTATCAGGTTCTTGTTTAACATACTGTTCAAGTCTCTGTAGGGAATTTTAAAATTTCTCAACTGTCTTCCATATTTGGTCGCTATCTTTGCTAGTTTGTCAACTGTCTCGTTTTGAGGTATATCTGCATGTCCTTTAATCCAAACGATTTTTGCCATTTTTTCCGAATTGAGGTGTCGGTTAATCAAGCCAATAACGTCCAAGATGAGATGGCTTACATTCGGTGATATCCTAAAATGCTCTAGTTTCATAGATGCACTCTTGCTGTCAATAAATATTATTACATTCCTAAGTTCGGTATTTCTAAGAGAATATTCTAGGGCTTTTTTGATGGCTGTCAACGCAGCTGTATATATCGAGCATTCTGGAGGGAGTTTGTATAATTCTTGGTAGTTCGTACTTTCGTGGTAGAAAGCGTGGAAGATTTTTCATAGGAGATCCATTTCATTGAAACCATGCTATCACTTTGGACATGGCGGAATCTAGTGTCTCTGTTGTTTGTTCAATACTCTTTTTTCTGGTGGTGATTGCGTAGTCATCTGCAAACTGGTAGATTTCCACAGCTGTTCCATAGACAGTTGTTCCAAGTCGTGAGAGTATATTATGTACAGTATCAGACTGAGGATGCTGCCTTGCGGCAGCCCTTTCGATGTTGCTCAGGGTCCTACAAATGCATCGCAGGACCTTATAAGATATTCCTGCTGCTGTAAAGGGACACCAGGTGATGGGAAAGTTGTTCAGGAATTTGCAATCTATTCATCTTTTCAGCAAGTTCGTGTAGGTCTACATTGTCATATGCGCTTTTGACATCTAGGATTGCTACAGCAGTATGTTATAAGAAGAAGGTCTATATATGTGTCATAATTATCTACATACGTTTCGTATGAGGACAAGCACAGTTTATATATATTCCAATCAGACTTATTCACGTTCCACTCTCCATGTTCCCTTATTTTTATTCTTTCTGAGGAGAGTTTACACTTGGTTATGATTAGGAGGTGATCTGAGCCATTCTAGTTGATGTCGAATTTGTGGCGTGCATATTGTGAGGTCAATAGCAGACTTTCTACCATGACCGACATAGGTAGCGGATCCGTCGTTTAAATGGCTCAAATTTTTTTCATCTAGGACGTCTAGAAGAGTGTTGCCATAAACATCCCCAAGCTACTTGATGTGCATTGAAATCTCCTGCTACTATGAACGCTGATGGTAATGAGTCAAAAAATTGGATTCATTCATGGGAATATATTTTGGTTTGGGGCTTGATATAAAGAGATATTAGTGAAGGATTTGTTTTGTCTTTTAGTTTTAAAGTAACTCCCGTTGTCATCAATTTTTCAAGTATGGTTGTGTTTATTTCAGTGAACATTATGTTATGTTTAAGCAAAATCGCTACCCCGCCTTTACCGTCGAGACGGTCCTGCCTAATTATAGTATATATCCCGTAAAGTTCACGTATGTATTTGGTTTAAGTTTCTGATAACATCGCAATGTCTACGTTTTTGTCCATCAGGAGGTGTTCTAGGTTTCTTTTATTAGCTAAAGCTGTCCGGCAATTCCATTGAATGATCTTCAACTGATCCATTATTTGGGGTTTTTTCTGAAGGGAAGAATTTACCTCCTTATTGGGTGAATTAATACATATTTAAATATGAACGCGTTAAAAGCTTAATAAAAATCCTCGTCCGTCTCTAATCGTTGCTTGATTAACTGTGTCTGATTTCTTAGGATTGTCCATATTGTGTTTCATGTTTGACAACACAAACATAACTAATTCTATAATTTTGTATGAGCGATTCGTCACTAGAACAGCAATATTTAACATTTCTTGAATGAGAAGGGCTACTGAAAATGCTCCCTTGTGGGAGAGAAGGTTTGCTTACATAATGGGTGAGTTGCTGTTTCTTGACGTGACCTACAAGGATGATCACCTCGACATTTGGCACATCTGGGTTTACCTTTACAGTGCTTGCCCAGATGTCCATACCGCATGCAATTATGGCGGATAATGACTTCCTGAATATAGTTGGAAACTTCGAATCTAACGTGGTTGATTGCTATATATTTAGGTAGTTCTTGAGTTTCAAATGTAATTATAACTTTATTTATTGGTATGAACTTATTTTCACCATTCTCCTTCACCTTTCTATGCATTCGTTTGACAGAGTCTACAGCAAATTTGCAGTGAAAATCGAATGGTTTGATTTTTTCTGAAATATAATCTTCAGAAAATTCTTTATCAAATGTGATTGTGCCTTGTTTGAAAAGTGTAAATTTTGGATCATATGACTCTGTTATGTAACTTTAAACATTCATTTGCACTGATTAGTTTGTTAGCTGCCAGTGCATTGTCAAAAACTACTCTTACCCTATTTTCACAAATAGATTCGATTTTCTTTATTTGATTGTCCACTTCTGGCAACGAATTAAATATTATTTCGCCTACTTTGACTGGATTAATCTTACCTGTGAACTGGCTACTGTTGTTTTCTATATAAATATAATACTGACCTTTATCTGTTTGGATATAGGTAAGGAATGGTCGTTCAGCTCTTTTTCGTGGAGATTCTACCGGCTCGGAATTTACACCTGATTGGGTGTCCAATGTGACTGTTTCCATGTTGTCCTCCTGGATGATTACTATATCGACATCTGGTTCCTTTCTTTTTTTGCCCGGGGGTCTCCTCCCACTGGATGCACTGATGTTGCCCCAAAACAATCACTTTTTATCACTAGTGTACTTACTCAATAACACACTCACAATAACAGGGAGTTGGCCTAAATGGGGAGGAGAAAAAAAGCGTGGTAGAAATTAATGTAAGTATATGCTACACGGTGTAAATTATTGTATGAGAGGACTAGTTTATTTTGCTCTTCATGTTTTTTATAGGGAAGTTACAGGATTGAGTTCTTTCTTTTTTTTGCTCCTCATGTTTTGCCATGAGAAAGTTGAAATGGGTGTCTGTGTTAAAATTTTCAATTTGAATGAGCAAGTTTTAAGAGTTTTAGAATATATATCCTTTCTCTGTTTTTCTTGACTCTTTAGAGATGGTTTTTCTATTTGGGTGTGTCTCACCAGGAAATCAAAATCAAAATATTTGGAATACCGTATACGGGCCTGTGTGGAAACTTGAATAGTGTTCAATTTAAGGAGCTCATCGTGTAATTCGTGAATTCCGATGAGCTTTCAACTATGTAAGGGCGCCAAATTGATTTTTTTACGCCAGGATCTAGTTCCAAAGACTGATAATTCCTTTTCATCCTTGCCAAGTGTCATTATTTCATCGATATCACAAAAGTATTTTCTGAGTTATCGAGAGGCCAAGAAATCCGATACATACCAACCAACGGAAATTAGTAGAATTGTGATATGTGAATTTTCAAGAAAATGTTGCATCTGGAAAAAGAGAATTTCCGCGATAATAATACTTCTCCCACCTTTCGGCATGGGAAGTAAAATGATGACGAACAAAAAACTTGAAAAGTGAGAAAACTCATACAACATATAAGATTCCATTTTCAATATCTATAATAATTTAATAGGCTCATTATAATATCCAATATTTAAGGTCTTTAAAAATCAGGTCCACACTTATCTTTCCAGGTTATCACATCACCTCTACAAAGGTACAGACAGCAGTTTCCTTTCTGCTTTCATTGATGTTGTGTCTGGTCTACTACTATGTGGAATCACCATAATAGCTGCTCTAATGATCACTCTTGGATTCATGGCTTGGTGCCAAACCATGACACAAAGATTTCCATCGTAAGTAAAGATTATCCAACTATTCAATCAGTATGATTGTATAGTGTCAGTGTAATTTATGATCAGTGAGCTATATTGTATTTGTTTTAAGTAGATTCTATGTCTTGTTGAAGTTTGCTCAATTTTAAATTCAAAAAGGCAAATATTCTATTCAAAATTTTAAATATCAATTATTAGTAGAGGCACGAAATACCAGACTCACTAAATTTTCTGAACAATGATAATGATATATTAGTAAGATTCGAATACCAACAGAAATGGAAACTCAAAATTCATAGAAATGTTCATTTTCAAACTCCCTTGTGGTGAATCCTCTTATCTCGAAAATATGTTTTGATAGTTACTCATTAATATAAATGCATTTTAATTTTGCGTTTCTATGGAATTATCATCACAACTATATATTTTCCAGATGTGACATGGCAGCCGGACAAGATATAGACCATTCGGACCAAATAAAAACCGACAATTTCTATGTGCATTTGGGCACTGCTCAATTTGGTGTTTGGGGCTCTTTTGCCACTTGGGTGGGACTTTCTGTTTGTGCTCTGCTGAAGCTTTGTCGCTACCACCAACTGGAGAACATACGGGTATCAATGTATAGGTAAGATCACACCTTTTTTATAACTTTTAGTAAATAAAAATATTCCAATAGTCTCCACTACAAATTCTACGTTTTAGAACAGAGCTTCCTAAATTATTTTTGCTCTCATGATTTTTTTTCAAGGCTCTTTGACAACATTAGTGATTTACGATGTTATTTGAAATTTTCCAGAAAAACTTAAATTGTGACACAGCATTTAATGACAACGATCGTACTTGCAAATTTCAAGAACTCTAAATGCTCTAATACATGGCCCATTCATATTCATAATAAAAAACACGTGTCGAATTTGGAAACGTCCTCGAAAACACCCCATATAAATTGTAGCTTTAGATCACATAATGTTTGTATCATTGATGATGTTCGATATTGATAATTATATAGATAAAAAAATGAATTCAGGCGATCGGCCATGTCTTAATCGTTATCAGAAACATATTTGAAAAATCTAAATCATGTGAACCCAAAATTATAAGCATTTTTTGAAAATCCAAAAAAATCTACACCCTGTGATGGACCTTTAACTGCTGCTTCTACAAATCGTGCCTTTTTGTCAATTTTATTTTTTTCTGTGAGTTGTTGCCTAAAATTTAAACCAAGCTGTTCCAGTTTGGAGGAAAATTGCACTGTTTGCCGAATCAAGAAACAAAAATTAAAACTTCGCCCAGTTCCAATTGACTACTGAAAAAATATTACTATGCTAATTTGGCAAGTAGTCCAAAAAGTTGGAGCATTTGAAAAAGATTCCAAAATGGTCCGGCACTTGCTCCATTATCTCTCTAATTATGCAAAAAAATGTTTCGTAATATATCCAGTTTTGATCAATTTTTGGTTTAGTTACTTCAAATGATTCTAGTGTACCCAAGGTTTTTCTTAAAGCCACAACAACTCTAGGATTCTCGGAGTGTGAGAGACACAGACATCATATTCTCAGAAAATCCAAGGGTAGCATGGGTCATAGTAATGATGACTCTTCAGAAAGTTTTAATTTGAACATCAATTATTAGGATACTTTAGAAAAATTTATTAAAGTTACGACAAATGTTCTGACATTTTGGTTTTTTAGATGTAACATTTACAAAAGATGCACGTCAAAATATGTATTATTAAACGCGTAAATGATTTTCATATGCATGCTGCTGTGAGAGCTACATAGGAATTCGAATTGATAATTAGCCAGTGCAAATATTAACATCGCTCTGAGTGATCAAATTTTTTTGTACAAAATTTACTTACCAAATGTCAATTCGGAATTATGCCTCATTTTAGCTACTTTCACAGCCAATTATAAGTTTGTGTAACTTTTTCGCTCGATATGGGCTACAAGTTTTCGTAATAAATAAAAAATACTCTTCAATTCATTTATGTTTTTATTTCACAGGGAAAGACAGCGTTTAATCAATGAAAATGCAGATTCGCCTGGCAGCAGCCTGGGACGCGAATCAAACGCAAGCACATCAACAGCACCTGTAGCCCCTGAGTGATTGGTACAAAGAATACTAAGGTTATTCTTCCACCTGAGCTATTATGAATAGTATTTCATATTGACTAGAGATTCTACCAATTTTGAAAAAAAACAACACATGAGCCTCGAAATAGCAGGAATCGAAAACAAATTTCTCGAGAAAGTGATGGGCAGTGTTAAGAAAAAGTGCAGATTTCATAACCCATAACCGGGGGTAGTATTATGCACGATTTTTTAATTTGAGATCATTTATGTCAGTCTGTAGCCGCCATTGTCACTAACCGCTACATCGAATTTTATCATATCGTGGATGGGCATATTAGTACCGTAATTTTAACACGTAGTGATTACTGAGATTATGCCTTGACATACCGACGAAAAATAGTTATATAATCTTTTGTTTTGTAGTATATCATAAATCGTCTAAAAATTGTACAAAAATTATGCGATCGCAACGGACGACTCCATGGTATAATTGGCCGATAAACTCAACTAACAGTTGTTTTGAAATCAGGGTAACGACTCAACTTTTCTATTAACCATCTCTAATATACATAAGTCAAAAAGAAACTAATCTCGTTCTCTTAAAAACCCATCAAAATGGAGCTCAAACTAATGAAAAAAAGACGTGTTGCGTTCATTTTTCACCTGAATGTATATTATATATTCATACAATATTGATATGGAAAGTTTATCTTTCCTTCTTTCAGGTACCCATACCTAGTGATATGCGCAATTATCCATATTTCCTTGCTGCTACATCAGGCGGTGTACCAGTTCATAGGCATTATTCCTTAATGAGATTATAAGATTTATATTTAGGGAACTGATTATGTCTTTATTTTAATATATTTTCCTTATTTATGATATTTGATGTAAAACGAGTCTTCTATAAAGTACAAGTATAATCAATGTATTTCAATCAATACACGTGAAGTATTCTTAGTACCTCAAACTTTACAAAAACATTTAAAAATGTATTCCACATAATAAAAGTGAACATATAAAATTAAACTGGCAACATCAGCATAATATCACTATTTTGAGCTTTCTTAATCATATGAGAAGGTCTGATAGATCATTTCCTATAAATCAAAACACATATATGTAGTTTTGTAACCCAATTCATGACAGTAAACAGGCCCACTTCAACCAGCCCTGGGATACAATCATTTTAAGTTGACAATTTTTATTGGTCTTATATTTTCATTATTATTTATTTAGTAATGTCTATTCTGAATATTTTCATGATAAACATAACCCAATCCAAATTAAGTAGAAAATATATGTATGCATAAGTTTCTGTTGGAGTTTTGCAAAATGGTTACTTATACCAGTTGTATAATACGAGTATATCGATGAAATACTTTCGGTTTTGGTCGTAGTGCTATATCTGCTATAATTTTTCTGGTAAATTGAAAAATTCCAATTGAGACACAATACACAATTCAACAAATTGCTGCATGATTATGAGAAAGGTATGTATAAGGACAATTTGAATAAAATTTTATTCAAGAATGCACATATTTACATGGCAACTTGATTTAAGGACAATACACTTAATAATTTCAAATTCAGAAGTGGTCCAAAAATGACAGGATGTTATGAACCACTATTAGCGATCTATATTATCATCCTCCTCATCATTGAATAGATAAGCAAATTTAGGCATATACACATTTTAACTCATTTTGATATACATTTAGAATATTTATATTCATATCTACTAATTTTAGGCTTTTACTATATACTAGTAGATTTGTCGTCTGAACACGTGGCTTGAAATTATTGGTATTAATATAAATTGATATCGAAATAAGATAAAAGTGTATACGTTTAAATATGAACAAAATGACTATTTAATGATTACAAAACAAAAAAAAGTTCGCCAACGAATTCGAAGCCGGAATGCGTACAAGCGTGTTTTGTAGTGCACTTTCCTACGAGTCCAGTATGGATCTGCCGATGTTCATTCAATAGAAACATGATGAAGTGTACATTTAATGGTGGCTCATATAGCATCCGCCTGTCTAGTTTATCACTATCTGCTGCAACTTTGGATTGCAGCGACAAAAAATATTGTTCAGCATTGAACTGGATAATTATTTGAAGTATCCTTTCGAACGGGGTAAATTGAATGATTTTAGAATTTTATCTGTAGTGGTAAATTATTTTGATAACTTAAATACGTGTCATATTGATTAATTTCCATTAGGAAAATAAATATGAAAGTTGTTTTTGTTACTATCAATGTGTGCTTCTGTTGATACAGTTTTTTAAATCATGTATGAATGATATGTTGTAATTCTCACACTACTGCCTAACTTTTCCGCTATCTATTCTGTGTATTTTCTTATGAAGAGAGACATTAGTACTTGAATGGATGCTGATTAGTTTGAGATAGCCCTGGTAGTAACATGAACGAATCTGCTGCAGAAAACAAGTAGTTTTATATTATCTTGAGCACCTTCCAGATATAGGCAATGAAGTAAGTACAAAACTAAAGACTTTTCGATTTAAATATTTTGATTTAATTTTTTATTCAATCTAATTGAATGATTTTCATATTTTATCTTCGATATGAATAATTTCCATTATATTTTACTTTGAAATATTTATAAAAACATGATTACAACAGTTTAAAAACAATTTGAATCATTTAAAGCCTTCAAATCTCAAGTCTATTTGAATCATTTAAAGCGTTCAAATCTCAAGTCTAAGTCAAAAAGTGATTTAAAATTCATATAATTTATTCTAAACAAATATTTTTCTACTCCAACGAGATGTGCGTTTTTTCAATCCTTTTCACAATGCTTTGTTATAGTGATAATTTGCACTCACATTTGTAGATCAACATTGCAGTGACACAAAGAATAATCATGAAGTTATCAATTAGTGTTACAGTTTTTTGCAAAATATATGTCTAAAATGTGATTTAGCAAATAGCTGTAAAACGGGAGTTCTATTCAGTAGGTAAAGGCAATTGTAAACAAACAATTTGTTTTTGCAATTACCTAGAACATATTGTAATGAGAAATATATTATCTAGTATAATACCAAATATTTTAATTTATGTTCTCTTGTATCGTTTATTGTTAATAGACATGTTTTTATATAAAACACTTATCTGACAACATAAGTTGGAGTGGAACAGCATATTTGCTAAGGAGAAACTTTGTGTACCAATAATAATAATAATACACTGACTGCTGCCTTAAAAAATTGCTGTTTATCACAGTGAAGCACTAAGTATGATGTTATTCACAACTGGAAGATTTTTTACACAGAATGGAAATTGTGTCCTTTTTTGTGATTCCTCAAGTACCTTTTCTGCTTGAACTTTAATCCACACAGTTCACAACCGTATGGTTTCTCATCGGAATGTATCAATTTGTGTCTTTTCAATTCGTACTTTATCCTGAAGGGCCTCCCGCACACATCACACGGAAACGGTTTTTCACCAGTATGTTTTGTGATATGAACTAGCAAAGGTGGTTTCGTATGAAATTTTAAATCACAGTAAGAACATTTGAATGGGAAATTATCAGTGTGAGATCGACCGTGAACAAACAGTGACGCTTTTTGCTTAAATGACTTCCCACACAAATCACACACATAAGGACGCTCGTTAGTGTGGATCCGCCGGTGTTCATCGACATTTCTACGAGAAGCAAAATTCCTTCCACACAAATCACAAGAAAAGTTTTTGATTTTTTGATGAGTTTCTTTAAGATGTCGCATTAAGCCTTGGGCTACTCTAAAGCTTTTGCCACACTTTTCACATTTGTGTGGTCTTTCTCCAGTATGGATTCTGGTGTGCCATATGTAGGTGTAAGGGGAATATAGACACCTCCCACATTCTTTGCAATTATAATACACCTTGCCATCAACCTCGAACTTAGCTGATGCGATTAATTCCTGATTGATCTTCGTATGTTGCCGTTTGCCTTTCCTAGAACTACTCTTTTCACTTTCCATTTTGGGATGCCTCAAAATGTTGTGTGCATGCATCTCCTCGTGAGTCACGAATACCACCTGACAGGTTTGGCATCCATAACAAGTCAGCTGCGTTTCTTTTTCTTCATCACAAACATCCTCTTCATCTTCAAATATTTCGACTTGTTCGTGCTTTGCTACTATTGTAGATATGTGTGACTCTTTCCGATCTGTAACTGTTTCAAGGTGAGAGGTGATTTCTTGACAGGAGGTAGACACAGTATCTTGACACGAACTTTCAGGACTTTCGTTCTGTAACAATTCGTTTTGTTTGACCTCTGACAAGTTTTCCCTGCAAATAAAATTGAGGAACTTCATATTTACTGATATGTATTTAAATACTATATGAATAAAATATCTTCAGGAAAATAACAGCATATATAATCATTACTGGTCAACCAACCACACATTCAATACTAGTGCATTGTAAATATTTTGGGTGTCATTACTAGAATCAGATATGAATATATATATATACTAAAAATTTACTGATGTTTTCCTTGAACTTAACCTAATTTTATAAAGATATCCACCATCATTCTTCATATATTCATTGAACTATTCCGCCTTCAAGTGCTAATTATGATAATTATTATTTTAGAAAATTAAAAAACGATTTTTTCAAAATACGAGAGTCGCAGTCGGCGGCAGACTACTTCTATGATTACTGAATTTTATTGAATCCTTATATGCTATATTGTAAGTTCATTGTAGTGGCGCCATGTGAAAATATTCCGCATGTAACCAACAGCAGTAACAGTAAATCTGAATTTTTCTCTGCCATGTTCCCAGTTGACTTAAATTTAGCAAATGAATGGGAAGCTAGGTTTTGATGACTATGCGCCAATTACAAATGTTCAATGCTTGAAATGAAGATGTGTGTAGTAACACATAATGAAGGACAGTTAAAAAAAACAGATCGAAAAATAAAATTTTACGCATAATGTAAAATATTACAATGATGCCCTAATTTATTGGAAGAAAACTACTTAATACACATCAGCCTGAGATAATTAGCTAAAATCATCACACAATTAATAGCAGTGTGCTGTCCATAAGTTGCATGATGACAGGAGTAAAAGTCCACATTATGCTGCTCCCAGGAGCTTTTGTACTCATAACAGCCAAAACAGTTCTGGAGAAATTAATTAATTGGAGATGAGTTTATAGTTATAATTCTATGCCTGCCTCTAACATTGTAATGTTGATGTTTCCAATGTCTACTGAATGGATTCTGAAGGAAACTGATTTAATTATTGAGTTATAGGAAAACGAAAGATGAAGATATTTAAGCCAGGCTTTGACACATCAAGTTCATAAATCTCTTTTGCTCCAAGTAGATGTGTTGGAAACAAAGGAAGGCTGCTTTCTGCATCTTTCTGGCAAAAATGTTTGTCAATGCATAGTCTGGTGGTGTTAATTTCTGAGAAGAAAACAACATATTCCTCATTCCACCTAGGGATCTGACAACCATAATGATTAGACTAAAAAGCCTTTAAAGTTACCTCAGGGTTTCTTGATATTTTGATATATTTTTGTGAGTGAATTCTGTATGTTGATGTTAGACTGTCAAATGAAAAACTGGCTCAAATCAAGTGTGTATATTTCTGTAAAATATAGTGATTGGACAGTGTCTATGACAGCTTTCTGCTACAGAAGTGGCCAGGTCCAGTCATTTTTTGGGGAACCAATGGAACTGGTCTAATTAAAATCTAATTGAAATTATATAAAAAATGAACCCTTTTCTAAAAGCCCTGAAAACTGACATATGATGATCACCATCCTGGCCAGTCTCGCTGTGTTACATATAATTTCAAATTTGTGAAATGTTTCACATTGAAGGGCAATACATTTAGAGTGGCCCAGGTCACCCTTGGTCCTCCTAGCTTCGCTTCTGGTTTGGGACAATTTAGTTGATTATGATCTTTGCTACTTCTACCGATTCCTAATTCTCTAGTTTAAATTTGCTAACTACATAAATAGTCAATGCTATGTCAAATCACTATACAAATAACAAAACTGTAAATAGAGTACCTGCAAAGTTCCTGTTGACTAGTAGCACCACTATTAATGAAAGAATACTCAGTCTCATTCATAGTAAGCAGGGTTACATTCCGAAGTCTTTGGTCTGCCTCCACGCTGGCCAAGACCAGCTCATGCCAGGCCAGGACAGCTGAAGCACAACTCCAGCAACACTGTAGTGGTAGGAGATCTACTTTGTGTACTTTTACAGGCAAATACATGTTTATTTTTGTAGCCAGTTCACTATTGATACCGTCATCGCTGAATATGCTAATCATTTTGTCGCTTTTGTTTGCACATAGTCTGCAGATTAGCTTTATTTCTACCAACTCTCTTCTATCTTCTGTTTCCACCTCAATGAATATGGCTTGATTTTCATTTCCTCCATTGATTGCCATGGTGGAATGATATTAGGGGGCAAAACGTACAATCCTTTCTGGTGAATTATTCTTGGCACATTTTTTGGGGGGCAGTATACAACGGACTACTTATATGCTTGTTTACACCTAACCTAACCTATTCTCTTGTCTAATTGTCTATGCTCTAATTTGACGCATTCAACGACTCCGGCATCATATACAGTGTTGCCGTTTCGAGCAAAATGGAAACATGGGGAATTTATGAGGATTTTGATTCCAATCGATTTTGAAATTATTTATCAATTTTTTTGAGTTATCTTGAAGCATTCAAAAATTAAAATTCATCTACTCAAACTACTCAAAAAAGAGAAGAAAGGATGACACAAAAAACATAAAGCTAAAGAAGAAGTTATAGCGTTATGTCAAATTTAAGGAAACCACCGGAAAACTGGGAATACTTAAAATCCACCTTTTATGCAAATTTTGTGATCTGGTTAACCTCCCTCCCCCACCACCACACACATACACAATTGGTAGTTGTGGTTTGTGGTTTAACTGCTCTAAATATTATGTGAGGATATTAAGTGTGAGCTTTTGGAAGCATTTCAAGTTAGAATTGGAAGCGATTTGACGGTTTTGACCAACTTCATGCGGTAATACTCTTTCCTACCTCTACCTCTTGTAACTTAAACAAGGTTTTTTTTGAGAATCGGGTGCTGATTTTATTGTTTTAGTTCTAAATGGTACCTTTGCAACAAAATCTTGAAGTATTCAAAGGCGTACTGATTTTCGGGGTCCTAGACGTTCGAGTTGTTAAGAAATATGGTAGGTAAGTGATGATGACGTTACCGCATTAGATTAGTTATACACTAGTAAGTAAATTGCTAGTTACTCTCACAAATCACCTGCATTTATAAGTATCTATTAGCTGTGTTTTCGAATAAATACGTAAGTAGTATTAAGCCTTGTCTCCTGCTCGTTTCTTGCTGTACATACTACACAAACACATCTACACAAAGATTGTTTTGTTTACACTATTGTGCATCAACAACAAAAAACAATGCTTGAGTTGTTTATATTTCGCTCCTCTACACCTGCGCGAGAGAAAATTATTTAGATTTTTAGTGTGTACGGCAAAAAAGTCACAGGAGATACGGCTTTAGAATATATTACTCAATGCTTGAGTCTCAAACATATTTTAGTGGATTGTCCATTGTAAGAGAACGAAAATGTATCATGTAACCTTTCATCGAAGTTAACAGACTACACTAACTTTATTCATAAGCTATGATGCTACTAATTGTTCTACTGCTAATGACCATTAGTTCGATTTGGCTTGTGTTGCAAATTAATTAAAGCCATCGCATGAGCGAGTTACAGCAACTTTAAGATTCCTTGTTATAGACAGAGGTATGTAGCTGTTCGTATGGTTTGTCTTTTCTAATACGTTCACTGTATTCGGGTGATTTTATTTTCCGTATACACTTAAAACTGCGATAGTGCGTTCCAATAAAAACTTTCTTCTAATCTGGCGAAGATCCCGACATATCGAAATTTCGCAAAATACCAAGTGCTCAACAAGGGCTCCGCTACTGCCCTGAAATCTTTTTGTTGGAACAGATATATATGTCGAGCAAATCTGTCATACAAAAATGTAGTCTGTACAGGGTCTCCAAAATCACTCTTCTCTCATATTTGATGATTTATAATATTCGTCATTTGCTTGTTCGTGCAGTCCGTAGATACTGGTAGATTTTTTGCCCATGAGATAAACTATATCGTAAGAATTAGGAAATCACACGGTAAACGTAAATAGATAAGTAGGAAAATGTCATAGTGACAGTTTCCGGATATTCCCGTATATTAAAAGGATAGTGGATACTGACTTGGCTGAAAATTATTTCATTGAAACTCAAAAACCATGTCTGAGACCAGTGAGCAAGATAAACGTAAAAACACATCGGATGAACATGAAGGAAACAAACTTGCGGATAAACAGTCAGCTACGCCAAAAAATGTTGCAGATAGGAAGGACGGAATGGAGAAAAGAAAGTTCGTATATAGACGTAAGTGTATCCTTAATAATCTAGAGAACGATATTGTCTGAAACGCGCGATGCTTAAGAAACTTATGAGCTCAATTAAAATTGTAGAAAAAAATTGAAGTCGTAGATGATAATTTGTTAAAAATCAAGGTATTAACAAAAATTGAAAGAGAAGGCAATTGCCAGGAAATCTGGCATATAATTCTCGTTGAGAAGAGTGTCAAAACTATACAACTATAAAACACAAAATTCTCAATTGATATATTACTAAAGTACACATGTTACAATGGTACTCATATAATTTAGCTATTTCCCGGTTGTATTTCGAATGAAACTGGTTGTAATGAAAAATTTAAATACAAATTCAGGCAGTCCAAGGTGTTAGGACCTGTACTTGAAGAGATGCCAATGTACAGCGCCAGTCTGCGCGACAGTTGGAGATTAGTATTGATATCTCACCCTTGACGCTCTCTACGCTCAGACCGGTAGGCTATACTGACGAGTCTAGGCTGAAGACCAGTCATGCAGATATCATGTATAGTAGTGAGCATACACTTAGGTAATTTCAGGCATCAGCTTCTGATGTGGATGATGCCGAGATAACGGTATACCAATTACTCTCGTCTGTAATTTTTTCAAAGCATTGGAAACCCTAATTCATAATTTCCTATATCGCAACATGCATTCTAGAATAAGTACAACAACGTTTTATGAAGGGCAGATCAACTAAAACTAATTTAGTCTGCCTCACTCAGTCCATCTCTGAAAAGCTAACTGCTGGTGGTTGAGTGGATGTTATTTGTAAAGCCTTTGATCATAATGATACTATCAACATTGGATAATGCTGGACTATCCCCTAGCTTACTACTATTTTTCAAGTCATATTTAACAGGGAGAAAGCAGTACATAGAACTCGGAAGTGAGGTAACCAGATCAAGAGACATGTTTTCATGGTCAGGTGTACCTCAGGGATCGTGCCTAGGTCCTTCAATTTTTGTTATATTCATCAATGACATCGTTAACAGTATCGATTGCTGCCATCTTCTATACGCAGATGATTTAAAATTTCATTGCAACGTTAAAAGTCATGCTGACTGCGCTCGTCAACAGGGAAGTCTTGAGAAAATAGTAGATAGGCTTCCAATAAGAAACAACAAATAAAGGATCATGTCATTCACAAGAAAACTAGATGAGAAGTTCCATTACAAAATTGGCGGCCATACTTTGAAAAGAGTAAATGAATTTAAAGAGCAAGGTGTAATCTTTGACACATCGCTTAGCTTCAATCCGCAGATTGAGCACAGTTAACAGAACAATGGAATGTGTATCGCGGAATCCCAAGGAATTTATTGACATGAAAGCTTTATTAACTCATTTATACTGCCAAAGTTAGAAACGCAAGGATAATATAGAATCCCTGTTATGTGACAGCATCTTTAGAGAAGGTACAACGAAAATTCCTGACGTTCTTATCATACAAAACAGATGGGATAGGAATAGGGATCTCCAAGGGAGGGTTGTCATAATGATTTCGCCAGTCTCGGGAACAGTAGGAAAACTCATTATTTCATACTCCATTACGAAGTAGTTCATGGTATTCACGACTGACCACCCTTCACAGCGCAAATAAAAATTAACACTCTCAAATTTTCTACCCAAAATACGCTCACCTTCTACCTCCACACCCTACGAACTAGCTTACTCTTGCATTCACCCTTGTATTCAATGTGCTTTTACTATAACAGTATTCAGAATTTTTTGGAAATATTTATTACCAAAGTATCATTATGTAAAATGTGACTTAATTATTTTTGTTTGTTACTCTGTTCCAACACGTAAAAAGGATATACGAAGAACAAGGGATGTCGCTGTAAATCAGATCAACCTTGTTTACAAATGTCGTAGGGCGTATCTGTCGTATAGGGCAGTCGAATTTGCTAGGCCTTCACTTCGTAAAGATGCCTATGAGCATCGCAACTCTGCGGGAGAGCGACACTTGACAATTTTTGAGTATCACGACGTTTCGATTGATATGCTATCTTCAATCGTCTTCAGGTGAACGTCGTGATACTGAAAAATTTTATAGACAATGGAAGTCCGAAATCAAACTCTTTGAACATTAACTCCAACATGTTAGCTCCGATCTGAGAGCCGTGATCACTCACTTCCTCATGTAGATTAAGAAAGCGATAAAGAAACCGAATACGGCTCGCTTTTAAATAATTCAAAAGTTGTGAAAGCAGCCATAAAACAACTATTGACTGACAAAAACAGCCGAGAAAGGGGGGTCGTATTTAAGGGCTTGTCCAGATATTCTATTAGGATAAAATCAACCAATTTTGCGAAAAAACTCTGATATGCTTTTGAGTGGTAATTTGCGCGGCTCAGTTTTTTAGACGGTATAAAAATTTACATCCGAAATAAATGTGGTCTTGACTCAATTCTCGAAATTTTAGCCGATTCGTACCGTAAGTACCTTATTGCAAAGGAGATTATGGATAAAAACATGGATAACATTGTTAATGCAATCATAATCAAATATCAACAGGAAGGAGTGTCTGCAAGCTTGCACCACGGCAGTACAGTCAACTTCAAAACAACGTTATGGATTGTTGGACAGCTTTATTGCCGAGGCTAAAAAATTGCTCGTTAATTTTTCTTCCGTGGTTATGAAAAATGAATGTTTCGGATGCAAAAAACAGAAAACCATTGAAAAAGCAGTTGTTGTTGAAATTGAGACAAACGAACTTCTCTTGAATTTTGTGGAATGCCTCATAGCTTTTATTGACAAGTATTTCAAAATCAGAACACAAAAATGCAAAACTTATACATATACTGCCCTATATATACATATTGCGGGTTTTTCTGTCAGGTTCGTTTGTATAATTCCCAAAATTGTCAGTCCAGCAATTATTTTTGTTAGCCCAGTTCTATTTATTTATTTATAAGCTTAAACTTTTTTCTACGATAACAAGATTTTCGCGTCATTTATTCTTTAAACAAATAGAGTTATTACGGGGTTTTCGGCCAGGTTCTTTTTACCAACACCCAAAATCGATATTCCAAACAGTCCAGCAATTATTTTCGTTAGTCCACTTTCATTTATTTATTTATATGCCAAAACGACATATATACGATAACCAGGGTATCGCGTCATTTATTGTTTATATAAATAGAATTGTTACAGGTTTTTCAGTCAGGTTCATTTGTCCAACGCTGAAAATTGACAGTCCAGCAATTATTTTCGATAATCCATCTTTATTAATTTAGTTATAAGCCAAAACGGCTTTTATACGCTAACCAAATTTTCACCTCATGATTGTTGAACAATTATAATTATTAGGGGTTATTCTGTTACGTTTGTTGATGCAATGCTCAAATTTGAATTTATTTATTTATTTATTTATAAGCCAAAACGGATTTTTATGTACGATAACCAGAATTTCGCGTCAGTTATTGCTTAAACAAATAGATTTATACGGGTTTTTCTGTCAGGCTCGTTTGTCCAACGCCAACGCCCAAAATTGATAGTCCAGCAATTATTTTCGTTAGTCCACCTTTAATAGTTTATTTATAAGCTAAAACGACATTTTATATACTATAACCATAGTTTAGCGTCTCAGTTCACCTGAAGACGATTGAAGATAGCATATCAATCGAAACGTCGTGATAGTTTAGCGTCTTTTGTTGCTTAAACAAATGGAAGCATTACGGGTTTTTTCCAGCATAGTATAGCAACTATTTTTATTATTCCACTTTCATTTATCTATGTACAATCCAAAACTGCTTTCATACGATAACCAGATTTTCATAATTGTTTGAACAAATGAAATTATTACAGGTTCTTTGTCAGGTTCGTTTGTCCAACGCCCAAAATTGATAGTCCAGGAATTATTTTCGTTGGTTCACCTTCATTCATTTATTTATAATCGAGTATATGAAAAACATATATTTAAAAAAATAGAGGGTGGACTAACGGAATTTTACCCTGAACTATCCTAGACTAATCTTGGACTAACCAAGTGTATTGTCTAAAATTTAAAAATAAAAAATGAAGGGCAAACTAACAACATTTTCCCCTGAACTATCGTGGTCTAACCTTGGATAAACCAATCGTAACGTCAAATACGTATTTTTCATAATTTGTGATGCTGTGTTGAAATCCCTGACTTTTCTAGTAGGAGTGGACTAACGATTATTTTTGTTGGATTAACATAGACTAACGATTAAACTAAATTTACATTTTGGAGTTCCCATTTCACTGTGTCGGACCATTCTCCAGTCTATGTCATTGCGATTGCAATCTAACCTAGGCATGGCTACCTTATTGACGCCATGTTCAAGGGCCTAGTGTTTCAGATGGCACGACGCATTCTATCGGTGGTAGAAGAATGCTGCAGGGTCGGCCTTTTCTTAAAAACCAGGCAGAAGAGAAACAAGTGCTTTGCGACCAATATCTTTCCCCTTAGACCAAGGATGCCGTTGCGCTGTCGTAGCAAATTCCCATCATCTGGTGAAAGGCAATTTCGATATTCATTGCTCGAATGTATTGGCCATACTGGCCTTCATTGAGGTAATCTCCTTGATAGGCCGCCAGTCTGTCGAAATAGACAACCTTGGGTTTTCCGTGGGGAGACTTGCAGATGCGATAGATGATGTTGATACTTTTCTTGAATATGTAGGGTTCTTCTCAAGGTCGTTGTGGCTTGGAGGCTGTCGAATTGTCTTGATTGACATTTCCAGTGTCGATCTTATGTCTCATAACACTTGTTCTTCCAGTCTTCCCATATTTAAAGCTGGGTGAACTCCTTAGCCTTCTTTGTCTGTGATGTAGGCGAAGACGCAGCTACTCCAGCTTACCACTTTCTCTTTTTTTCCTTCTTATAGACAGCCTCACGTAGATAGCCTATCGCGCTTCCTGAGCACTGCACGCAGATAAATGTACTATTCACATTGCTCATTGCATAGGGCCGACTTTTGGAACATTATTGCTTGTGAAAGAATCTCCAGTAGCAAGGTACTCACGTAGCTGACTGCCTCCGAACCTCTAAGCCACGTTCCTCCAACTTGCGCTTCCGGTCCATCACTTTTAATTCTCACAATCTTGGAAGACATCCGACTACCGATACCAATCATAACGTTCTTCAAACACTAATTTATTTCTACTAATAACACGACAACTGCTAGGCTCATTTATATACATTATATATATATATATATATATATATATATATATATATATTTTTTCAGTACTTTTCATTATGTTTCCTTTATAACTGTAACACGGATATTGCTGGCGGGGACAATCATATCTAAGTTTTAAGAATTGTCGAAACAGATATATGCGTGATGATAGAGTCAAGTAAAAGTACCCATATTCTATAAACTGTAATAATGAGTATTTGTATTTAATTTCCACAGCAAAATGGGTGACTCGAAGTATGGCTGAAGAGTTCAGTCGAGAAGATATATTGCAAGCCACTTGCTTCGAATTTCTTATCTACCTCACCTTTGTGATTTGTGTTTGCATATGTAAGTATATTATCAACTAATAATTCAATACTATATATATATATATATATATATATATATATATATATATATATATATATATAAATATTTTGCTCGTATTTACAAACATTTTAGCTGTAATGGGCTCTCAAAGCTTCTACAATTTCCACCTGACAAGAGGTTTGGCTGTTCAGTTTCTGGAGAAAGAATGGAATACGATTAATGGATACTCAATTTCATTTTCGCAAATAAGCTGTGCAGAAGATGTATGGATGGTAAATAAAAATATGTCGTACTGTTGATAGAATACTCATTCAAGTCAGGAGCTTCCATTTTCTATGTTATTGTTGGTTGACACAGCATATATAATTTCCAAGAGGTATACCACGACCTGATATTTGTTTTGTATATCATTTCTTCTTACTACTCCTCTTGTCAAATGGACCTTAAAAACACTTTTATATTTCTATATTCAAAGTGATAAATTTCAAAATGTATGGCCGTCTTGAAAGCTTTTTTTATAACTAGTGTTGAAGGAAATCCCATAGAGAATTTGAACTATCGCAGTCGCCATCAAAAGTGCCCTTAAAGTTTTTAAAGCATACATTTCTTTTATTCTAACAGAGAAACTTTGGAGTAGGATATTTTGTAAAGCTGATGTCCTACCATGTCAGTAACATGCAGTATAAATACCTATTTTGATCTGAATCTTACCCTGACTTGAATAAGTTGATCACGTGATTAACTTCAAAAAGTGAATGGCTATGCATATGATTCCAGTATTTAGAGAACCATTTCATTTCAAGCATTTTCTGGGAATATACTTATGATAAAGACAACGTTGAAGATGAGAATGCAATGAACATAATGTACGAGAATACGGTTTTGGGTGTACCACGAATTAGACAGGTAATATGGCATGATAATACTAAATTGAGTAACGTCAAAAATTATTCGGGACTTCAAAGTGAATAGATTGAAAAGAATTGAAATTGGATAATTGAAAATATTTGGAGTCGCGACTTTATCAAATGCTTGGTGATTTGAATGTTTATGTCATATACTTCCACAAAAACTCAGTTTGGTTTTCTTTATTTTTGTTGATTTGACCTGTTACTCTGAATCTTAGAGTTCGCAATATACATTATTTTCGATTCGAGGAATTTCGTAATTTATGCTTTTGTATCAGGCCTACGTTATGTAAAGGTTGTATTTTTGAAGCAACTCCACTTAAATACTTTTGACCTTCATTATATGTATTCACTTTCATAAATTCTAGACGTATTCAATTCCTATTAAAATCATTAATGCATTAAAGTAGCTCTATAAATAACAGAAAGAGAGAGTTGAAAATACAGATTTGTGAACCCTAGATGATTGGTTAAAATACCTGCTCAGATGAATTTTATGTGGAAAAAAGTCAGTCCCTACGTTTTAGGACAAACATGTGGAGACAACTAATTGAATGCATTTTTCAAAACCTAAACAAACAATTTTTCGAAATCATTTGAGGGCAATGACAACCTCATATTTTTAGATGTGTTAGTAAGAAGCAATAAAATGGAAATCACAACTATAAAATAGTTTGAGACGACGCTAAGGTTATTGACGAGAAACAACGACTAAAATTCAATATTGGAACTATTTAAACGTTGTTTAAAACAATTTAATTATACCAAATATACCTACTGAAAACGTCCGGTCAAGTTTATGAGTATCTATGTGAGATTCTTTGAACTCTTTTAATAGGTGAAGGTGCGAAATGATTCCTGCGAGGTTCACGATTATTTCCATCGTTACTTCATCAACTGCTTTGATACGTATGAATCTAGCGGCATAGATAGAGAAGATTTTGGACCTGGAGAGCCAACCGCGTAAGAATTGTTAGTCATAATTAAAGACCGACCGAAGATTCAGTTCTGGCCAGTCAAAAATACTGGGTTCGGCAACAGTTTCTGTTTATGTAAAAAATGGCTGAATATTTCGGCCTGGTCGAAACTAGCACTCGTGTTGGGTACTGTGGAAATTGTCAAAACGGATTCACTCGATTATTATTCCGATTGCAGTTACTTTCTTGTCACGATATATATGTACTCCGGCAGACCGATGCGCGTTTCCTACCTCCCGCCCCCCAAGCGAAAGGAAATAACATCGAGGTACGGCAATTATAATAGCATATATAATATATATATATATATATATATATATATATATATATATATATATATATATATATATAATCATGATTGCACATATCGTCGCTATTAATTAAAGATATTTCAATACATACATAGATCTGGGTAGGCCATTGCAGGCTTACTCAACATACCGAGACAGTCATCTCAACATTATAACTACATTATTTAACGCTGAGGAGATGTAGACCAATGCAGGCAATAACCAATAATATTTGCCAAACGATTCCGTATATGATGGACAATGTTTGAAAGACAAATAGGACAAGTCAGCATCCGTAACTGTGGAAACACACATTAAATACAAAATGGTGAAGATGAGGTTTGAACACGTCGCTTCGGAACTCCGTGCTGACGTCGTGGCCGAAGTGTGAGGGTCAGTCGATCTATGGTGGCTTGTAACGTACGTTCCCGTTCACGCCATTCATCTGTTTGAGCTTATACCACTCCAAACCGCACACGATGTAAAGAACACAGCACCCAGGCCAGTAATCCTCTGCTGATTGAAGCGAGTATATGTATATCTCCGGCTTTGTCGGGTGGTTTGACCAAGTGACAAAACAGGAAGGAAGTAAGATTAGTCAGCATCCGTACCTATATATTATGTAGAGATAGATTGATGACACCAACTTGGAATGAAAAATATCCAGAATTAAATTTTGGCACTCGAACACGTACCAACAAAATTAGTACTACCGCCGTAGTCACTGGGCCACCATAATGCACCTCGATAGAATGTGTCTTATAAGGTACGTTCTCCATCGCTCCTTTATTTTTGATCTACGGAAACGCTGCGGAGTCTGACATGACACACAAAATACCGCGAAAATGCAGCAGTTGCGCATATACCTTATTCCAAAAATACAGCCATTTTTTAATCTGATTGAATAATCTGTAACAAACTAAAAAAACTACATTTATTGTGGTATCGGTTACAGTTTCGGTTTAGGCTGAAAATTGGGTTTCATTCGGACAACTAGTAGTCATAATAAACATAAATAAGTAATAAAATTCAATAACTTGTATGAGAACATTTTCTACAGAATTCCCTTCGACATCCTTGCTCCTAACCATTCATTGATCATATAGTTATAAGATTTTATGATTTTCAGATGGACCTACAGTACCTCAAAAGAAACAAAGAGCCTAAAATATTGGGGACAAATGTCTACATATGGGGGCGATGGATTTTATGTTGACCTGCCAAGGGACCGTAACAAAACCATAAAATTGATTCAAGATTTGAAAGAGAAGATGTGGATACAAAGAGGCACCAGGGCGATCTTCATTGATCTTACGGTTTATAATGCTAACAAGAATCTATTCGCAGGCATGTTGACGATTACTTTTGTTCTCACGTATAAGAGAAACTCATCAGAATTTTGGGAATCTATTATAGTTATTGTGTGATTTGTAACTCCTGCCTTACAAAAAAGTCACAATGATAATAACCTCCTTCGTTCTGTCATCACCTTTCACCACTGCAGCTGCAGTTTTGAATAAATATTAGACAAATACGCTTTGACCGTATCAAGCAATTCCAGAATGATGATACCATATCTTCTACTTGTTCTTCTTGATAGATTCTCCTTATGAGCCACAATGTATTGCGTTAAATATCTTGAGTAGATTTTTAAGGCGGTTGATGCTTTATTTCCCAGGGCAATGGAAAGAGTACACGAAAAACCATGTCACCTATTAACGTCGGTCTGTCTGCCTATCTCTTTGCCTGGTAAACATTAACTTCTATATAACTAGCAAATGTCATTAGAATTTTGATTAAATTTGACATTAAATTTGTACTATGGCAAGAAGAAAAAATCTTGAACAATCGATACAAGTAGCTTGATTTAATATTTCGGCGATTCAGTTAAAGCAAGTTTTTAAATTAGGAGAAGTTCTTTTTGGAAGCGAGAACATTTTATATTTTTATAAACTGAAAAATGATAAATGTTTTGCAATATTTTTAATATTGTTCAAATTATATATATATATATATATATATATATATGTCGGTGCAGCCGACAATCACTAAAGATGGTAAATAAAGACAGCGCTGACCATTGTCCATTGACAGTTGATATGAACACAGCTGTGATGCGCTGTTATTACACCACCACGAAACTGGCTAACCCCCAGCTTTTCGGCTTCGGTTCCTAACACCAGGAGAACGTACTCCCACAGCCGATCCCCTTCGAAAAGGGTCCCCGGACAGGGTAGTGGAGTACTGCGGCCCGACGATGACGACGGATGAACATGGACCGCTTTAGGTGAACGTCGATGCTGCGAGATGATTTTTGTTGCATTGTTACGAGAGCTTACCTCTCAGAATTTCGGGGATTATGTATCGTACCTCCAGCCCCAGACGGCCTCTTCGGGGACTAGAATATCTGTCACACAGACGGAACGTCGATGGTAAGGCCCGCTGAAAGGGAAAGCAGCAGCGTCGTTTCACCTTTAGATTTCAGTGACCGAAAGGCCTTACACAACAAGAAGCTGGCAGACCTAAAGAGAGAGGACGCGGTAGTTGTTGAACGTCTCTCAGAGGACTCTGACATTTGGAGCATTAATTGTGAAATTCACGCAGCGGCTCTGAAGCTGCTGGGTCATGTAAGGGTGGCAGACGCTTTTGTCGAGAGAGCACAGAGACGGTGCACCAAATGAAAGCAAAAATCCAGTTGGCTCGCAAGAAAGCTTTTACGCCTCGAGTGCGCCATATAGCTATTGAATTAAGACGCATGCAACACACAATTAATGAGGCTATACTTGCCGTTGTTGAACAGCATTGTCTTGATAGGATACGGATGATAATTTCTGCTAAACAATCGTTGATGGCGCGGGCGAGAGGTTTGGAGGTGAGCGGATTGTTTTCTGAAAGACCTCGTCTTTTTCAACAGCGACTACCGACCATATAACAGCCGCAAACTGCTGATGGCGTGGAGGCCTTCTGGAGAGACGCTACGAAAAGCCAAATCCTCTCAAAGCAGACACTCCGGCCTTGGCGCAGTTTGAGTCCATCTGTAGAAGGACTTCTCATCCTGAGGTACTGCGTCATCTGATAAACATGGAAGAAATACTTAGTGCCTTAGAGAGCGCTAAGTATTTCGCTGCTCCTGGCCCGGATGGCATAAACACTACATGTCTGAACGTACCTTACAAGCTCTTCACCAGAACCTTGTACATGCGTATTCTCCAAGCTGTAAACCCGGTATTTCTCGTCGTATATGTATGAGGCTCAAAGGAAGGCATAATAATAATAATAGTAATAATGAATGACTTTAATCAAAAGCAGTACAAGTACATGAAAGGAACAAAACTTAATACAAAAAACAAAGCAAAAAATATATTCAGAATACAGACTGCCTTCCAATCTTACACATTCCTACATTAAACTTATAAATACACAATATCCGAAGTATGAATGAAAACAAGATAAACAAAAAGGGTTACAGTGAGGCTAACATATATAAAAGTATTATAGTTTACTGAAGAAAAGAAAAAAAAGTCTTATAGCTATAGATCAACAAAAAGGCAAAAAATATTATTAATAGACCAGACATGTGCCTAAATATCACCTAAGAAGAATTTCCTCAGAGCTATTTTAAACTTATCTGTTGTTATCTGTTGATCGACCGATTCGTCACATAGGACCGTGCAGTATAAGCGAAATACATTTTGCTATGTTTCATCTGTGTTTAAAACGTAATACCTCAAAAAAATTTAAATTAATTTTATCATTTTTTCTATTTATATGATGCGCCCATAATTCTCTTAGATAGCGGATTATAAATCAATATATTCCAGGTATTCTTCTTTAAAAGTAGTAATCTGCAACTTTTGTGATACCACTAGTTATAGTTATATATGTTTATTGTAATTTTTTAAATTTTATATGTTAGTTGCCTTATACTTAAGATTATGATCCTACAAAACACAATTTATTTCAGTGTGCAAATTTGTATTTGAGTTTCCTTCAGTTGGTGGTGTACTAACGAGTGCGGAAATTCACAGTATGAAATTGCTCAGATTTTCAAAAAAAAAGGACGTCATCAATTTGGGATGTGAGCTAGCCTCATATGTCTTAATCGCATACTATTTATTGGAAGAAGTCAGGGAAATGATCCATTTCAAATGGAAGTATGTTTTGAAATTTTGGAATTACGTCGATCTTACAGTTATCGCGGTAGGTATACCCAGTATATGTAATAATACTGAAAGTAGTTTATTGTTCAATTAACGAACCTATGGGAAAATTGTATCTCAAATGTGAACGTGGTGTGTAAATAAAAACAACTTGTTTGTGAACTTTTTCCTCAAAATCATCGAGCAAAACAAATAATTTAAAATTACAAGTGGATTGATCCTGTATTTCACGTGCAGCGGTATCAGTTGCTTGAAAGTTTCAATTGGATTAGAACTGTTGATCCACACAGAGTGAGTTTAGTAATTATGGAATATTTTCAAAAGTACGAGTATGATACCGTTGCTTTGGGAAGTTTATCGTCAACCCACTTGACGCCATTTTTTGTAATTATTACAGTGTGCTATAGCTACAGGATCAATGTCTTCCCTGGAATATATTCTTGTACCGATGACCATCAAGGCTTTGATACAAAAACCTGATGAATATGCTAATGTAGAGAACTTGAAAACAATGTTCATTACTAAAAACCATATATCCGCCGTAATGCTATTTTTAGTGATTATGAAAGCATTCAAGTATTTGAATTTCAATAGAACGATGGGACAACTGAATAGTACTCTGAAACAGGTAAGAGGATTGGTATAAGGTTATGTGGGCGCCCATGGATGTTGAAGTTTGGGGGGCATATACCCCCTTGCCTATGGCTAGCTGCTTAATATTTTTGGGAGTTTTTTTGCGTAAAAATCATCCCTTGATGCATGTTTGTACAGTTTGTATTTTAAAATAAACATTTATTGAAATTATCGTAATCATACTTCGCTGACGTGATAAATAAAATCAATACTCTATATGAAAATGATAATTTGAAGAAACAGTCATACATGTAGTTTCATTTTGTTAAATGTTAATTGATTTTTTGGATCATGGATCATGGATGAGATATGAAGCAGTGAGACAGCTACTAAACAAAATATCAAAAATTCATACGTGATGTGGCTTCAGTGGTAAATGATTTGACATATATATTTTATGCAGATAAAATAATTGTGTATTTAACATACAACCTGACAAATAAAACTCTCTATAATTCAGTGAGCATTTCGATTCATTACCATGGTATCAACAATGATTTAAATATAAATTGAAACGCGTCACTGGAAGAAAAAAAGTTTTATATATGAAGTTGTGTGTTAAATACAAAATTATTTTATCTTCATGATGGGAGAGTTTCATCGAGTAAGAGCATCTACAATATACATGATAAATATTTTCTATCCAAAATGTATAAAACTTTAACGTTAATAAAAAATCCCAAAAAATGCAGTGCTTATATTATATACTGCTTCACTAAGTGTAACTGAAAGTATATAAGTGGTATTATGTCTCATGATAAATATGATTACCTATATCTTATAGATTTAATTCAATTTTATGTGTACTACATTTCTTGCAATTATTTTTGAACTATTCGATGTATATAACAACTATTTGCATTCGCATCACTGATAAATTTAAATTTTTTTATATTCAACGTTTTCTACTGTCATGTCAGATAAGTAATCTGTTAGAATGCGAAAACGCTTCATTCTGACAATCAGTTATCGAGCGGATAAATTCGGAAAAATTACAATATCCGAAAATTCGAGTCTCAATTGAGTGAATGATTCACTATATTTTCGGCTGCCCGCTAATTGAAATCATATACAGGAAATATGTATAATGAATTAGAGAGACAACCACAGGATAAGTTTTAGGAGTTACATTAAAAAATCAAAGAATTGCATTGACAATTTTTCATAATTTCATTTTTTTTTAGTGCTCAAAGGACATAGTAGGCTTCTCCTTAATGTTTTTTATCGTATTTTTTGCATTCTCCGAATTGGGTTACCTATTGTTTGGAAGCGCAGTAGAAAACTTCAGCAGTTTTGGGCTTGCCATGTTCACATTATTGAGAACCATCCTTGGAGACTTCAATTACGACGAACTCGAACGAGCAGATAGACTATTGGCTCCTATATACTTTCTGTCGTACATTTTTTTGGTGTTCTTTGTATTGCTGGTAAGGTATTATTATTATTAATATACAAAGACATTCATATAGAAAACTATAGACTAAGTCAGTCATTTATATATAGCTCATTGTTTACACGCCAACACATTGGTGGTGCGAGAGTTGGGGGAATGGGAGGCGGGGTGGAGGAATGAGGCGAGCATTGCGGCGATCTAAGAGATAATCCATGCGCGCATCACTGATATCACATAAAATCATCAGTAAAGTTACCCGAGCGAAGATCCGCCACCTTGGATATAGGTTTACTAAGTACTTGAAGTATAACCCAAAATACCGTCCATTCAAGTTTCGTGGGAATAATAATAATAATAATAATAATAATAATAATAATAATAATAATAATAATAATAATAATTGTCTTTATTTCAGAGTATGCTTTCCAATAGATTTTCACTACTATTCAGCACATAATGAAATAGTGTCATTAAAAAAAAAGAATGAAACAAATGAAGTTACATTTCATTTCAATACTATAAGGCTTGAGGTTTGTAATGAGTGATTCAATTTGATTTTTAAAGTGTTTGATAGACTGAGAGTTTTTTATATAACCAGGTAACTTATTAAAAAAATGTATAGCCATATAATAAGGTGACTTTTCTTTTATAGTTAAGCGGTGGTTTGGGAGAACAAAACATCATTTCGCGTATTATAACTATGGCTGGGTTTACTATTATTGTCAAAATAACTGCGATTTCTGAAAAATACATAAGACATTGTCATAATATTGTTTGTGTTGGAAATTGTTCTACAGGTGTGATTATATTTCAGACCATACATAACTCTTAGTGTTCCTTTTTGTATTACAAATAACTTGTCAACGGTACGATTGCTCCCCCAAAATATTATGCCATATCTTGCAACTGACTCAAAATTTGCATGATACAATATATTAATTGTCTCTCCGTCTAAGTATTTACTCAATATTTTAATGCCATATGAAATCTTACTTAATTTCAAGGCAACGTAATCTATTTGGTGGTTCCAGTTCAAATTTTCATCCAACTGAACTCCTAAATATTTGGTTTGGCCACTTAACTCTAAATTGTTTAGTTTTGAATGTGCTCTATCAATTTGAGAATGACTCGTATGAAACATCACCACTTTCGTTTTCTCCTCATTGAGTATAAGTCGGTTAGCTATAAACCAGTCTTTACACGTATCAAATGTGAAGTCAGCTTTTCTTAAAGCAACAGAAGGATTGCAACCTTCCGTTAAAATGTTCGTGTCATCCGCATAATTTGTAATATGATGTTCAGCATGGTTCGTAGCAAGATACAGGTCATTCACAAATATGATGAAGAGTAAAGGTCCGATAACGCTTCCTTGTGGTACACCTACTTTAGTCGTAGCTGTGTTAGACTTTAATACTTGATTATTTAACTGTATTTCTACCTTCTGTTGTCTACCGTCTAGAAACGATGCAATCCATTTTAATGCATTTCCTCTTATACCATATATTTCCTGTTTACAAAGTAACAGCTCATGCGATAGACAGTCATATGCCCTAGTGAGGTCCAAAAACATACCTACAGATACATTCCTTGATCCCATAGACTGAATTATTTTTTGTGTAAACTCAAATATAGCTGTTGTTGTTGATCGCCCATGCACATAGCCGTGCTGATTCGAATTGATTATACTGCACTTTAGCATGAACTCCGTTAATCTGATGGATATAGTTGTCTCGAATAATTTGGAGAAACAAGAAGGTATATTAATAGGCCCCAATGACTCTTAAGGAAGTGCTATTTCCCTTTTTAGATATTGGCTTAATTAGAGACAATTTTAAGTTAAAAGGATAAACACCGAATTTAAGAGAATTATTAATTACATATATATCGGAAAAGTTTTTTCATAATACATGTTGGAATACCATCCTCACCACTCGACCATTTATTTTGCAACCCATCTGAAATTCCTATTTCTTCAGATGTAAACGGTTTAACAAACATAGATTGTAAATTATATGGAATAGAGCATGTAAATGGAGCATCAGCCATCTGAAGTAATAATTCAGGTGCAATATTTACAAGGAAACGATTGTACTCATCAACAAATAACTCTGGACAACCCTCAATCGGAAGTGTTTTACTGTGCGATTTACCCTGAATTTCTTTGGCTATTTGCCACATACTTTTATTCTTATTATCAGAATTTCTAATCCATGACGAGTAATGATCTTTTTTCGCGTTTGTTAATAGATTATCATATTCTTTTTTAGCATTGTCATACAGCTCTTTTAATTGGTTATCATTTTTCGCAAGTACAAGGAGTATATCCAGTTTGCTTTTGCAGTCACGCACAATATAATAGAGTAATTCATAGTAGCAGACAATGAAAGAGAAAATGGCTGCAGGAATACGTTTACGCAAACTTTGTTTGAGCAGTAGAGAAACCAACAACAACTTTCACAAGTTTTAATGAACAGCAACTTTTAACGACTGTAAATCAATGAAAACTGTATCAAACCTGCCTTTGACTTGACACGGCGTATTCTTTACAATGTGAGCACTGCAAAAAAAACAACAATCAGCAGGCATTCCCGCGAAGGCAGTTACTCAATGATCTTGAAGAAAATATGACTGTGGCCAAACTTGCTGTGCTGCCGTATTGTGCAATAAGTAGGAAAAAAATGAAATTGTCTCAACCGACCTATACCTCATTGTTAAAAAAGGGTAATATTCCACAATAAATATTTATTTTGTTCCTAGAAGAAATATGTTTGTAATGTAAGTTTTTTAAATGAGTACGGCAGGATTATTTCACTACTCTACTTGCGAATTTTAATGTTGGAGTGTTGCTCGATATGAACAGATATGTCTATCTTTTTTTGACACCACACAGTAGCTTGAGCAGATGATCTTGCGATTTAAGACTTATCGTCCATAGTTTTTTATATGTCTTTGTATACCTAGATACTATTACTGTAAACTTCCATATCTCGTGTTCAATGATAGCTAAATAAAATTTAAAAAAATATAAAATACCGTTCGCCAACAGTTAAGGTGTAAAAAGGTAGACTTTCTCGTCGCCGACGGTTAACTATCGAAGATGTTACACGTTTATACAGCAGTCCGAAAGGAATATCATAAGACAAGCGTATGAAAGAATTCATGTATATCTAGTAAATGTCGTGGTCGCTTAACCAATTCCTAGTTGCCGGCCTATTGTGGTAAGAAGTTGGCAAGTCTTATGGCGAATGTCGTCTGCCAAAGTTCACACACACATCCAGCCAACATGTGTCATTTCCTATTTCTTTCTTCCTTGTTTTGTGTATAGGTACAGATTTTATCTCACATAAATATAAGCAGAAAATCCTCAATCACAATTTTTTTGATAAAATATTTTAAAAAGAAAATGTTATATAAAATGTACTGGATGGATGTATTTACACAATCAAATTTTTGTTTTGCAAAGTAAAATAAAAAAATTATGCGTCAAACTCTACCTACATATTTTTTATAATTAGAAATTTAAATTATTCTCTGACTAAATGTGTACCTTAAAAAATGAATCGATGCTCTAAGGTACTGATTTACTGAGATAATGTTACATCGCTGATCTGTCACTATTCTTTAGATATTATCATGACAGACATTCGCATAATGGCACCAAGAGTCGCCAGTACAGCAAACACTAGAGGGGCGCAGCCGAAGCATCCTCACCTTCCAAAAGTCTTACTTTTGTAGAACTTCGGCATGGTGGTCTGAGCTACCGGGGACTTGATTCCCCGATGGTAACAATCTACAGCGTTTTAAGGTCAATATGAATGCCTTTGAGTCAGGTTATCTATGAAAAATTCGTAAAAGTATTTAAGAAGAACAAGGAATGTCGTTTTGAATAAGTTCAACCTTATTGGCAGATGTCAAAGGTATCGACTGCCAACTCGGCAGTCTCATAACACACAACACCTGGAGATGAATGTTAAAATGAGCATACTTTTTCAATTCTGATTGATGTCCAGAGCGCTTGGAACTTCACACTATAATAAAGCAGACACTTTGAGCTATCTATACAGAAAATATCATGTCCAGTCCAATTCTTTCCAAGGTCGTCTTTTACTAGGGTATAGACCGTTAACTAATGCTAGTTGTAGTAGTTAATATGGGCACTATACGCGTATATTATAGCTATATTCTAACTTTATGTCATATATGATTTCAGAATATGTTCCTGGCTATAATAAACGACACTTACAACGATGTGAAAACAGAAATAGCCATCGCACCCGACGAGCTACAAATGATCGAATATCTGCGAGATAATATGTATTGGCTTCTACATAAAATTGGTATCAAGAAAGATGTTGATACGAAGGCTAAGAAAAGTGAAATAAATGCTACTATCAGGCAGATCACAGAAGTATTGAAAAAGTAAGTATACCATTTAAAGGAAATGCTTTAGTTCCATAAAGCATGAGAATAAGTTTATATAAATTCGTTCAAGATTAAGATTTACGGTACTCTCACAGTGTTCATAGGTTGACGCTCTACTACCCACGCTGTGTTGTCAGTTTAGAAACTCTTCGTTTGTAAATTGCAGAATTACAAAATGTAAGGTTCAGTGCTGAAGGTAAATTTTTTTTATTTACCCCAATCACAAAAATATTAACCCATCATAAAATTAAATCTTGTTATCTCAAGGTGTTGTTCTTGCAATATACGTATATCGTATGAGGTTACCGATATAATCCCTGCAGCAATCACGCTCACACCATAATGGATAAAAGCAAACAAACCAATCAAATAAGACCTACAAAAGTCGAAAACATTCATCTCATAACAGTTATCAAGATGATCACATAATCACATACTCGACTAGTCTGGAATTGCTCTCTCGCTCTCAACCTTCAAAATACGTGCTTCTCGGGTATATTGTAAAAATACGTCTACTCTAGGCTGTATACATTCTCTAATCAACACCTAAAAGATTCAGGTTTATCGTGAGAAATAACACAATCGCTAATTCGACATTCGTCGATATCGTCTTTAATAATGTCCTCTCGAGTCAGGTGGTAGTCCCAAACCAAGGAACCTAATATGTCTACCCAGCGGAAAGTGATCTCTGAATCTGAACAGACTAGCCCCCTAAGGAAAAATTAATTACGCCCTAAGCTAACATAAAACTCAAAAATAATGGTTTGATGTTTAATATTTGTAATATTCTGAATGCATCGAAACCTAACTACGTTCTTAAAATGGCTGTGTCGTAAAATTCCATCTTGAAGGCAAATGTATGAACAATAATTTATGTCGAAGAAGTACACAGAATTATCATAATCAAAAATTTACATGTGATAGAACATCCCCCATTGACAACAAAGTTAATTGGTTTTTCCGTCCCCTAAACTCCATCCCTGGCTTTTACATCAAATTTTTATCTGAAATGATTAGGAGCCTCAGAAACGTGCAACAACACCGTTAAATGATCCTTATACAATCAAAAAAGACCCATTTTCATACAACAGTTTGGTGGTATAACTATTCTATAAAAAGTGTACACAGCTCTTCTACGATTTTTTTATACAGCTTTATATAACTACAACGGCACTATAAAAGTCTTACACAATAGTTGAATAATGCAGTAGATATATTTTCTTAATGCTGCTATTTTGTGCACCACGGAACAGTTTTTTCATTTATAAGTTTAAACAGTATTTTATCTTGTAGTGAAGAATATTTTGACCAAATTACATTTTAAGCATGTCGTGAAATAAATCCGTTGTAAAAATAGAAAGCATAACGACTTTGTCGTGAAAATAGTAGGTTTATGTATAGAAAATATTTTATAAGATCATTTGATAGGTTTAGATAGTACAAACTCGTTGCACATATGGTGGCGATAGGCCATACGAAAGTTCTTTATGGCAAATTATAATACAATAATTGTATTCCAAATAAATACCTTAAATGATATTTCACTGTAAAATGAAACGGTATACGATAAAATCGTTTTATAACGAAGAATATTTAGGTAATATACAACCATTCTTGACCAGTAGTAATTATATTGATGTTCGCGAAAGAAGGTTGCCGGATTTTATATGAGAATAGGAATTCAACAGGATTCCTGTAAATATCACTATAAAATGATATAATACAAGTTATTTCAGAAAATCAAATGATCCCAACAAAAGGCTTAATAAAAACAACAGTTCTCCAGACAACGCAATTCGACTATCACACAAGTATTCAATCCTTTTAGAATTCTATTTCGCTATTTAGGGACCACTACTTATTCAAAATATCACTCAAAGTTGCGAAACGAAGTTTATTTTAATTTAGTAAAGTTTCAGCACCATAATCGAGTGAGTAGGAGTCCTGTAAATCGGATAAAACTCTACCAAACTTGGTCTATCAAAATCACTAGTATTTGATAGTGCAGTGAAGTCGGTTAGAAAACTGAATGTACGTCTGCGGCTACAATTTTTAAATCTAATTTCAGATTAAAAATAAGGCTAAATATTAAGTTATTTTCATATTACATCCATGTATTTATATAAAAAAATAACACAATTTTTTATTTTTGCAACCTGATTACGTATAGAGCTCCTAGTCAAACAATTATCTTCAAAAATGCTGTCCCAAAAGTACGAGTGATGGTTACACGTATTTACATGTTCATTATTTTTCATTGTTGTTCAAACTCACGCTTTTCAAAGACCTGCAACTATTTCAAAAAAAGTTCACCTTTTCTAAATATATTATTCATTTGATCACTAATAATTTTCCCTAGAATCTCTCAAAGGGATCTTAACAAGAAGATAGAGACAGTTCACACTAAGATAATTAACTTCCAGATGCGGCTTTAACCACCTTGAGATTGAAATGTTCTTTACCCGTTATAACGTCAACCCAATGGCAGAAATTCGAGTGAATGACGTTGAAGATTTGTTACATGACCTGGGAGTTGATGTAGGTGGGTATTCAGGATTGAAGTTATTTTCCTTGTTCGTTAATACTTATCTGATGTATTGATATAGAAGGGTAGAAGGTTATAGTATTTACTTTTCTGGCTGCTTTGAATCTATATCGCACCTTCATTGATGAATATTCAAATTAAATAAAATGATATTTTCAGCTACTGACGACAAAAAGGACCGTCCCTCTCTGACCCCAGAAGTGTTACAGGAGTAAGTTCTATATTCTTATATGTAGCATTTTCTGTATTGGAACATTTTTTCACATTATGTTTGTAACGTGTAACTCAACTGAAACCAAACTAATTTGAATCTCAGATATAATGAATCCTCTAGATATGAAGCTCGCAACAACTGTTTTTCTTCTTTATTATGAGTTAAGCAAACAACCTGAACAAAAGTTTTGCATATAACATCTTCAGTATTGCTTAGTCATTTTTATTATACGTCATATGTTTCAAGTTATTACGGCATCAGTCGTTATTTTAACTTGCTCACCCAATGCTAAAATTTATTTTTTGATAGATAAGATTATTCCAAATTCATTTATGCGGAGTTTTACGTGAGTCTGGTTACAATTTCATCAAAACATAATACAATAAAATGTAGGTTCCTTGATACATAGTTATGCATGTATCATTATTGTACAAATTCACTTATGTAAGTTTCATCGGAATCGGTGTTAAAATTGTATCAGAAAAATCACAGAATCTAGACGAAATCATAAACATGTAAATTGGAGATACTCTTACTTTGTGAAACTCTTCCATCATTGAGATGTAAAATTTAGTGTGTTTAAGACAAAGTCTCACAAATACAAGCATGCACAAAATATATCATATATTAGGTCTGTCTTGCGCGGAATGATTTTCATTGAAATTTGCCATTCGGGAATATAAATATCACAATGACATAATGTATCTAGTTAACAACCAGAGGATAATAGTACATTGATTAATACATAGTTTTTTACAGCCAACAGCAAAAGCTAGAGCAGCTTGACAAAACCCTTAGTGATCTTGTAGTGCAAGTGAAACTATTGCTGGAGCGTCTTGACCATATGGAAGGCGTTAAGAAGCTGAGGAGGGTATAGAGCATCTTGATTATGTTCAATGTTATGGTTGTTTGTTATAATTATGTTAATTTGACTTCTGCTAATAAAAATACAAGATACAATAATAACAGCTGCTTTAATTTAATTATGTATTTGGGTAGGCTGACTGGAAGTTATAGTTAATATCTCTAAAAAATAATATTCTATTACTAATTCTACTATTATTATTACTATTATAGCACAGCTACTTCAAGCATACACACAATAAAAATTTGAATACCAACAAACCTAACTTTGGTGTATTTGATAGTAATAGGATCAAGCTTTAAAAAATGTGTATCATACTCCTTAATGTTTACTAAAATATATTTTAACGTTCTTGAAATACTCATTTATTTCAACTGATAACACAGCAACTGCTACGCCCATTTATATCCACGACTTTTGGTTCTTAATTGGTCGACGTCTGAAGACTGCTTCTTGTCACCACGCTGCCAGAATTTATATACAAAATGCCCATACCGAAAGTTCCATAACCAACAACATGGAATGATCTCAACGTTCTAGACATATACCTATCTTTTGAGCACTGTGTATATACAGAGCCAAGTTTTCCTAGCTGCCACCGCTGATCTCTTTGCATTGCCCCCTCCTCAGCAGCATTCATTCTAGGACGCATCGTGCTTACCATGGGAGCAGCGGTAGCTAGATACTTTTTGGCAACGACTGTCTACTCCTTCGGAGATTGGTTGACTCTTGGGTAGAAGCTGAACGTCAGGATCTCTATGTTTGAATTTCTGAAGAACACCTTCAGCATTTTTTTTATCATTCTCCAGTCTAATCCAATGCGACTGGGATGACGGTTGGAGTGGTTGATGTCCTATGTGTTTTCCCTTGTTGGTGATTCGGTGTTCAAGCGCTGGCGCTCACCAAACTTCTCGAAGAGTCTGGCGATACCCCTTCGCTCATCCAGAGTTGCTGAGACGCTGTGTGTCAAAGAATATGCTTCTTGAAGGCAAAACAGGACACTATTCGTTGCTCGTGCTGTCTGATGTACTGGCCTTGAACTTTGTGGTCTCTTTGATAGGACGCCAGTCTGTGGAAATGGACAACCTTGGCTTAGCGCTTGGACGAGAATCCTTGTTTGCATCTACCATAACATGTCATGTAGGAAAAAGTTATACAGCTTGTCAGGGAAATACATTGAAGCATGTTATAAAATTAGTTTAGCTATATCAAGCTTCAATAAATATTTAACTAAACCACGTAACCATAAATACTGTTGGTAAACAATTTACTTGAAGAAAAAGTTTCAAAGCAATGGAAGGAGCGGACCTCTTAACCACCCCCCATTATATACACCCATGATTATATCCCCACTTGAAAATTATATTGCACCACAGGTTCCAGATAAAATATACGATAACAATTACAAATATCTTTAATAATTATTATTTAAGTACAATCTGCAATAACAGATATTAAATAATGCACACTTGTTCAGAAATAAATATTCAAATGAAGCAGGTCATCAAGTGTATCTGACAAAAAGAAACATACCTATATAATTAATTCAAAATTTTGAAATAATCAATAAAAATATCCATATAATGCGAATATTCGTTGTCATTTTATTAATTTTTCGCTAAATTATCTTAGTAGTAACTAAACAAATTTGTACTTAATCGTTTAGCTATATGCTTCAAAATTTCAATAAGGACAATATGATTTCCGAACTCATGAGTACTTTTCCATCCAAATATGTAACATGAGCAACACGAATTCAATGATCCCTTCTAGGCGAGATAATTTTGTGTAGTTGATATACATTTTTGAAGTTTGCATAATTTGAGTCGTAAGATTATTTATATGAATAGTGGTAGATAAGATATATTTTAATGGAAGGTACACATAAAAATGTATACCTAAAACAATAAAGTATACTTCAACCGATTTTGATTATGAATTATGAATTTGAATGGCATTATATCAATATTGAGTGAAACTTTGCCGTCGAACCATTTGAAAAAATATACTACAAAAAGAGGTGCTCTGTAACAAATCATCATAATCTTAGGAATTATTTTTTTATGTTAATCAATCGGCCATTCTGACCACACGATACCACAGTTTATAACAAAGTTTCTGTCATATGAAACCAGATGATCAATTTATTGTACGACGATTAGTAAAAGATACAAAGGCTATCCTTCGCAGCTTAATATCCTCTCCGCTAAAAGTTATATTTTATATGGATATTTCATAGAAAATAGGAATATTCCATGTTGCATGCAATGTGTTTTTATTTAATATGATTGACTACTGGCTGTCAGATACAAATTGGATAATGTTACAGTTTTTGATGGAATAATTAAAAAAAATTAACACATAAATCTACGTTTTTGCTCCTAAGTACTACGTTTTGTATCAATAAATATGAACTATCATCGATGCCAACACTTAATTTCAATTTTTGGTGTATACAGGCAGTAGTACTATTTTTTCTTGAATTATACTTTAACTCAAAATATATACAAGGTATCCAATGGCCATATAAAAATATAAAAAACTTTCATTTGTTCGAAACGTTAGCATTGAACAGTATATGATAACAGTTTTGCAGGGAAATAAATGATATTATAGTCTAATTTTTACTGGTTTTTACTATGTCATTCCTATCGGTCTTCATTCTAATAATCAATATCAAGTATATAAGGCTGGCTGCTCAAAAAAGCAGCTATGGATCCATGTTTTCTAAATGATACTGATAGTTTTGGTTATATAAACAGCCACCATGGCTTACAGATTTCCGGGCCCGGACGTTCTCTCGACGGACCTGACTGACTCAGGTTTATGCAGGATGCACATCACTGTGAATAACAGCATGCTTTTATAATATGCTTGTATAAAGTAGGCTTTTGATTGCCAGTTGTTTAGTTTCAGGATGGTCCTTTCAGCCTTTTTTCTAAAATTTTCAATCATTTGAATATTGGGAATATCTACAACATATTTCAATATTTACTTCTATTTGTATAGAATATTAAAAATGCCATTATCTATCGAAACATTCTCCATATATTGTACATGTGCCCTTTTATATGCTTCCTTTATTAATATCACATAAAGGATTATTTGAATGCATCTGAACTACAACAACTGCACAAAAATGTAGAAATGTCTGTAGTATTCATTCGGAAATTCTCAAAAATTATACTTTCTGGTTCTTAAAAAATCTGTATTGTATCATAACATGAGCAAATGTTGAAAACGGACTCAAAATGTGTACATGAAATTCATGGAAAGTGACATTATCAAATGCAGCAATGTCGGAATATTCTTTCAAAATTTGTTAAAATGGAAAAATATTACAGTTTATTAGAATTCCCTGGAAGTTCATCATGATAACAATACGTGTTGTGTATGAGCTAAAAATTGTATAATTCTTTTCAAAACATGGAATTCATATATCGTGATTGTGATATTCATTATTATTCTTATTAAGTCTCTACACAAATATGCAATTGAATAGGGAAAAGGCTGGCTTCTTATGTCACGAAGTTCTGACTCTTAATAACTTTTAAATGTGAACTCATTATATCTGACCTGCCATGAAGCTGTACTTGGATAAAATTCATAGTGTTCACGTAGAACTTTCGGCTTTTGTTGGGATAACTTGTATATAATATGGTTGTAATGTGAATACACGATCGCTATTACATATGAATTATACTATGTGACTATATACATTAAACTTAATAGTACGTTTCTCGCTTGTACCATCCATTTGGATACTTGCGCATTCGCCATTTTCTAAATTCGTCGAAACAGAAGATGAACACAGAAAATGGTAAGGAATAGCACCACCTGAAAAAATATCATGTTAAATTTTGATAAACGGATGCCTCAAATATGTTGCAACAAACAATATATAAACAAAATATTATTGATGTAACTTCTGAAACTAACTCTGTGGCGAGTAAAAGATAAGAAGATAATTTATTTGAATTATCATGCACCCTTGCGTGAGTTTCGATTTTACAACAATGTGTGGTTTTTCATCAAAAAAATAATGTTAATAATTTACGCCACGGTCATCTCAAACAGTACGAAGTTATCATTCTCATTTATCATGAAACTAGAGTTTCACTGAACGCCATCGTAGATGCTTAAATTAAACGTATTCGTTTTTCTGCACTTTTTGGCGAGCGTGTGTTCGAGCATGATTATTTACATTTTGATATTTCATTTTTTTCTGTATGGCATAACGGTGGGTGCTCTTAGGTGTCTTTGCTATACCTAGAAATGATCGGATATTAGAGTGACATAAATTAACGATATTTGGAGAAATTCTGACAATTGTCCCGTTTTCCATAATGATCCGTAAATAAGCCTATTTCAAATAATTAAACAACATTTCCTACTACATGCTAACAGCATATTTCTCCTCAAATGCTAAACGTTTTGAGGATCACAGACCTTTGGTAGGCCTCCCCCTTTAAGCTCTATTGTGTATGTGTTATTTGAATGAGGTTGTCGAGAGACGCGAGACTGACATAATGAGGGAGATGATAATCACTTTTTCTTGTTTCCAGAGCCCTTTAACTTCTATTGCGTGATCTGTATATTTATATATCTTCTGTATAGTTAGATATCTCTAAATAGGTGCTATGGATCTTCCATTATATAATTCTTGTAATTTCGGGTCTTAATCGCTTGGTCTTGGGTAACAAACATGAAGCCCTCGGTTTCTGGGAAAAGTTTTCCATCCTGCAGGCAGGTGTATGACCGTTTTATATCAATGTTGCCATTTGTTAGATGGTATCGATATTTATCCATGAAGTATTTCTGTGACCAGGTGTCCAACTTTTCTGGTTGTTATTGTGCATGTGCTTGTGAGTCTGTCTGCTGATTGGTTTGAACGACAGAGGGAAAGAGGTGTATGATTCTTGTCTGCTTCCACTAACGTTCTATGTATGTAGACCGAGAGAACCGATGATGAATGCTTCCTGTATCCTTCCGGCTAAGATGCTGGCCGATGCACGGCATGCCGGTATAGATCTTAAAGCAGAGAGCAGCGTATTTCTCATCCAACCTAAGCATTCAATGATCATTACTACGATACTGACAGTGTGGTCTGGCCAAGGCCTGCGAAGCTGGCTGAGGACCTCCTGGTACTTGAACCGTCTCTCCTCCTCCTCCTTCAAGACGATATTCGATCATGAGAACGCATTATTTCAGTAAATCCGGCATCTCTCCTTCTTCAATACGGACTTAATATCCTCTGGTGTTTAGAGCAGCACAGGTGTCATCTATAACGTAGGAGTGCTCCATCTAATGATAAACATCAGTCGAGCTGCGTTGTGCCGATAAACGTAAGCAGTGCCAACGTACACGCTGACAGGAGATAGAAGCGTCTCTGGCGCCTGTCGGCAAGGTCTATAATCCATAACACTACTACGATATGTTAAAGGCACCATCCTGGTAAGACATTATAAAGCCTTCAGTCTCTGACTTTCACCCACTAGACTTTAGGAAAGAGAAGGTCAACTGCTTAGACAAGCCGTGCCCCTTCTGGATGTTTGTAGAAGACTCCATGCATGGGCAGCAGTTTTGATGCGGATTTTAAGTTGGACGGAAGTCAGCTCTGTGATAATCTCCCGGTTGAGCTCTAGTGTGATCTGAAGTTCTTGAGTTACTCTGATTGCTGCCCTAAAAAGAGAGGCTCCTCTTCCCGCATTCTCGCACAAAGCGGATGAGAGGATCGGTGCTCTTCATAACTTCGCAGGCCGTGCCCAGTCCCACTATGGCATGCAGACACTCCAAACTCAATAGTCCACGCCCTCCTAGGTGTGTTGGAAGATCTGTACATATTACCCTATATATACCACCCGCGTGCTGAAGACAGGATGCAAGCCTCTCACCATGTTCATCCTTTCTCCAGTCTTAGTGTCAAGTTGTCGCAGCTCATCCACGGTTCAGTGGATGGTACCATAGAAAACATATCTGTGGCGGCGACTTTATTCTTACCGGTCAGGTCTGATGACTAGATCTGCCGGAGTCGATTCAAATACTTGCAGCGGAGAGACTCATCAACCGTACTCATCTCCAGGACGTGGCGCTGCTCCGGCCTAGGTAGGTATAGGTTTCTCCGATATGTAGATGACGCAAATTGCTCCCATCCAGGAGCTGTTCCTCCTCTTCACTATCACCGAATCGTCCTTTCTTGAACCATTGCGAATTTGTCTATCCTGAACTCCATGAAGCTCTTAGCGATTGTTGTAATTCTCGTTGTCAGAAGGTATAAAGCTTCAGGTTATCCATATAAATCAAATGGGGTGACATTGTGCCTCCGGTAATTAGGTGTGCGATAGCTGTATCTAATCATATTTCTTAGCGTTTTGGACAGCGGTAATAGATGTAGTAGAGCAGGGGACTCAAGGAATATCCCAGAATGGCAACAGTTATTTTATGTATCTCACTATTTTATCGACTACCACAAGATACTCCAACATACGCACAATGAGTTCATGAAACGTTGTGTCGAATGCCTTACGATAGTATATCCAGGCCAAAAAGGTTTGGCTTATACTGCGGGGAGTTCTGTGTGACGCAGCAGTCGATCAACAGGGCCTCCTTACAGCCCTCGCTGTTCATACTTCATATATGCTGAAAAATACCCTGTTTAGAGCTTGGAGTATTATCCGCATGTACAAGATTCTGCATGCATTCAGACATGTTACTGGCCTGTACTTCTTGAGATCAGACAAATTTTATTTTGCCGTGGGCTTGAAACTCTGGCTAAATGCCTGTGACAACTGGTAAACTTCTTCAACCAGTAGGTGGTTATGCCATCCGGGCTAGGAACCGCGAAATTCTTAACGTTGTCTAAGGCACTAAGAATTTGTTCCGTATTTATCGGGTGACGCAGTACCTCAGGGTGAGGATTCCTTCAACAGGCGGACTAAATTGCGCCAAGGCCAGAGTGTCTGCTTGGAGAGGGTTTTACTTCTCGTAAACGTCTCTTCATAAGGCCTCCTCGCGATCAGCAGTTGGCTGCCGCTCTATGGTCGGTGGTCGCTGTTAGAATGGACGAGAAGGTCTTTCAGGTCTTCTCGCTCGCACCACTAAAGACCGTTTAACAGAAAGTACAATTCGTATTCTATCAACTCTATGCTGCTTGACAATGGCAAGTTTCACCTCATCAAATTTGTGGTGCTTGCGTCTTAATTCAGAAGCTAAATGACGCACTTAAGACGTGAAATGCCTTCCGCCTGCTCTCTATTCCATCACACACTGGATACGGGATACTTCTTTGCAAGGATTTTCGTTTCCATTTGGTGCACCCGTCTCTGTGCTCTATCAACAAGGGAGTCTGCCACTCCTTACCTGTCAACCGTAGCGCAAATTTCACAATTAGTGCTCCAAATGTCCTCCAAGAGACGTTCACCAACTACCGCATCCACTCTTTTTAAGTCTGCCAGCTTTAGGGGCCTCTTTCAGCCTTTTAGTCAGGCCTTCTAATCTTCAGAGAGGCTAGGTTGGGCTGGAGCACAGACATATCACTGTCTTCGCAGGTACAATACATAATTGTGCAAATTCTGAGTGGTAAGTGTGCTATGCTCTAGGTGCATTTCACATCACCCCTCATACATGCGGAACATGTATCTCCTATGGAGCAGGCTGCTGATCTTCTAACAGTGCATTGAGTCATCAATGCTCAGCTTCGCCCGACGTATAACTTCACCACCTCGACCGGAAGCACTTTCCGAAGGGGATCGACTGTGGGAGTGCTTTCTCTTCTTCATGTTGGGAACCAGATTGGAAAAGGTCGAGAGTAGGGGTTAGCCTCTCAGGCACCGATCAGCATTTTCGGGAGATAAGTCGACTGAATTACACTTAATTTTCGGAAATTACATCATTTTCTATTTACTCACCATCTGAACATAACTGGATAAAACTTCAAGTAGCTCATCCCTGGTATGTAAGATAGCATACATGCCGTAGCAGTCTCCACTATCAAACTGACGTTTAGCACCATGTTACCCATTCCTGAAACATGATTGCCTCCATTAGTGTGTGTGTGTGTGTGTGTGTGCGTGTGCGTGTGCGTGTGCGTGTGCGTGTGCGTGTGCGTGTGCGTGTGCGTGTGCGTGTGCGTGTGCGTGTGCGTGTGTGCGTGTGCGTGTGCGTGTGCGTGTGCGTGTGCGTGTGCGTGTGCGTGTGCGTGTGTGCGTGTGCGTGTGCGTGTGCGTGTGCGTGTGCGTGTGCGTGTGCGTGTGCGTGTGCGTGTGCGTGTGCGTGTGCGTGTGCGTGTGCGTGTGCGTGTGCGTGTGCGTGTGCGTGTGCGTGTGCGTGTGCGTGTGCGTGTGCGTGTGCGTGTGCGTGTGCGTGTGCGTGTGTGCGTGTGCGTGTGCGTGTGCGTGTGATCATTGGTAAGATCAGGTTGGTATGGGTAGACATCCATTATCAGTATTTCATTTGTGCAAGTTATTGTCCTAGGTATAAGCAATTTTCAATAAAAATTTTATGGTTTTTCATGTTAAAAAAATAAAATCACTCTTGGGGCTCCTATCCTGTATTTATTTTTCCAATTTTTTGGGACAATATTAGCTCAGATACTAGATTTCTGAGTGACGAAGTGACAAAGATGATGTTTCATAACTCATTTCATCAATACTGATCCTATCGCATTTAAAATAAGAAGATTGATTGTATTGTATGCGAAACATTGATTTTAGTACCAATCGGAATTTCTACCCTTTTATTATTTAACATTATAAATTAGACAAGTACTCGATTTTTCAAAATTCTTCTTAAATCAGTAAACAATGTCTTATTATCTAGCTGATGTTTATAGCAGCAATAATAATATTCAATTTTGGGGCTGCACCACACCAAAATCTACAAAAAAATACCCTAACCTTGTGTGAAGATTGAATTGATTCTGGTTTTACAAATTATCAAGTCAGCCCATTGCGTAACGACAACCGAGATCATGAAAGCTGTATAGCATGTATATTCCAGTTCCTTCCTGCTTGTGTACGTCCATTCCTGGCCGTACGAGTCCATCAAATCATTCACTGATTCCGACTCCCATTCGTGACGGAGGCCTGAAAAATCCAAAATTTTAAGTACTTCATAATAAATGATAAAAATATTATGATTGTAAATGGGTAGGTGAACGTAGAGAAGAAACTCGCTTTACGAAACTGAAGAAATGATCATCTTGATAGAAAACCTGAAGCCTATAGTGGCTCAACACACTTATTAAAAGTTTCTAAACGAATAACATGACTTCATTTCCATTCTTTGTGTCAGCCTTATATGAAGAATAATCATTTTGTCAAAACAATAGCCTAATACCTTTTTGTACATTATTTCCGCGATATATTATAATAAATTATTTTATGGATGAGGATGTAATTCTGTAAAGTCTGATCCTTGGCTTAATATGACGTTTGAATTATATTTTGGTGGGATTCTCCTTGCTTTACCCTATTTGGTCGTGAGCTTTAACCATATATGACAACAGAATGAATTTTACTATCATTTTGGTTGCCTCAGTAGGATTCTAAAGTATAAAATCTGGCTATCAACGAAATAATCAAAATATACTTGTTTTCGTTATGTAGATTTATTCAGAACCAGAAACTTTTTCAAAATAATTAAAAAATTGTAGCAGTCATGTGAAAGTACATTTTCAGGTATCAACTATAGTTCTAAATATTTAGAAAAAGGAGATTTCCTTAATGAAGTTTAGGATATAAGAGATATCATTTTTTTTTCAATTAGAAAGATAGATTGAGCAATGTCCTTTAATTTTTGTGCATACTAATAATTTCCACCAAAACGCACCTTAATGGTCTCACAATTGTGACATGTTGAGTGGCATATTTCAAAACTGTTAACAGTTAAGAACTTTCGACTAAATGTAGCAGGTAAGAGATAATCGCCATAATAGAAATAATAAAATAGTACTAATAGTAATATATTCACAACTGTCTATCACCATGTAAGTAATATTTTTTTTGGAATATTTTGGAAAAATGAGTGAAATAAACAGAACACTTAAAGTACAAATATTCATTTGTGAAATTTTTCAGGGTACGGTGATTTCAGATCTTTAGAGCCTAATCAATTATTATAATATTCATAAGTATAAAACTATGTTATCCAAAATATAAAATCGGAAAAATTATAAAAACCTATGTAACGTATACTACTAAATAACATTTCGTGTTCTATTCTAGACCTCATTTATGTCTGTCCTCTAAAAACCACACTTGTTGGATGTGAATTAATAAAATCACTAATTTTCATAACTGATTACATCAGATGCTATATTGTTCTTTGATTCAATGTCTGGATATTCACATATGTTCCGGTCGATCCAGAAGAATTCGGAGCTGGAACCCTACATATACTAGATTTACTCACCAAATAGTTTTCTGGGGTAAAAGCCCATCTCAGCCATAATCGCGAAGTATGTAAAGAATCCAGCCAAAGCCTCAATCATGCCTATATGGCCGTAGGCGAAGAAATACAACTTTCTTGTCACCAACTTGTCTCTTTTGGGGTTTCTTGGAGGGCGACTCATTATATCACTCTCTGCTTTTTCGTAGGCTAAACTGATGGCCGGCAACATGTCTGTCAGAAGATCTATACACAAGATGGCCATCACACCTAAAAGATTAAATTTTATATTACAAAAATATGGAAGAAAGAACCAGGAATAATGCTGACAAGATTTTTCCTTCAATCATTGTAAAATATTTGATATTGTTTTTGGTAAGGTGGAATTTACAATTTTCAGAAAATTTTCAATTTCTAGATAACACTTGCGTAAGAGTTGCGTTGGACGCCGAGCTTTCGTCCAAGATTGCGATTGTCACAGATATCTGGTACCATGAGTAGTGAGGATGTCCTGTGCAACATTTTCTAGTGTCCAGACCTAGTTGATTTTTTTTCATTCGGGCTCTCATATACTTTTTTTCAAATTTAGTTCATTTGAAATCACAAAAATTACACGCTGGTCTGACAGCCTTGAAGAGGGAGGGGGACTTCCAATACTCGAGTGATCCAGAACACCTAGAGTTCACTTGATATTGAAGGAGCGTTTGATAAAAACGACGTTTGAGAAATTAAAATCACCTTCACTAAAAGGAATTTCAACCACTGTCAATGGTTGAATACTCAACATGCTCTCTAAAAGGATATTACAAGCTAATGGAAGGGACGTTACCATAAACAGCCTCGTATCGAGAGGCTGTTCAGATCGCATCGCTTCTTTGGAACCTGATCTTTGAAAGCCTCCTGGACATGCTGAAGTGGCTCTCACAATGATTGTACGCTTTAAATCTGTCGTTATACAGTCAAACATGCCACTTCGACAGGCTGACTTTACAATATACCTCCAAAGTTTATTTTTGGGCCATCATATGAAATTCTTACATTTTCTGAAGGTCAAATCGATTAAGGTGTTGTTAGCATCTATACAAATAGATCTAAGAAAAATGAGAGGAGCTGGTTGTAGAATCTACTCCATAAATCTCTGCATTAACAGTGAATTGTACACTAATAAACGTGTCACCGTAACGCAACTATTTTTTTATAGATAACCTATCGCAAAGGCAGAAAGTCTATCGCACTCAAAAAGCAATGCGAGTGATCAAATGACCATTCATATAAACTTTAAAGCGCTGTAAATTGTAACTATAGAAGAACAGATGCAGCTCATTCCACAATGCTTAGATTCTACAAAGAACGACTGTGTAAGAGACAGCTCGGTCGAACATTTCCTATATAGTACCCATAGAATAAGGACAGATCTCGTTCGATGTTCCAAATTATTGTGATCTCTTGTAAGGTCAACTGCATCTACCAGACGCACCGCTCATTTCTGGATTGTATCTAGAGGCTTCAGGAAATGCTTCAGAAGGTATCCTCTCACATGCGAGCATCAATCCAACGATCGTCTGATCCAAGGCTTGTACGTAGATGAACAGCAGCTCTTCTGATGAATGCAAACTTCTTGAACTCTCAGCTTCTGGGATGATATATTAGGCAAATGTCTGAGACCTGGCAACACTGTATCCAATCACTGCATCGAAAAAGTTTTCTTTCTAGAAAGAACTAGACACCAAGCAATTCAACCCTTACATCCGAAGGTAGTTTTTCAATCGAATATTCATGACGCGGCGAAGTAAATATAGTTTTGGCAAATGAACAATCATCCTTGTCTAATAAGTAGTGTTGATTACCAGGGTAAAAGTCTATAAGAGAAACTAATACTTTTACCAACACAAAAAACAGAAAAACTCCTTTTCCACTGCTCAGCTCCAATTTTTTCCTTCCCAAATGCTTTTAGAAAATAATTAGGGAATTCGGAAACATTCAAACATGAAGTATGAACTTTGTTCTTTTCATTTTTCGACGACAACTCCGCGGCCACTAAACCAATTTCCAAAAACTACCCAGTTTTTCGCTGCGGCCATAGAAGTAACCCAGTAGAAAACCAAAATCCTAACGCCAGTGTTCCACATGGGCCTGTCCTTTCTTAAACGCTCCTCTTGCTGTACATCAACAAACTGTTGGAAATACTATCTTATCATATATTCAGCTTCGCAGATGATAGCCCTCACGTCGGCGGGAATAGCATGCTGTCCAGATCAACGAGGATATTGTAATAATCGTCGATTGGGGATATATAAATGGAGTTCAGTCAACGCACAGGAGACTTAGACAACAACCCTGACAAAAAAACTCTGTCAGTCGTGGGAATAGAGGCACGCTCAATACTTGAGTCACCTTCTAACAAGCTTCTGAGAATCAAAAAACAATATTTTACAATCCAGAACGCTGTATTGACCAGAAAAGCTACTATCACTCTACAAGGCTTAGATCAGACCATCGTTGGAGTACTGATCGCATGGTGGAGGCGCCTGAGCTCCACAGTCTAGAACATCGATGGAAGGTAGGTGATCTGTCCTCAATCTATAGATACAATTGTGTGAAAGGTGTTTCTAGCTGTCCCACAGAAAAACATCAAGCCGTCAGTAAAGCAGATTCAAGTATTGCTAAATGGACGCATCCTCACCAGGTCGAGCATCCAATGCCTCAACCAGCTGCTCTTTTGGAAAACCTCGCCGTTGCAGAATGAGCTGCCGGGTAGTTTGTTTACGAATGGTTACGATCTAAAGCGTCTAGAGGTCAATATAATTGGACATTTATCCTCTCGCAACGCTTTTGGGGCATGTTAGGCTTTCTGGATTTGCGAGAGGCTGTCTATGGAAAAATAATGATACAAATAATCGGATATACGTATCATGAAACATCGCGATTTAAAAAAAAACGATTACAATAATTCCCTCGCCTATGATTAGCCTATTGGAGTTTTCTTTTCATTGATTTCATTCTATAGAGTAATAAAAAATCCGCTTTTCGCTAAGTATCATGATGACGTATGATCTTAGATGGATATATCCTCGACATGCACAGACATGTATGTATGCGTTTCAGTAAATGCTTATAAAACAGAATATCAAGATGGCTTTAAACTGTATATGTGTTTGAAGCTGTGAACTAGAGTGTCAAAATTTAACAAAATTCTGGGTATTTAAGAGCAAGTATAAGATAATAAGCATTTTGAAGCTGCCCATGTAAGTATACTAGCATTGTAAAAAAATAGTACACAGAACTAGAGTTTTGCCAATCTTCCTTAATTTGATAGTGATTGTCATAGATCTTCATGAGAATGTAAACCATACATACCGCATCCAATTCAAATTTTGCAAGCCAGTGTTCAATTTGCGATACGATTAACAAAATTTATACTGAGAATAAAATTATCAACCCATCCAACACATACATTTTTATACTTCAGATCTAGAAATTTAATTACACAAAAATTCAAATATTGTCCAAATCTTTGTCAGTATCTGTGTTAGTATCTATTTTCTTTAGATTCCTAGAATAGATATAGTTATTACGTACCTAAAGGCAATGGAATGTTAAGGATCACAAACGCCAGAAAGGGCAGTATTTCTGGCACGTTTGATGCTAAGGTATACGCGATAGATTTTTTCAAGTTGTCGAAGATCTTTCTGCCTTCCTCGACGCCAACAATGATCGAGGCAAAGTTGTCGTCCAGCAGGATCATGTCGGCGGATTGCTGTGACACCTCGGAGCCAGTTATACCCATGGCGATACCGATGTCGGCCTTCTTCAAGGCCGGCGCGTCATTCACGCCATCTCCCGTCACTGCAACTGAAGAAAAAGTTTTGACTATATTGTGAGATCTGCTACTCGATTAGAGCAAAATACTGAACATTTAATCACGACAACACTCTTCTCCCCAACCCGAAGAGCGGGAGATGAAAAGGAGCAAATGATCTTAAGCAAAATATCAAATGAAAGCTCATTCAAAAAGGCTTCCATAGGCAAGAAGAAATCAGGAGCACTAATGTATCGCAGACATCATTCCAATATTTGTATTGAGACCTTGGTGGTATCCCGTTATCCTCATCTTCAACTAGTACAGATACGGCTCTGGCAAGCAGTAATGAAAGCATTTTTCCGGTAATTTAAGCACAAGGTTTTACTAATATTACTCTGTTTTTGACTCGTTTCGATTCAATATTCAAATCATCGTTGAACTGTCAACATTTACTGTTTACAGAGGTTACCCAGGTTACTCATCAACTAGCTAATTAAGTCCTATTGTAAATACAAAACTTATTACATTTGCGTGTCTTGAAGAATAATTTTTTTGGCGACTGAATTTGATCTGAGTTTAAAAAAACCCTTAGGGAAGGGTTGTGTTCAAACGATCAGTCCGATCTGACATGGAATCGCATAGGTTTAATCTTGTATTTTACTACAATAGTGATGACATGATACAAAAGCTAAATCAGATAGCGTCAAGAAAACGTAAGTATTTGTGGTAAAAGTTGAGGAATTTTATCAATATTATAGAAGAGTTTCACCAAGTATGAGCACCTACAATATACATGGAACAGTTTTAGTCAAGTTTTTAGTGTGAATAAAAGCTATGCATATTAAATCTCACTCGTGGCCAGAGCCATTCTTTAAATAGTTGCAAAACATTCAAACTTGCCTTGAAAAAGCTTTTAAGGTTTTGTGGCAACCTAATCCTACAATTCTATCATTATTTTTACCCACCAATTTCACCAAGCCGTTGACACCCCTCAACGATCTGCAGCTTCTGCGTCGGTGACGTCCTGGCGAAAACGATTTCTTTGAAATTATATAGGATGTTGTCTAATTCCAACTGACTCGCATCTCTCAAGGCTGTGCCATGTATCACTATGGCCTTATTCTTTATGTTTCTCGGAAGGGTCTCCAGAACATTGATGTTGAAGGCCTCTATCACCTGCTCGCACCGGATTATGCCTACTGTTTTTGCTATCGCTTTGGCGGTAATCTAAGGAAAAGGTAAATTGGCATCTTGAAAAAATATTTGGACTTGAAATAATAAATGAAACCGTATTAACATTATTATTTCAATCGGTTTGCCTGTCGGTTTGTTGTAATGTTTCATGCCGCCAATTGAGTTTCGTGTGATCTAACGAAGTTCTCAATGAGTGTGTACTAATATGTACAGCCGGCATCATGTTTTACTTTCTAGAAATCAGAGTCAAAAGGATCAAAGAGTTATTAAAAAGTGGTTTCCACTGTGTCTACAGCCTTCATCAAGGTATAGAAGTATGAAAAATATATAGAAACAATTAGAATGATAAATTTATGAAGCCAATAAAATTAAGTTGGAAATATCATATCAAGCATTCGATATATTTCGGTAGAAGTGCCACATGTCAGTAAGCTAGAAGGGGTCCATTACTATTAATTTGTTCATACGAGTATATCTCTGATATTTTAGAGCGGCGCAAAATTCAGATATTTGCAGTATGTATCAAATAAATATTAGGACACTGCGTTAGAACTGTTAAGCGGTGAAATTTCAATAAACTTAAAGTAAAGGCTAATAAATCAAAATGTATGCTCGTGGGACGATATTGATTCAAAAATATAATCATTGCCACGATTATTCGACTGTAAGTTGTGATTTTACTATAGGAAGTGGATATATTTCAAAAAGGATTCTATAAACTGAATAATTAAGTTGAATAATAATATTTATTTCACTCCCTATGACATCTGTCCAATTATACTATAAACGGAATGCTAGTGAAAATTACGGTGTAAGGAGAGGCAGCAGAGGAACTTCTCCTAATTGCTCGATACAATCTCCGGAGACGGTTATCTCTGGACTTTTGTATTTTGAATATAATGAACTCTACACGCGCTAGCCAAAAACTGAACGGCCAGTTTCACGAGGAGCTGGGGATGTTACTCAGACAATCTGCACGACTGAGAATAGAGTAAAAATGTTCGACATCGATGTTATGTATTTTCCTTTACTATGTAAGGTCATAAGATTTTCAACAACTGGTCAAAAGATTCCGAAACTTCACCGTTGATTCGCATTGAGTAAAGAACTGATTAACCCATTATTGGCGTTAACTAGGTTTTTTAAGATGTCTTGAATTTCAAATAAACAAGTAACTACCAATCTAGTTCTAAATTTTCGGGACCTCTTGACTTGATGGCAGGAGAACTACACATTTGTGACTAATCGGCAAAAATGCATGACATCGCAATAATTATCGAAAATACCCCAAAATATCATCAATCGACCTAATAATTAAATTATTATAAACCCATCGTTCCAAAAATAACAAAATATAAATTTGAGAGGATAAGATAAGGTTCTTAGTTACTTTAAGGTTTTTTTAATTATGATCATCGATTTCTAAAACCACATCAACAGTCCAATTTGTAGTTTTATGACCCAAGGCATGATATGACTATTCATAATGTCTACATTATGATATATTTTGTATGCTTACATTTCAGACAGCCCATTGTTATGATATATTTTAATGGTTCCTAAACTCATTCTTTTAGAAACACATAGCTTTGAGCTTTTGGGTAACAGATTACACTTGAAAGATTTAGCTTTTTGATTGCTTCCACTGCTTTAATAAGAGACATCGGAATGAATTTTATTAGACAAGAAAGTTTGGTGATCTCCACGAGGCAGTTAGAAGTTTTACTTTAGAAAATGCTCCAGTAGTGCCTAAGATTCAGTGAATCTTTCGTATGGCTTCAGTAATAACCAAATTAAAATAACCAGAGTGATTAGTGGAAACAATCACAGGTTATGTTTTAGTATTTGCTTATGAAATCTTGTGAACCATAATCATCTAGCAGTGGAACTTGTAGGATACTATCAATTCGATTTTTAATCGAATGTTTTGCTTACCGGGTGGTCACCAGTTACCATGAAAACCTTGATGCCAGCGCTTCTACACTTGTCCACAGCATCCGGCACCTGAGGTCTTGGAGGATCGACTAATGACATGAACCCAACAAATCTCAGATCCTTCTTGGGGTAGTTAGCAGGCTCTGCTACGAATTGGAACTTTGGTGTAAAATTTGGCTCTAACAGAAGGTCCGCAAAGCCTAAGACACGCTCACCCTGAAAAACAGTATACAAAACCAGGTCAGCGATATTGGTTTTAAAAGTCATATCGTCGTACATATGAGCGTTATAGAATATACAGTGATACCTCGTCACTAATTTTGCTTTTGAATATTTGCAGGCCGTACACTCCTATTTCGATAAAATAAAAGGTTCATATCAATACATAAGAAACTGGAGGATCATTAATTTTTCTTGCTTTTTTGCCTGAATGAGTTAATAAGAATGGCGTTAAAAAAGTGACGCCATACTTACCATGAAAAGCTATCAATTTAAACATAACATTTTGCATTATTTATTTTTTTAAATTGAAATATAGAATAAAAAATGCAAACTCAAACATTTTTATTGTCAGAAATTCCCAAAATTCCAAAATTTCGAGGATGAAAAACCTCTATAGTTCCCCATATTTCCAAAACCTACTTCAAGTGGTCTGAACGTGTAATACAATCAACCTATTGGATGTAATATTCATGTAAAAGGAAAGATCCAAATATAAAGTTTGAGCTTTTATTGTTATGTAATTTCTCTCTCCACTACAAGTATACCGATTTAAAGGGACTAGAGATTACAGAACAGACGACAAGCAGACAACAGAGAGACAACAGGCAGGCAACAGACAGGCGAGTTAGCGATGGAAATGATTTTTTGCTCATATATTTGTCATCAATCATGGAAGAGACATGTTGCGAATTCAAAATATTCTCTTATTGGCGTGTCAAGTGAAATGGAATTAAAATACTATCAGGTTTCTTTATTTCATATTTTTCGAGAACAATTTACTACCTTCGCCTGTAGTTTAGATGTGGATGTGCTCCTTATCGTCTGTTGCTTGAATGTTTTGTATGAAATACTAGAAAATTTCGATAAATATATAATAAAATAGTAATACCTTCTCAGCCAGTTGTGTCATAGCCTTATCGCAAATCAGCCTCTGGGTGTCCGTCATTGCTTCTGTACCTTTACCCGTCAATATTTTTGAACACCTGGCTAGAATCCTCTCTGGGGCGCCTTTCATCACCATCAAACATCTATTATCCTCCATAGCATGGATACTGATCTTAAAAAATAAAAGTATCTCACATCTCTCAATGAAGCCCAATTTTGTCATTTTTTATACTAAACTAATACATTATATTATTGTATATATAATATATATATGTGTATGTGTGTGTTTTGTATTATTAGTAGTAGATATACCGATGTTCATATTTTCAACTGTTCTCAAATACAAAAAAACCGAATGAGATCTGACATTTTTACATGCATGTTGTTTATTGTTATCGCACCACAGAAACACTGCGAGAGGATGATAATATCTATTTCACGGTGACCTTAAAACGCTTTAAAGCCTGTATACTGCAAGAGTCGAGAAAAGTACCTTCAGCCCAATCTACAACGTTGAGGTATTCCGACTGTTGGATTTGGAAAAGGCTTGTCCTAAGTGTTGGAGGTTCGAATTGGGGAGGATGTGCCCGTTGGATCTTCCTAGTTCCCTTTATACCGATATCTTTTGGTGTGTTAATATATGAGACAACTCGTTGGAACATTTACCGTGATAGAATCTATAGAACTTCCACTTTCCTTTGAGGTGTAGAGGTCCTATGTAAGATCACATGTGTCCAATAGACGTATTGCTCTTTCTTAGATTGAGTACAGAAACTTCAAGGAGCGCTTCAGAATGCACAACCATGCTTATGTATAGTATTTGAGAATAGGTCTGATCGAAGCCTTGAAGAGTATACACCTTTCTGGACCGAAAGAGAAGCTTCAGGATGCCGACCTAGCAAAGCGGCCGACGTGATCATGCAGGAGATTGATTGTAACAGATCCCTATGAAATGTCAGCATTGATGGCAAATAAGCACATAACTCCACCACCACAAATGAGAATCTCTTCCTGAGAAAATCATGTAACCATTGGCACAAACATGGTGAGAGCCCATAGGCAGGAGGCTTGATGAGGAGACTGTTATGACATAGCCTATCAAAATCTTGGGATACATCGAGTGGGATGACCCGAGACTCTCCTGAGAGTTCAGATGCTCTGGTCCACATGTGGATGTAGTAAGTCAGAAGAGCTACCATAGATTTATGCGGATGATATATTGACGATCACCGATTTTGTCAAACTACTTCAGAGGCTGCACGTTGTTGACTGTCACCATAACTTCGCTCATGATATAGAGCAGCATCATGAATACATACAAAGAACTAGTATAAACTCTGTGGCGCAAGGTTTTCCGGTGTTGAAACCTAACTTCTAGCATTTTTGAGCATCGAATGTATTGGACACCTGTTTATCCAAGTTTTTGTAGTATTGTAGAATTAGCATCGACAACCTTACCCAAGGTGTCCGCTTTTTGTTTGGGTGTCAAAAGGACAACTTATCACATGAGTACCTTTAGTATTTTGTAAGATAATATATGCTATAAATTCTAAATCTACATCCATAATCAGTTATAGGACTAGAAAAATGTAATCTGTTTAATTATTATGATCCATATTATCCCCTTTTTGAATGATTTATGTATCCATTAAATCTGCTTAATATCTGAGAACCTGGTAGATAGTAGAGTTCAAAATTCGCACTTTAGGAGGAAACTGCTAGCAAATATATCCATCAAGCAATTTTGTCTGAGTAGTGCTATAAAAGCATTGAAAGCTTCAATTAGCCAGCGGTTTCTTATTCTCCCTCCTTATTTAGTCAGAATTCGTGTAATTTTTGAAACTTATCCTTAGATTTCATCCCAGGTTTACATTACTTATACTGACCGCTGATTGAAACCACAGTAACATTGAACGCCAGAAGAGCTCATAGATTACATAAAATACCACAAGGTCTGCAGAGTATCTGGAGGGGATTAAATCACCAACAAGGTTCTGGAGTTACAGTGAGAGTGACAATCAAGAATGCAAAACTCAGAATCACTCAGTGACGTTGGAGATCAGTGAGGTCATGATTCCATAGAAGTTGGGTTCGGCATTCCTTCAGGATTATCATCCCATCAGTCTACTCTCCGTTCCTTTAAAGCTTGGTGAAAAGGCGGTTTGTCGTAATCCTGACAATTTCTCGTCAGGTTACCATGTTCTTGCTGGTATTCAATATTCAATTTTGGTCTAAACACAGTACTTAGTGGTGGGTTGTGGAGCGTATAACTAGTAGATTCACCCACGACAACACTACTGGCATCTTGCTTTTGGATGTTATGAAGGTTTTTGATAAGGTGTGACATCCTGACCTCCTCTATAAACTAGCAAAAAATGGCTCTCCTTTTTACTTCTGAAACTTGAAAAGAAATATTTCGTCGAAGGAGAGAAGCTTCCCGTACCCAAGCTTAATGGTCTGCCCTGACAGGACAATGAGGAATGAACAGTAACAGCAAATTCTTTCACGGCAATGCTAGAATATTATGCAAGCGATTCAAATTCAAATCGGCATTCTTCTGGTAATTTCAATGTTGAATACTGTCAAACTGTATTTATATCAGTATCAGTAGATGAATAACGGTTTCGTTTTAAATCTTATAACTCTTTTTGGAATTGTTGTTTCTTCATGATATGAGATAACCAGTATACTATGTGATTGAAGTCTTACTTGATATTTGGTGACTGAACTGAAAGGGATTTCGAGCAGTTTGGGATGAGACTGCCTGTAGGGGGTGGAGGGGCCATAAACTTGACTCAGTTCGACAAATTTGAGAATCGCCTCTTCGGATGCGTCTCCTCTCACCAGCCGGCTTTGAACGGGTTTGTCTTCTTCACCTTGTGCAAACTCTGCTCTATTACATAAGGTGGCACAACGGATCAGATTCTTAAAAGCTGTAAAATATTTCTAAATTTAATTATACTTACAGTACTTACCAGACAAAATGGCAAAGAGTAACTTTACTAAACTATATTATGCCAAGATTTAACTTTACATCGAGAAAGTCATGGCTATTGAGGCAGTTTGAAAAATTCTGGTTGGTTGGGTTTATGGGTAGACATAGTTTAGCAGAAAATAGATTAATTTCTAATATTGTATGTGTGATATTTGTTCGATAAGAAAAAATTAAAGCTAGTTTGAAAGCTCTATGATTTCCGCATACATATTCTCTCTAATAAACTTTTAAAACTGGTAGCTGGATCTTCCATATTGATTACCTTCCGACTTGATGTACTTTTTGGCTTTTTCCTGTTGAGGAGTTTGATCAGCCTCAGTAATGGTGCCATCGCACCAAAAATGAGACACAGTCATCTTGTTTTGAGTAAGAGTTCCAGTCTTGTCAGAACAAATAACCGACGTAGATCCTAGCGTTTCTACTGCCTCCAAGTTTTTCACCAAGCAGTTTTTGGCAGCCATCCGTTTGGCTGTTACTGACAAGCAAACCGTCACTGTGGCAAGGAGACCTGTAGAAAAAGTTTATTGCCTATTTAGCGATGTATTTTCATCCGCACATTTGTAAATATATTAGTTAATATATTAGTAGATATACCACTCCGGAAAATAAACTAGATTCACTACCTTAATTCAAGACACAAGCAACCTTAAATTTAAGGCGCTCTGTTTTCGGAATAAAAATAATTTTGCAGATAAATACCTATCAGATACTAGTATCATTTCATTATTATTCTACCACCTATTTTTTCATTACTATGTTACCTTCAGGCACGTTGGCTACAATGATCCCAATCAAGAAGAGACAAGCCTCGATCCAGGTGTAGTTCATGCCGAGCGCAGCAGTACCAAAAACCAGGCCCAAGAAAATAGCCCAGACGCTGATGATTTTCATAAAATAGTGCAGCTCTTTAGCTATGGGAGTTGGATTTGGTTGCAGACGAGCTGTTAGTCCTGCTATTCGCCCCATCACAGTGCGATCGCCAGTCTCACATACAATTCCTAGACGATAGAGAGTTGATACATTAAATGCTAGTACTTAAGAGATTTTGCATGGTCTTTAAAATACACGTCTCCAGGAAATTATATATCTGAAAAGGATCTGGGTAACCTAGAAATATGCTTGCACTAACTAGGTGGGAGCTGAGAACTTCTAGCCCTAATCCGTCGATGGCATGTGGCAAGATTAAGCATATTTATCCAGTTTGATATTGCTATAACCTCAAAGATAATCACTCGATAGAATTTAATACGAAATTTTGATTAGGCAAAATATTAAAAATATGAGAATTTTATGCTAATTAATTATTATTAATAAATAGACACTTATAGTTTCAAAGAAGATCTCATGAAGAAGAAATGATAATGAAACAGAACTAACTGCACAAGTGTTGTTGATAAATTCGTTTCAATTTAGCAAATTAAAAAAAATAATATCTGTAATAACCAAATATTCCAGTAACCGAGTGCCGTTTGAAATCTGAGTTTTCCTTAGTGCACTTAAGTGTTTGGACTTAATTGAATCCTTATAATTACAGAAGTTAAATAGCCAGCTATCGTAGCCGCAATACTAATGTACAGTGACTGCTATAAATAGTTTATAGAGAGATTCGTTTCAACATAAAGCAAGGCCAGCGCTAACAGATGCTGCTACCACCTTGAGTTTTGGAGTGATTAACGTTCATGGAATAGGAAAGACGGCTGTTGTTGATTACTCCTATTTTTTAAATACCAGTGAAAAAGCACCTGCCCTACTAGCCACTTCATGAAGTCTGCAAAAGAACTGTGTTTTTATGTATAACCTTTCGCAAAGGCAGAAAACCTATTGCGGTCCAGAAACCCTGCCAGGTAATAAATATATATTGACATTGATGTTGAAACGCTGTAAAGCCTGTAAACTGTAACTGTCAGAGAACAGATTGTCCGGTAGCTCATTCCACATCCCCGAGGCTCTTTTTTCAAGTGTTGGAAGTTCGAACTGGTGAGAAGGTGCCTATTGGGTCTCTCTGGAGTTTGTTGGGCTGATGACTCTTGGTGTTTATATACGAGACAACTCGGTAGAACATGAATAATGATAAAAATTGTAGAATAGGGACCTAGGCCTTTTATTCTAAATATTTGAAACATGTATGGTTAAGATTATGGCTGTAAATTTTTTTATTGATGCTGTGAGTGTACTTTGAAAGCAATTTTCTTACCCTTAGCTGTTCCTTCAACAGCATTAGTGGAAAAAAAAGCAAAGTTTTTTGTCTCCAATATATCATCACTGGTACATTCTGGACTCCTGAACTGGGGCTCGGACTCTCCTGTTAAGGCTGAATTATCTACCTGGAAAAACCAAAAATAAATGTAAACATTCTTTGAGCACTTTTGAATGTTTTTCTTAAGTTTACGTGATATTCAAAGTGCAATCTTTTGCGTTACCAAAAACCTATCTAAGATATCCACGTAACGTTTCTGCTGTTTCTATTTTTGTAATGAAAAATCACACTCTGGGAGGATCATGACCCTATTGAGATGAAAATTGAACCATAAATACTGGATAATACTGTGCATAATTTTAAGGAACTGTGGGCGATTGCTGTAAAATGGATGACATATGCATTTATATTAACTGTATAACTGATAACCTTTTAATTCATCTTACAAGTCTTTTATCCGTCGTTATATAAAACAAATCGTATCTGAATGATGGAAGAGTCACCATGAAAGAGCATATACAATCCACAGGAAAAATATGAAGAGCTAAACTGGACCAATTAATTATTCGAATCAAGTATATCGACTAAGTACTTTCTATTTATGTTTCTTTATAGCCTGTAGCGACTCCACGTTGTACTGGCTACAATATAATTGTCTGATGTACCTAATAAAAATACTTAGAATATTATGTGATACCCGAGAGGTACATTTACATCTGCTCCCACCAGGTTGCTGAAATGTTTTACTGTTTGTAGCCCATAACTATGCTACAAATGCTCACTATTTTTGGTACTTTCTATGCCTCATAAAGTAATGAAGATGTGACTTGAGTCATATTACATCAAGATTATGGGATTTAATATCCCCAATAACATGCCCTGACATAATCGTGTAATCGGCCTTGCTAGGTCGGTCTTCCGCTCCAGAAAATTGGATTCAGCGAAACAACTTCTGCTACTCTACAAGTCTCAGAGCAGAAAATCGCTGGAGCTAACGAGCATACATTTAGTGGATGCGTCGTACCTTACAAAGGGCCTTCACCTTCACAGCCTGAAACATCGAACGATGACCAATCTCTTCATTTCACAGATGGTATCATGGCAAATCTTCTAGCGAGCTGTCTCGCATAATAATACCACGAGTTGCCGATACAGCAAACACTAGAAGGTCCTAGGAGCGCATCCTCTCCAGCTCGAACTTCCAACGCCTCTTACAATAGTCATTTTTTTAAGAACTTCGACGTGGAATGATTTGCCGGGGAAAATGATCACCGTTCGTTACAAACTAAGTTTCAAGAACAATGTGAATAGACATTATTCCATCCGTTCGCAGCGCTTCTGGAGCGCAATGAGCTTCGGGAGTATGATAATCACGTGATCGCCTAGCAGCAGGGTAACAGGTAATTGAATCATGCAGATTATAGGTTTGCCAACTACAGTATTCATTTGTATTCGCGGCCACTGCAAAATATGTATCATTGTTAAACGTTGGCGTTGTAACCTTAATAAATTTGATCATTGTGGGGCCAAAAACAGCTTTTATTTTAAGAGCTGCAAAAAAGTCTAATTAATTTATTTACCTTGAATCCATTACTCTCAGTGATTCGTATATCAGCTGGTATTCTGTCTCCAAACTTTAGATCAACTAGATCTCCTGGCACTACATCTTTGGATACAATAGATAGAACTTCTCCCCCTCGTATCACTGTTGCTTTGGGAGGAACCATGTTTGCAAAAGATTCCATAATCTAAAAAGTATTGTTCCCTTCATAATAAAAACAAATTGAACACTAGTAAAAGAAAATTATTTATTAACTAGAATAAACAGTAGCACTGCGTATAAATGTCACAAGGGTATAAACGTCGACTTGTTAGATTACTCCAAATAACCTAATAATTTTAGAATTGATTGAGTTTTTTATTTCACTACACATAGTGACTGCCTAATGAAGTAGTAGTAGTAGTAGTAGTAGTGGGGAGGCAAAACCTGGCAAGTAGGCCACCTTTGGCCCTTTTTGCCAACCCCAAACACCACCTAATGAAGTAAGTCATTTATCACTCATCTGTGAAAGTTTGAGCCCGTGGCATAAAAACTGTCATTAGGGATTTTCAAATTCTACAAAATAAATCAATGTATGAAGATAATGCAGACTAATACATTTTCATGAATCAAAAGAAATGCTGAGCACATCAAAATAGCTTTACTCCTTTACTCTTTCATCAAATACCAGTAAAGACATCTATTGTATAAAGTGAAATTCAATGAATTATCGCCGTTTTTATCTACATTAACATATGACGTGCAGATTACCATTTCCATAATAATCAAAATAAGCACCAATTCCGTAAAATACAAAACAAATAATAAAAACATGCTATACATCTGTTTTCCATTAGTAGTAATTGGATTTAATAATCTCAACTCAGAGATACAAAATCTGAAGACGCCGACTAAACTTAAATTAGTTCTGACGTTATGAGGTACATCATATGGAGTGAATTTGTTGAAAATGAGATATAATTTAGTTTTAATTTAAATTGTTTTCATGTAGCCAATTGTGGTAAATAAATCGTTCTGCACTACCTTTACTTGTAACAATTTGAAAGGATTATATGAAAGATTCTCAGCTGATACAGGTGTTGACATTCATTCTTTTAAGCCGCATTTGTAGTACAAAGATTACTAATCGAGCAATGACGAAATGTTATCATGTAGCTATTCCTTGCATCAAGCATATTTCCACTTCTTCGGTCATTATATAAAAATATGCCATATTTCAAAACTTATGTCATTCTATCAAAGCTAATATCATTTCCATACATAGAATATGCAGTTGTGGGTGTATGCGTATTTGTTGGTTTAAAAGAACTCCGAAGCAGAGAGTTGAAAAAATGTTGCTAACCTACGTAAACGTATTATTGCGCAAAATATATTAATATTTACTTAAGATGCAGGGAATCATTGGCTCGATCCCCAGCAAGTTTTTTATTTTCCATTCAGTTGAGACGTCAAATGGACACACGATGGTATCCTGTCCTGCTTTCTCCAAGAGGGAAAAAGTGTCAAAATATTAATGAAAGCCCTAATAAATCTCCTCACTCTTGCGGCTGAATTCTACATTTACACATCAGAAACTATACCTATTGATGAAAAGCTTAAGCACGGCAGCTTCAACTGCAAAACTATTCCCGCGACATTATATACTTCCGATGAATATATTTTGTATGTTTTCATAAAGAAAAATACAGGTTTCCCAATTCTTAAAAACACATGGATTTTTTCTAAGGCATGATGGTAATACATTATGGGTTCATTTACGTTTATTACGTCAGAGATTTAGCTGGTGACCTTACAGTGAATCAACAAATACACTGAAATGTCACCTAAATATATTCTTTCCAGCAATTACACCGTTACGTAGATTATCAAGATTTTCCTTTGTATATTTTGCACACTTTTAGACATGCGAAGTCATGACAAAAGTGGCTAGTTCATTACAAATACTCTTTCTGTTTGTAGTACACATACCGATAAGTCTTTTTAAAGCTACTACAATCATTCAAGGGATATATAGGTATTTTCTGCTTTTCAATGATTTGGAGATTCGTTTAAGCGTAGATTTTCGTAGATTAATCAGACTCAAAAGAAAAATAATTTACTTTCAGTAACGATTATTACCAATGTATTGTAAACTTGCTTACTGGTCACTTAATAATAAATAAGAGTGTATTTATGTGCTGTGTAGCTGAACAATTTTTTGCATATAATATATGATTACATACTGAATTTAGTTCCAATCATTTTTATTAATTATAAATAATTGTTCATTCACCCACTGCATACAAAATATGTGGAAGCTTGTTCATCTACCTGTATCAGCCAATAAGACAAAACAACAAAATTGACAAGACTTGGATGGTATCTGATACCACCCATATTAATCAAATATTCATATCAATTTAACATCTTGTTAGCTATTCTAAACATAGAGCTGGATTGATTGTTCTAAACCACTTGATACAAGAATGTTTCTAACAATACCACGTTTGATGTTATTTGTTTATATTTTGACAAGCTTTTTCTCCAGCCTCACTTTTTTGACTCGATATATTAAGATGGCTCAATTCATTTCATTTTCTAAACGCTCGGATGGTAGAAAAATAGATCACTCGTTGCATATTAAAGACTGAAACCACCTGAAGTTCATAAATATATTTTTTCTGCTTACCTTTTGGCTTTTGTGTTCTTGGAAATACATAAACCCGCCAGTTACTATAACTACAACCATCAGTACGATACCCAGAATAAGGTTGTCTGTATCTGTTTCCTGGGTAGATAATTTTGTTATGAGAAATGCGGTGAAACAGAGTCCAGCACCTATCCATAGTAATAGTGAGAATCCTGTAAAATATATAAAATTAAGTAAGAACAACTATAAAGTAAGAATGATGTTTTTCATATATATGTAGTTATTTAACTGTGCTTGATGGAAATGTCTCTTAGACCATATTGGATATTTCTGAAATGTACATGTGAGAATAAGCTTTCTAATTCAGTATCCCCTAACACAAACCTCAAAAATTGTAATTAATGATATTCACCCCACACATTGATGTGACCTCACCTGACAGTACATACACTTCGAAATTATAACCGCATTAAATAGTCGTTTGACTATCGAAAAAATTAGATAGGACAACAAATATAAAGAAAAATTTAAGTTTCGATTGTCTTCCAACTAAACAAAAAGAAATCGCTTCACTATGTATTAAAATGACCGACAGCTTCAAAAGCATTAAAAAAATTAATTTAGCACTTTTCAATCACATATGACGTTTATTACGCCTCATAATAAAAATCAATATTTACTAATTGTTGGATACCGTCAACAAAATAGAGAATGAGTAAATAAATATGAATGAGGTATGCCCATAGAAGACATTGTCAATTCAATGTTGCATCTACATTATAATAAAATACATGCTCACATACGTATGCAACAATACGATACAATTTTCTATTTCAAATGTTTCACCTGGAATAAAATATTGTCTTTCTCTTTAGATTCCAGCCGCAAAAACAAATTTCAGAGTGACAGAAATTGTGTGGCGTAAACACGTAAAAATTTGTGCATTTTTTTTTAAAAATCAATTACTGGAATCTGGGATTATCTAGTGGTAAGCATTTACAACCTCACATTCAAAAGAACAGACAGACACACACATGGAACTGTGGCCAAAAATGTTTAAATGATAATTTTCCAGTGTATGAGACTGTCAGCTGCCAAGGTGCCAAGATGCTTTTTCTTACTTAAAATTATGTTTTTCGTATTTTAAATGAACCAATGGTCGTACCAGATATAATTAGAGCACAAAAAAAGATGGTTACTCCACGTAGCGTCAATCATAAAAATAATTCAAAAAAATGGAATTAGTTTTTTTGTATCCTCATTCTCTTGATCTCTTCAAAATTTCGTGAGAGCAAACACCTTGAGTCAAGTTTTCGCTGCCAGTTCTAAGATAAAATTCCAAGCAGACACTCTACCTACTACCCTTAGTCAAATATGCTAGAAATTGAATGCAACATAGATATATAAAACGTGTTCTAGAAAAGCTGAACTCTAGGAAAGCTAGTGGTCCAGACCAAATACCAGCAATTTTCCTGGAACGTTATGCTGCAGGGTTTTCACAATCTTTTGCCAGTTTTTCAAAGTTAAACTTTCCTACGAACTAGAAGTATTCCCTACTGGATGGAAGATCGGTCGGGTGAAAACTATAACTAAGAAGGGCATGAAAAATATACCCAGCGCCTATAGAACTGTGACTCTGCTCTGCATCATTTCCTAGGTTATGGAGACTGTCATTAACGTACAGCTTCTGCAGTATCTGTGTAAAAATAATATCATCAACGATCGTCAATAGCTTTATGGAGACTCTCGATAGATCGAAAGCTTTCGATAGTTTGTGCTATGAGAGACAAGCTTGCTGCCTAGGACTGCCAACGGTATCTATGCCAAACGCCGGATACTTTCTCAGGGATCGCTCCTAAGTCAATGGTGGTGGATGGATATGTTTCCGATGAGTTTAACAATAATGCGGGTGTCCTCAGGGATCCATCCCTTCTCCAACGCTCTTCTCCCTCTACATCGACGAACTGTTGGAAATCTAATCTATCTAGTACTCATGCTATCTACAGCTTCGCACCCTTTACTCTATGGATCCGGGAAAACCACTACCATCTCGAGAGACCTTATTGCAGCGGGCGCAGGTCTGTCCGTCACATACTGGTCTGTCAACCGTTGAGATGGAGGGATGCCCAATACCTGAATCATGGGAAATAACATCAACAATAGCATGTCATTCTTGTTTGTCGGTCTGTCTGTCTGTCTGAAAATATGCCGATTGTGTTGAAATTATGAAAACATTATAACTGTAAAAATGAGATTAGGGCATCGGTAAGATGATGATGATCTAACCACTAAAAGAATGAACTTCACAAACTCGCAAAAGACTATAAATATTCCTTGGTAATGGTCTTCGATAAGCAGAATGCAGAAATGTAGAGACATATAAATCAAGTTGAAATATTGCCCATTTAATTTCCAAGAGAAGAAATGTTTGATATTTCCGGTGTACTGCTCATTCAAACGTAATCGCCTAAGATTATTGAGGTTGCTACAATTTTTTAGTATTCCAAATGCACTTGGATAACTGCCAAGTACTGTAGTGGTTTGCAGTTTGATTGCGTAATGACCAGTGATTCACAGACCAGAAATCCCAAGATAATTATCAAATTGTTTATATATCAGAAAATACTTGAGTTATATTCTTTGTCGCCTATAGGCTTGAAGTCAGTTTCACATTAGGTCTAATAAAATGCACATGGTAATGTCAGATCAACATTCACTTAAAAACCCAGCCTTAAACTCTGAAATAAAATGAATTAATGACCCATTTGTTTTCCTAATTCAAAGTATTTCCACCCAAACGTTCAATCAGTCTATTTATATGCAATTAAGTGATAAATATAGCCTATATATGAATTTCTCTGCCCGGCTCCGTTGCTGCGGTGCAAATGAAATTGTGTGACATCTGGCGTGTGCCTCCGATCATATGCCAAATTACTTTTTTTGTAAGATTAAATTGATATAGAATGCGATTTATTGTTTGTGTATAATATTGTAGAATGGTACTTGCATTGAAATAAAATAATTGAATTCGAATATAATTGGTATAGGTCTCACAAGTATTGGAAGATAAACGATTAGGCTCTGCTCTAATTTACACGATTTTACAAATCTAACATGTTGTTCTTTGGTGCACGTTTTCTTCAAGTTCACAAAAGTTACCATATTTATAACTTGGGAATACTTTGTTCTTTGTCTCGACATACGTAATGTATCATTATGTCGTTTTAGGGACAGGAAATTGAAGTCATTAATTTTTTCAAAACAAATTGCAAATGGCAGAAAACTTGATCTTTTAATTTCCAGAAAAAAATAGTCAAACTTACATTCCATGGAACACGTTTTATACCTCTATGTTGAATTCTAATATCTGGCTTTGTAGACTGATGTTATAAGGTATAGTGCCCCCATGGAAGTTTATTATAGAACTGGCAGCGAAAACTTGCCTTAAGGTTTCTGCTTTTTTTTTGGGGTTGATGCAATGGACCCATCAATACTCTTTAGTGGTAGTATGGACGATTAGCAGAAGTTCTGGCTAACAATATTGGCTACAGACCAAAATGATCTGATATTTTCCTACCATTCCCTGTACCGTTGGTTTTTTGTTCCATCCTGGCGTTAGAACGTCTGTTATTTTTTGGCCACAAGCTGACGGATCTCTGTGTTTAAAGATTGGACTTTCCTAGACTTTTGGACAACCCCGTAAAAACAGACTTATTGACTAACATACAATTTCACGGTAATGAATGAATATTATTTTCATGATTAAAACAGCATTATATGTAAAGAAAATCCAAGAAAAACTGTATTTTCTCATATAAGGAAATATTTTTTAATCAATATATTATTGGAAAGTGAACTGATGTTTTATGAACCAAAATTGAGACAGCAATTTATAAATATCTACCGAGCTGTGGCCTCAAGTATTGGCGAAGTTGCGCAACTGTGTATTCCACTAGAAATTGTACGTCACGTGTCAAAAGTGCAAAAGTTATAAATACCTACCTCCTGTTAAAGTTCTGATGAACTTCAGAATTTCTGGATCCTTGTGTGACGGGGTTAGGGTATTCGGTCCAACTTTACGTAACACTGCAGCTGCTTGCTCTGGCGTCAGACCAGTTTGCTTGCTAGTTCCGAATTTCCTACATAAGTCATCTGAAAATAAAACATTATAGAGATAAACATGTTTCTTCGACTAAAACACTTGATCCAATCAGAGTAAAATAGGAATGAATAAATGGAACAGCACTTTAAATGAACTTTTAAATAAATTTATTTGAAATTTCACTTTCTACATTAAAGTACTGAGATCATTTGAATTTGACGCAATACAGTTTTGAACGTATTCTACATCAAGAATACACTCATCAGGAGCGTCGAAAGCTCGCGGAGCCAGTCAATCTGCTAGTGGTGGGTTGGCGGGATGGAAAGAAGTATTATGTATTATGAAAATACGGATGCCCACATCACCCAATTTCGATGATCTATTTTTTGGTCGCATTCTGTATGCCAATAGCATTTTTATCACCAAGTAATCTCAGTTTCAACTGAACCGATTTTAATGAAATTTGGGAGTCTCGGTAGGTAATTCTGTAATATTTTTAGAAATCTGTGCATTGGCGACAGAGTTAAAGACCGTCTTATAACTTTTTGGAGAACCCAATTGTCTTTGAGCCTATAGTTATAAAATTCGGGCAGGTCTATAATGTTTAAAACTTTGTCAATTTTTTTTACGTTGTGACTTAAATATTTACTTTATGTTTGTTCAAAAACCTTTTGAGTGTTGAAAATGTTTTCGAAACTCTGTCTGTCTATTAGTTAAAATGGCAACTTCCGTTTCTGCCACCGCTTAATCTATCCTTGTCCATTCTTAAAACTGCCAGCTACTCATGTTAAGCAACCACAAATACATCGTTCTCAACAATCATATTCAAAAGCTTTTCTTTTGCAAAACATTTGCTCGACAGCTATCAAATGAAGTACACTTTTTTGTATTTAGAGGAAAACATGATTTTAAAATTATCTGGTATTACTTTAACTTCTAGCAAATACTACAATACATTTTTGAACATTGTTCTAAATGTCGAGATGACCTACTAATTAATCTGTATATATTTCCTATAGGTAACATTTCTTATAACAAAAAAAACTAAGTAATCAATTTGATATGCTCCATTGCGGGCTTTCAGACTAAATAAATCTACTGGTTTAAAAAAGTGTAAGACAGAAAATTTCAATTTTCCTCTACGGTAAAACGTTCATACACTAAACTGATGCTGAAGTGTAATGAATGATATTAAAAATAAACTTGCAATATAAATCAAATACACGACGCTGATCTGGCTCAACTCCAGCTGTTATGCATTATTTGCAAGCGGGTGAAATTCGCTCAAATGCAACAGGATTGTTGTTGTCAGATGATTGGCCACTGACATTCTGTTGGTTTGATATGATATAAAAACTAAAAATAGCGTACAATCTGATCATTTTTGTTGAATAGAAAAACCGTTTGTTACCACCCTTAAAATTATAGCAATCAAGCAAACATTGTCAACAATTGAACAATATTATGGGAAGATATAGGCGTAGGCGTATAGAAAAACATCACATGGCGTAATAGACATAACTAAGTTTCGTTTAAACCACAATGTAACATATTTTGTAAGAGAAATCGACAAATCAAAACCAATCATCTCCATCTCCTTGTAGGAAGGTAGAATGCAACGTTACATTCAATAAATGTCGATTATTATATATTTTGCAACAAACTATCTAATTTGAAGATCCCAAAGTCAATAAAAAGGTTTTCGACCACTAAAATATCAAAATCCAAATTCGAAGTTGGGTTTCGATAACTATACCGTGTCATATAACTTATAAATGTATGGCTTTCAGGCTTTGAGTTCCTCGCCAAGACGCATACGCAAAGCCTGCACGTTTAGTAGAACATGACTTTACGCACCATCACTAACGTTCCGTGGTATGTTTCAATGTAGACTATTCGCAGAGACCTCGACATCACTTGCTTTAAGAATAATATACAAAGAGGCATGCGCAGCAAAGTTACAGTCCAGTGAAATGGTACAGCAATCGCAAACGAAATTTTTGTGCAAAGCAGGTTCATGAGCAATAACATGCCAATATGACTGATACAATGTAGCCTAGAAGTATTTATTGAATTTATGCACAACTGTACTTTGAAAGGCCCAGTCATCATTATACAATACCGCTCTGCTTCCATGGTAAAAAAGTATATGAAATATATTCATGTTATGACACATTGTAGTGACATTTCCCAATAATTGAAATACTCTCGATCTGTTTATCATCTGGTGTTTCTGTCACCAGTGCGGAATTTCAGCACTCATTTCGAAGAAATGGAACGGATGTGATTTGAGCACATAGCACTGCTTTACCTCCTTACATTGGTGCATTATTGACGGAGTGAAAAAAAAACCTATTACCACATTTTTGAGTTATCGATCAATTTCAAGTATAGTCAAAAACATCTTTTTGGGAAATTAATATTGAGAGTTTTTGATTATGAATATATGATATTGGTTGGATATAATATAGGTATGTTGTATATATTTTTAAATTCACCTTTTATTCTCTACCATGTCAATGTAGGTTGTATTGGTTGGATAATAAAATTCCGTTAGTTCAAATGAAGGTGATCTCGTTAACTTCTCCATTTGAAATTATACTTCGGTGGACCCAGGTGGTCAATAGGTCGAAAACGTTCGGAAATATTTGTAGGGCTTCCAAATACTATTTCAGTAGTTGATATGGAATCCATCTATCTTCACCCATAATTTTGCTGAACACATCGAATACTCTGTACTGTTTATATTGCCTGGTTCAAAGAATTTCTCACGTCACACTAATTGAGATTAATTGTATTGATCCATATGGGAAATGTCGCTGTTTTTCTAGGAAAATGTCCCGAGGGTTTGACCTACGCGCTGTTCCTGTTAACTAGACTGGATCCCTGAGCAGTGGCGTTTAAGCCGGAGTATGAAATGCCTAGTATCTATTTGGCTATTCGTAACTCACCTGTTGAAGCAGTCAAGTTTGTCTACGTAATCTGAACAGTATCTTTTGTTGTTAAATCTGCAATAATTTCACTTGAAAATCTGCACCTACTCTATAGTTCAGTGTTTTTTTTTAAATCTAAATCGACGATTTGGTATTCATTTTGTTTAGTTATCAATATTCAACGTCTCATTATATATGCTGTCTCGGAAAGTTTTAGGAATAGTAGCAGTAATTTTAAGGGTCCATATGAAGTAACTAATATTGGAATTATTTTCAGGTTTAGGGATCATTATTATTTGAGTAACCTGACAATGATTGGAATAATACATATATAACGATCCAGAATATAGCATTCAATCTAATTATGTAGTGTGAACTTCATGCACCTCATATTATAGGTCGTGAAAAATTTTGATCAAAATGCAGGAAGCTTTCTTATGTTTACCACATATCTCATTCTCAATTACACTGAGCATTTCGTTTTGTCATTATCAATGATTATGTGTCGGAGTCCATTTGAAGTATTATATTCTGAAAATGTCTTACTTTTTTCTTCCTCCTCAATGCAATCTGCAGGAAGAGAAGTGACAATACTTTGTAAGTGTGCAAAAATAATCAGCCTTTTATTTATGCTTTCTTGCCCAGATGGTCCTTTATTGGAGGGTTGAATTAGAGAATTTAATGCTCAGATAGCCTTCCAAAATGAGTAATTTTATAGTTGTGTGCACCGTTGCATCTAGGGATGGTTCAGGGTAAGAAGCTTTTTTTATTTCTTAAACTGCATCCTCACAAAATTAACCACCATTGCATTTTCATGTATCCAACTGTGTCTGAATCTGCTAAATAAATCATAAGTATTTGTCAATATGTTTTTACATACATTAACTATTGATCCAATAGCACCAGAAGTAATCGGAAGAATTTTTTTCGCACATATTGAAACAACCCTATGGGCTAAATTTTAAGTCCCTGTGATACCGCCACTGGCTTAGGGTGTGATCTGAGTTCCATTTTCCATACGTCCTTCGGAAAACGTAATTAAACCGTATTTCTTTGCAGTTTATTATCGAGGTTACTGGGCGTTACTTTGATGAATGGTAGTTGGTCAACAGGGCAAGAATATCTCCTTTCATAAAAGTAAACCACCATTGAAATTGCAACATGAGTCACCTAGGGGTGCCAAATTACAATGTTACATAGCAGTGGGAAATATTGTAATCGTACTCTCAATGTAAAAACAGGTTTTCGCTAAAGTTGTATGCATATATTCTTTGTTATTAATTTTAAATTAAGATATCAGGCAACCATTCTACATAAAATTAAGGTCCTCCAAAAATGAACACTACTATACAAAAAGGTTGTCGCACTTCAAAATAAATGTTCGGTTAAATGTCTATGTACACAACATTTTGGTAACAATTATGGTGAGGAATCTTTCGCTAAGTAAGCCTCCATTTTTCATTTTTTTTATAAGGCTATAACAATTCGGTTATGATGTGATAGCTCACTAACGCGTGATTACTTAATTTATATGGCGCCTTTTATGAAAATGGACTTCTATAGAAAAACAGATAACGTGGGGTCGACCTCACATATCTACAACAGAACTGTGATGTGAGCTAAACAAAATCAAAACGTATTTCCCCAACAGAAGGTTTCTGACTGAGGTGATAAGTTAATCAAATGTTCCACAAATAGCATCTTTGCCTACACTCTTGTGGATGTTTTTCCCCAGTGAATTTTTACTATTTTCTTAATATACTGTATTTCACAAACATATATATTATATATATTGTTATCAAATAGCAAATCCCCGAGCCAACACATCTGTCTATCAGGAGAGGGAAAGAGGTTGGTAAACGTTTTTGTTTATAATGAATGCAACATCTGTTCAAACGAGAAACCAACAGGAGCGTATATCAGGTAATATCGTTTATTACGAGATTAATGTATCAGGCCTCGAAAAATTCCAGGCAGCGTTACCGCTAGTTGGAGTTTGTTCTTCAAATATGCCTGGTTTAACACAAACAAATCCACAAAATGTAGAGTTGCGTATCATGATCGCTGTTTGTCACAAATGAAGAGATTGGTTTGTTGACCATATCGTAACGGTTGCATATAAAATCATTCTCCTGAGATCTGACATTATTACCTGTATAGCTCTTGAGTTGCCTAAAGGCTATATTAAATCAGAAAAATGTGGAACTTTTCTATCATTAAGAATGCATTATCTAATCTTTACACTGAGTTTAACGATTTGTGAGTCGTAAATATATGATACTTCAAAATAAAATAAAAGCGTCGTCTGTCTGTCCGTCGTCACAATAGCTCAATAATGTCAAGTCTGAAATGTATCAGTGTTTGTCTTTCTGGTTGACTAAAATATCGTCACTAACGTATTGGCCGGAGATTTTCCAATTAACATTTTTGAATACTTCCAGGGGAGCAGCTTTGTATTCAAACAAGACCTTACTATCAACTAATATGAAAGGTTACAATGCAGGCAATGGATTTACATTGGAGATAATTCTGGAGCAATGGACATAATAAACAACCACACAAGAAACACAAAGCAGCGTGACTCCAAGGAAACATGGACAAAAACTTATAGGAATATTGATAAGCTATTTCCCTACAGTATATCCAACCAAACTGCGTCACAGTCTACTGAGGTTACGATAATGTCTTCGATTCTATTCTAAACTGATATATCTGCTTGGGGATTACAACCTAAACATATTTTATACGAATTACTTGTCTTCTGTTTAGTCTTTTGAACAATATTTAGGAACTTGCTCAATAATGTTTTTTCTTGAAAGTATATATGGGAGTATATGGATAAATAGAATTGTACGAGAATATATCCATTTATAAAAATTCTTTATGAATATAAACACAATTGAGTAACCGGGTAACTCTTTATACGTCGAAAACGTGAGGAAATTAATTGGATCAACGGTACGTCTAAGCTGTTCAAATTTACTTTGGTTTCTCACGTCCAGATATAAATCTGGTGAAATATAAATGTGCTCAGAGATGAGAGACTACACGTCAGGCAGTCACGCATGGAGGTATTTTTATTTCGCAGACAGCCTAGACTTACTGACTGACGTCATTTATTAGACACCCACGTGGGTCGACATTTCCATTAAATCAATTCTGGGGGGAAAACGACGATATTCCGGGCAATGGACGTAGGTTAAGAATATTTTTGGTTTTCAAGGATTCATTATAGTTTTTTGTGTGCCACCATAAAGAGGTGTCGTAATCGTCTAAAATGTTTCCTTATACCGACGATTTTTTTTATTGGTTGGAAAACTCAGTTTTTGCCCAGTCTATAATTACTGTAGTTTAATTTCTTCTAATGGGGGCTAACTCTGTTTTAACAACTAACACTACAGATAGCAGCATTCAAACTAAATCTGGAATATTAATAATTATGAAGGTCCTCTATTTTTATAGATAACATCACGCAAAAGCTTCATAAGCACACAATGGTGTTACTTTTAGATTAGGATCAAATTTTCGATTTAATGATCTTTTGGAAATACATTTAAAAGTATAGAAAATATTGGGAAAAATACATTAACTAACAGGATCATAAGTTCTAAAATCTAATCAAAATCTCCAACAAAGTGGTACCCAGTAATAGTTGCTTAAGCAAATCCAAAATACCGTACCGTAAAAATAAATCACTTAAATTTTGTAGATTTTTGATGCTGTTATTTGGTGTATAACTTGCACAATTTTATCTCTTTGGTTTAAATTTACTTGAAACATTCAAAATGCATTACTATGATGAGTAGGATAAAAATCTATTATGAGTCCATATCTATTAGAATCATCATTTGTGTGTATTAAAGGCATATGTGTGATCAACTATTCGTGTCTAGCAAGTATGAAGAATTATCGGGGTCAAGAACGTATAGGTATTTTACTTTTGCTGAAAAAAGATGATATCCCACTTCCACTAGTACAGTACAGTATAAGTACAGTAATAGTGGCATCATTTCATTAAATACTGATCAGATTTCAGAAATGCTGATATACTAGTATTTTTTTATAAATATTGGGAGTTATGGACATTTTGGAATGATACAAAAGTTTATCCTACCTAGTTGTTGATCCACTGAATGCTTTTTTCTTTTCTATGTCTTAGGGTAAATATTTTTTGGCGCCTGCATCTGTACTAGTATTAAAGGAAAACCCCTAGAAAACCTCAACCATCTCCATAAAAATGCCAAAATAGTATGCTAGGTTTGAGAACAATAGTTATGTATTCATGGTATGACTTAGTTAGCTAGTTGACAAATTAGCTGAGTAGCCTTTGTAACCAGTGAAATCTGACAGTTCGACGATCATTCAAATATTAATCGAAACGCCTCCTGAAAGGAAGGGATTGTTATTTGTGAAAATTTTTGTTCAACACACACTTTTTTTTCTGAATGATGGAATAGTTGCACCAAGTAAGTACATCTAAAATCTACATGATTCAAAGAATGAGTTTTTTTATGTAAAACACTAAAGGTTTAATGGGTTGTAGACAATGGAAGACCGAGATAAAACCTATTATTAGTTCCAAAATGAAAATCAAGGCGATACCATTGCGTCAACCTACTTGATGCCCTTTTTTCTTTTTGGAAAAGCTGTCAGTGCAAAAAATAACAGTGAATGGAGCACGCTGTAGCAGTGCATATCCAGGCATCTCCGACCTCGCCTGTACGTCCAACAGGATTTCAAAAATAGCTTCGAGTATTCCAGGAATTCTAGGTCAAACGAAATAATAAAACAATTCAATTTTCGGTATTTTACTTTATGACCTATTAAAAAAAATACTTTAATCCGTGGTTAAGATTGAGAGTTAGATTTTAGATATGGAAAAAAATAGTAGCCCAGTTAATATATCAGTAGGCGACTGCAACACTCACAAAGTAGCTTATAACCGGGCTGTATTCATTTCTGTCAAATTCCGATCTGTTGATATGAACCAAGATGTCGAATTTCGGGTTTTCCAGAAAATATCGTTTGGTAGTGATTTTTTATATATCAGGATTCTATAGATAATAAATAATTAATATGTTCCAGATGTTACATTTTTCAAAAAAATATTTTCTTTTTCTGTAGTATATCACTTGGCGAATATTTTTTTATGAATTTCCTGCCTGAGTTTGAGTAAGTATTACAGTTTATCCTGTTAATGCACTTGAATTTCATTTATTATATTTTTTGAGTACTTTTTAATCTGTTTAGGACTGGTAGGAAGTTTAGCCAGTAGAAGAAGATGGTATTCAGCTTGTCTGTATGTAAGTCACATTCTATCCCAAAAAGTTTCTTTGTAAATTTACAGACGCTGAATGCAACTGTTTTCACTTGCCTATGGTTACGGCAAACATAATTTTGATAACACTCTTTCTCCATTTGGCATAGAAGAATTGAAATTTCACGTTTCATAGAATACGCTTCATAAGCTATCTACTAGAAATAAATAAATTTGCTGAATCCAGAAAGCATAAATCATGTTTCAGATAACTCCATCGAAAAAAATTGGACTGTCATGAATGGGAGATTGTGAACAATGACGTTGTAATGCAAAAATAATTTTTTTGATAGAATCGGTATTCGGTGAAAACAATTTGTACACTAGTTGTTTGATCTTGTTGAAAACAAGTAATCTGTGAAAAAATCATTTTCTATGAAGCGCTAACCAATGTTCAGTTTATGCTATACACACATAGTTCCTAAGGTACCTGGTACACTGAGAATTATTAAAAATCGTAATGGCAGTCTAAACATTTCCTGATCCAAAAAATCAACCTACCCACGTTTTCAAAAATAAACTTGGCTTGATGCATGAGATTTCATCTCATTTTCAATATTCTCAGCACACACCAAAAATCCGATTTACTCTGGTCGCTCGATGTCTGCGGATCTTGAAATAAACTAGTGTTTATGAAGTTGACTTACATAACATCAAATTGCTTTTTGACCGGCTTTACTATGAAACATATGTTTGCGTGTTTGAGTTTTAATATTTTGATCAATATAATATGTAAATCTGTAACGTGTTTGGTTTTATTAACTAGGTTAGGCGGATGATGATTGGGTAGAAAATAATCTTATAGAATCTCACGAGTTGAACATTTTATAAATATTTTACTTATTCATGGAATAGCAAAACTATAATATATATAATAGCTAAAAAGAATGTATCGCTATGATTTATTCTGCAAAGAAACTTGGAATTATTGTTTTCTAATCAGCGCATCAGGTGGGCGGTTCCTGTTGCTTTCCTGTTGAGGGTATCTCAGAACCGCATGTTTTTCACTTCCCACACCAGTTGGCAAAGAACCATTGTAATCGCGAATAATTTCAATTTCGAGATTTCAAGATATTGTGTTTTCTTGCTGTCCATGGACCATGTGACTCATTTTCGTCGATCTGTCTGTACTCCATCCAAGGATTACAGTCCTTGGGCCCTTTTTAACTCGGAAAGTACTTTTCGGATTTTGATGACATTTTGACATTACTTTAAGATCGCAAAAGTTTTGTAGAGTTATCGTCATGAAACGAAATTACCAAGATGCTCAAACTTGGTTTTCTCACGTTTTTCATTATCATCATTCATCTTTGAACTGTCAAAAACTGAGGTTGGGAGAAAGCGAACACCAAAAATTTGTTGGCGTTCGTGAAAACCTTTATCTATGAGCCGTACACGTCAGTAATTCACGGTACTTATTGGACATGAACGATAGTTCACACATTTGCCTTTAAAAATGAGAGACAGAGATAGATAAATGGTTATGGAATTTCACGCTACATCTGAATCACCTAAATATATGTATATTCTGTGCATTTCGTCTGTGTCTTGAAGATGTAATCTGTTGATCCGTGTACTTTTGCAATGATACACTTTGTGGATCGTATTTGATGTTCAGCACATACGTGAAAAAAAATGAGTTACGATACATGCGGCTATCACCGTTGCTAGCTATGGATCATGAATCACCCTGATGCCATTCAACATATAACCAGTCCATCCGCAGTTGCCAGATGATTTAAAAAGTCATCAATTTACGGACGTGAGTAAGTGGTCGAATTTACTTCTTACTATGCTGAACGCCCAATAAAGACAAAAAGATACACAAAATTAATGCAAGCGGGTTGATTTATTTCACTTGTTTCAGCACTTACAACTGCAGATTACTACAGTTTAATTGAAGAAAATCATAAATTATTATAAAATTGCATTTCAGCTTCTGGAAGAATGGGGACAAGTCGATTCACTCAACATTTTGGTCGGATTCTAGGACTATTGGTCCACTATATCATACTTCTTAAATTTTTTAAAATGATAGAAAAACTTCAAAATTCTATTCGAGTATGAATTTCTGAACTGATATCGTTGCATAGCTGAAAGCGTCAATCTACATGACGACATCATGTGACTGCCTTTGAATCATTCCATGCGTTCCAATCTAATTGAAGCAACCTTTATTCAAAGTTGTTCATCACTTGGAAGCGTATAGCAACTTCTTCCTTGAAGGAATAGATTTTTACCGATTTTGTTTTAGCTCCACATATGAAATTAATACGTACATATAATCGACTATTGTGTCAAAGGATTTAATTCCATTTTGAGGGTGATGTCAGAGATTTTTTAAAGGTTGGGCTCATATTTGCAAATGAAATTATTGGAATAAATATATATAAGAAAATTAACCATTAATCAACCAGTCAAATAGACATAACCTGACATACCCTTTCCTCAATGTTGCTCAGATGAATGGATTATAAGAATAAGGTATCTATTAACTGTTATGATGAATTTAACTCCTCAACTATCATCAATAATGTTGAAGCAAAATATTCCTTTCAACAAAAAAGAAAGGCTGGAATATTTACATCAGACTCACCAAGATCTGTTCTGTGATGATCGCGTACAACATCTTTCCTGAACTTCTGAAGACTTGATATAGATACCGTACTGGCTCTAGAACCAGTACTAGCAGTACTATACTGACTAAATCTACTTGCAATGGATACATCAGATGCTCTTCTTCCTGCACCTTTTTTTCTGCAGAAAAATATCACAGAGAAAATTTTCCCCATCTTTTACACTATCACAATTGCTATTCGCTATTGAACCGCGATTACTTAAGAACTACATTTGAAGAATCGAGAGGCATGAAGTTGGAGGCCCAATGTATGTATTTTTGCACATGTTTAATTGTCTGAAAAACCGAAAAGCTGGTGTAGGAAAACATGACATGAGATAATATTTGATGTCATATTAAGTTATCGAATGACATAACCAAAAGTGAGGTATCTCCTTCAGTGACGGAATGTAGTCGAAAATTGTTGTTCCTTCCAACTTTCGACTCCATGGTAATGAATAAAAGGAATGAGGTTTTTTCATTAATGTGTTAGAGGGTATGTTTTTTATGTTAGTGGTGAAATATATTTCGATTTTCAATTTTACTTGTATTTTATTACATTCCTATAAATTTTTATATTAACGACCGTCATTTCTCCATCAAATCGATTAATTTCATATGCATAATCACTATCTCTTAAAAAAATCAATATATGACCGAATATTCGCTTTTTTATTTGAGGATAGTACAAATAACATATATAGAAAAAACCATAAGATAAGCACAGTATAAGCTTTCGAAGTTGCATTGATGGAAAATGCTGCAGAAAAATACTTAGAAAATGAAGGCAGATACATAAATATTGGCCCAGAGGTATTGACAACACGAAAAGCTTCGGTACGCCATTCCGTGAAAATTGGTACCTTTCAATGGGATAACTTTTCAGCTCTAAAATAATAACCCGTTCAAAACTTTGACTGCCTACTGGTATTTTGTAAATGGAAATCATCGAAGCTTCCAGAAAAATCGACGCTATTTGAACATTTTAAGTTTCGATATGGCTTAGGTGTCAGTTTATCATAACATGTTGCTCGGGTTTGTCATGATAGTACAATATAAAATTCAATTTTGTAATCATGACATTGACATTGATTGATTAACTGTTACTTTGAATCCAGTATAGACTATTGTGGAATACCCTGATAGAGACTAGTAAGTTTGCATTGTTGAGGAATCCAAAACAAACATAATGTCTCACCACACTAGAGACACAATGAGAGTAAATGCAATATACATCAGAGTAACGCCGCACACCATTTGGAATCCAAGACCAAATCGCCCGAAAACCGGAAGAAAAAACTTTTGTGTGACAAGTGAAAGAACATAAGAGTTATATAACTAGGAGGTGAACATCACAATAAACACTTAGTAAATACATTTGGAAATGAAGAGTAAGATTCTAAACGCCACTAGAGAGAACCATTTTAAGATTAACACAGGATGAAGTATACAGGAAAATGGACTCAAGTAGATTTACCCAGTACTTCATACGTTTTGTAGATGGTTTTTCCGAAGGTGCTAATTTGTTCCGTTTATGTTTTAGCGATATTTTCTACAGATTGCTGCAATGTGACTGAGTAATAATAATAAGTGCTAATTATCTTCTTAAAAAGTCACGTCAATTGTGCTAAATCTGTATTTCACGTGCAATTGTGTCATTTTATTGGATATATTGATTGGAATCCACTTAAAGCGTACTTTGGGATATTGGAAAATAAGGAAAGTTCTGAAAGATTGGAATGTTTGTTTAGAATGTGTTTTGATAATTAATATACTTCTAAATTTATTTTCAATTGTGATCGGTACCAAAACTATTCAATTTCTTATTGCTGAACTGATACTGCGTAGGAAGTACAACGTCAACCTGGCCTCACTTAATAATTTTATAATATAACTAGGTACTAAAACGTACACAAAAGCAGGTAGGCAGTTGGAAAAGATAACAAAAGACTGCAATTGAGAATTTTACTGAAGTACATTCTGCTCATGCCCTAAAAATGGTCTTATCTGAAAAAAAGATACGGAAAATGCTTGCCGGCTACAAAATTGAATATGTGAAATTTGTAACACCCTTTTTATGAATATAAAAAGCAACAAAACAAACAAATACGGATTTCCAAATATATAACGCTATCGTGTTTCCTAGATAATTTCATCACCACTATCCGGTATCTGGGAATAGAACAGCATTTTATTGCCTTCCCCAATTTAATTGAATACGAAGTATTAGTTACTGAGATTAGGCATTGATAAAACTAGCGACAGACTGACTGGCCCAGTGATATACCGGCACCATTTCGCGTCATGAATTTAAGTGCTGTAGACAACAAAATATATAAACAAAAATGGATTTAAATCGGTTGCCTCGTCAGGTCAGGTATGCTTGGGAAAATTTTACATCTTAAATCCTCAGTCCCGCTTATAGGTATGTCTCCCAAGACAGGGACGTTATGAAGAGGAACGGATCTCTTCATCTGCCTTGTCCGTGAGTGCTGGTATAGGAAGCTCCGTTTTTTCAGGGTAGCCGAAAAACTCTTCTACAAACATTACAAACACGAGCATGGTTTGTCTAAAGCCGGCTACAGACTGTATGGTAAGCCTTGGCCAGCGTTTCAGCGAGCACTTGTATGAACGTTCATCTTTGTTAGATGTTCACGCACCGTATACACGATATGTTTTATAATTCCCAGTCTTTTCAAGGCAAGCGAAGACGGTCTTTGAACAAGCATACAGGTCACACAAAAAATGATGAAGTACTAGCAACGTCTGATCTACTTTTAAATTCAACTGCATTATGCATTATGTTCCTATCAAAAACTAATAAAAAAGGAAAATAAAACGAAAATAGTGGACTAATGCGCTCAGCCCATGCCTTAGACATCAAATTTCTGTCACTGGTTAATATTTTCTGGATCTGAAATAACAGTGTACCATTCATATAAATTAAGAAATTCCATAATGGTTCAATTGCTCCAGTTTTTAGTCAATTTCTTTAAAAAACAATAATTGACAACAAGAAGTATTATTAACCGTACTGCAATCCTTACCGTGCACGACGAACAACTTTAAGGAATACCATAAAGTATTCAAGCAGATTAGAAATGTTTAAAACACATTAAACCTCAAGTGCTCTTGGATGACTAGGCGCGCAATAAAATTTGAAGTGTATACGGTAACCAAGCCCAATGATGAGGCCAGCGCCAGTGTCGGATATGCTTTGCCATATGTTTTGCATACACACCAAGCGCCAAAATTGGAACGAGCGGACATTGGCCATAGCTTGACATGTCGTCTGTAGTTGGCTTAAACAGTTGACCTTTTCTTTCCTAAGGACTAGGGGATTGAAGCCAGATACTGAAGGTTTCATAATGGCTCAACAAAATTGAGTAGGTGGGAAGAGTAATACGCTGCTCTTTACTCTGAAATCCATCCGGCATGTCGTTCTTCGGCGTCTTAGCCCAAAAATACATAAAGCAGATATGGCAATGATTGCTCACTTTACAGTGTGACGAGAATGCTGGCAAACGGAACAACAGGTCCGCCAGACCGGGCGGTTCACCTTTTTCCTTATAAAATATCAAGCTTGTTCCGACAATAATGATGACCGTACACTGTACCATCCCGGACATGCGTAGCATGCTGAGAAAGTTCGAATATATGTGAGGGTTCATGAGACGGTTCATAAAAGGCTTCAACTGAATACGTGACGGTACTCGGAACTGTTTATGCGGTCAAATTGGGTACATCGGGAATGTTCCAACAGATTATATATCTGTAAGATTATGGAACCATACAAAGCTAACGCATACGTTCTCTATCGATCCCAAAAGCCAAAAAACAGTTCAAGAGCGATACAAGAATCGACGTTGGAATGAAGTCATTGTGATAATATGTCATGAGAACTAAGAAGTCCTCACGCACTTCTTGCTGTTTTTGTTAGTCTGTGCTGTGCGAGATCCCTCTCATTAATTATTGGTAGTACGGAATATATATAATAATAATAATAAAATAATAACTTTTGTAAAATCAGTTTACATAATTAAGACTTCGGATTACTTAAAAACGTGAAGAGCTAGTTATGGGAACGTATATTAATATTCGATGGACAATTAAATTTTACATCTGTTGTAGACATAAAATACAGGGCATCCCATTTAAATTAAACAAGGTATTACCATTTAAAGATAGTGATTATTTAACCATAATTTTTAGACAATCTGTAATTCTGTATAAGTTAGTAAACATGTCACAAGTGCGAAATAAAACTTAATCAATTGGTAGAATTGAGCATCAATTTGTTAAAAAAAAGAAATAACCAGCTGAGAAATTAAGCATTGAAATGGATACTACATTTTCGCAAAATTCATAAGGCTTAGGTGCATCAAACCATAATAAAACTTACCTTAATTTTGATCGTACAAGCCAAAAATGAAATAATATACAGGGTGGTCTATTTAAAAAATACAACTTTGATACATTTCGTGTTTTGAGGACACCCTGTATAACATGAAAATATTTTTAAAATGTAGCCTTAATGGGTCCCAATCCATCTGATTTTTTTTTAATCAGATACCTTAGCCATAATGCCATAATAAACGTTAATAACCCGATATATTTATATATGTACTACTAATTTGAACTCATCAACGAAATAATTCATGATTGATGAGAGAGAGAGAGAGAAAGCGCAGAGGAGCTTGCTCTGACAGATGTTTGACTACTATTGTAGGGCCATCTTTATTTTTTTAAAGGACCAGCGAAAATAAGGATACTAAAATTAATTATGGATGAGACTGGGTTGAAAATAAAATCTTTACTCCCGAAACAAGTATCTTAAATCTAAATATCTGTGTCTATGCCCTGATTCTAGCTCAAGCGACAGGAAGGCTTAAAAAAGTTTGTAGTTATTATTATCTGTAAAATTAAACATAGCTGGTGACAATTTGTTTATTGTAGAGGTCTGAGTTGAAAACTGTAAAAAGAATATGTTACATAGGGTATATGTCACAAAAGCTGCAGTACACCGAATAGTCGTGAACATATAGGAGGTAATTATAGTGAAAATCTAACACTGTGGCGACACTGCAAGTTTTCGATGGAATGTTAAAATTGGTGCGCTTTACTGCAAAATAAAAATATCATATTAGTCGATGTCATTCAAATTATAGAATTTTATTATAGTGGCACTATCGTTTGTTACACTGAGGGTCCTAACTATCTCATCCTGAAAACTACGTCCAATTATTGATAACAACAACAGTTGAAGCAACTTTGAAGCTGACTGCTAAAAGCTTGTGTTATATTTAGTCACGTAACTGTTTTTTTGTTCAATGCTAATTATCCCAAAACATTATCCTGATCTCAGTTACCAACAATAATCTGGAAGACTAATTTACCAATATCCACAATTGGTTAGCGTTTAGAAATGCATTCAAACCGTACTGCTGAATCGTTCTTGAGACCGCGTCTGACTATTGCATCAAGTGTTTATCGGTAAGGAATGTAAATACGTTTTTACAACCACCATAGAAGCAAACAGAAGATCCTATTCATATTTGCTGCATTCTGATATGTATGAATTTTTTTGCTATTTCAGAAGATCTGTTAACAAGCTCAACAAGTCAAATGTCTTCTAAATTGACGCTACCAAATGTTTTAATTTCGTAAAACTGACTTACGTAAATCAGCAATGTGATGATCGCTTATCACCTCTTTTCTGAAATTCTCGAGCCGAGCTAAAGAGATCTCTTTCCTGGACAGAGATTTCCTTCTCTCCACTTTCTGTTTGCAGAACGGCATGTTTCAAATAATGTCACAAACTTTAAAATATCACTTTTACCCCAACAGTCGGTCACAAAACTATTTCATCACCGGCCATTTTGGCTTACGGAAAAAATCACAATAGCGTGCAGGAAACTGCTTGTGAGTATACGTGAAATCGGAACATTCAGAACTTGCTAAAAATACCCCGGCCTCACCAACACGCGTGAGATTCGCGAAAACCGCAGTAAACTGGAACTCCGAATGGAATGGAGTTTCTACTGGAACTGAAGTGAAATGGGGATAGCTTTTCAGCGACAAGCTTCCAACGTGTGGCGTTCAAGGTTGTAGGATGAATCTGGTTTCAGCAGGACTATCGCAAGGATAGTCACGTCGATACATGATGTGCTTTTATCAAGTTGCTTTTGCGAGTGAAATGAAATATCATCATGGATCGATTGATTAAAGTTATACATCAAACAGTTTATTTGAGTTTACACTTATCCATATCCTGTTTGTCAAACCCATTCTGTGCATTGTCATCAAAGCTTCTCATAGTGAGCGCTCAAGACCGGAAGTCAAGTAGATCGACTCATTACTTCCCATTCGTAATGTTACTTATAGTGGGTAACAATACCGCGTTTTGACTAATGTAAAATAGCATTTCTTCATATCATTTCTTCGCGTCAAGACGAACGAATGAAGAAACATAAAAACATTTCCCAATTAGCCCACAAATGATCAGGATCTCAAAACAGGCATCAAATAAGCTGAGATGCTGCCAGAAGCTGGGGATTCTCTTCCGCTCCAGGAAATTAATTTCTCCGGAACAGCTACTGCTACTATACAAGGCCCAGATCATACCATCACTGGAATACTGCTGGCATGTGTGGAGATTCGACCCAAAGCACTCCCTGAAGCTTCTGTACACAATCCAGAAGCGAGCAATGTGTGTAGTGGATGCGCATGACCTCTCAAACGACCGCCACACTCTGTAACATCGAAAAAGAGTAGTTGATCTGTCCTTATTCTATAGAAATATCATGGCAGATGTGAAACCGAGCTGTCCGGCATAATAACTCAAAAAGTCGCCAGTACAGCAAAGACAAGAGAAGCTCATCGAGTGCATCCTCATTAGGTCGAGCTTACACCGCCTCGAACAAGCCTGTTCCAGGAGTCGCTCTTCTGGAGAACCTCGTTGTTGTGGAATTCTGAATTCGATAAATCGATAGACCGACAGGCAGAGAGACCAACAGACAGGCCGAAAAAAAAACAGACAGACAGACCGTCAGACAGCTCACAAACTTTATTCCACAAACAACAAAACACTTTATATCTGGTAACTAGCGTGGTGGCGTAATTATACGGAAATGGAACAAGAAAATGAAAAGTGATCAAAATTAGTTTTTGGCGTTGTTGAGGGAAGGGCGGCCCTGTTACAGATGTTAAAAAGTGTAACTCCCAAATCATTTTCAAGCTTCGTGTATTGCGTTTTCTGAGTTCGTAATAATTTTTGGGGGTAGTCACATAAGTTTTACGGCCCCAAAAATTCTAAGTGCGGCAAATTTTATTTTTGGCAATTCTCATTCACTTACTTGAGGTATAGTTGAGAAATATCTGCGGTATATTTTCTTCGACAAAGATATTTTTCTATTATTTCTAGAAGGTGCAGTTGGACATAAGCAATACGTATCAGAATTTATGCGAACGTTACTTGAATATGCGTAATAGCTACATCACTCGTCTACATGGTTCAAATATCTTAAAAAATCTTCCTTCTTAGGAAAATTGCAAAAAAATAGGACCATGTTGTATATATAACATATAATAATTAACACACTTGCTGGTTCGACAGTTTCCTGAAGATTCTGTATAATGTCACATTAACGTTGCGAGTGTGTGTACGCCATATAACGTACATATATACATTGAATCCCACTCTCTTGCAATAAGCATCGTTAGCAGTACGTTGCAATTGTGGCAGGACATTGATATATATGGATTATCCAAAGTAAAACACTGAATCACCTGGAACGAGTCTTCTAAGATATGTTGAATTCCTAGTTACGTCACTAATAAACTTGTACCAAAAACATCGTCCTCATTAATTATTGTTTCACCTCTAATGATCACTAATCAATCAAGACGAAGAGAAGAGAAGCTAGGTTAGCTGTTTCAAGTTGATTATCCGAAACACTGCTTGGTCGTGCTCTGAATATGAATATGCATAGAAATCATTTTTGGCACATCATAGGAATAGTAACAAGCAAAATATAAACTAGTTTTCATATATTATCATCAATAATATATCCCTTATTAATGTGTTCATAAACAACGTGTCCCCGAGCACACCATAATAGTTCTCAGTTCTTATTTGTAAAAAATCACTGTTAACATGGAGGCAGTTAATATATTCACGTCAATCTTATGGTTATTTTTGAAACTCTATTTTTCATTTTTTGACTATGAATGTTTTGTAAAAACGCTGCCCCGTCAGCCGAAATACTAATAAAATTCATTTATCAGTAGTTTCAAATAAAAGTCAGTACAAGGATGTTTAGTGCACCACGTGTATAACAACAATATTGTTTTTATCATTTTTTTTAATTAATCAATATTGACAATCAACTGTTCTCGTGAAATCTGATAAGCTGTATATAATTCGACAATCATTCTGCGCACTACTGCTATATATTATGTTTTCTTAGCATTGCCTTACCAATAGCTTAAAATTGAAAAAAGGCGCTATGTATGATTTACACTCATTGTATATGTATATATCACCATCTAGTTTAACATACATAGTAGTCAGTAAAAAAAATCAACAATTCTATATAGTAATTTAGTCAAAAAATGCTCGAAGAGATTTTATGAGAGACTAAGCATAGTCAGTAAGTGCAGCGCCAAGACACAGACCAGCCAAGTTTGCAAGTAATTTAAAAACTAATGTAGAACGATAGCTACAGTCGGTGAAATACTATGTAAAAAATGAGGTAACATTGCCAGATTTTAATGAAAGTGTAGTTTGAATCTGCATTGAAACAACAAGAACGCTATAACAACGCTGGCTCTAAGACGTTTTGTCAAATATACAACAGAACAACCAACAAAAAGAGCTTTTAGAACAGTAGCTGACGAAATAAAATATTTGCTAAATAAGCTCTTATTATTAGCCGTGACCAAAATAGTATGTCGTCACGCTCGCAAAGTACATTGGGACGTAGAACGGATATTCAGATGATCAAATCCTAGAACTCTATGGGATGCTTTGGTAAGGAACTTGAATGATTAGAAGCTGCAGTGCAAGCAATAGGTATTGTGTCTTCTTGTATAAAAAAAGTCGTGTAATTTTTATTGAAACGCGTCACTAAAAGAAATAGTTTCATTTGTGAAACTGTGTGATAATTACACGACTGTATAGCTACATGATGGAAGAGTTTCACCAAGTAAGAGCATCTAGATTGTAGATGTAGTGAGAGCATCTACAATCTACATGATTGTGTCTTCTGTTTGGTGGAATTAAGTACTAGATTCACGCGGAGCTGTATCTTGAACACCTTGGTAAACTTATGAAATAGAATACATAATTCTATATCTTCTTATTGGTACAGTAAATTTTTCTCCGCTTCAATGATTGCTGCTTTTTTCATTGATTAAGTCTTGTTGATACTTATACATCAAACTTACCTCACACTCTAATACATTATTTTGACAATAAAACATGGAAACATAAGAACATATCATCAGACAAATAAACGAAATAAATCACAACATTTTAAAAACAAATTATATGGCATAGAAAAAAGTTAACCGTACAATTTCATTATCATTTCATTAGACCGAGGAGCGTGCCTGGTCTTAATTAAAATACTTTTAGCATATTATCGCTAATAAATAAATAGTTATTAAGCCTAAAAGTCTGTGATCTGAACATGACCAAAAGTATGCAGTTACAAGATTAGTTATATACGTATATATACGAGCATGTATATATAGAAAATCATTCGGAGGAAACGTGTCACCCCTTACGTATAAACCTGAATAATGATCCAAAAATACGCTGGCATATACTCAAAAATGAAATGTTCGAAGGTAAGTGATTACCTTGGATTTTTTCACAAAGATCTTTATGAACAAAAAGAAAGTTTGCTTCCTACTCTCTACAAATGACTTACTGAAAATGTTTCCATCATACATTCAGTTCAACCAATATACATATTTAAACAAAATTTCGTTTGATCCACTGACGATAGGTTTGATCTATCTTCTGTGGTTTTCTTTTTCTCTCATCTTGTCCTGCTCCTTGTTAATTGAAATCAAATATATCTACGTGAAAAACACTACCACTTCTGAAGTTTCAAAAAAATTACTCTTATATGAAGGCTATCCAGGTAGCCAAAACATTAGTAAAGATCAATGATATTTTTGGTGCGCGTAGTGGGTTGCATAAGTTGTGGTTAGAAAATATACAAATTTGAGGAGCAATATATCTGATGCGTTCGAGCTATAATATGTTTTCATTTTCAATTACAAAAAGCAAGCAAAGACTATCAGATCATTCCAATATTAGGTGCGCAAGTCTTTCTTCAAAGAAGTGAATGTAAGCTCAAGATAATAGGTAATATGTTATTTAGTGGTATTTCGGTCAGTTGATAAAATTAAAAAACTATATTTTAGCACCGCGTTTCAGTTAATTGAATTTAATCCATCTCCAGTATGTTTTGTAATCATATATATTACAGTAATTAAAATGAAAAAGAACAAACAAACCAAAATTTAAAACACTGTAAAACACAAATCTGGAACTGATAAAAGACAAAGACGAAAGGCGGCTTGATTGGAATAGAAATGTGATAAATAAATTAAATAAACTGAGAAATACACAAGAATTATCAAGAATATGAGATTATGGTGAAGAATCGATCCGAATTACTAGCACTATAATTATTTATTTGATTTACACCTAACAGGTAAAAGCAATTACTAGTGGGAAGCCGCACATTCATATATATAAAAGATTATTTAGAAAAACAACGCAACAGCATGTGAACTAAGGCCTATATACTTCTATAGTTTTGTTTGATTTTATATAGCGGACTGTTAAAAACCTCAAAGTATTTGAGATAATTTTGATAACAACTGCACATAGAATGTATAGAAGACTGCAAAAGTAAATTTGTTCTTGGGTTGTTAGATAAAAAGGAGAGATGATACGTGCGATAAATTTAGGGATATCGAAGTTGATTCTATTAAGGAGACAGGAGGCTCCAGATTATTATTTATAATTTGGAATATAGAAAATCATCGAATGTAACTTCTGACTTCAAAGCAGTAGTAGTTCTTGTGATATTACAATCTGTCGATATCGACCATTTCAAAAACTTCCTCTGTATCTTTTCGACTTGGTGGCACGTAGTTGCATAGAATGGATTTCAAATGATCGAAATCAGTAAGTACTATGACAATTATGCTAATGAATAGAAGTTGTCCATGATAAGTGACGATTAAGAAAAAAATAGAGCAGATATAAGAATTAGCCTGGCATTCGGTATAATCCGAACAAAGTAAAAATGGAAGGCGATAAGTAGGTCAATGTTATACTCACCATGTAATGGTTAGCAATGAGTATTTGGATCGAATTTTGAATTATTTGAGATTACAATCCTTTGGAATTAAAGATAAAATGTTCCATAATTTCTAAAATTAATAAGATCTTCAGTTTATGCAATATTTCCAAAACTGGCTTTAAGTGGATCAAAGATTCTAAGATCCAATTATTATCTTCATCAAGAGACAGTATTATTTTCCTCATTATCTGCGATCCTTATGTTCAGTCAGAATGCAGTAATATATAGTTATAGTTGCTCAAACAGGAGTGGGACACATTAGTTCCCTTAAAAAATGTAACTGCTTCCCTAATTGTCGTACAACTTGCAAAAGAATCAAATGGTCTAAATTTATCTGAAACACTTCAAATATGTACATCCGATGTTAATAAGTCGGATGTATGAAAATTATCATGCCAAAGCTTTTGCAAAAAATCAATTATTTATGTATTTTGAAGGCAAATGTGTGAACATACATATTTTATATCATAACCATTAATTTTTCTCCAATTTTTTTGAACCATTAGGCGCCTCAAAAACGTCAGTTTTTTTTTCTAGATTTCAAAATATTGCTGATCTATCATACTTCCCCGCCTATTGTCGCAGGAAGTAAAAAGAGAATCTAAAAAGAGATTTAGAAACAGTAGTTACTAGTTAGAAGAGGAGACGAGCAGCGAATCAGGATGGGTAAATTAGTTCCGATAAAACATGTTCCACTAATCAGCTACAGTAATCCGCTGGGTTAAGATCAGGCGATCTTAGAGGCCATGCATTCACAAAGACTTAAATAATAGCAGTGAACAACTCTTCAACTGGTAACTAAATATGCGAGGGTGCATCTGTGGTATGATATAAATCCTTACATCTGCGACCATTCTGTAGCTTATCAAAAATTAATGGCGTCAAATACGTTGACACTGTACTTCCCACGCCGGAATCAGATTTTGCGACTGTTGCTGGTTGAATTGATCTAAAAAAACATTGAAAAAGATTCCAAATATTTCCTTCCTATATTTTCAAAACTTACTTCAAGTGGATCAGCAGCTCTAACATCAGATCAAATTTTTGATTACAGATCTGAATGAACGTAAAATTCACAGGTAATGTCCTTGACGTATTTGAAAATATTAAAAATAGCAGTTTCATCATCATTGATGATGATGCCCATTTGTTCAAACTGCTTTAATTTCTAACAAAAGTATCCAAAGCATCGCCGCAACTGATTAATCCCCTTTAGAAGAAGAAGAAGAAACTACGCCCTAAAATGCCTTGTAACTTTCAATAGATGTGAATACGGTACATATTTTTGAAACATTCGGAATATTTGTAAATATGTTCTATTTTCATGGTATCGTCGACAACTAATGACATGAATCTATCAGTTGTGTGAATTGAATGCAAACGTGTGAATAATACTGTGCCTAACAAGAATCAAAATTATATAGATGATAAAACGTATTTCACCAACAGCTAATTTTTTTTAGATCTCACCTTCTGACCCCTCACAAAAATGATGAGAAATGATCAACCATCTGGGAACCATGCAAAAACGAAGTTTGAAAGGTTTTCTATTTTATTTTTTATTTTTGACACATTTATCAGAAGTTGGAGGTGTAACTCTGCTGTATTTGCTGATGACACAGCGTTACTTGCAGTTGGTACTAGCTCAGAGGATTCTACCGACAAATTGCAGGCTGCAAGCACCATTATTCAAAACTGGACAAAGAAACTCAAAATCAAGCTTAATGAACACAAATCTGTTTATGTTAATTTTACGAACAAGAGAATCACAGATCACCCAGTAGTTAGGGTAAATAATATCGCCGTACCGCACGCGAACAACGCTAAGTATCTTGGAATGAACCTTGATGCAAAGCTACGATGGAAAGAGCACATCAAGAAAAAATGCTTTGAACTTAGTGTAAAGTATAGTCAGTATTACTGGCTACTTGGAAGGAATTCTAAGTTGTCACTATATAATAAAATTGTGATCTACAATCAGATTTTAAACCCAGTGTGGCTTTATGGCATCCAGCTTTGGGATTTCACTTGTGTATCAAATGTGAATATTATTCAGACTTTCCAGAATAAAGTGCTTCGTAACATGGTGAATGCTCCATGGTACGTTCGTAATAGGGACCTTCATCGCGACCTAGGAATCCCAATGGTCAAAGATGAGATAAAACGATACGCCAATAAGCATGAAGTCAGACTACTTCATCATGTGAATACGGAGGCGATACAGCTGCTGGACAACGAACATATCTTCCGAAGACTGAAAAGGACTAAGCCATTCGAGCTGGTGTAGTGCATTGTGCAGAACAAAGAAGTGGAATGAATAGTGTAATTTGTACAACTAAGCTAAACTGAAGGACAACAATGGATGAACTCTAGAGCATAAGTATTTTAGTTTTAAGCTTTATTAGAGACAAATCACTGGTTGATCTAACTTGATCAGTTTTGATGGACATATCACCTTCGCTGGTGTTTATAAAAACAAATTTTTGACATAGCATCAATAAGCGAAAACTGCACTATTGATTGTCCTTGTCACAGTAGCAACGTAGTGTCAGACCGATAGACAGAGATTACCATACTTCCCTGCCCACTGGAGTGGGAAGTAAAATGACGCCAATAGGATGATGCAGTACTTCCCACGCAGTGGTATCAGTTAACATAAATATTTGGATCGGATTGTACAACTGTTGATCTTCTGGAATGTAATTTAACAAATATGGCAACAATTGCAACTATAATTTAAATGAAATTCAGAGTTTTATAGAATGTTCATAATCTCCAGTATTTCCATAATTAACGTTCCGATAATTATTGGGTCAGTAATTGTAAAATCTGCTCAGAATCTTCAATAAACTGATACGACTACATGTGAAATACAGAGTCATGCATCTAGTATTTACTGTGTTCCTTGGTTGACTTAGCTGTGACACAATAGCTATAGTAAGATCAAATTATTGAAGCAACTATATTTCATATACTACTAAATATACTTCTTTCTTTATGATTACCCCATATATGAGCTCTCAATAAGAAAACGTCTAAATTCTGCCTAGCTCTCTGGTGGTAAAAGTTACTTATGAATAGCAGAATGATGGTGTGTTCATTTAAGTCCATTATAGAACACATAACCCCCTGGATGCTACGAAGGGACCACCACACCAAATTGGATGGTTGACGGTAGGTGTGTCAGTTTAGCCGGTTAAGCAGTGGCATTACAAATGGTTTTTTGCTGACGAATAATATGCATGAATTATAAAAAAAATGGCGTCCAGGAGGTTGACGCTGTTGGTGCAATTCGAAATCAACTCACTTGAAGTCAGTTCTAAAAAGACTAAATAGTAATTTCACATTATTCAGTTAAAATGCGTATATCTTTAGTAAAAGCCATTAACAATAGAACCAATAACTACTCTTGAGAAAAAAGTGATTTCATCATTAATAACAGCAAAGGAATCCTTTCGAAAACATGATCGGCAAAAGTATTAATCGCCTGCCACTGTCGAAATAATTGAACCCTAACTGGCATGGTGTGACCGTTTCTGTTCATCACGACATTAACAAGTCACAGTCACAACTCACAACAGAAACAAGAAACATATCAATATCTCTCTAGACGTATCGTGTTTTTTTTTTGGATTGCATTTGGGCTGCAGTATTAAAATTACTGTATTGCCACCCGATCTATATCTCAAAAAGAACGAGATACGGCTGGGCTCAAAATTATAAAGATGGTAGAACACCGTCTATCGACAACTAACTAACTTTCGTTAGATTTCCCTTCACTTATTTTCATCGGTTTATCAGACTGTCGGTTTATTCGTTGCTATATTCTTATTAATAATCTTAGTAACCCCTAAATATATATTATGAAATGTGAACATACATGTCTTATGAGCTCTTAGGGATGGTACTGCTTTATTTTTGGAACTTAATCATATACGTGGGACTTAAAACATTCCCAAACTTTTCATTTTCCTGATCTCAGATCACTATGACAGTAGCAAGAAATGATTTTTTGAGGTTGAGATTTTTGAAAGAGTTTACCTTAATTTATGTGTTACAATATATTAATTTTTCAGAGGATACAGAAGAAAATTACATCTTTGGAAGCACTTCGAATATCGATTTTGCCCTTCTTGCATATTGAAGATATTATACATGTGTAACAAATCCTGAATCCCATAACACAGATATTAATCAACAATAATGATATACTCAAGACTATGCTCCAGAAGCGCTGTGAGAGATGATAGATATCTATTCATAGTGAACTTGAAATGATTTAAGCTATGAATAAATTCCATCACGCTGAGGTTCATGAAAAGAACATTTTTTTGAAGATGCTTGCTATAGGTGTTGAATATGGGCTTTTTTAGTGTTCGTTCTACAAATAGCCCTTGGAGTAACAACTCGAGATAGCTCAGTCGGCATTTACCGTAGTAGAATATATACAATAGCGATTTTTTCTTGTTGTTATAGGTTGTAGGGTTCTTTGGGCGTATTGCACTAGAATCTAAAAACTACAGGGAATGCTTCAGCACTGATTCAACAAAGCTAGAAACATGGCACTGCCAGGACATGTTGATGATAGAAGATGACTGGGCGTTGAACTGAATTCCATTTGTTAAGGCCTCGTTTAATAATAGACTTTTCGATGTCCTCGTTGATCTGGATAGTATGCTGATGATTCCGAAAAGTTTGGTACCATGCAAGATAGGATATACACATATTATGTATACCACTATATATTGATGACGTCGAATTTTCCAGCATCATTTCCATATTTTATGTCCAGAAAGATACATTACATGCGCCCTTCGAGCACGCCGTATATGGTCCCTCCCCAGGTAGATAGGTAGTATGGAATAGTGCATATTTTGGTAGCGAGGCCCCATCGGAGCGTTCAGAGGCGCTATGACGGTCGCTCCCCCACTCCCAAAGTCGGGTAAAATTAAAGGAACCAAAACTTGCTGCGAGGCTATCAGCTTTGCTGGGGGCCACCGCGTCCCATACGGTGGTACCGAACCACAATGGTCGGCGGCGACAAGCGGGGCGTGCGCCATCATTGTATAGTGCCGTATGACATCAGTGGCGTGGATTAAGAGCACTCAGTGAGGAGCAACGACAGGTACAAATGTAATAATGTGCGTTTGTCTCATAGATTCACTTGATACTTCCCAAAGTTTTTTAAAATGCATGTAGCAAAACTATGATTTGTAACAAATTCGGTCGGTGCAACATCTACAAGTATAAAAGTATAGAAGGAACAAAATAAATCCAGCATTTATTATAATTTCTGAGAAACAAACAAAAAAAGATATTTAGTTATATTAATTTTTCTTGACAATTACTGAGAAATCAAATTCAGTTTCCTATTTCAGTAAAACATATAGAAACGAAGTTTTCCATGCCGTCAATACACCGCAACCCGCATATTTTCAAATATGTAGTAAATTTAACGATGACTCCATCAGATCGCTACCAAATTTAATCAAAATCGGCTCATCGGCTATTGAGATTACGGAGTATATGAGTCACAATCAAAATTTTCCGTGATCACAACACCTGTTTCAATCATGCGTGGGAAGTAAATATAACATTTTTCAATGATTTTTCGACGACTGCTCAAGAGCCTTGATTATTCCGATAAATACAATATTAGAGTTGAAGAATATAGAGAATTGTATTTTCAAAATTTTAGATTTTTCTGACTGAGCCTAAATATTATTGACGAACTAAAAAAACAATAAATTTAATTTGGTGACGTCAGCAAAGCGGAAGATTGACTGACCGACGACCCTATAAACAAATTAATGAATAATTTGAATGCTGACATCAAGATGCGCCCAAAACTTCTATTATGTCAATTTTGAAAATATTTACCATCACACTTTGGCGTGAAAACAACTATTTTAGATCAGAAAAATATTATGCATGAGCTATTATAAAATTATAATTAGAGCCTCACGAATTTATAAAATATATATAAACTAGCCATGATCAAATCAAAGGTAAATCCAATGCCTAATGCAATATTCAAGATATGACATTTTTTATTTCCTAGCGTAAGTATATAATATATATATATATATATATATATATATATATATATATATAAAATTAACGAGATGGGTCTTTATTGCAATCAAATAATTTTTTACGAATAACAGTCGAGAAAACGCTTGAAAATAGCAATTTCCTTCAAAATATCTTTGTTAATTTTCATCAACTACAAATCTTTAATTCATCTACCTTATAAGAGCATAATGATAATAGTTATTACCGGAGCAGGTATAATAAAATTGCAATATAATCAGTTTAAGAAATAATTCTGTAAATTTCATCGTACTAATGGATCCACTCTGTAAATTAACAAATCCAATGAGATCTCTGTGTATTTTCCGTGAATATAAAATGCTGCCAAACATACGCGTGAGCTCGTGTCCAATACTCTACTCACTCGCATTTATTCAGCTTCGCTCGGCTCCGTTCAGCTTCGGTTGCAATTTCAACAAATTTTCACGGACATTTGAGATAGACAAAAATTAGTTTATAATACCTATTTTCAGAATCTATTGAATAAAATCTACAAATAATGCATGGAAGGTTTTTCGAATCGTTCAAGGCTTTTAAGACAGGTATTTTAATTGTTTATAAGGACGCTGAATTTCAATTTTGGTTGAATTTTGAATTTATATCTAGGTGCTACCTTTGAAGTCATAGTGCAGGTGTTTGCTGTAGAATGTAGAAACTTGAAAATATCTCTATCAGTTGAGCGATAGGTATAACGTAAATCGATTTCTAATCAATAGGTACATGAAATATCATGAAAATAATCATGATCCGTTCTTCAAAAACGGAGCCCTTATCTCAGCATGGGGTCCAGCAACACGGCGCGGATGTCTCTTCGCCGTGGTGGTACCACGATACCGTAGCCGGTGCGTATCCGTATGAATGGAACAGGTTTTTTTATGGAGCGCCGGTGCCACGCTCAACAGCTGCCGCCGCCGACGCCAAAGATACCTCCACGAAGGTTTCTTCACGCCCAGCATCCCAAACGACTAACTGTTAGTTCGAAGTAGCCGCGGTTACCATCATCACCCGTCATATGGTCAAAGTTATACAGTGACACTTCTGCAACCTGAACTACATAGCATAAACGACAAGTGTTAGATGGTATGTATGAATTAGTATCATCGTATGTAAGTATATTATAACATACTGGTTCCCGGCAGCTATTCCTGTTTCAACCTTGTCATTTTGTGTATTTTCAACACTACCCTATCCCAAGTAGTTGGGGGTAGTATTCTCGATGTTTTTACTAGCAATTTATCCTATTATTAATTCGACTCCTCTGCTTGTTACTTTTGTTAAATCGGATGCAACCGATCAAAAACCGCCATGCAAAAGGTAGGAGCCCTTTTTTACAGGAAGCCCTAAAAAGATACTCTTGAATTTTTTAGATCCATATTTTGTAAAAGGTGCCATCTGCTTTTAGTTCCGTCTTACACTAAGATTTCCAATAATTTCAAATTTCTCCTTAACTCAATTCAAGTGAACCAAATGCCCAAAATCCGCTCAAAAACTTCCACCTCTGCCTGTGAAATACAGAATCAACCTACTAGACGACATTGTTTAAGTAGTGATATAGCATTTTAGTGATTATGTATGCTTCATATCTTGTTGTAATATGCATTATTTCAATTTCAATTTAATCAGAAATATTAGAAAATCTACACTACTCATAATTCAGATGACTAGCTACTGAAAAAATCTGTGCTTTGAATGCAAATGGTTTATCAAACATATATGTCTAGAAAGTACCAGTGATTACCGGGGTCCAAAGTTTAAAGCTTATAGAACGTCTTTAACCACCAAATATTTGAGATCTCACCCGGTCTGCCTGAAAATATGTTACTATCTTACTTCCCAGGCATAACTGAAAATTATCTTCAATCGGTATAGCATTTTTATGAGGAACATTTATCTTTATCTGTCCTATGACTTGGAAACCATTAATCTGCCTGTAGTGAAATTTCGCACGACGTTACTACTGTTGGCACATAGACAAAAAACGTAATGGCTTTTGGAAATAGGTCAAGTGATGCTGGGATCATAAAAATCTGAAAATTACTATTCTAGAACCTCACTTTTCTACTATTTCCTTAGCGTCATTTTTTTGGAAAATCAATTACTCTATGAAAGTTCGATACGTCATACCTACTTCTATTCATTTTAAAATGTAACCAGTAAAAGAAAGCATGGGCTTGAACGTTATAAAGGTGCTCAAAATTCTTTTGGTATGCTGTTTTTTTGGCTTAACCATGATTTTATGCTTAATTAAAACATATATCGTGAGGTCCAGAATATTTTGATTTTTCTATATTCTATTATTTATAGAATATCAGGCATTAATGGGCATAGTTAAATGCAATTCATAGTGTTCAGAATTCAAGATACGTTATTTGAACCAGTCCCGGTATCTGGAGGGGCCCAGGAGAGGCCCGATTCTCATAATCATTAAAAAATAAAAAATATAAGTACGTTAATTTACCCATTTTCCAAAAATTATCTTATTTTAAAAAGCTAGGTAAAATCGGCACTGATTTAAACATGTGTGCGAGAAATACCAAGTCAACTTATTGAACTGTATTTATCAATAAATCAGAAATGTACGGATTCAATAGCTATTCCTAACAACACCATGCATTTTAAATAATCTCTATTATATGATTGAGAAAGAGGTGGCATGCATAACGTATTTTTTAATGATTTGATATAGGAATCTTCGTTCAAAAGAATAATATTTGTATCTAACACTATAATTATTAAACCCTCATATCTAAAACCGTCTCAACAACTTCGTCTAAAAGATATATCTTATCACTGTCACGGCGTGAAGAAAAATGACGCCTATCGTCTACATACTTCCAAGTAAAACAAAAAAGTGAATTGAGTTATAATTCTACAAATGATAAGATCCCTTGAAAACAAAATCCAGATATAAATGTATTTTGAGAGTAAACAAATTCCGGTATGAACTAGATTCAGATATTTGATAACATGAAAACGGTATAGACAATCTGCGGGAGGTCTTATGTAAAATGTATTACTTCCCACACCAATAACTACTTTGTAATCACGAAAAATATCTAATTTTGACATATTTTTCCGCAAATATAAAAATTAAAAAATTATTTTGAATAGTTGAGTACTTAATATCTCACGATTCATCCGATCTATAGACATAGTAAATTTTCGATGCAATTGCAATATTTCCAATTTAAATATTGATTTAATTTTTTAACAATTTGTAAACCATTTCATGGTGCAGTTAACTATTTTTAGGGGCTAATCTGTTCCTCCTCTGTTTAAGTAACTGATACTGCATTTTGATTGAATAATCAAGAAAGTGGTCTTAAGCCTGATAGTAACTTCAAATAGTTTAACTCTATATTACACGCGCAGTAGTACCAGTTTTTTTTTCAAGGTTTAGGTCGGATTTTAGAGCTGCTCATCCACCTGAACTATTTTTCATATACATATATTAGAACCTATAGAAATTTTGGGAGAGTCGAAAAAATTGATTTTTTTTTGAAGTGTTACAGATTTGAAGTTCTTATACAATGAATATATTAGTAGAATATGGTGTGGAAAGTACAACGTTAACCTTACGCCATTTTGAATATATGTTTATAACTATTTCTATTCGTACAACGAAGGAGTATAAATGATTAGATTCTTATATTTTATTTATTGTTATTAACAACAATTTCGTTCAATTGAAATACTATTACTTTTGCTTGGAATAAAGACTTCTTCCCAGGTCCATTTACGAGAATAATGGCTCAACTTCTCGATAAGAAACAATGGATACTGAATTGTTCTAGGCAAATTCAGTAATATACAGATTAATATCTGTGTTAATATCTTAGAAATCGCCGTTTACGAGAGTATGTATAGACGATCCATATAACAGATAGAGTGGAGATAAACACAAATGATGCAGAGCACTAAGTCTTCGAATGCTGAAACAATTGCACCGGGCCACATCTACCACACGGCGCCGGTGTGGCGGTAGCTGTACTAAATATTTTTTATAATCTATTTACAATATTGAATCGAATAACAACAAAGCATAAAAATAACAGTGACATGCTCAATTCCTTAATAAAATAAACTGAAACAATAACAACAAGAAACCACGAAAACAAGGTAATACCAATATACTCGTACAATGATGCGCACAACATGAACGCCAGATTGCGACAATGCTGTGTAAACTGAAATAGAATGATATGGCCAGCGCGTGCCAGCGGCCTAATCGATCGATAACGAATTCACTAATAAGCGCTGCTTTGTCCACCTGCTGCTGTGCGAACACGTGAAGATCATGCTGCTGAGTTTGTTGTTTCACTCAATTTTGGCGGTGGATAGAAAACAAAACAGACTGTCATATTTTGTTCGTACACCCTCTAACTTCTCACGTCAATGGAAGTTATAATCGCCAAAGATTTCGAATTTGAATAATTACTTTTTTATTTTACTTACTTTTTATACTACAAATAATTATTATTTCCGTCGATTTGTCGGCATGCCAATATTTCTGACCTGTCCCAGAGTCTGTAGCGCCGAAGGTACTGATCCGAGTTTGGTAAAATTTTGAGAGTAGCTTACTTTTATTAAAATTTTGGAATGCCCTTTTTTATCTCTTCCTTACCACGAGCACACATCATCAGCTCAGATGAACTTTAAAAATCTACCGCAAATTATTCAAAATAATACATTATAAGTTGTAGGTATAAATGAATGAATAAAAATATGACAAAAATATCATCGAATATTATTAAACAATGGTTTGGTGGTCGTACCTCTGGACCTCCTGCGAAGCGGTTTGTTTCGTCAGTACCAGAGGTCACTAAGACTGACACACATAACTGGTTCGTTCTCTGATAAACGCTGGATATGGCTGATAAGTCAACGTTCATCATCATCACAACGAACATGTTTATATTTTTATGTTCTCATTAATCGTTTATATTTTGAAATAATGGATGATTCACGAGAGCGCTGATTGATATACACCATACGTTTCAAAATATTAGATGTATTGTAAAAAATGTCTTTTATACACACAACGTTATCATAAGGTAAAGGATGTATTTCAGCCTAATATGTTTTTTTACAAATTAAATCAAGAACCGTATGTGAAAGACATCAATATTATAACCAACAGTACTTAAGGCAATTGTTATGTCTTCAATTTTCCTGTTATAACATCACCAACAGTTCCTTCAAACTTTTACATGGCTTTATTGAGCAGTTCTGTATAAATAGCGGCAATTTGCTGCCTAATAATATTTCAAATTTTCATGCGTTATTGGTCATTGTCTAAATACCATTTTTATCAAATAACCTAACAGCCATGATTGACTAGATTATGGTCATATTGGAGGCTATGCATTTCCAACGTATCTGCTTATAATATGATCTGGAAAAGCAGCTAACAGACAATTCTTCAAATAAACGGTAAATATGTGGGGCTCCGCGTTTTCCATCCTACATAGAATCATGTTTTCAATTACATCGTGCTCATTTTGCACAGAATCGCATAATTTCATAATATCTGAAGGTATCGTTCATCCTTAAAAATTACAGATACAGTAGTGTATATAGTGGTACTGGGCAATCCTGGTAAATGAGCCACCTTTGGCCTTTTTTACCAACCCAAAGTATCAACACCAAAACTGGTCAACATAGTGGTTCCGTATTGCTGAACCTACCAGAGCATCTAATGAAGCTCATACTGCCCGACTATTCCGCTGATTATACTACTCATCTGTCAATCTCCAAGATCTCGATACTCAGCAAACTTGTCTAGAAAATGGAACGATGTTGCACTGTCATTATTCCATTTTCGCCAGGGACAGATGTTTCCAACTAAACTTTTACCAGTTCACTCTGTGCCCATTTATACAGAACAGTAGCAACCTGATTGTCAGTACCCAGCATAGGTTAGATCCCAAGCATAAATTCTTCACTCGTAGCCATCTAAGATAATCTGGTACACCACTGTCTCAAGACCCTCAAGGTTCATTGATTTTGGCTAAACTCTGGAGAGTACCACTACATTCCTGATGCATAGTTTATCTAGTCCTCGTTACAAATGTAATTTAGTATATTCCAATGACAAAGACAAAACTAACTAGCTGTGGAACCGCACCAAATGGCACATACAGTAGAATCTAATCATTGAAGCAACTAAATTCTATTTACTCCAAAATATACCCCTTTATGATGAACCCATACTTGTAAGTAGAACCTACTCTACGTAGCTGTACCCCCAAGCAGTGACAGTAGATTTAAAGTTCAGGTTAAGATCTATATAACGATATATAACTGTTGTCCACAAAGTATCATTGGAAAATTTGGACTTTCATACTGAGCCGCGAAGCATCACAAAGACATTGAATGAGTAATTGTCTTCAAGATATTTCTAAAGAACAAATTATCTCTATAAGAAAGAGAGAGAGATAGATAAATGCCGTAAGAGTGTGTGCGTGGATGAAAACGAAAGATAAGAGAGAGAGCATTTAATTGGTGTACTGAATAAATGTAAATATCGTAGGTATATAATTATATATTTGATATAAACTGCTACAAAGGGCATAATATCATCAATTTGTAATGTGTCATCATCGCATCTCTGAATATAGCAGAACTTTTTGCTGTTTCTCTTAGGTGGTGGCATTTTTAGTAGTCTATGGTGGGGTCTCACCGTGAACGCTGATATTTTCAGTTTTCCATTCCGATCATTCAGACCAACGCAGAGTTGTTAGTCTTAAAGAACCTAATGATATGTGCTCCTACAGCCCTCGATTGCTTGCGTGCTGACACAGGTTTGAAACTTAGTTGATGTTTTGCCAATGTTTATAATTTCTTGAGGGAAATCTCGGGTTTTTCGTCGATACTTGACCTGTTCTTTAACTTGGAAGTCGACATTGTCATAGAATTTACATTGTATTACTGCCATGCGAATAATAAGAAACATTACTTGCAGTGATTGAAAATCAGTCACAAAATGCTCGCAAACACATGAGCCTGTTCGCGTTTTGGGCATATTATCATCTGAAAATACATTTTGAGAGATAATTGGAAATCGTCAAGAGTTTATGAGCTGTTTGACCAGGTTAAATTTACACTCATCTCCAAGCGTCGCGCACTATGACGCTGCCCATTGGCAACTTACGAAGTCAAAGGTCCTAACACTAAGTCTAAGGTCCTAACACTGCCTTGTAACGGCGACAGATGTCCTTTACGACATCTGTCAACAAGGGTCAATTAACATACAGTGACATCCCTTTTTCTTCGTGAACACTATTTGCGATGTACAAGTACCGTTATCTCGACTCATTCACGTAATTGCTCTCTACAGTTAGACCGCCAGGCTATACTGACGAGTCTAGGCTAAAGACGAAACATGCATGTCTAGAGCAGATCTGATACATAGTGGAGAGCATACAAACGTTACATTTGTTGAGATTGTACTTTTATTGCCTTTTTACCTTTTAAAATATCAAGATCATAGATTTTGAAATTGGAGTTTTTTGTGCAAACAAGTTATAAAAATGATGTTTTATATGGTTTTCAAACCATTTTAAGAACCCCTTTGTTTCACACTGTTCACATATTCCATAATTTTGTGGCATAAGGAAATGGTAATAACTATAACATTTAGAATTCAGATACATATTTGATAACTTGAAAAGTTTGCTGTAGCTTGATATTCTTTTAGCAGTCAATAATAGTAACTACTAATAAATATTAGTTTTTCGACCCTGAACCAAAACTAAATTTTACACACGGCTCCATCATTTCAAGACGTAGGAGAGTATTGGTATCTACAAAATAATTCATAATATTTTTTTTCAGTTTCATAACAAACAACAATAAAACAAAAAATATATGTCATACATAACATTTCCGTTCCCCCTTTCTACTCTATTGGTTTGCCCTGTCAAGAAGGTTGACACGGTCTTTCACGTGCAATTGTATCAGTTCATAAGAAACTTTGAGCAAAATTCTGAGCTGCTGATCCACTTGAAGCAAATTTTATGAATATGAAATTATCGAAATCTCTCAAATTTCACATTATAAAAGAATAATTCATAAAAGAAGAAAATAATAAAGTTTTTAGAAATTCCACCTAATTCTACCAAAATAATAATAACTGATACTATTGCGACTACAGCGTCAACTAACTTGACGACATTTTTTTTCCTCGGGTTAGATTTTGAAAACTATATAAATCAGTATTAAACAACAATTCTTAGAAAATATAATAACCTCAGCACCAGATCTAGGTACTTTACGCTTGTCTCATTTTTGCAAAGACGTAGTTTTCCCTAAATATTCTTTATGATCACACAGGCCACATTGATGTTAATAACAAAATTATCACTAGAACAACGAATGGAAGATATTATTTATCTCTACTGAAATAAAGTAAGTAAATCATGTATCATCTAATCACATCTTTCTCTATTTTTATAAAGTTGGCAGAACCCTATAAACGATTTTATAGTAAGCTATTGTATTATTAGTTTTTCTTAAGTATTGTTAAATATAAAACACGTGTCTGATATCTATAGATGTAAAAATTAAAAATATTTACCTTGTCGCACACGCAGATTATTATTTTGCTCAGAAGGTATAATGAAGGACATTACAAAATAATAAAATATTGTTCATACTATTAGTTTGATAAGATCAGTACTATATAAGTACTTGTGTCGTCTATGTACATTCACCATTTTTTTAATTCAATTGTTTAGATTATCTACATTACCTTATTCTAGAGATTCAATTTTTTAACTAGTACATGCTATATTTGTTTATAGTTGTATTTTTTAGATGAAATTATAATTTTATCAACAAATGGATGCAAATTGCTAATTATAAGATTCACCCGTCTTACAAGATTTTATCACTTAATCATCAATACACATTTTCTAACATTCTCTCAATTGAAAATAATGTTAGTGAACACACGGTCAACACGCTTACTTCACTTTATTATTTCTAAGATCCATGAACCAAGTGACTTCACAAAAATACTGTGCCTCCATTAGTTGATGTGAAAAAAAATATTTTCAGCTGTCAATGCACGGTTGATGATGAGAGCATTTCTCTAGGTTCAAAAAAATATATACTCGAAAAATCTGCCTTACATAAACAAAACCTATATGTGGTAATTTATAATGCATATTAGAATGTATAACGCGCGGTTTATACGGATTTAAAATAGGGTCTTTTGGTGCGATTACAAAAAAAAAAAAGGAAAATATTTGTTTTGTTCAGTACATCCCACCTATTTTCGTTTTATATAGCGAACGGTGATGCCACATTTTATGCTAACATAACGATGTCGGACATAATCTAATTTTTTCTTAGAATTTCATGATATCTCAAAAGACATGTTTTCTTATGTCTTTGGATATCTCGGTAAACTGATCGCTGACTGAAACAAAAATACATAAATTTTTCCGCTTTACTTGAAGCAACCCGTAAAGCTAGAAATTTATTTTATCTGTCATTAATTGACATCACGTAACTGAGCTCTAATTACGTTTTTTTTTTTATTTTTTTTAGAAAGCATGACTTATTTTGCCTGTCCTATAAAACTACTTTTTGTATAAACTAGCTCTTTGGCTAGGGCCAACACATAAAAATTCAGTGGAGTTAAATCCAGAAGTCGAGCATGCCAGCTCGCAGCGCCCCACTTCTTCCAATTCATTAGAGAAACAGTTTGGCCAGTAATTTTGCAACTAGTGCAATTAAATTTATTAACTCCATTCAAGGTATCGGATAGGAAATTGGATCCATCAAAGGACGAACAATTTCCTCTTATTGTGTTGCGTACTCTCATTGGTATATACAGATTTACTTACCTATACCACTCTCTCAATGGTAGATTGTAGTGTTTGAAAGAATGAAAACAGGGATTGAAGTTACTAACACTGGATAACAAGAAAAGACAAGTATATGCATTAAGAATCAGTTCAAATTTTTAATGTTTAGATGATTTTCTTTCCCATTTAAAAGATGATATAAAAATATGGACAACAAACCGCTTTGCTTAACCCAATCCTGAATATTGTTTTGTGCTGTAATCCAGAAAATAGGGAAGATACATAGCTTCATTATATATAAATCTAAATGGTATCTCCTAACGGTGCATCTTGCAGATCATGGAAAAAAGAGTTCAGAAATAGAACATCTTCCTGAAAAGATTTCCCCCCATTCCTAATTTTTCGAAAAATGATCAACTGTCTCGGAAAAGTTTAAAAACGAATTTCGATTTTTTCAGACCATGCTGTAGTGGTAACCCAATGTCAAAATTTCATCAAAATCCAAATTATACTTTCAGATTCATAGAGGAGCTAAAGATTTCCTGGTTTTTCGGTTTTGGGGGACAACTCAACCCCGACATCACCAAATTTTTAAAACGATTAAACCTGTTTCGTTATTGCTATAGAAATGACGTGTCAAAATTTTATCCAAATTCGAATGGGACTCCTGCTTTCTGAGTTATAGAGGGGACGATAGTTGTCAAACATTTTCAATTTTTTTGAAAATGCCAAATTTCAAAAACATTTTTTTACCATAGTATAAGTAGATATCGGTTATTTTTTTGCGTTAATAGATTATACATAAACTTTCAACAAAAACAACATTTTTTGAGTATATTTAGAGGTACTTAATAAATCTTGAAGATTTAGCTTTTAAAAACTGATTTTAATCAAACAGTTGAACTGCGGTCCTTGATAGGATGGTGAACATGAGAAGAATACTTGTTAAATTTCAGACTTCTTTAGATAAAATTAACATATTTTTTGAATCCATAAAATCATCAAGGGTGTCTAAAATTTCTGTGTAAATAATTTTAAAATTTCTTCATATTAATAGGCCCCATTGATCCTGTTTTTTTTTTACTTTTCTAAAAATGAGTGATTTATTATCCCGCTGTATTAACAACTACTAACAATTACCAAATTTCAGCTGAATTAAGAGCATAAATAATAACGAGAAAGTACCATTTAACTTAAAAATAGCATGAAGTTGAAGCTAGTTTTGAAAATACTAGATTTAATGGAAATTTTAGAGAAAAATTTGAATTATTGCCAAATAAAAAAATTTGTAGTTTCTCATTAGGTATTTGTAATAATTTTAAATTTAATTTCAGGCCAACATTTCCAAAACCCGCTCCAATACTTATTTTTGTATTGATACCACTGACTGAGTACAGCGTAGCTCTAAGTAATCATTATTTGAAGCACTTATACGGTCTAGATGCGCACACATGCTGCCCTGCTTTGAAGGATATTGAGTCCGTAAAGGAGAACGAGACAAATTTACTGCTCGTTACCCACGCCCCAGCTTGTGCAAGCCCGACATACATCCACCATCATCAAAAGACGATGTTCGTTATTGAGCTCTTGGCTCCTGCTGAAATGAACATCGTTTTGAAGGAGCAGGAGAAACGGACGAAATATCATAAGCACCTCAGCCAGCTTCGCATACTTTGACCAGAACACACTGCTAGTCTGCTAATTACGGCCATTGGATCCTTAGGTGGAACGAGGAATACGCTGCTTTTTGTTCTAAAAATCATATCGGCATGCCGTGCGTTGGTGACCATCCTGGCTACAAGGATACAGAAGACAGTCATACACTTGGTACTTCGGAGTCCGGGTCGCAAATAACAACAAGGATATAAAAGAATCTTATTTATGTCTAAATACATAAGAGGGCAAAAAATAGCCATTAGGCTATTCAGATTTATCATATTAAAAAAAACTACACATGTCTATATAAAAACACAGATTTATAACAAGATTCATTTCGAAAATAAACGTTTCGTAGTTTCATCCAATGATAAGGATATCTCTGAAAAGCGGTATGAACTAGTTTCTGGGTCAGACGAAGACTCTGTTCCGTGTCTTATCAGACCTCTGTGACCATAAAACTTACTAACCGCTTCCAACCGGTTATTATTGACAGTAATTCAACTTTCCACATCTCCTCAGAATGTGGTATCACTTTGCCCCCTGCAATCAGATACAGGGACACACTCAGAATAATAGCCAAAGACTGTTGTTCTACGAAATTCATACGATAAAATGTTTGCCTGGAACAATTTTCACGTCATAATGTGCTGAGAAATATCTTACAAGGCGTCAATTTCTCCGTGCATACAGAGATAAAGACTACGTTACAATGAACAAAATTTAGTCTCATCAAATGTCCGTGTTTGCTTTTCTACAACTCATATGGATATAAAAGAGATATTTTCAATACATGCGCAAAGCGTGAAATGTTTAATTTTATTTATTTATTTTATGTATTTATCAATGTAACATTCTTCTGCGATAGAAGTTATATTATAAACAATATTAGAATGCCACCATTACATTTGGGAAACAATTTACACGAAACCTCTTCTGAGGTGAAAAACTAGTAAACCATGTTCTGAAAATTTAAATCTATGCACAGTTTTAGGCTCAAGAGTGAAATCAACATGAAGAAATATCGGAAAACAGATAGGGCTCCAAATTCCAGTAAAAAAAGCTATATTCCAACTACCTTGATACATACAAATTAAGATTTAGACATCCAGAAGAATAATTTTGCCCTATGCTGGATTCGAATCCATACATTTCTTCTCCAGTAAAGGCCAAAAAACTCGTTTCGATTAAATGTATGCTATTTAGTCTGTAGACCCTCTATAGGATAGTATGAATCATATGTTGGGTAGCGACAGAAGATTTTGAAGATTTTTACGGTGTACAACATTCACCATAATTATTTAAACATTGCTTTTCTAAAAAATCAAAGAGTACATTTTTTCAAGCCGGACCTGTTGAGAGCATAGCATCAGTATGAGATATGTCTTATTATAGACCGATTACAGACAAAAATTATTTGTTTTAAAGCAACATACATGCATGCATATGTATATTAAAATTGAATAAACGGAGTTGAAAAGGGGTTCTAGTATTTGAGGTCTCTTATTGCATTTTATTGGTAATTGGTTTTCAAAAAGTTATCGAGAGGTCTGAATAATGGTAGGCAATGGCGAAATCAAGAATGGTCTAACTAACCACGATTTTCATTAAGGGTATTGAGATAGATGAGGAAGCTGAAGTCATTGTGTTTGAGAATATCAACTGTGAGCTACCAGTCTATTCTCAGACCCCATCTGCATTTGAAAAAAAAAATGGTGTTCCCAAAATTCAAGCTCCTGGGGTATCTTTGGTTGAATTGTATCTCCTGAAAGACCAGTTAAAATGCACTTGTGAAAAAAGTTCACTAAAAGAGATCTAAACCCGCATACTCACCGGCACAACAAAACGCTCGTAAACAAACAATGTACAAAAACAATATTTGCCTAGTAAAGACTCAAACTGGGAACCTTAGCAAACATTTGAAAGTCTTTGTCAAACAAAGTTTGTAAAATAAAATGATTTGTAGTTGTTGTAGTTGTTTGTGAATTGATCATTCTTTTAGTGTAAATAGGCGGTAAATACGATAAATCATCCTAGTGGAGTTTTCAAACAAACTTTGGCTGTTTATTTTCATATCAGGAAATGCAAGCATTTATATTATTGCTTTAAAAAAATATCATTCAATATTTTTTTATTTTTCATTTTGCACAAAATAATAAATGGCAATGCATATGTGGTATAATTGTTCACAATTTTCATAGACGGGATTTTCAAAACTAAGTATTTAGTTTCCGCAAAGTTTTACAATGTTCACAAATGGTGTTTTATTTGGTCATTCTTACTAAGTGAGGACAAAATAGTTGTTTGTTGTTTGGTAGTTGCTACAATTTCTTTGATAACACTGATGGCAAATGCTCCTTCAGTGAGTACTTCAACTTAACAGTAACCAAGACAAACTAAGTTTGCTGGAAGGTTACAACAAGCTAATTAGGTTGCCTGCTACTATGTACCCTCATGTACATAAAAAAAGCTGAAAAGTTTCTACTTGTAAATTATTCAACCTTCATTCAACTTGAAAAGAAGATTATCACTCGATCTTATAGGACATTCATGAAGAATACATATCATGTAGAGAAAAATGTAAATCGGCTCAAAAGCGCTATACTGTATTCTGCGCCTACTGACTTACAATAGCAGAGATATACTTTTCACCAATCATGCCACTGATTCAGTAAATTATCTTCTCCGCCACTGTGTTACTATCTCACACTATATAAACTGATACAATGTGCTCGTCTCATATTTGATAGTGCTCGACCGTCTCAAAGTGTTTTCATATCTCGGATAGAACTTTTACCAGCAGTTGTTCAATACACAACGATGGTTTACAGAATGGTGGGAGGACCGGCCCAGGGTTACTACCAAACACCTTTACAGAGACCCCAGGACTGTTTCGAATACTTTAGACCTTTCGAACCCTTTGAATACTCAGAAAGCATGGAGATGCAAGAACTCCCAGCTCCCTCCTCGCCAAACAGTGTACAGGTAGGTTTTTTTAAGTTAAAATCCTCAATCCTAGTAAATCTGTTGATTATCTAATGCTATGATGCAAATCAATAATGTGTATGGAGCTTTTTTCTTTTTTGTATGTTGTTTAATTGAAAAACTTCAAAGTTTGAAAGCTGCTTTCTTCTCTAATGCCGCTGCTTAGAGAGCTTTTGGCGTGTGACGAATCATGTTTTTGTTTTTCCTCATTTTTCTGTTACTCATAGGAAGTAATACAAATTTTCTTTTACCCTTACCTAATATTTAATATAAATATCTCAAAATGGATATAAATATTTTTTATGACTTCGAATTTGTTCTATTGCGTAACTGATCTATACAGAACTAAAAACAATTATATCCACCGCGCTTTACTTCTCAGAAAGCGTATGCCGTCGATGTTAGAGGTAAGATCAGAACATCACAGTAGACTGATACACTCGAAAGGATTTTGAACTAACTGCATAGATTGCTAACGGATCAATAAATGGTTATCATGTGTTTCCCAGAGTGACAGCGATACCTCTATCTCAAGCGTGGAAGTGCCCTCGCAGACCATCCGTTGTCTGAAGGCATCCCCAGAGGTCGAATCACAGTGCCGATGGAGGTCGTGTGGTTTGAGGTTTCCTTCATTGGACCAGCTAGCCAACCATGTGGCCAAGGTACACTCCGCTAGTGGAAGAGGTGGATTATTCTACTGTGGGTGGGAGGGGTGTACTAGGAACGATAAAGGATTCAATGCCAGGTGAGAGATTAAAACAATGGATAACAAATAAAATATACCTGAGATCCATAGTTTATATTAACTGAATGAAACACAAAGAAATAGAGACGAATATATTATTCACTTCATTAAACTAAATGATCATAGGTTCATTTCCGTTAACTTTCTTTTTGCATACATCATTCATACAACTAACAACTTAATAGTACTTTTCCAGTTTTTATATCTAAGTGGTATAAATTATATCTTGGTTCTAGTCCCAAATGAAAAACCATTGTCTTGAGATTTCTGCGTTTTACAAAGTATCGATTGATGTTATACCGTCAATCATCTTCAGGTGAAAGGAAACAGTAGACAGCGAAACAGTATTACTGAATCATCTACATTGCCTACAAATTTCAAACCATTCAAACCTCACACTCTTTAATAATAAATCAGTTGAGGTGAATAGTCCATGAAACGGATATCTTAATAGCAGAAGGTACTTCCTTTTTAGTACCTTCTACATTTAGATATTAACAAGGAAGTAACTATACCTGAAGATGGTTTCAATACCAAAACGTTACTTTATGTAAATGTCTCATTTACGACCGGAAACTGATGATGCTGCACAGTTCAGTCAGAAAATGTTTAACCATGTCTGAGTAGATATGATGGCAAATACGACTTCGTCTGCTATATACTAGCAGAAATTAGAGACATATTTGAATTCGGGTTTTGAGCTATTTCTTGAAGTATAGAAATCCACCTACGTTGTAATAAGAATTGAATCCGTCTAGTGGACCGAGAGCAGAGAAATCATTGAGAAAATCTCACTTATTTTGACGTCTATACGTATATCTTCAAGACTCCTAATTATTAATTGAAAACTAGATTTGTCCATTTGTAATAATTATCACAATCCAGGATGTTCGAAAATTGATAAAAAGTGAGACTATGTATAAAATACCCCGGTTTCGTAAGAAATCTTTAAAAATGTTTCTGAAAGCAAATGTTCAGTATTTATTGACTTGATATTTTTTATATTATTTGTGATTATATACATTCGCCAAGTATCGGAACAGATTATGGTAGGAATAATTTCTCTCCATTATTTTTTTATTACGAGTATTATTCAATATAATTGTCATTAAATTTAGATTATATTTGGAAATACAAGAAGGTTGAACTTTTTTCTTGTTCTTTATTTCAATGAAGAAGCTATTTTTATTAGTCTCATATTTCTGGATCCACCTTTTTTTTTTGCTGGACACTGTACATTTTTCTAGACGAAACAAATTCCCGATCTCGGAATTCTATAAACAGGCTGATTTTTTGTTATAGTTTACTGTCTTCAATTTGTTTAATCGCTATTAATTCGTTACAGATACAAAATGCTAGTTCACGTTAGGACACATACAAATGAGAAACCACATAAATGCTTCCAATGTGAAAAATCTTTTTCACGGGCAGAAAACTTGAAAATCCACTCAAGATCCCATAGCGGCGAAAAGCCTTACATCTGTCCAGTGCCAGGTTGCAACAAAGCTTATTCCAATTCCAGTGATCGATTCAAACACACCAGAACTCATCAGGTGGAAAAGCCTTACCAGTGCAAAGTACCAGGCTGTCCGAAAAGGTGACTATTTCATAGGTTTGCGATTAATGTAACTTTTGAAAGTTATCCTGTGGTTGCCTCTCTGGTCATATTATCGGTTTACTGGCCGCTAAGTGAAACCACACGATGCTGTTGACAAAATAACTTTTCTAGAGTTTTGGTTACCGAAGCAACAAATTTTGAATTAAGACACTCTATAATCATTGTTATTTTGTTATTCCTACACTGTTTTACCCAGGTTACTTGTAAAATAACAGTCCTGTTTAGAATATAGGGTAAAATTATCAAGTCTCCCATCTTATCTTCACTGTCTAACTGTATCTAACTAATGTTCTAGAAATTCTATTATATTCTTCCGTTTTATCTTACCTGTGTATTAGGAAAGTATAGTTTTTGCGACTGCATTTGCAGTAGGGTCGAGATAATCTATTCCTTGAAATATTTTATGACTGGAAATATTCTAACTTACTTTTGAAATATCTTAAGGTCATTTTGGCGGTGATGGTTCAGATTTTCTAGGGATGTGCCTCAATCCTAGTGCAAATACTGTCAACGAAAAAAAAAACATCCCACAATTACACAGAAAAGATGAACTGGAAAAAAATATCTCAGAAGATTACTTTTGGGGTCCGGTCTTTAAAATGATATGACTATAGCCCCCCGAACTCCTTTAAATCATCACTTGTATTTACTTTGTTAAAACTTGAATATATAACTTGAATATGTAAATATAAGATCCCTGAGCTAGAATATATGAATGGAATGCAAGAATTTAGCAAGTTTACAAGTAACCAACAGGTATCCACTTTAAAATGTTAGATAGTCCAACGATACTGTAAAATTGAAACGCATCACAAATCTAAGACTTATCCGTGAAACCAAGTGTATGGAGTTTGTTATATTTTCTAACACATATAGCAATTACATTTTCTAATACATTTTTCAATATCAATATAGGTTAATAATGAGGATGACATCAGTACTCATTCAATTGTCCAATTAATATCCTAATCTTTACTTATGCTTTTTATAGGTACACAGATCCTAGTTCTCTCAGGAAACACGTGAAAACATACAAACATTTCGTGAACGATCAAAAGTCATCCGATTCAATTCAGGTTACTTCAGAACCCCAACAAACACTAAGAGAGGATATCATCAAACACCCATGCAGCTGTAACAGAATGTGCTGTCTTACAAACTGTATCAGTAACCCTGCAACAGCCGATTACAACAACAGTGCACCAGATTTTTTCAGTATAAGTGCTCTCATCAACTTGAAGAATGAAGAGACAAGGTGGGGTAGGTACATGACTGAAAAAGCATTGTCTTCTAATTGGAATGGATACATGGATCCCTATTTCACGGAAAACCAGGGTGGTAGTAAGTGGGAGGGGTGCACGGATTCATATATAACAATAGACAAAAAAACAACAATGTATGTGGACTGTGATGTGAGACAAGAAGTCACGGATGTTGATGCACCCTTAGATTTGAGTGTTCATAGGAAAGATTAATATAGTTTTGTAAATTGTTCCAATTTAGGATTTTCTGATACCGTTGTTGTTGATGATCATTAAGGGTAGTCTGACAGTAGTCGAAATGCATCCTATATAAATAATATATCACAATACAATCCGAAATCTGTATCTGAATATCACTAACCTGTCAAATGTGCAACATAGAAGTATAAAAAGGAAAGGTTATTATTATATATCATAGTCAAAACTATGTACAATTTTGAAATACGCAGATAAAACATAAACTCAATATTTTTTTTATCTCCACGAATGTCATTATGAGGAAGCGACTTTATCAAATAAACGCATATTCTGCAGCCAGCCGCGAATATAGCTAAACCTGTGTTTTGATCAACTCTATTTATTTGCAAGGTATTTTTTTATTGATCTAGGCTTGTTAGACTTTGGAAAACTTTAGCCTGCCCTTAATTTTTAGATCTATGCAACACTATATTTTATTAAAATAACGATGAACTATGAATTTTACTAATCTGACAGAATTCAGTCGATATTTGGCATTTTTACAGTAAAGGAAACATCATTCGAATCACTTATAATAGACGATGCATGTAATTTCTAAAATTTGAAACTTATTTTTTGTCAATATTTAAGTTGTCATTCATAACAGAATACGATGATGTTTCCTGTACTATAAATCAATGGTATGAGCTATAAAATTTGATCATGTGCAATAGAAATGGTTATGTCAGTAGTACGATTTGCACTACATTTTACCGAAATCTAGTCATTCAGAATTATTAATATATTATATAATGTATGGTGTGCACTGAATGAAAGTCGAGCGAAGAAAATTTATCATAGTTTTTATAACATAAGATTTACCTTGCCGTGTTTTTTGTGATTCATGATTGTTTGTTTTGCTACTCAGGAGACAGACTGATCTTACGTTAGTTACAAAACATGCTTTGGTCAGATGAACTCTTTGAGTGAGAATTGAGAATATTTTACAAGCAATAACAACAAATTGTTCCAACTATGAATATTCTAGTAAACTATAATCTACAGATTTCCAGTGATTCTGACCGATAGTTAAATTTTGGATACTGAAAGAACAGTTGCATAGCAAAATAATAATATCGCTTTATTATAATATAATTCATGTATTTGAAGTTCATCTTCATATTACGTATCTGGTGTCCTATTTTAATTTATACCTTCCAATATTTCATTAGCGGAGTCATAGGCAAAAAACTGTTGTATCAGAAACAGTAACGGATAGACCATTTTAACCATCCATTTTAATTTAACAATGCCTATTTTTTGGCCCTGACTTCTTGCATGCATCACGAAAAATCTATATCGAACCTTGTTGCCCGGAAAATATATGACTCTGATTCATGGCATTCATTTGGTCAACAATTGGAACGACTACATAAAATACCTCTCATTTTGAACCCGTAAGGGATTCTAGAGAAAAACGTATAAATCATCTGTAGGTTTAGAGAATATTGATTAGATCCGTCCTTGCCGTAGCATTATTAGTTAGATGAAGTGTTTGCTAGCTATTAGACAAAAATAATAAATTGGTGTTTATCCATCAAATTACCTTCGAAGTTAATTCAACCGATCATATGTACTATGAGCATGCCTGAACATCAAACCATAATGACATAATTTTTTTCAATTATGGACCTCCCTGACAAAATCTTGGCAGTGGCAGATTAAAATGGGACACCGGTATATAGTATTCAAAGCAGTAGCACGTAATATGTAAACATCTCCATTAAAAAAATGGGTAGTTTTGTACACTACATACTTATAATCTCGCTACACTTGTTGCATTTTTTCACACAGCATATTGTTGTAATTAGGTATTTTCAGTATTAGTAGCGTTCGTGAATTTTGTGTTTGTATTTGTTTAAGAAAATAAAAAATTGTGATAGATTCGTATTTATGTATATTTACCAATAAATGTTTCAACAAATGATATTTTATTCATCAGCACAGAACGATCTTCACGAGATATAAAACAATCGAATGTGTAGTGTTTAATATGTTAGTGAATTGGTGGAATCTGAAAACCCGGTTTTTCGATTCGATTATACCAGGATATTTTTTGGAACACATTACACTGGATACAATACCAATCAGAATGATTTCAAACGTAAGCTATTCAAAGTTCTTACTACTCTACCTCCCACTCCATAGTTGAATGAGGATTCGCCCAATTCCTCTTAGTATCCCTATTCTGCAAATGCCTGGTTTCTTTTCCAACAGGATACTTTCCTTAGTCATTGGCAACGCTATTTTGTATGGTGAGACGTCCAACTCATTAATCCCTATATCGTTCAGAATCACGCGAAGGGATATAATGTGTAAGCTACTGCCTGTGTTCGTCGCATATGTAATGTGAGACCAGGGGCGGCACTGTACGATATCGATCGGCTGCCAGTTTTGGATACTGCGTAATAACAGTAACTGCTGCATGGAATTTTATCAAATGTGTAAAGATATAAAACTGGCAACGAAAGTAGGTAATGGTGTGTTATTCTTGTACATAGGCACAGTACTTTATGTATTAGAAAGGGAAAAAATGGTAACACCAACCGATGTCGTTCGGTTAGCGTATACAGAATACCACCATTGGTATCGAGAGTGAGCCATCACTGCATTTTAAATCGCATCGCTTGCACCCCAGAGTATACATGAGCTTTCGGATTCCAAAAAAATCAGTTCTTGTTTGGATCGGTACAGGCACAGACATCTTCACTAACTTAGTATAATGTGACTATGAATCCGACAAAACCAAAACTTTTTATTTTTGATGAGCACAATGTATTAATTTAATGAATTCTTTATTTTCATGAAATGACTCACAAAAGCAAGAAATTATATTTAGGCATTAAGACGGTATTCAAAGTACGGTATATCTTATTTGTTGAATATTCACACCCTGCAACAAATGTAGATAAAAATATTGACAAAACACCAGTATTATTGCAATATTTATCGTTTCAATATTTCATAACATTCCGATAATGGACAGTTGAGGGACTTTACATTCTGCTGATATAACAACATAGGATTATTTATTAAATTACTTAGAATATGAACATTGGGCGTCACACCTTACAAGATCTTGAGTTCAAAATAGTTTATTTTTATGATAAACAAATTATACTATTCACTTTAAAGTTACGAGTTAGTCCATTATTAAAAAATTGTGCGAACATCCCAGTACTTGATAATTAGTTCATTTTCAAATTCGTATACACCAACATTTGAATTTAACTAAGAAAAATACAACAATAATTTGCCTTGCGGTGGTAGTAACCTAATATCAAAGTTTGATTACCAGCAGAATGGTGCTTTTGGAGTCAATAAGACCGTTTTCCATTCACAAATATCACATCTGTCAATTTGATAATGACATCAAGCTTGAGGGTACAAAAAAAACTTATTTTTGATGATCACTATGGACCGATTTCCATGCTATTTTAACGACCGTCGCGATGAATTATGATCTCCCTCAACAACGGGATGGCACTTTGATTTTCCATATGTATACAAAAAACCAAACACTTCACACATCCCGCGTATAGGCCTCTGGAATAAGTCAAAGTTATAGACTAAAATTAGCGACAGGTAGCCACATGGTTCATTAAGTAGATGTACTTAATCAATATAACATAAGCTCGGATTTTTTACGATATTTTAAGTGTTACAGTTATTGTTGACTAAAATATCCACTTCTTACCGTGTGTATATGATGAAAAAGTAGTTGATTTGAGCCTTGGTAAACTATTTGTGGAAATAAAGAATCTTGAAACAATATTTTGTTATTTCTATTCCGTTGAAAAAAATCCTGCAATCTTGGAAGTTCTAAAAAGTATTTCCTATATAACCCTCCTATTAACGTAATTATTTAGATGAAAGAAGAGATGAGATATATTTATTCGATAACGGGATCAAAAACGCCCTAAATGTTTAATGAGAAAATTTCAAATTTCACATTTTTCTCGAAGATTATAGTTGTCCACCTGTTTTAGAAATATCAATTGTTTATCATTAAGACAACCAGAATAGCGAGTGAAAATCAGTTACAATTTTCCATCAATTACAAAAATGACTTAGCAATTTGAAACAAGTAGGGCTAAAATTCCATGTATTTTTATGATCTACATACTTTAAAAAATGAATACTATTGACAGCAGCTTCAGGGCAATTGAAATTAATCCATTATTACGTTTTTATCTACATTTAAACGTCGATATAAAAATCAGTCTAATTTTGTACATTTACTAAATGAACTAACAAGAAACTTGTCGCTGATTAGGTCCAAGTTTTTTCTATTTTTACTTAATACCGTACCTTGATATGATTTTATGATAATGAACAATTAATCAAAATTTGGCTTGAAATTTGGCATCATTTATTGGAAACAAAATGTTAAGTATAATTCATAATAAAAAAGACTCATCTATCACTAAGATTGATTTTATGTAATTTTTACAGTGAAATTCACGAATAAAAAAACGCATACTTGTCACGCATCTCAAATTGACAGTCTGGAATGGCTATCCAGGTTGGTTGTAAACTACCTAAGCCTAAGCACAGAGATTAAACGAAAATTCTCAAGCAGATTGTAGATGATCTTACTTGTTGAAACTCTTGACATCATTAATATAAAATTATACAACATACACACAACGTTTCACAAATAAAAATCGTTTTTTTACTAGTTTTGTTTACATCTTTTCAGAGAGTCATAAGATGCTTTGAAGAATGAAGCAAAATGCACCAAAAACAACAGCGTTTATTTGTGAAACCTTGTGTGCAAATTAGATATTTTACTTCAAAATTCTTAAATCAAGCATTCTATTTACTTTTTTTAGCTGATATTCTAATATATTTTTTATTACATCTTTAGACTATCAACGACTTTGAATTCGTGGAACTTAAATATCAGGATTACACAATTCAGTCTTAGTGAGAAAAAACGATCATACGTATGGTGATATGAGCCTCGCAAAATAAACATTATTTTAATTTTCGTTGTAATATAGTATCGCAAATAATAAATGTATTTTTCCAGAACACTCACTTCAGCCACTCTGAGAAACGTTTTGTTAAAGTCTGATTCCTTACACTCAGCTATGGTTCGGGACGATCTGCTTCATTCCCTCCTGGATTATATTTAAAGCCTGCAAATCACTCTTGATAATATTCACCAATTGTGCAATCCCGTTATGTTCCATTTTTAACAGCTGTTTGATCTCCTCTTGAGCTTCAGGGTCCAATCTGTAATGGATGTTGTTCTGTTTTTGACCCCCCTCTATCATTTTTACGTTGGACAGTAACTCGTTCAGTTGACCCTATAAGAAACAATAAAATTTTAAATAATTTTTATCAATTATTATACATAATTTTCAATTATTACAACTAAGCTGTAATTATTATCGAATATTAATGGTTGTGATTGTTCAGACAAATCGTAATATTTTATGGGATTGATATGATCGCAGTAGAGATATATTTTATGTCACCCCTTTTGATGCAAGTAAAATAAAATCAAGAGGTATCCTTGTATTTTATGATTCCTGTATAACGCATTGCAATGGTAAAATGCAGTTTTTTGGAGAACATTTCATGAGGTTCCACCCACTCACGCCGCCAAATTAGTCCCCTAAATATCTATTAATTCAAAGAAAAATTTAATTCCACTAAAATCCATCATCTCAGACTGAGCATTAATTATCATACTAGATACATAATCTAAATTAAATGCAATAACGAAACCAGCTATATTTATTACAGCTGTATTAAGGCAGATACATATTTACCCGACGCAGCCCGACGTCACGCTACGCAGTGCCACTCAACATAATTTTATAAAACGTCGGACTATGTGACGTTTCCCGTTATACTTTAAATCCCCTGCATTTGTACTTAGTTTACTAAAAGCGACTGAAAAGGTCTTAGTTCTGATGTAGATTAAGATGGAGAAATTGCAATAGATCTTATATGTGTTCAATAATGAATAGGACAGTTCAAGAAATTAACCTCAACAGATCACATGATGGTGAATCTCATACTTTGATGAACATTTTGGAAAAAGAAGAAAACCATGATAGACTTCATATATATTTCTGAATTTGCATTTTCTTATATTATCTTATGGATGGTCTTTCAAATGTTCAATCATGGCAGCTTCCATATTAAAACTGTGTTACACGATGACAAACTTTACTGTGCATACTAAACTGTCGTGACTCCATGCCATTCGACGCAGCGCGATGAAAATCTGCGGTCTTCATCGCATCGTGCCCGGACAGCCTTTATAAAAGTACAAAATATGTAAAATTATATTTTGGAATGAGAATTACAATGTTTCTTTTTTAGTTCTAATGTTAATGGCATTATAATTTCTAATTTCAATTTTTCCTCATCAATGAGCTTTGATTATGCGATTTTTAATATCTAAATCCTATTCTGTGGAAAGAACAAGGCAAATCACATTGATAATGATTTAATTAAAGATCAATTATCAAAAGAGTATAAAATCAAGAGATTTAATCTAGCTTGCCATAAGGGCAAAAAAGTCACAACTAAATGAACATAAACTACTTTTCTCTTATCAGCAAATCTCTTGCTTTAAGAGTGTGTGTTGGAAAGGGATTGACGGAAATCAGAATTAGTGCTTCGATAAAAGACTCCACCGTACATAAGCTTCATCATACCCACACATCTTGTTGCACTGTTTGCCTTCACCGTTGAAAGTGTATTAATTGGAAATGTGGAACCATTAATTTGTACCGTGTTCGGTGGAAAAAGCAACTCAATTCCAATTCAATCACAACATTTCCATCGTGACAACTGGACAGACACATAAATAATTAATTTTTAAAGATCTGCTGGCGTCCCTGATAAAAACATAATACTTCCTTGCCGCTAAAATATGAAAAAACCAATCTGATACGGATGATTTAACTAACATTGCATTGGCGTCACTTAGCATTCGTTAAAACTGAGAAACGTGCTAACCAACTTGAGTGCATTTTTAATAAATCACCGCAAAAAGCGCGTTCTGAGATACGACACCACCAGCATTTCCCTATTCGCCCGTTAAATTTCTGTGATACAATCAATCGTATCGGCAGCTGTGAACATTACAGAGGTAAGCTATTTGATATTCAAATACGTCACATAAACTGACGTCAGTAAAAAACTTAATTAATTCCGCTAGTAACTGGAAAGTTTTCTTAATACAAATATATTATTAGGTCTACATAAACTGTGACTGCCACCTAACGTACGAAACTGATCGTCCTAAATTTTATATAATACCAAGCATCTACACTAATATTTGAACACACACGGAACAAAAAATAATATACAAACATTACATTCAAAGATATTCAATCGTTAAATACCTAAGTGACCAATTCTTAAATTATGTTTAACTTTTAAAATTTTAATGAATTATATCAATATCCATATTGCACTAATGATGTTAATTTCTAGTTCTTCATAGTTTTTTATTATGACTATTTCGCAATCTTATACTCCTTTCAAAATTATATAAAGAGATACGTAAATAGTTTCATAATACTCTTCTGCCAAAGATAGAAAAGTTAACAAAAGTTACACATATCACGTAGTATCATGTGGTTTTAATTGGCACATAATAATGTCAAAGATTCATCAAAATAAGTTTTTGACTATCTCAACAAATTGCAAATTTTCAACCTCTCGAATATAAGTGCGCGAATTGTGGCTTAATAACTGAGAAACATTGATAAACGCGGGTTGACAAAACTTGAATTCTTGTACGCTTTCTATTTATGCTAAGCCCTATAAAAACCATTAAAGATTCAAAAAATGCAGTAAAAACCATAAAATTCTTAATCCGTCTAAAAAATGTAAAAGTGCCAAAAAGCTGGCCTCCAAATAAAACATTTTTTTAAGAATAATACCAAGGGAAGGGAATCGTGGAAGACATTCAAAAATGAAATTTGGCTGAAAGTTTGGTCTGAAACTATCCATAACTTGAGAAAGTGCAAAATTGAAGCTTTACACTTTTCAATAGTTTAACAACCCCAAAAACTACGCATGAAAGTAACAACTATCATTAGGAACATTCTTATTTGAATTTTGGCAAAAAATAACATTTTTTTGCCTCTATTTTTGCCCTGTTTTGAAATGATAAGTTCCGTAACAATATGAAACAATTAAATATAAAGTCTGAACATTTTCGACCGATCAAAAAAGATTCTCACCACGCCCAAAAATCATCGGACATTTTAAAAATATAATAAATGATGAGTTTCGCTAATAATCCTGACACCAATAGACCGGTCATAAAATTTTCAAAATCTATGCAGCTATTTCCAGGATTACGCGGTGATAAGAATGGCCACAAACAGATTGGCAGACCGAATTCAAACATATTTTGGAAATCCCAATAGTTTCAAATAGTCTAGAGGAACCTGAATATTTTTTTTCGGAAGATATTACGAACCACACTCACCTTGAATTGTTTGGGATTGTTAAGCTGAGCATGCATCATCTCGAACCTTCCACGTAACAATTCTTCTTCAGGTTGTATGGCTATTCCTACTTTTCTCGTACTTTCTTGTTTCACTAATACCTGAGAAAATAAGTATTGGGATTAAAAGATCAAATAATAGTACACCTGCGATAGGTGAATGAATAAATATCAAGCGAGTTACCTACTCTGATACCCCAACAAAATTGTCAAATCGATAAACTATTCTCAAAATAATTTTTTAAATCACTAGGTACTAGGTTTATTACAAGAACCTAAAATAATTTAAAACGAATTTTCAAAACGTTCTATAATCAGAACAAAATTTTCCTAATAAACACAGCATCAAGATCATAATACTCAGCGAGAAAGTAGGGACCGTTATTGTTAAATTAAGCAATCTACAATAAAATTTGTAAAACAAATGGAGAGAAAAAATACATTGTTGTGTGTTTGCGAAATAAATGACATCGTTGCTGCTGTTATTAAACATACTACAAAGATATTGAGTGACAATTATATAATTCGTACCTATCAACTTCAGATCGGAATTCTGAAGTTTTCCATATTGTGAAAAATATCGGAGAATAGAAGATGAACAGGAAAACTAGTTCTACTACAATTATTAAAATAATAAAGGTAAACATGAATAGGTGTAGAGCGAAAGATAGCTTGTTGGAATAGTTTTTAAGTGAAATTCATTGATGTGGTTGCAGTATCAGAACCAAATAAAATATTTAATCTATCTGTCTTATGGCGGTAAATATAGAATTATTGTAAACACAAAAATATATAAATAACCAGTAGGAACAAAAAAAAGTCATAGCAACAATTCTGCTGGATTAAATTGAGGTATGCTACTTACACGTAATTCAGGTAATTTTAGGAAATGAACATTCTGATTGATCAGAGCATAATATCTGTTATAATAAGAGGAGACGAATGGAATTTCAAACAATTAAGGAGCTCGATGCACAGATAAAATCGAAGACTCGCCTTGAAAATGATGTCAAAGTTACGTTAAATTGTATTGGCAGTGATGACTTATTGTAAAGCGGCCAAAACCTGTCTACAAAGAAACTAACTATAGATCTTTCTACATGATATGCTCCTAAGAAGAACCATTGGAGACAATTATCGGAGGCAGATCTATATTTCAAGTGCAAATTGATTGTCTCAGAGGACTTTGAAATTAGGACTGAAAAGTCTACAACCGATGTACTCAATGCCGTATTAAAGAAAAAAGTCAATAATGGTGGCCACACTGAAACAAGAATTGCTGCCTAATCGTGGCGTTTTATGTCAAAAAAGAATGAGACTTCACAGTGGGACTGAATTGACAGCTAATCTTGACATACCGACATATTTGATAAATATCACATAAGGTTTACTTCGAACATCGTACTTGAGGTACAGGAGATTGAACTTTATAGACATCGCGGAAAGATCGGTTTCAGGGCAATGGCTGAGAAACGACCCATGAAAGGAATGTCAAAACGAGCTGCTTGGAACAGCTCTTAGGATGTGCATCAACGTGAAAAGGACAAATGAAAAACACGCAATCAAAATTACTGGACTTATTTGTTATATTTCAACGTCACCGCAAACTCTAAAAATAACGCCTAAATATTTCATAACTGGCAGTATACTCGTAACACAAATACTTTTGACAAATATTGTACAATTGAATTTGACAGTTACTTACCCTAAGAATTCGATGCTGCATCTCCAAAAACTTCTGCTTCAACTCAGTGATCTGCGCTATTGAAGACGAATGTTTCGTTTTGAGGTCCGCAATATCTTTATTGACCTTGTCTAGGAATGCTTGATGTAATCCTGTTTGATATTCCTGATGGAGCATACGTGCCCTCAGGTCCGAAAAACCGTTTATAGATACCGGAATATATTTCTTAGGGTTTGGATTGTCTTGAATTGCAGCCTGCCACATTTGAGTATCGATACCTATTTCATACATAATAAGAAGTTGCTCCAATCACAGTGCTAAATAAATACACAGAAATCGAAACACAATATGATGAACTGTTCTTTCAAAATGGTAGGTAGAACTTGGGCCCAGACTTAAAATACTTATCCTTGATCACACTGTTTAAGCTTTGTATATGTGATATTCACGTCGAGTCAGACAAATTTTGAACGTAGTGGACCAGGGTAGTGGGGCGTTTTCCAAGCCATCGCAAACACATGAATTTTATGTGATAAAAAATGATCTAGATGTTAATTTTTATTTAAACAGACAGTTTGTTATATGTAGAACAAAATTGTTGGGTTGTTTGGCGCGTCCGAAACGCCCAATATGCCGACCTTATAACATAAAAAATATTACAACCTGAGTCGAATTTTGCAAAATCTTTTGAAAAAAATATTTAACATCAAGTGGTGTCGGACAATTTTCAGGGAGGGACATTTTTTATAGGACGCACTCAACTTTTTACTTTTTAACGGTTTTGTGTTAGCCTTATATTTATTACCTCAGATACGAACAAATACAGTGGAAGTACTATATAGAAGGACTATCCAACATACGGAGGACCTCACTCTTTGCGGGCCCTGAAGCGGACCTTTATTTGTATCATTCAAATTTAAATGCAAAATATGCACAATTCTTGCATCAACAATAAGATACAAATAAGAACACGTGTACCATAAATAAGGCTCTCGAAAACCGTAATCTTTTTAAACCGCCTTGCGCCCGTAGTTGGACAGCTCTAGGATAGAAAGTGTATAAGTGCAGTCAGCGTAGTAAAAAAATTATCTTATTGATATATTATGATGACAAACGTATCGAAAGAACTTTCAGTGAATCTAAGTCATAATGAATCACTATCGTGGCCGCAGTCAGCTATTCTTGATGTATTTGTTGTGCTACTAAACGTTAAATGAACTCTTGTGATTTGTGTGATTCACTATTAAGAGGCATGTGAATACTATGCAGTATTCTGCAGTATTCCAGGAAAATAATAATATTTAGTTGCTAATTTAATGGCGTTTTCGTAACGAAAGTTAAGTTTTTCCATTTGTCATGAATTCGTGACAGAATTTGGCATTGTCATGCAAGGTCACTTAAAAACCAACCCTAATATCTTGATCATGGATACATCGCCAATTTCTGCTCAAATCTTATTGCCGTCATTCAGATATAGCTTTTCTAAACAAACTTATTTGCAGGAAACGGTATCATTTGCCATGATTTTATTGATTGCACAGTTGTGCAGTATTGTGAATAATAGTTCAATTCACTGCGCAAGTTTTCTGCTTCTTATTATCTATATTATTTGGGAACGCCAATTACCAATGAAAAATATGTTTTTTTTTTGTCAGACAATTGATCTACCCCATTTTTTCCGACAATTATATATTCTATCACAGGATATAATTCTTTGTATTATCTTTCATTTGCTGGAAAAATGGTTATAAATATAAGGTTTGCAGGAAACCCTTGAGTCAACTGCGTCCAATAACAGATTTCCCCCCCTTAAAATTGTCCGATAAGTCTACCACTCGATTTTCATTACTTTTTCTAAACGATTCTGCATAAATCAAACAGCCCAAAATTTTTGTCCGACAGAATGTTTTACACTTTTTAAATATAAAAACATTTCTATTAAAATTAACATATCGATTATACAATTTTTCATCATATAAAATTCACGAATTTACGGTGGCTTGAAGGGAAAACGGCCCACCACCATGGTTCGCTATGTTCAAAATAAGTCCGACTCGACGTGAATATCACATACACAAAGTTTCAACAGCGTAGTGATGAATAAGTATTTTAGGTCTGGGCCCAAGGGCTATATGGTTGTATATAAACATACCGACTACAAAAATGACTGAATAAAAATTTATTTAAGTTGACTATTGGTACTTGATCATTTCACTGCTACAGCCCTGTCAATACAGCAAACAGAAAAGTTGATTTTGTAATGAAATTAGTAACAAATTACATGCATTATTCAGATAAGAAATTGTGTATTATAATAAACATTTTTACAAATCACTGAAAGAAAGAGTTTTATTTTTTAAGCTGTGTTCTAATACACAATTCTTTATCTGAATTATAGAAAAGTTTCATCAAGTGAGAGCATCTACAATTTACATACATACATTATGACTAGTCTAATAAATATACTTAATATCAATTTTACGATAATTGGTAACATAGTGTTCATTTAAAATAAAAAAATCCAAAGGAGGAATGACATTTTTTCGAATTTAAATGGCGAGCTTAATATTGTAAAAAACAAGCTAAACATTTTAAAGGAATTTGTCGTTTATTAGCACTTTTACGAATGTTCTTGGAGATCAATTGTCGGATCGCTAACTATAAAAAACTGTTTTGCTATAAGCCAAAAACAAAAATGCCATTTGTTTATTTTTCACCGTTTATTTACAAGCAAAAGCTCAACTCTGTATAGATTTTTATACATTCAGTTGGCAGTGTAGTAGATAGTTTGTATTTATTTTTTACCCAATTAATAAGCTCTTTTAAACTGTGTATGCAGATTTTTTCATTACACAAACCTTTAAAATGAATTATATTTTATATCACTAGTTAAGCCCGTTAAAATTTTCCTGACATCTTTATTGTAGGTTATGTACTTAAAATTTACATGCAGAACATTCGGTTTTTTCTACATAGGGCCAATCATTTCTGGACTGATCGCGTGCTAAGATGATATCAATATAAGATAGAGTTCAGAATATACTACTTATATACCTTGGAAAGATACGAATTCTCAATGCGACATTAATTTAATTGTTTACACGTCACTGTAATAATAGATATTATTCTTTACCTGGTGGTGGATGCTTCAAATATTCCTCAAGCTCTGCTTTGCTTGGAGTGACATATGGCGTGATACTGATAACCCCTACATTAGTCAGTTGCTGCTTTTGTTGCGGCTGGTTCAAAAATACGGCCAAATCAGTAGCAGGTATCTTGCGGCTAGTTCCTGTCACTCCTTTCTCAGTGACTGTAATCTTTAATTCGGTCTGAGATTCTGACAGAGCCCTCAGTTGGGCTATTTCGATCGTGAGATTGGGTTTGTTGCCTAGGATGCCGGCTATGCCGTTTTTCAACATATCTTGTTGGTTTCTAATCGCCGAAAAGAAAAATGTGAATATATCAGAATTGTTGAAAGACTTAAACATAACAACTGAAATCTTTGCCACAATACAACATATGCATATAGAGAGTATTTCGAAATCTAAAAACTTTCATAATGTGATTTAAGAAAAAACTAAACCAATAAAAATAGATCGCGATTAAAGCATGGCAAATAGATTTTTTTGGAAGAGTAAAGCAAGGGGATGGTGATAAGACCTCGCAAAATCCTATATGGAAATGGCTTTTCACTAAGTAAAAAATATGTTGCAGTTCTCAGCACGTAGAAAAAACTTGATCATTCCGATTGAATATCGTGTATTAGAACACAAAATATCACAAATAAACGCTCTTCCTATGATTGTTTCGATATATATTGAAATCATCATCGGACAGTTCGACAACTTTTTATCTGAAAAATGGAGGAGTTTCAGCAAGTACAAGCATCTACAATCTACATGATAAAAGATTTCATAGCACCAAAGTCCCACACGGGTGGTTTTTCTCAAGAACTTGAAAAATAATTTTCAGCAATTTCTCTACTCTATTCCTGAAAACATTTTTACCATATACTTTTTCATGTGTGAACAGACAAATAAGCAGACACCTGAACATCCACATTGATTTTAAACATCATCCTAGATTGACACCCGCACTACGTCACAATAACGTAAGAAAAGTCAGCTTAGGAGTGCTGCACCTCAAAAACCACTCAATAGAACATCAGAGACCATGAGGAGAACTCTAAATTTTTAAAAAATAATGCAGAATTCCATTTTTCATAAGTATTTTACGTCTTCTAAGTATGTTACTCCATAGCTGTTCACATAAGTTTTCTCTTCTTAGGAATAAATTAAAAAGGTTTTACTCCGCTCACTAAGCTAAACTTTTTTAAACTTAAATAATTGAAATGGAAATCGGTAGTGTTATTTGAAAAAAATTCTAGATAGCCTCAGTCAATTCCCAGATTACAATAAATTACTTCTCATGGTTTAATTTTTTATTTCACACTATTTAGTTAAGTTAGTTCCGATTAAAACACGTATAGAGGACACAGTTCATAAATAAACGAGTTAAAACAAATTCATTTGACTTTTCTTAGGATTTTGAGCAAGTTTTTGGAAGTCGTATGAATTATAGTACTGAATTATAAAACTTTCACAGTTAATTAACATATGGGAGCATATCCCATACTAAGAAAAAATAATATATTCCACCATTTCAGAGTAACAATACATCCTTTGTGTGCTCGAAAATGACTGTTACTCGACAACAACAACATATTGATATATAGACTTGACAGGTCAAAGAAAGCAAACCCAATTAACCGTTTTTAAGCGCATTTTAGGCCTTCCACTTCGCAAGTATACGCGAGGAAAGCATCGTGTTCGGAAACAATTTCGAATTTTTGAGATAATACGTTTCGTGGATATTTTATGATGCCTACATCACGTAAATTTATTTAACTTATTTCCATCGGTTGATCTACTCGTCTGCCTGTATGTATTTTTGTCACAGGGTAATCTCAATAACCGCTGCTCCGATTTTGTTTAAATTGAAGACGTAATAGGCTATGCTTTCTTTTCTGAAATAGGAATTAGCGGAATTATAGTAAACACTCATAAAAATAATTGGAATAATTGAATCTACTTGACTGCATTTGTCTGACTGGCACCTTGACTGTTTTATCAGTCTCCACTTCAGAATGCTCATTTGCATAGAAAAGCTATCGGTACAAAAATTTTCTCCACGAGCTCCTTACTTAATTGTAAAGCCAATTTGAATCACGTAAAAATAGTATTACGTTAAGAAGTCCGTTTGCATTAAGATTATTTTATTTCAATCAATAAAAAATGCTCACTTCAACTCTTCAATCTTTTTTCCAAAAATGATCCGCACAACGCCATCTGAATTGTCATGCTCTGGAATTACATTATACCCCATCGCCTTGAACCTATAGAAAGGGTTCTGAGGCACGTAGTCCACGGGGGGTTGACCAGCAGCATAATAGCCTTTACCGCTTCCCCAGCACGCTTGCAGCATATTCCACTTCTTGACGACTTCATCCCTTTCGTCATTGAATAGGTTCACAGAATAGACGGAGGCTATAGTTTGGGTGGCCAATGATTGTGGAAGGGCTGGACCTGAGAAAATAGTTGGATATCATATTGGAATACCAAGGTAGCACACTTTCAAGCGCGAGAAATTTTAAATGCCAAAGAAACCTTGTCTCTCATTTTCGTCGATTTGTCTGTCTGTCGTGTGGTGTCGGTCGTCTATCTGAAAGATAATCCTTAGAACCCATATAACTCGCAAAGTATCATTCGTTTTTCAATGAAAATCAGTTCCTGGGTTATTGCTATGACATGGTGTGGTCAAAACACCTTTATTGGTTTTGAAAATCGGTTCGGTGCGGCGGAGTTATCTAAATACCTCGAAAGAGTTAATATCCGCAAATAATACGTTCACTACTGGCTTCCGATCCGTTATATATATATATATATATATATATATAATTATCTCAAGATTACCAGTGTCCGAAATATACATTTTGTTCAGGGAGTTAGAAACAGTCGACGTCAAACAAGACACGAAAACGGTACTCAATCTCGGCGCGACTCAAATGTTTCTCAAATTTTTGGCAGTAACTAACGATTTACATTAGATAAACGGCTATAATACAAACATGGGATCCAATAGGTTGACTCTGAATTTTCCCACGTAATGGTATCAGTTGAAAAATGAAAAGCCTGATTAGATTTTAGAATTTTTAGATCCTCTTGAAAATTTGAGAATATCGGGTATCGTGGAATATTTATTTTTTTTCTGTATTTTCAAGATGCAATAAGATCCTCAACGGTTCTAACATGCAATCAAATTTTTTATTCTTAAACGGGTGCCGCTCAGGGCAGTTCAGATTCAACCTACTTGATGCCATTTTTGCTGATATGTTGCAGCTATGTATATCGTATTTATATAACGATAGTTTCGAGTCACTGCACCTGTCACTGCAGCCTTCAACAAAAAACTACAGAAAAAATTAAATATTAAATTGAGGTTTCCCATACTACTGTTTCTATAAGCCACTGAAAATAATAATTGATTTTAATATTTCCGTCCGGCGTGATTAGGTTTTCACCAAATTTTAACTGGCGTATCTATTTCTGCAACGCTAACAGAGCATCTTTGAATTATAATGGACCTTCAAGAAATATTGCTGCTATAGAGAACTTATATGACATATAACTGGTCATGTCACAGTATAGATTTTTTGGATACATATAGAGAGCCAAATATGAGGTTATGTGTGTCGGCCCTTTTGGTAAATTAACTGAATGTGGACGTACCAATGTAACATTACAAAAAACTGTATCCGCTACAAAAAATATATATTTAGTTAGAATTAACATATAATGTTATTCCTATATCACTCGTAATAAAAAATATACAGCTTTTTGCATCATGATAATGTAGAAACCAGTAATTCACGAAATAGGGATGCTGTTTTAAACCAACTGCATAAGTCAAAAAAACACGTTTGATTGAATCAATTTAAGAGCCTGAAATGTTAATGGAAGTTAAACACGCTATCCACGAATTACCAAATTAAACCAGGATCGCAGTAGAGTGTCGAGGAATGACTTACTCACAACAAAGCTATAACTAGATGAATTAAAATCAATCGAGAATAAATCTTGAATACTAAAACTGAAAAGGAAAATATATCTGAATTTCTGTAACTTCAGGAGCAGTCATCGTAAAAAGTTATCGAATCAACTCCGAACTGTTTTCAATTACACGTTATTCAAATATCATTACTGTTATAAAACATACCAACTTGTCCTGTAGGCGGTTTGGCAGCTGATCCAAATCCGGTACTTCCGAACAGTCCTCCACCAGTACCTGTAGTACCAAATCCTCCGAATGTCGATGTGCCAGTAGTACCGAAACTTCCAAAACCTGTAGATGGTGTAGTAGTTGCACCAAAACTTGGTCCGAAAGTGTTCGAACCGCCAAAAAGGCCGGTCCCAAAGCCTCCTGTGGTACCAGTGCTAGTTCCAAAAAGGCTCGATGTGGTCGTGGGTTGACCAAATAGAGACGGAGTAGACTGGGGAGCTGTACTGCCAAACAAACTTGGCGTGGTGGTTGCTGTATTACCTGTTATGAAAATCATTCAAATAAAAGCCCAGTGGTTGTCAGAGAGAACCATGTTCTCAGATTTTTCAGCCACTCACTCACTCATAGGAGTCGTCAAAGACCCAATCTGTTTAGGAGTGCTGAGAGGAGGACGAGATCCCGTTTTAGCGGAGGTGTTCGACACAGCAGAGTTCAACAGGGAAGAGAGCACTCAGCGGAATGGTCGGACATCATGACCTTTATTAAAAGGTCTGGAAAGTTCGACACTAAACAACTAGAAAATGCTCACTGATGATAGAATGAAGTAATGATGATCATTACTGATGAAGAGTATGTAACAAAACGGCAGTCCTCAAAGTTATACATAAAATTATAACAACGTCACAACAACACTCAAGCGCAATGATTTAGAAGCCGTTTTACATCTCAGTGTTGGAATCTAATTTTCGGCTTTTTTTTTGTCCACGCTGATTCACACATCCAATCTCTTCAATGGTGGTATGAACGAGTCAGGACATCTTAATTTTATGGTTGTGCTACTCTTTTCTGTTCGATGACCCGTTTACTGTGACTACGGTGACTTACCGTTGCCTTAACTATGTTTTTGCAGCTACGGTTAATCCAAGGTTTGTTTTAGAGGGGCGTTTATGAATAATATATGTAGGCCTCCATACCTGATGCTAACACTTCTGTTATCGACTACAATCTGACGGATATCTCAATTTGAAACAGACATCATTCCATGGAAAGGACTGGGAACAGTTTCTGAGATTATCCCACTTTACTGATTCATAGTGCCAGACTCATGCTGTTGATCTAGGATGGAATGGAATTGTGATCAGATGTTCCTAACCGAGCGGAGTAGTAGTAATGGGGAAGCAATTAGGCCTTTTTGGCCCTTTTTTCCGATGTCAGGTTGATTGCGACGGATGATGCGTAAGTTACTGCGCATCTTCTCCTAACGGATCTGTTGGATGCACTTGACAATCTTGACATTTCTGACAATGCTACCAAAAGTGAGAGTATACTTTTTCCGTTCATTAAAATGACAGTCCGACTCAACATGTTGATTTGTAGCGTGTCCGTCCAGTAGAGAAAGCGCAAACAGTTGCTCAACAGTTACGTTTACTGGGTGCGAACATGATATTTACAAGAAATATCTGGGACGTTTTATGTCAGTAACATTGTAAACTAGGTTCTTAAAAGAACCGGATATTCTCGATAAAAAAATATTCGAAAAATCCATGGTAAATGAGAAAACTAAAAAAGATTTTTTTTGCCCTAATATTATGTATAATAATAAGATGAAGACAGGCCAATATTCCAAACAACCTATTTATTCTAGCTTTTCATACTGGAAAAGAAGTGATATCTTGACCGTTTTGAAAATTTAAGTTTGCGGAATAATCTTCTATATGGACGATGCAGTAATTTATAAAAACATAACAATAAACTCACCGAATAGTCCCCCCGCTGTAGGTTGTGTGGTGGTAGTGCTTCCGAAAAGTCCAGTACCAGTACCACTAGCAGGTGTCGAGAACAGCGATGGTGTGGAAGTACTACCAAACAAATTAGGTTTCGAGCTTAGCGCCTGCGTGCCAAAGAGACTTGTTTGCTGCTGTTGACTCACTGCTGGATTATTACCGAAAGTACTACCAAATGACGGTGCCGCCGCAGCGGACGTCGGTGCACCAAAAGCAGTACCAAACGTTGCAGCGGTTGATGCAGCTGTAAAGTATCATAAAATATTTGTTTTAAAGATTATTTCATATGAATGTCAGTAAAACCTCACGAAGAGATTAAGAATACTCAAGACCAGCTCATTCTTGTCGAGATCAATTTTCTAATTAGGAACTCTGCTTCGAACTTCCACTGTCTGTTGAATTTTTATTTCAGGGACGTTTCGATTGATGCGATACCCTCAATCATCTTCAGGTGAAATTAAAGACACCTTTTTCCTGACGTTACTTAAACCTTCCCCGGTCGTAGCGTACTCTCCCCTCGACGAGTCTCGATTGGTCCAGCCAGTAGCGCCACCACCGAACAGCGTCATATCCTGCCGGCACGGTCGGATATGATAGTGCGCAAAACTGGGATAATGTATCGTATTCGCGGCTGATATATTCACCAAAATGCAGATTATCGTTTTTGATTATTGACTCTATATGTTTGATTTTCACACTATATCTGCTATATACGTTTCGCAATGAAAGCCGCCTCTTTGAACTTCTAGCGATATCAAAGAGGCTCCCTCTGTATGACCTTAGCACCGTTCACAGCTATCGAATGCCACATGCTTAATGTTATAATAATTGAATGATTTATTGTTACAGTTTTGTTGACGTTAGACTTTTTTAAAGCATTCGACATAGTTAATCATGACATTCTACTAGCCAAACTCAGATACTACGGTTTCTCTGACAAGCCTAGGAAATTCTGCTAATGCGGATGTTCCATCCGGTGCTCTGCAAGGGCCATGCCGAATTATTTGGTGTACACATTTGATTTGCATACTGTCATTGATCGTATGCTGACAAACATCAAGCATCTGACAAAATCAACTTGGAATTAGTAAATTTAAATAATTATTGCAAAATTAGCCGTTTAAAACTGAATCCGACCAAAAGTTTCGCAATACTCTTCTGTCCGGAAAGGTATACTAGGTATGGAACGAATGATTCACCTGACAGTAGACCGTATCCACATCACATTAGTTACACATGCAAAATTCAGGTGTTACACTAGACATAAATTTAAGACATTATCGCCATGACAATAATTTAACAAAACAACATATGCAAGTTTGAGACTCCTATACTCCAATCGTTCTATACTCTAAAGACACGAAAGAAATTGGCTGAAAGCTTGGTAATATATAAACTACTTTACTCATTCATTCTGTATTATTCGTGCATCGATGGTTGACAATATGCAAATTACAAAAAATGCAGAACTCGTGTTGTCGATTTGTATTCGGTCTCCAAAGATATAGGTATACAACAGCTTATATCTATGAATCAGAGAGGCTGAAATTCAAAAATCCTTTCCTCTTCTATATGGTACATTCGTGCATAAAATCATCACCACCAAGAAACCGATATATCTTGTAAGTGAATTAATTCCTCGCAAAAATTTAGTACCAAGAGCCTAAGAGATAAGAACTGGTTTCATAATCCTCTCTGCCATACTTCACTCTATCAAAGGTCTTTCCCTCAGAATGCTGTTAGACTGTACAATGTCGCGGTAGTGCTAATAAACAGAAAAGTATGTTATCTTTTTGAAAACCCATTGAAACACAGCTGTTGGAGACGCTCAACATCATTATTTGTAACTCACTTTTATTTTGGGTCCATTTTTTTCTTTATAGCTTCTGTTGCTATGATCATGTGTTGATATAAGATTATTATATAACATGACCAATTATATTATTTTACTTTATTGTATTACATTGTATATTGTGTAATAAATACCACTTTGGTTCACAGTATGGTTAAGTGGAAAAGTAGCTCCCAAGCTAAAATTCGCCATGATGTGAGTTGTTTGCCAATAAAGACACTTTATTGTTATTATGATTTAGTCCAATCCGAATGAATTAGTGATTTTGATCAGAAATCGGAAAAAATCCCCCTTGATTAAAAATACCCAATACCGTCCAATTACTTATATTTATTATATGATTTATTATAATACCAATTTATTCCATTAATCTTGAATGGCAAATGAGCCTTCAGGTATTCGAATATATCTGCAATTAATTTCTTGAGTATCATAAGATCCTGTCCAAAACCGTATATAAACAGAGTGCTGCAATTTCATTTATTCATCAAGAATGAATCAGTATTATACTTTTGAGCTAAGTAGCCACTATTTTTTACTTTATTGTACCTGGTTGTCCGAAAGAAGTACCAAAAGTAGGAGCTGTGGCCCCCGCCGCCGGTGTTCCAAAAGTGCTACCAAAACCTGCTTGTTGTGGAGTATTACTGCCGAATGAAGATCCGAAGCCGAAGCCGGTTGATGCTGTCGTGGTAGCAGTACCTCCAAAAGATGTACCAAATCCCGCAGCTATAAAAATGCATTTGATTCATCAAATGATTATGTAGTAATAATGATTTAATTATTAACTAAAATACTTGAATATAGCATTATTTTGTCCAAACATATTGTTTCAAAACTTGAAATAAATCTACGTCGCCTTTTACAAGATTGTAAAACTAGTAACGAAGTACAAAAACTATCACACATATAAAAGCATGAATTAGTTCAAGTTAATAATTTTTTTGATATACATATGTTGAACTCAATAGTATCTGTTTTAAATCAATATCGTAATTTGAACCAGCAACTTTAAAACTAAAACTACGTCACTTTTTACAAGAATGTTAAACTAGTAACAAAGTACAAAAACTATTACATATAGAAAATCATAAACTACGTTCAAATTAATCATTTTTTTTTATATTTGTAGTATTGGCGAACATTGATTAGATCCTTATTTGAAGCATAAAAAGTTGAATCATTATTGTCTTTACAACTCCTTAGTAGACCATGAGCAATTCTTGATGGGTTTGCTTCAAGGAAAAACCTCATCAATATTTTCTAAATCTACAGATGGAACATACGTGTTCTTCGGGTTCCCTTGAGGATTTAAATGAAGTATTCTCATTGTACTGAAACATATAATAAATATCTAGAAGATTTCAATATCAAGACAACTAACTATTCTCCTGAAAACACTACATCAATTATTATCAGTATCAGAGTAATTTCAATATCCAATTTTTTTCTATAATCTGATTTTTAAGAAAGTTTGCAAGCCTAAAAATATTTTTATCTCCCAATGGCATTATTTACTAAAATTTATAACAAAAAATTCGCTTCTTTTTCGGTTTTTCGATTAAATTAGTACTTCAGAATAATTGATGAAAAATTAGAAATATGTCTATTTCGGGTCTGTTTTCACCTCATAAAGAAGTTGTCATGAGCAACACTAACAGTAGAGCATTAATATTGCAACCTATTCTGAGATGACGGTTACGCGGTCCAACGTACAATGTAATTCGCTAATGTCATATAAATTGCAATTTTTTTGTCAATATTTTTGTATTTTTGCGGCAGGCATGAAGATTTTTTGCATAGTGCATTTATTGCAAGTACTGTTTACAATATACAGGTAAAAACTATACCGATCATATTTCAATTCACATGCAAATAGGCGGAGAAGTATTTTAATCGCAAAAAATTCGAAATTTATATTGTGTTTTTTTATGTTTCCCAACTTATACCTCACGAAAAACCAGGGCACTTCTTTCCGTCGGTCGGTCTGTATGTCTGTCTGTACTCTGTCCGGTAATCCTGAAAGTACTAGGATTTTAATGAAACTGTACCAATGACGAAAAAGATTTGTCTTCCAAAAAGGGCCAATTTCTTTCGTTACTGTTTTTGCGACTATTACTACAAATGAATGCATTTGAACTGAATAAGGGTCATAAAAATTACGTAAAGTCGTTTGATTCAGTATTTCACGTGGAAACTTGTATCAGTTCATTGAAAATTTGGGTAAGATATCTGAGATGCTGAATCGCTTGAGGTACATGATGAAAATATTAAAAATCACCTATTGAATTTTTCGAAAGTTTGGGGATTATTGAAATATGAAGGTTTTCAAAATTTCTCAAATCAACTGTTCAAAAATCCGTTCCAAATCCCTACTCCTAAACTAATACCATTCAGTGAAAGGCACAGTGCAAGCCACTCGACACCATTTTTTAATGTGAATTTATCGATGAAAGCCCACATTTTTCACATCCTTCATGACAAGTATTGATAAATAATAATCGAATAATTCAGACTTTGGCGCTTTGTCAGTATATCGCATTGACTATTATTCAATTTATTTATCGCTCTTTGTAATGTGGGTATTCTTTTGCATATGTAGATAAGAAACTAGGTAAATGAGTAACAGCGAAGCCTTGGCTTAAAAATCAATACAATGTTTTTATATGCTGTATAATCGGTTAGATAAAAACCTGATTACTGTTTAGTTTGTCGTGTATAATTTTACTTTACTGATAAAATCAAGTAATATTTAAACTATTGTATTTTTGGGGCCGGTGGATTGATCCTACATGGTCTAGCTGATGAGTAAATAGACCACAAATGTGAGTAATTTCCTGGAACTTTATACATAATATTATCAAAATTCAACCGGTCAGGTTTTGAAATCATAGGTAAAATATTGATTTGCCTCATCTACAGCGAACAGACGAAATTCAATTCCGTTAAATTCCGTACAAAAAACATGGACTTCTTAAAAAACTAATTTCTTATAAGGACGTGGAATAATATTTCACAAGTTATGGAGATATCAAACTGTGCTTTATTATATTTCCTAAGATGGCAGGCTAATGAGACATCGTTGATCAATTCTATATAACTAAGAAATATATTCTTCCCAAAATATAGTGTTAGGACAAAATTTCTTTGTAATTGCAATGAATTATACTAATATAGAAACAGCTCCGTTGTGTCCAAATAAACAATCTTTAATTTCACCGCTCCTTTTTCACGTTACAGGGCGTAAGTGTATAATTCACTTATCGCAGTTTTCTTTATCCCCTCCAATTTATTCAAAAACATTATATTTATAACCGTTTTTTCTATTACAGATGGAAAATAATAATTGAGACACAATGGTACAAGGAGGACAATACAATTTTGAAGAAACTGAAGCAAATGTAACAGACAATAGTCAATCAGATTATAACCAAACTATATCTGAAGCTATCCTGCCCGAATCAAACCTATCTTCATATATGGGAAACAGTTCTCAACTAGTAAGCACTACTGCAAGTGCAATATCAAACCTCGCAGGAACGTACAAAAAAATCATGACTAATCAAACGACATCGGATCCAACAAACGCTGATCAAACTACGGAAGGCTCGTCATATTCAAATGCAATTACAAGCAACGATTTCACCTTGGATTTAACGACTCCGTTCTCAACACTGTCATCGACCCCTGATACAAGCTATTTAACTGAATTAGACCTATCAGCAACTTTCAGTTCAGCAGCAAATGTTGAAGCTTTTGCAAGAAGTACTAGCAGTACTCCTGCATGGCAAGATACAAGTACCCCAGCATTATTAGAAAACTACACTACAGAGTCTAAAGGTATCTTCCATCAGATCTCGGACACAATCCAGGAAGCTGGTACCTTCATTGTCAATGAAACAGAGTATTTGTTCAACTGTTCCACAATGCCTTGTTACCAGATCGAACCAAGTACAAGTACGGATGCAGCCTTGAATAACAGTACTGCATCCAAGCAATCTCAGGATGAAAAAACTAACCAATTATTGTATGTGATCATAACTTTGTGTGTTTTAGTTGTTATTGGTATTTTGAGCGGAGCTTTTCTAATAAGAAGAATGCGTAACAAAAGGAAAAGTTTCGATGTAACCATGATCAATAAATCTTACCTATGATTATTTTTCACTTCACTTTTGAAACTAGCTATAAAATATTATCAACTTCCAATTCCAATACTTCCTGAAATTAGTTCAGATACCAAATAAGACGGATGAAACTCAATTTCAATTACTATCACTGAGTCTGAGCTCTGACATACTGAACTAGACAGACACGAAATATCTGTGCTCTACGAGTATACTGGAGATCAAACTAAAACGAAGGAACTGTCTTTTGTATTCCATTATATAATACAAAAATGAAATTAATATAAGTTACATGGCATATGTATAATCTCATATGGTTTGTGGAGTGATCGATAACACAAAAAAAACCTTCTAATTCATATTGTATATTAAATCAAAGATTATTGTTTAGAAAGGTCCACGTTTTTAATTACCTACAAAACCTTACTTTTGCTGTTTACATGCTTCTGATGGGCTACAAAATTTTTAAAAAATCAAATTTTACACACGATCCAAAAAAAAGGTTACTAATTTTCCTCACGCTGTTTGCAACTGCAGATGTATATAAAACCTACGTAACTCTAACGTGTGAAATAACTTAAACCAGGAGTAACCAATCAATCTTATTTTAACTTATAACCGGGGTCACCAATTAGTTTAATTTGTGGTCCGTTTTGTTGAAGTTGCGGTCCCCACTTTTCATAGACAGAGTTGTAGCTAGGAATTGTGGCGCCCAGGGAGAAAACCTGAAGGGTTAAAAACCTTTACAGAAACCATTTCCTACCTTATCAGTTATTCATTCTGTCTAACAACTAATAAAGTTGAAGAGCAAAAAACCTCTCCCTTATTTTATACTCTTGACCAATGCATTCCTGATAATGGATCGTTACTACAAAGCTACCGCACTCGAGGAAACAATATTTATTATGGATCCTTGTGTTACGTGAAGAAAAAATCGCGCATTTGTTTTTAGCTTAGTATAATTGCAGCCAATCCAAACCCCTCAATATATTTTGATTTTCCTGACAAAGTTTCGATTGAGCATGAAAAATTTATTTAAGGTTATAAAAAACCAGATCTCCTGAATAAATCTGGTTTTACTAGATAGTTAATTTATCAGAAACTCCCAGAATCGTTCAGACAGTTTTCAAAGCTTTCGAGCCTCCAAAAAAAATGCCTCGCTCACCTCACATTTCCGCCCAAATTTTGGTTGACACCATTATTCAGGTTACGCAGTAATTAAACCGTGATAGACCGACAGGAGGGAATGGATAACTTATTTTTGTACTGTACACCACAAATTATAATACGCGACAAACAAACCGGAAATTAGTAAACATAATGAAAAAAGTTGGTTAGTAGTATATGTATATCAATATAATTTCTGAATATTTGAAAGCCGTAATCAATAATAGTTATACTCCGAAAGATGAGTCCGAAAGTACTGGAGAAACCTTCGAAAAGCTTAGAAAAATATCAACTTTCATATTACAAATAAGCTATAAATTGTAATCGGTATAGCACTAGTAACCAGTATCTTGACGAGTTGGCAAATGTGTCAAAATGCCTTGTTCATATTAAAACAAAACAAAAATATGTTTGTCAAATAGTGTTCTCTTAAATGTATGTGATATGTTGACAAATGATAAATGATAACTCGAAAAATTGTAAAAAATTAATTAATTTAGTCTACAAAACCAACGTGTTTTTTAGAAAACTGTAACAAAGTATGTACTATCAACCATTATAAATACGCCATAGATTGAAAATAAAAACGATTATCGGCGGTTATTATTATATGATTAATTGTATAATTTCATTTTCCTCGTTAAATTATTATAACCTAGATATTATGAATGCTTTTCATAAGTCCGCTATACGGAGAAAGTTGGAGAAGAATCGGATATAAGTTGATAAATTGTCAATCACCCCTGAACGCAACCTACAATAATTTCAGTTTTTAATTTTCAGGTAAATTCAAAAACCTTCAAATTTCATTTTTGCATTCTGTGCTTTCTCACATCGGAACAAATGATACATTTGTCATAGCAGCTTTTTATTTTCATCAGACATAATTACCAGACGCAATATCCTGCATTTTTACTTCTTTTATAAATAAGTATATCTATAGGTACTATAAGGAGATATCATATGGGTTTTAGTTGGTTGTTGATTGTAGTTTTTGAGGTTAAATTTGAAAAATTATTAAATTTAAAATAGTAAAATTGCCTTATTTAGACTACAATATAATAAATGAGTAAAAATTTTGGAATATTACAAATAGGGGTCAAGATGAAGTGATACATGAATGTAGTTGTTATCATCCAAATCGTGAATATCAGCAGTTGAAGCAATGCTGGTACAGGGATATCCTCCGATTTATTTATATTTTAACTATTATTTGGTCCACGATATTCAAGTATTTTCAAATTTTGTGCCATGCAATAATGCACGTATTTTTCGCATAGCACTATGCGTTGTTGTCCTTTACTACACCGTAGTAAACAAAGTGGCATCTCATATATTAACGTGAAAAATTATATGTTCAGCATCTTATTTTCAAGATTTTATAGAAAAACAATTTTGAGAATGGTTTATTAAATGTAATTTAAGCAATCAAGCTAACCGCAATAAAACTTGATAGTTAACACTCTACCAATTTTTATATTCAATGTTTAATTGATTGGAAATATGCATTATTAAATTTACTCTCATGCAATATTTTGTCTCGATCTTTATTTTGCGCAACGGAAACGGTGATGCTATGAAAGACAACAAAAACCGACAAAACCACGCATAGGTGTTCATGTAAAAAAGGGGAATTTCTTTAGGAGGCAGTCTATGTATGTCATTCAGTTCACCTTGTTGCTCGCTTACAGTGGTTGTTTACAACGTAGGTGTAGGTATCTCTATCGTAATTAAAACATGAGCTATTACGTAAGTATTAGATGTTCTACTACACTTTGAATCTTCTAGAAAAGGGGTGGTTTTTTGAGCGATGAATATTCTTTCCCAATACTTTCCGTGCCATGAGGTTAAATCTCATGCAGATTTGTGATTGCATTTTCTTCAATATCAGATAATAAGTTTTTAAATGTTTCATGACTCGTCCATCACTAACCTCCCTGTCACAGATACTATCTCTTCCGTCTGTCGTTAGTTGAATCACCATATATCAGTTATAAAGGATTTAAAAAAATAAGAGATTTAAGATATTTACAAATGTCGTTGTTTTATGTTCACAGCATCGTGGAAGTAGACTGACTTAGTTCTTTATACGCATTATTGCAAAAATTCAACGTTTGCATTTGATTTTATTCAATTTCTAGAATTTCAAAAGTAAATCAAGTTTGATAAATGAATGATTAACCCTGCTTTTCTTTGGCTACTCGCTAGCATGAAAATAATTATTTTTGAATACCCCGTTTCCAAAAATTTTTTTGATTACCCACACACAGGAAGTTCGATACTTGAAAAATTCCCTCCTTTTCACATCCTTTTGACACCATATAGGAGTAATTTGGAACTAAAACAAAAACATGAAGCCTGGCATATTCCAATATTTAGAAATTAAATTACTTAAAAATGATGCATGTAATTCATTGTAAATTTAAATAATTTGATATATAGGATGCTTCATTTGAAATAATGAAGTTGAGGTCTAGCTCCGGTATAACCCGAAATTGTAGAGAACTGAAGATATTTTAGATCAGAGTAGCTTATGTAAAACTCCCTCTATACAAATATGTATGTATTCAGAAAACTATTGCCAGTAGTTTCCCCTATAAATATCAACTAAGTAGCCCATCGTGAAGGACCCTGTATGTGTGTGTGCTGGCTCCGGTAGGTACATAATCCCACGCTAAGGGCGAAAAATCTGATTCGAGCTATTGTATTTTCTTTGATGTTTCATAACATACAAATTATGTAAAAAACTTTTCAATAATTTACGTCTGTCTGTCACTCTATTTAATTTAATATTTGACCCGTTTCATCAGGAAGGTACAATACGATTTTGATTCAATGAAAATTTCCAGCTTTTTTTAGAATAATAAAACTAGTTAATCAATATTTTCATTATGAAATTCCAACTAAAGTTCCAAAATCCGTTCGAAATCATTATTTCTTGACTAATACAATTGCGAGGGAATTACAGCGTTAACATACATGACGCATTTTTCAGCTCTCCTACACTTTTCTCTATAGAGGCGCTTTCCCTTCTCTGATAATAACTGCTGATATTTGGGCAGAGCATATTATATTAATCACTGTACAGTAACTTTTTTTGCAACAAATATTTTGCAATCACTATATTCAGGATACCTACAATTTCTGTAATTTGTTAGGTGAGAATCACAGTGACAAGATTTCAGATCGGGACAGCCTTCTGAATTGTTTTTGAACACATAAAACTATGGTGCATTTTTTCCCTGCACAACGCGCTATGGTTATACCTAAGCTGATTACAAAAATTAAATATAATTTCTGTATTTAGTATTCCGATTATTCCACCTAATTTTAGTATAATCTAACATTTTGGATTGTGGTTAGATTTTAGAAATTGTTCAACTTTCGACAGAAAATTGTTTGTTGTTTGTCGCGTCCTCCTTGAGGTCATACTCCCCCCCCCCCTCCCCCAACCCAAATTTGAAGGAGATAAACCTCTACTAAAATCATTTCCCACCAAGGGCGTCTTATCGCAAAAGCCTAAAAAGCCCGGGCTTCTAGCATAAAGTTTTAGGGAAGGCAATATTCTGAAGATATGAAATGGGGCGCAATGTGCATGAGGTGCAAAATCGTGGGTTGAATGAGCGGAAAATGGTTTGAGACCTTTTTCTGCTATTAAGATTGTGTGGAGATCGTGAATGTCCAAAACAGTGGGAAATTGTTTCAGTGAGAGGTGTTCGAGAAGTTTTTTGCTCTTCAGATTCTAGATTTTGGATTTTCTTCAAGTTTTATAACATGTACGCCAGGAAAAATCATATCTATCTTTTTCATCGGCCACTGGCCCATATATAACTGAATTAACTTTCCGGATGATGACACTTGGTTACTATCTACTATGACCAGAAGGGCAAACCATGATTTCAAAAAATAGCTACAGTGGCGGCAGAGCAATCTTGGAGCGACAAAAAAAAATAAAAAACGCTAAAGCATATATTTTTGGACGTTTCCGAGATCCTTGTTCCCATCTCAATCTTGGGGAGGGGTCAAAAATTGAGGTTGTGGGTGGGCGGAATATACAAAAAATAGTGGTTAGAGAATAATTTCTATCATCTATACAATTTTAACCACGCTAATACTCCGTAGCTGTTCACATATTATTCTTCACACATTTGCACTCAAATAAAAAAATGAAATCTTTTCAATAGCAGAGCGACAAATTGTTAGTATAATTTAACTTTAAAACTATGACGTCAGGTAGTATAACGCTGTAGTTTACGTGGTATCAGTATATAGTTGAGATTTTTATCTGATTATAGAACGATTGATTCACTAGTAGTAGTAGTAGTAGTGGAGATTGATTCAATAGAAATAGGCTTTTGGAAATATTGGCATTCACGGAAATTCTGGAAAACTTATTTTTTTTTTAATTATAACATCATTTTTTTATTTGCATTTTTTTAATTTCACTATACTACAATTTCCAAAAATAAAGCCTTATTACCTACAAATTCCTCAATCCTTATGTCTAACTTGATACGATTGATTGCATGAGAAATGCAGCGTCAACCGACTTGACGCCATTATTTCACTGAGAAATGCAGAAAAACAAAAGCGCAAACCTATGCGTGATATGAATGTCTGAAATAGTTTAAATAAAATTTATTATGGTCTTCGGAGTTTGTTAAGGTATGATAAAACGTTCGCAAGTGAAAAAGGTCTGTGAGAAAGGTGTTTCATGAAACCCATGTTCTAAGAGACCACAATAAAACAGAACACGTTTTGTTTTTAGTAACGCTTATCGACTTTTATTGTTGAATATTTCGATTGTTCTGTAAGTCAATTAAAAAAATATATTACCGTTCATTCCATTAACAGAAAATATCGCGAGCAGTAAGATTTGATCTTTCGCGAGTTCCTGGTAAATCACTTGTAGTGATTGGTAATTAAATTTCAATTGATACCTTACCGTAAGTTGAGTTATAATTAGTTTTACTGTCATATTTAGCAAACACTGAAATATTCTGAATATTTTGCAGCTGCGTTAAGACTGTTCAGACAATAAATACATGACTGGTTTTGATATAATAAGAGGCTCTCAATTCAAGTAAGAAAAAATGCGGCCATCCGGAACACTAAAATCATAAGTCGCATAAATTAAATACGTACTTCTCACACATTATTCCAAGACCAATAATAACTTGTCTGTATGTGTTGCCGGTATTTTCCATTAAACATATACAAAAGTAAAAAAGTAAGGATCTGTAAATTCTTAAACTGTTTATCACAAAAACAGAATAATACAGTACTCTTCACACATTTTCCGTGATAATTTCCAGAACGGAACAAAGTTCTGGCATCTTCTGGAAACATTGCTCCTTTTCTACTTATTCCACCAGGAATATACTGTTTTTTGTTGTACTGGCATTGAAGGCAATTACAACATATAATTATGTTCTACTAACTGTATCAACTGATAACAGACAGCGTATTTTTTTGCTAAATGTCACAAGTACAGCTTCTATATATAACAAGTAACAAACAGAAACAAGCCTTATTCATCAAATTAGGAAAATAGTAGAAGGATGAAATTTGAACAGATTATTCCTTTTACGAATAATGTCAGTACATAGAGTAGCACCATATAGGCGTAGTTCTTAAGCTCTTATGAACCTAAACCCTATTTTTTCTATTATTTGTTTTTCACTAAGACGATATTTTGAAAGTGTTCGTTTTATGAGTCGTTTTAGTGATAATTCCATTTCAATCGGCAAATGGCTAATTTAAGGAAAAAAAACGAATAAATATATGAACGTGATCACAAACTCAAAGTACATAAAATAACAATGTACAAATTATTTATCAAATTCAGAATATGCTCAAAGCTTTGGAATATTTTGAATGCATTGATTCTTTGTAAATTATTCCACGGTCATTTGATTGGAATTTTCAGAAATTAAGTAGTATTAACTTGTGTGGGGTTAGCAGCTAATGTTTTAGCAGCTATTTTCATAATCTACTGGTATTATAAGCAACTACAACATATGCTCATAGGATTTTATCAACTGAAAAGGCAAACAGAAAATATTATTACTATGAATAATGTTTAGAGGTAGAAATAATCCTCTCTCCTTTCGAAATGATATTTTATATATACAATTAGATTTGAACACAAACTACTATATTTACCTAGTAACAAGTATTCATGACAGATCAAGTGCAAGTGGTAAATTTTTTTTGCCTAACACGTTTTAATAATTGGCCAGTTTTAGTAAGGTGAAATTTTTCAAGTTAACATTTTATTTATCAATTCAGTTAGTTCACTGAAATCATGTCTATGGATACCCATTATGAATATAATAATAATATAACAGCTTGCACTATATTTGAATATTTTAAATATAATAGAGTAAAATTGTGGATCATTTGCAGACAATTGAGTGGCCTGAAACTTCCATGGATACCATTGCATCCACACAACCAGCCACCATATCTCCAGCAACACAGAAAATTAGTCTACCTCCCATTCAGTCATCAACTATCTTAGAGTCAACATCAGCAATGTCAACCATAAAAAACACAACTGAAGCAATAATCCAGGTTACTACTGAGGCTATTGGTAAGACTACTGAGATACTGAGCAACACAGGAAATTCTCTGACAACAGTTACAAGTATTAGTGATACAGAAACTGTTGATTTCCTAGGAACAGATGAAACTACAACTGAAGATCTTACAACTTTTGAAGATGTTACCACTTCTGATATCACTCAAGAAGTTTCGAGCACTACAGAAACAATTTTAGCTCAAATCCAAACATTCTTGGGTAATCAATCAAATAACACAGACTCATCTAGTGATGCAGACAATGATTTTCAGATCCAAAAAGATGTGACAGTTTATATTATTGTAGCAGCCCTGCTATTGGTTACACTTTTGCTGATAGTTGGCTTATGTTTACTGTACAAAAAACATAAAAGATGTCGTAAAGTTCATGAGAGTTACAATGTTAGAGTCTCACAATTAAATGAATATAATCCATCTCCTATAATTGCACCTCCCATAATGAGTGACCCTGAAAGTTGCAAAATGTAATTGTGTATACAATATTATAGTATTATTTTAAAACTTGTTTTTCCATTGTTATATATATGTATGTACTTGTAGTTGCAAAAAGTATTGAAATAAGGATTATAAATATATCAATTCTTGATTCTGATTACAATAGGTAATATCACATAACAATATGCAATGTTATATTAGACTTAAAACATTTTTCATAGTAGTATACTTTTTCATTTGATAGCCTTAAATTCTATTGTGATTGATCTTGAAAACCAATCATGTTACATTATGCCTACAATAGTTTGGAGATGCCCTGAAAAATAAGGTTTAATTTTGACCCCTAAAAAACCATATCTATCCTTTGTAATCATTCCTCAATGGTTATTTGACAATTCTTGATAGAACACACATTACCTTCAGAGTTTCATCCCATGAAGATTGCTCATCCAAAATGCTTTTATGTTCTATCTGTCTGTTCAAATAAATGTGCCAGAAATTTATATATTTGCATCATTCCTGCTTGTCAGTAAATTTTTAAAGTTATAGCTTTTAGGACCAGTCAAAACAAATTTGAAAAAAGTTGATGAGAATTTATTTAGAAGCATATTAGATACTTATTTCATGTGATGTTAAGCTATAAGTATAACTTGAGGCTCATTCATAAAACTTTTCCTTTGGCATAATTTTAGCATTAGTATTAATTTCATCATTAAAATTTAGACATAAGAGAATCAATGTCCATGAAATCATTCAATTTTCAATTAGGTTGTGGTTGACTTAGCAGTTTTGACTTTTTAGCCATGCTCAAGTATCAAAAATTTTAGTATTAGCATTTGCTGTATCTATAAGTGAATAAATGTGCATGAGTTTAATTGAAAACTATTTCATGATGACTCTATTGTTTATGGATAGTTTTAACTTTAAAGTTGATGCTCATGCTAAAATAATGGCGAAAGAAAAGTTTCATGAAGCAGTCTTTAGTAGTTTTATGTTGGGCATATTCAATATGTTTTATTTACATCTATACTTTTGTACTGCCACTTTTTTTGCTAAATGAGTATATACATTAACTCAACTGACAAAAGTATTTGAGATGGTATAGGATGATTCAACAAAATTCCAAATAGTTAGTGACAAAAGCTAATTCAATGTTGGATAGGTAAAGTCAAAATGCAATATATTTTTATGATGCAAATAATTTTCTCTCTTGCTGAATAAACGTTTGCACTTCTCTAGTAGGAAAATAATGACTGAATAAATAAATGTCAAAATTTTTATTATGATCTTTCATTGATTGCAAGGTGATTGAATATGCCCAAAGTACTAAATAATAGAAAATCATTACCTATACAAAAAAAAAGTGTAGTAAATAAATTATTTAAAATAGTTCGTTAAATGTGCTATATTACAAAATTCTTTTTATACACAATTTATACATTTTACGTTTGTTATATGCTGATGAATAAAAACCATAAAAATAACATGTTTGGAACTCTCTATTATTAAGGAACTGAAATCTATTACTCACGTTTAGCCGGTGTACTACCAAAGGCAGGTTGTGTGGAACTTCCAAAGGAGAATGCCATACTAAGAGATCCAAATGACAACTAGGAATTTGTGATAATAACAATACAAGACACACAAGTTCAAATACTTGAAAAAATGTTTAAACAAACATAACCTTAAACAAAATAAAATATTTGACTGTTGACAGTGTTGACCGACCGTAATTGACATTGTTGACAAGTTGATTAGTTGTCTAATTTATCTGACAATTTTCAGATTTCCTGTTTTTATTTGGACCCACGATAATTTTTTTCAGTACTTGAAGCTTCAGGATTATAAATCTAATTTACACTCGGTAGCAAACAAATAATTTACAAATCTCCTCTATGAAAGTGCTATACATCTTACGCTACGGACGAATATGTAATACTTTTTTCGTGCATACTTGCGAACATTTTGACAGCAACAACTAATTGACCAGTGTTCAGATAACTAAATATAAATAAAATTGTTAGTGGCTGTTGCTGTCAAAAAAGTCCATAAAGTATACGCGAAAAAAGTACACTTCCATGGATTGGAAGGTGCAGAATGAATGCGTGCCGGGAATAGGCTTGTTCGAGGCGTTGCAAGCTTGACCTCGTCTACATGCGCCCGATGTATGACTCTAGTGATTGCTGCACGAGCTACTCTTCGAGTTATTATGCAAAACAGCTCGTTCGGATATCTGCCATGATGATATCTATACAATAGAGACAGATCAGCCACCCTTCTTCGATGATCCAGACTGTGGATGTCATTTGTGAGGTCAGGTGCATACACAAGACGTATAGCTTGCTTCTGGCTGTGTCCAGAACCTTCAAGGAGTGCATTGTGGCGCATCCTCACAAATGCGAGCAGTACTCTAGTGATGGTCTGATCTGGGCCTTGTATATTAGCAGTAGCTGTTCCGGAGAGTATAATTTCCTGGAGCGGAAGTGAACTCCCAGCTTCTGGGATGCCGATCTTTTAATATAGGCGAATCGCCTGTTTTTCCGTCGTCATTCTGCCTATTACATCGCCAAGGTGTCACCCCATCGTTTTCAGGGCGCCCTGGACTCCTGCGACCTAACGGTGATTTGTCGCGTGCGATTCTGACTACTCTTCTGTCGTCCATTCTATTGATGTGTTCGTTCCATTCCTTCTTTCTACCTAGTATCCACTCATTAACATTTTCTAACATGCATGTTCTTCTTATATTCTCACTTCTCTCTCTGTCCAATAGCGTTTTTCCAGTTATTCTGCGAAGTACTCTCATTTCGGTTGTCTCTAGTAGTTGTTAAGTTTTCGCTGTGTCCGGTAGAATTGCTGCAGTGTATGTCATAGTTGGTCTGACCACTGATTTGTAAATTTTTGATTTGGTTTCTACTTTAATATTTTTATTACGCCATATTGTCTGATTTAAACATCCTGCTATTCTTGTTGCCTTCATCGTCTGTTCTCTATGCCTAAATACTTAATTTTCATCTCCTGCTGGATAACTTTGCCTTTAACTTCCAGTTTGCATCTCAATAGTGTTTTTGATGTGAATAAATCTTATTGTTGATGTTAATTCCCAGAATCTTGATGGAAGATAATTTAAGTATTGTATGCTGTAACTGCATCTCTGCAGCTCCGGTAACCAAGATGACGAATCTCTGGACGTGAAACAGACATCATTCCATGGGAAAGGCAGTTAATAGTTTCTGAGATCATCCCACTTTGCTCATTTGTAGTGCCAGACTCTGCATGTTCTAGCATGTTGTTGATCTAGTGATGTCTTTCTACATTATATTCAATATGAATATGATAACAGGATGTGCCAGCGCTCGCGTTTGGGGTAAAACAAATATAGCATGGATAAGATCAAGAATGTATATATTATTATGATATCCGTATTTTGCCCTACATGCGAAAATATGACGTAACATACAGCGTATCTATGGTTGCAGAGTATCCAACACAGCAAAACTGTACCTATACTTATTCTTTTCTCTTTTGATACTGAATAAGCCGTGTAGCATATTTTCAAAATTTCTAACAATAACGTAACGAGAGTTCGCGAGAGTTTTTGATAAACCTAGTTGTCAATCATATTTTAAAGTGGAATAGATCATAGACACAACTTCAGGATGAGTAGGTATTAGAAGTTGAGTTGCATGGTTTTTTCTCATCAAAATAAAAAAAACAGGTGATCTATAGCTGTACCTGTGCTGTAACACGTAGACTAATGAATATAATATCACTTCAATGCATTCGTATCTACTGCTTTGCCCATATTAAATCAATCTTGAGTTATGGGATTCACTCGTTTGTGGTACTTCAAAAAATGTTTTTAATGCACAGAAGAGGAAAATTAAATCCATATTGTGGGCTTGAATCCTCACACTTCATGTAGAGAACATTTCATCTTTTACTACATTATCATGTTAGTTAAAAATAATCCACACATTTTCACACATGATCCAGATCAATATATCAGTGATATGGTCATGGTGACAAAAGGTCGTAACCACAACAGGGTTGATTAGCACATCATTTCTTATGATAATTTTCCATACTGTGTATGGTCATCAAATCATATACTGCTTTGCCTGCTAATTTGCATATCAATTCTATCTAGTATCCATAACTCTTCCATCTGCCTATCTAGACTTGTGGTCTGCATCTAGCCTCTAGCCACAATTTTCGCGAAAAATCTTTGAGCTGGCAATAGATGCTCCAAGCTTGGTTACTGGGGCGCTGGGATTTTAATTTGATTCCCGGAGAGCGGCAACATTGCATGACCATTTGACATTTACCAGTATGAATTTTAATCCAAATCCCAAATCGAGTGTTTTGACAGACCATGATAGCAGAGTCGAGCACACAGTAGTATAGTCAAGAGTAATTTTGTATTTTTGCAGAAAACTCTTTTTAATCGATTGACGACTGAGAAACATCCTTGTGACATTAGGAAAAGATCTGCAGCACTCCAACTCACGCTTTTCTTTCACTGCCATTGAATTTGGACCGCGTACATTTCTGGAATGGCAGAGAGCAACAGCGAACTTAGTGATGAGGATATAATCATCAACGATCAGGACGGACTCCCGAACGTACACCCCAACCTTATTCCAGAAGCGGAAATATCAAGTCCAGAACAGCATCATTCGGACGACGAGCTGGAGGATTTGCCTACTTCACTTATAGTCACCAATATACATGATGCTGTATTTGCTTCTCAAGGTAAGTAGTGTACATCAACGAAACAAATTCGATTACGTGAAGAGTATCACATAATTTGTTTTGTAATTTCAGCTTAATTTAACAGGGTTTTGGTATTTAAGAAGTAACTTTGAGATAAGCAAATGTGTGGTCACAAGCATATTTATGTCTGCATAGTTATGTTCAAAATTATTTCGAGTATTTTAATAACATATTAGGTAGGAGAGTTGAACAAGCAACCATCTAGTGCAATTTGAGTGCCTCTTGGTTACTACACTATATTCTCCTAACCAGGCTCTTACCAGAGGAGGGGGGGACATTGGTTTGAATTCTTTGTCATGTTGTGTTTTCACAGTTCTGCATCACCAAGTTCTGTTCATTGTTCCATTTGTATACATTTTAGTTGTTCATTTCGCATTTTTATAACTTGTCCGTTACTTATTACTCAGCTTATGCTACAAAACGAACATGTTGAACTCGACTGCACCTTTATAATTTGCAGCAATAATTTTTTTTGTAGATTGCCTCACGCAAAAGCAGATAGTTATCCTTATTCATTATTTGAATAATTTGAATTATTTTCTGATGGGTTGAGATGGAAAATGTGATTTTACAAAAAAAAGGCACTTTTTTCCAAAGTTTGATAGGTATTCATGCCTTAATAATGTTTTCATAAATTTCATCATCTAGTGAATCTGAAATATATATGACTGGGAAAGAGAATTCCACTAGTATTTTATTTTCAGTTTTGGACTCATCAGAAAGTTTTTTCCATAATTTCCATAATTCATATATATGCCAGTTGGGAAAATAAGTGCCAAAAATGTCATCACTGCCTCCTTGACTGCTGTATAAGTATGTTTTTGAAGCATTGCCTGAACTTATATGTTGCATGTGTTATGATAATATCAGTATTCTAGTTTTATGACTATATTTGCACTAGGGTTGAGGGAAATTAATAAAAAATCTTATCACTGTAAAATTAGTTAATATATTGTATATTTTCCATTCAAGATATTTCATATTTCATTTCTTAGAGCATTTTTAGAGTAAACTTTCAATATCAAAGTATACTATTAGTGGTAAGTAGTATCTCAAAATGTATAGTATTATTCATTTCATTCAAGGGAAAATGGAAAGATCATTTTTTGTCTTTGGTGGAAGTTAAAGCTTCATATTCTTGCATTTTAGGCAATTGTTTTACAATTTTGCTACTGTTACCCTAAAGTTCTGTTTTGTTTATAACTTCGATGGTCATTCCTCGAATGTCAGTGCTCAAATTTGTTGAGCGCATTGACTGAAAATGAAAGACTTTTTATTGATTAAGGCCACCTGCCCACCCGAAGTCTTCTGCTGAAACCTGCTTCATGATTAGCATCTAGCATTTGGCAGAATTTAGTCATTGTTTGTTGAATGTTGTTGAATGTTTGTTTCTGAAAGCACTCTTATGTTTGCTGTATCGCTCTCAGATCTTATCTAGCATTTCAGGATGTGTACAAAATCTTTTAATTAGTTTCCTAGACTTATATATAGTCAGGCATCAAGACAAACTAAAATTGTCAAGATATAAGGAATCAACACACAGTGATACAAAATTTTAGGCAGATTCATGCTATTGCATGCTGTAGATGTAACCATCAGCTTTTGGAACAGGCATGTTAGAGGCGTTGTAAGTTCGATCTGGTGAGGATGCTCCTGATGAGCTCCTCTATTTCTGGCGAATTTAGGAGTTATTATGCTCAGTTCGGCCGAGCATGTGCCATGATAATATCTATAGAAAAGGGACAGATGAGCCACCCTTCTTCAATGTTACAGACTGTGGAGGTCATTTGTGTGGTAAGGCGCATTCACTAGATATATTGTTTGCTTCTGGATTGTGTCCAGAAGCTTCAGGGAGTGCTTTGGGGCGCATCTCCACACATGCGGGCAGTGCTCCAGCCGACCTAGTGAGGCCTGCCAGCAAGTATTGGGTTTCCCCCCATCTCCATGGCTGGCAGACCAGCATGCGACTTCTTTGTCAGGGTTGCTGTATGAGTCTTCTGCACGTTAAACTAAACTCCATGCAAGAAATAAGGGTGCTGTCATCAGCGAAGCTATAAATAGGACTAGATGTTATTTACAAATCGTTGATGTACAGCAAGAAGAGCGTTGGAGATAGGACAGATCCTTGAGAAACAGCCCCATTGATGGAATTGATCAGAAGCATATCCATCCACCACCACAAATAAGGAGCGATCCCTGAGAAAACTATCTAATCAGTGGCACAAACCCGGTGGCAGCACATAGGCAGTAAGCTTGACAAAAAACCTCTCATGCCACACCCTATCGAAAGCCTCCGATATATCGAGAGCGACGACTTGAGACTCTCCATGAAGCCCTATTGCTCTGCACCAGATTTGTGTAACGTACGCTAGAAGATCTCCCGTGGATCTATGCTTGCGGAAACCATATTGGCGATCGCTGATGATCTTATTCTTGTCCAAGTGCTTCAGAAGCTACACGTTAATGACCTTTGACTTGGTACATGATGGAGAGCAGAGTCATCGGTCTTTAGTTGCTGGGTATATTTTTCCTGCCTTTCTTAGATATAGGTTTTACTCGACGTATCTGCCACCTAGTATCGAACACTCCTCGCTGGTAGGAGAGTATAAATAGTTTGCAAATGACAGGTGTAAGCTTTACTTTTATAAAAATATTTTACTTTGTACTACCATTGTCCATATAATTAATAAGGCAACTTGTATAGCCATGAAAGCGCAGAGTAATACTTTGACATCTATGTTGTAAATTTCGAAAAACGGTGTTATGCGATATATATTTTTTGTTTTAGATAAAAAACGAGAAATGGAAGAACTGTTTCGGAAATATGATTCTGGAGTTACCTTTCAGTGGCTGCGCAGCTTTAGAAGACTCCGGGTGAACTTCCAGACAACGTATGCTGCTGTTAGTGCTAGGATTCAGTTACATCAGTTCAAAATTAATGATTCAGTAGGTATTTTACAGACGAACAGTTCATTTAATGCATAAAAGAAACAAGAGTTGACAAAATGGGATAATACTATGCTGACCAAACATATTTTTATTTATTTTTCAATATTTTTTTGCCGTCTAATTTTTGGCTTGGGTCTATATATATACATGGCCCAAGAAACATTTATCTGTCTTCTAACTAATTCTGGCATACGATAGATAGCTTTTCCAATGATTAATTTTGATCACCCGCCGATCTATAACTATGGAGACTTTTTGCTTTTAACCGTGCAAAAATATACCCGGCATTTATCCTGTACATATTCTGTCTTGTCCATAGGTAATCACATGCTACTTCGCGCAACCGGTAACGCCAGTGAAAAATCCCAGTCTTCAGCCGCCGGCGCCGTATAAGCAATTTCTTATTTCTCCGCCAGCGTCACCACCTTTGGACTGGGAACCACGGCCCGAAGGAGAGCCAATAATCAACCAAGACCTATTGGCAGCACTTGCCACCCTTACTCCTGGCGGTAAGTGGATATAAAATGTATACCATTACTAACAAAAAATTAACGATGTAACCGGTATATATTAGAAGCATATGAATTCACAAATTGAATACTGTCTCACACTGTTATTTTCGCATCTGATATACAGAAATTCTAAATGACTTTTTTTCGATATTCTATGTAATTTTTGAAATAAATGTAGGCACTCACGAACTGCATCCTTCTTCACCTGGCCAACCGTCCATTGTGGTACATACGGCTTTGGGAGGCGCAGACTCCAAAGGAGCCACACCTAAGAGCACCAAACTGAGGTGTATCCAAACAGCATGTCCAGAAAGGAGTTAATCTCTGAATGTGTATGTAAATATATATTTATATCTCCCCTAGTTACCCTTTTGTGATTAGGTGCTATGTTCGCAGTATTGTTGCCCTACCAGTAAGCGAGCATATTTGTAGTTGAAATTTCATCAACATTTCTGTCTTGTAATGATTATTTTCTGATCCGTGGCTTTTACTACACATTAGTAAGTTCCAAGGCTACACGATGAGTTGCTTATATCATGAGTGTGTTGATCGATCTGAGCAAATATCACGCGCCATGGGATGTATAATATCTAAGACGTCAACTTGAATTCTCTAAATCGTACTCCAGTTACATATTCTCTCTAACATGAGTCTTTTTTGGAGCAGCACTGTCGCCGTGGTTAAAAGCGTTAATTATGTTTCTAGTGGCTACAATTTCGCCTATATTCAAAAAATATTCTGGTGGCGAAACGCTGCTGCCATGAAACATCTTTACGTTACATAGTAAAGGCTGTTAAAGACTGGGTTAACTCGTTTACTTGAATAAATTTCAATAACGTAGTGTTATGGCTATCAACAATGTCTGACTAACCATCATTGTCATATAGTCATTCCACGCATCTGTATAAAATACCTATAGACGTTTCATCATGAAATACGAAATTACCAAAAATGTTGCTTACAGTAGGACATTTCTAGTTTTGTGGAAATTCTTACTGCAATTTGGTGACGCCTAGTTACCGAAAATGAAAGCATTGAGTGTTTGGTTTATTGTTCTACGGAATAATACAGCAACGACATAATAAAAAATATACATACAAGGACTCTCTAAAAACTTCAAATAATTAACATTTATATTGAATTACCTGCCTTCTACCTCACCATTTATGACTCGCATAACTGGTAGGATGATTAGACTGTGTTTATGTTAACGGTATGACATCTTGGTTGTATCTGTAAGCTGAAATTCAAGTTCAAGGTGCAATGAATGTTTTATAGAATTGATAGTAATATGAACCATGATTTTATTATAGCAATTTAAAAAAATGTGGGGAATGATATTGGAGTTTAATGATTTGGTACTGAATATTTTGATTGTAAATGATGAGAACAAGCTTTGTCACGATATTGTGTGATGCACAATAGTTTCAAATTATTTTGAGGTTACTGCACGTTGAATTTGAATTTTGCATAGGAAGTAAGTGCGCTACAAAACTAAGTAAAATGTGTTATTCTCTTGTAGATTGTAGATGCAATTACTGGGTGAAACTCCTCCATCATGCAAATAAAAAGATTGTATAATTAATACACAGTTTCACAAATAAAACTTTCTTTCAGTAACGCGTTTCGATTTATATTTTGATTTAAATACTAAGCGAAATGTGTCACAGAAAGAAAAGAGTTTTTTTGTGAAACTGTTTAATAATTACACAATCTTTTTATCTGCATGATATTCTCTTGTCAATTTTCAGAACTTGGTATGTTTATTTCGTTGGACTTAGGTGAATTACCTTACAAACTTTCTTTTTTCGAAAAATCCTTCTCATAAAATAACGAGGCCTAGCAAATATACCAATTTTTTTCTCAGATGCTTGAATACTAATAAATATTTTTATAGATGAATATAATGTTTTCTCTTAATCAAAAATTGGTTATAGTAGAAACGCTAAAATAATCTGGAGGTGTATTTTTGGATATGTTATACCAATGATGCACAAAAAGTATTTGTAAAATCCGAATGTTCCAAACAAATGATGATTTCCCAGTGAGCGTCATTGAAACCAGTGGAAATAAGCATCAAAGCTACAATTTGCAGATTACTCAACTGATATTAACTACAAATAAGGACGTTATTTTCTTTAATCACTTATATCGTTTATTGTGATTCAGGAGATTTGAATATGAAACTTGAAATGTTTTTTAGTTAGTTCTATAAAAATTTTTTAAGTATGTCTGAAGTTGTCTTCAACCAGCTTATAGTATCTCTTACCAGAAAAAATCGCGAAATGCGTCTCGGAGTAATTACACATTTCATACATTTCCGTAATGGTTTGTGTTCTGGTTTCTGTAGTGTTATTTTATAATAAATGGATTAGTCCAAATAATAACATACGTATTGGCAATATTAGCTCAAATATTGCATCAAGGAATCAAAAAATCTTTGAGGCTGGGACAGGATTCAACAAAATTTAATTTAAGGCAAATTACAAAGATTAAAAATAATATTATATTTGAAATAGTAAGTGAAAGTTGCAGATAATAGAGCTAATATTGGATTGCGTGATGATCAAAGACTCAGTAGCATGTTTTGTAGTTCAATTTAGGATTAATAGTACAGTCCAGAGTTACAATACTTTATCTGCCCAAACAAATGTATACGTGAAATTAAAAAAACTGCAACAGAATTTGCAACAGTACGCGTCATCGAGCGTTAATCCAGAGTTAAATTACTGTGATGGTTAACCAATAATTGACGAGGTGTAAGGAAAACCTGTCTACATTCCCGAAGAATTTTGTGTCACCCATAACCAAAAATGATCCTTCTAGACTATGTTACTCTTTGGAGTAAATATTAATTTAATTTTTTTCAACCGCTCGCGAAATTTGAACCGAATCAAAATTCAGAATCCTTATATTAGTGATTGCGATACTTGCGTGCCTATTGGCCTCAAAATAAACAAACTATGGAATTGCTTTGGTCGGGTGTGGTCTTAGAATGCCCGTGTTGTTCTTCGATATTCGCAAAGGAGGGGGGTTACACAACCTATAATATTATTAGGAACATTTGAGCAATCAGATTATCTTTCAAATATTTCACAGACCTTAGATACCTTCCAGGAATCTATATATAATGTGGACATTTTCACAGCTAGTTATACTAACTAGATTTTGATGAAAATCAAAGAGATATTTTTAGAATTGTTATTTAGCCTTTTCGTTTTTGTACAGTTCATGGCTCTCCCCCACCAGCAACTCTATTGGCGCTATTCGCAGCCACCGATATAGTCGTTTGACAATTTTATAGCCAAATATCACACGCATTAGTACACCTCGCTGACTTCTTGGTATTAAATTTCACTTTTTTTTTCATTGCTTTCATATAGTTTGTAGTTCCATGGATCATAATGGAGCTCAGTACCCCTACTATCCACTCCATCATTCGCCTTTTATAAGGGTTGCTTTGTATACTCATTCCTATGTCTATCCATCGAGACTGTCAAGTATTTTTTTGCATTTCTGCTTTTAATTTCGGTGTTCTCAACTTCAATCGTAAATGAGGTCAAAATTTGTCTTCCAGAGAGTATCAAAAACCTATCGTACTCTTCCTAAAAGAGAACTCGCATACGTTATATGGTTCGTTCAAAATTGAAAGTTTTTCAGGACTATGTAAACGAGACTGTACTATTTTTTGAGGGTCTGATCTGAACAAAAAAACATACGCTTAATACATTACCTGTTTAAGTAGAAGAATTTTTCATTTCACTGTAATATTCGAATGTTGTTTTCTCTTGATATCATATTTGGCGGTTTTATCAATGCATACCAGAAACAATAAATAATAGGGTCTCAAAATTAAATGCTACTATGATAGTTAGTCTTTCGTTTTTAGTTGCTAACTCCAATTATTATATTTGATATTTATGTCTTTTTCATCATGCCAGAGACGAATGGCATCTACTTAGTTTGGTAGCTTGTACAGGAGGAAAGTTCTCGTTGAAGCCAAATTTTAACTATTTTCAAAAGCTTTTATTGTGATATAGTTTTAATTTACATATCGTATCGTTTTAGTCTTTATTTTTTTCCTACTAACTCAGTACGCTAGGTGATCATTTTATCGGCATAAAACAGTATTGCAGCCACATGTAGCGCCATGGTGACATATGCTTAAAGCGATCATTTGAAACATTTGCAAACATAAAAAGTGGTAACGTTGTACCAGAGCGGTATTTAAATTTGTTTAATATCTTCAGTTGCAATTTTGAGTCTTTTTCTTTGAAAATAGGGCACGTAAATTATCACTATGGGAATGCATTGTTTTTCTTAGCATTATATCCACTTGCTTACTTAGTTTGTGTAATTTGACTTTCAAATTATAACACCAACAGTATGATAATTTTGTTCCTACTGAATGGTCATTCGAAAGAGAGATGGGGCAAGTATCAACTAACTACAATGAGGTTGTAATGTGACTAGTACGGATGGCGACATATGTGTTTTCCTATTATATTATGTACGTAGTTTCATTCTATTTTTTTCAATTGTTTGCTATGCATCCTTCAGAGCCGGCAAATAAGCGTTTTTCAGTGGGAGAAAGGACAAGCTGAAATTGAATTGAATTCAGGTTAACATGTTGATGTATGTTATTTTTAATGACATGTTAACGAAATTAACAAGGAGCTATCATATAATAAAATGATCACTTTGCATACTTTTTTCTTTGGCCAGTGCGTTTTTGTGGTGTTATGTAAGCTGTTATTTCAGTTATTTGCATTTTTATTGTTAACAATTAGAAAATAGCTGTTTGCCTTATATAATTTTTATTACATACTTGTTTGGGAAGAACTGACACACAAAACATACCCTCAAATAGGAAATGGTAATGCATATCATACGTATTGATTCCTATGAAAACTTAATAATGGGCTACATGTTTCATAGTGTATTAATTGTCATTATGGTCAATATCATCAGACGCCTGAGAGATATATGTATATCTAAATGTATAGACATTCATTTTTCCTGACTCCACTTTGAAAAAAGTAAATTACAAATGTTCTTACATGAAGCATCAAAATATTTACATATGTTTATGTATGCCTCATAATTATTTTTTTAGATAAATAATAGAAGTGAATAATGTAAATGCAATTAACTATACGTTAACTAGGTATGTTACTACCATAATAATCAATAATTTTTTTATATTCTTTTCTTTCAGTAGTTTTAACCACTCTCGATTGTTGATTAACCGCCTTACGGCTTTCAGTAATTTCCTCGTTATCTGTATCGCATCGTGTTGCATTATTTTTATTTTGGATATTACCTAACACAAATTAATTGATTAACCGATAATTAGTTATGAATTGGACACATTTTCATTATTACTCGAGCTATTGTTCAGAGGAGTCATACCGGTACTAGCGTAGGGAAAACCATACTGTCATTTTTACTGCAATAAAATCCGGCCAGGTGGATATCAGGAAAAATGAAAAATCATACCTATTACCTGTTCTCAAAATTGTTAACGTTATCCACAACGAATAGACTCTATTTTGTTGTTCTCAAATATAACTGAGATTTCAGTGTTTATACATATGTAAAGAAGAATTGATGAATGAATTATTTTAAATGTGAAAACTGATATATGTAAATACATTATAAAGTTTTATTGTTAGCAAAATCTCCATTTTTTCCCCCGAATGTACCAATAATAATCGTTAATAAGACATCTGATAGTACAGTTATAGCTTATAATGGGTTAAAAATATGAATGTTGACGAGTATCTCACTATTGTCGATATGGACATAAACGTAGTTATACAGTATTAAAGAATTTGATACATTATTTACGCGTCACTCAATAAAATACTGAGATCGACATTTGGAATAGGAAAGAGTTTCTCTTTAAACTCAGTTCTGCCTAAGTTACCTAAGTAAGAGGCAACTAATAAAATGCTGATATTTGAGTTTGGTATGACATAAAAATAAACTTCTTATGAGCAGTTTATGAAGTGGCTCCGAAAAATTTGTACAGGAAGAAGTCTAATCCGTGATTCTTGCCAGTAATTTTATTGAAATTAGGGTGCAAAATTGTGTAATAGCAACAGCAACCAATGAAAATTTCATCATTTGACTTATGGTACAACTACAATAATTGTATTATGAACAAATAAAAACTGTTTTCATCAATCTACACTCACATGATTACTTTTCTGACATTTTATGCATACATGTGATCACAATTTCATCAATCACCATGTACATCAATGGCGCCCCAACCGGGGCGCGGACCCTTAAGTGATACACATGTTTAATGTCTTATTTGACAAATTAAAATTAAAATGAGATATGCAATATCTGGCAACAGAAGATAGCCATGCTAAGACATGATCACATGCGAACATTTGCTCCAGCTGTCTACTGGTCTCTACCAATGCTAAGAAAAAGAAGTATACGTGTACGGGTGAACACCAGTTTATGATTTTGAAAAAGGGCGTATAGAAAAAAGTTTGAGAACCACTGCTGTAGATGGACAAATCTGTAATGAATGCTGAGGAGAACGTACTTCGCAAGTTAGCCTAACAAGATGGAGGGCCTGTGTGTCTAAAAGGGGCCCGGAAATGATAAATTCTATCGTAAATGTTCAACATTGCACATTTACGTTCCAATTCTTTCAGACCTTCAGTATGTTTTTTCTCTTCAGTTTCTCAAGAAGCCATCGAATATCAGATTTCCCTTTGGGCCCGAATTTTCTCGACGGTCCTGCTTAATTATAAGATACCTTAAGTTGAAACAAGCGGAATATATTAGCTTCGTTCAGGTTAAAAAGTTAACTTCTTCCAAAAAAATACGATTCAAATTAGAAAAAAGGCTACCGAACAGACGACAGACATACCGATACAAAATGAGTAACGTGACGTCTATGTCAAGGAACATCAAGAAATCATCATATCTCGAAATCAAAATTTTATCTGTATCTGGTATGGAGAATGGAGAGAACAAGAAGCTGCATAACTTACTGGGTATTACGAGCAATTTAATCAGCAATTAAACATAAAAAACAAACTAGAAAAAAAATTGGATCACCTTACAACACAACAGAGAATTTATAATGTAGAGAAAAAGTTAATAGAGCTAAAAACTATATGATAAATATAGCGCAACAAATAATACTAAATATTGTAGCAGTGAAAGGGATTTTAATCGACGCAAACGATCAGACGCTATTAAAGAAACAATTTTTGAGTGAGAAAATCTAGATTTCCTCAGTGGTGCCTTAGCCACTCACGCACTACACTGCGACCCGCTACGGCGTCAGGACAGAATACTGGAGATAAGGGTTCGAGTCCCGTCCATACCAAACATTTCTCTGTATATTTCTCTCTCCAAAAATGTCATCAGTCTCCATTTTATGTATGGGTATTTTGAGTTACCTTCTAATGACAATGCATTTCAAGACATTTTGCTGCACTTAAGGTTCATTCTCTTAATGTCCACACATCATAAGATTGTTCCAATTTCATCTGTCAACGTTATCATGCTAATTCTGTATCAGATTTAATAACACTCTTAACGACATCATCCTGTTTTCAGTAATTTCCTAATTTCCTGCAATCTGTCCGCACTAAAAGAGAAGAGAATTTGCTCCAATTCTGAACTTATTACCACAAACATCTTGATATGCAAGTGATTGCAACATTTTTTTTAGGATTTGTTAAAAATTACCAACAGAAGGAACTGTTTTAATATTTTTTTGTAAGATAGGTGGTAAAACTGAGTGTACGATATTTTTATTTTGTTATATGTATATATATATATATACAATTATTTTGATTCGTAAAAGAAGCACATTGTCGTAAAATATATAATTAAAATCTTGTACAAGAATATACAAAATTGTAGTATTTTCGATGAGGCAGCATTAAAACACACAGTCTTACATTGTACAAGTCACAGTAGTATGTGACGGAGGAATAGGAAACATTACGTCGGGAATAATTTGAGTTGAGAATTAATCACCTCAAAAACATGGTTCAAGCTCTTCCCATGCTAACAATTTGACTTCTCAATTTCTGAGGTAGAGCAATCGTGGTAGTCGTTACTCTAACCATGATACAATGTTGGTCATCAAAAAGAACTACGTAATAAAATAACGTGAAGTTTGGTAGCCTGATCATTAGAGTTTGATACTAATAATTCCAAATCTGAGTGTTTAAATTTCAACTCAATGGTATTTGGTAGTACCTAGTTGCTAAATCAGGAGTGGGGCAAAATTGTCCCATCACAAAAAATTAACATAGTCCATAAAATAATGAAAACCTATATTAAATAATACAAAAATCGGTATTCAAAATCGCATGTACTTTCCTTAAGGAACGATGGAAATTATCAGGGTTCTCTTCTCAATCTGGTTACTGAACTAACTTTTTTAAACAAAATTCCTGTAGCGAGTTGTTTTCAGAGTGTCCAATCTACGATGAGATGTAGTTGATCATTGCTATGGCAATTAAATTCAGTTTGTTGCTAAGGAATTCCGAGTTCTTGTTTTGGTAGGTATTTTATTATAGTTTTATTGTTATGCTTCCGATAAATATTTGCGTAATTTTGTCTTTTATAGGGAAATACTTTTTGTACGCATCTTGTATTCTGGCAATAAATAATGTAAATGTTCTGTGTGAGAGGTATATTGCCAAAATAGAAGATTTGATCCCATGATTAGAAACTGTACTACGAAAGGTTAAATCATTCTCAAATTTACTAGAGTAGAGATGAGCAGAACAAAATGAAGAATGATAACTCTTTGATCGTCGTCATTAAAATGGTACTGGAATCAGTTGTGACACAATTTTCTGATGTTATATAAGCAGTAGCTCATGGCGTATATTATTATTCATTATCATCCTAGAAAGTACTGGTAAAATCTTTCATTCTATCAATTATTCACTCATCACATTCTTGTAATAATTGATGAATTTCACACTCTTCCTAAATAATATTATTTTTTATGAATTCTTTCTCTTGTATTTGTATAGACGGAATTAGTAATCGTATAATCGCTATCGATTTGTGATTTCAACAGGATGTTACTATGAGATGTAGTGCATACATAAACATATGATTTACAAGTTTCGGCACATTCTCTGTATGAGCAATTCTCAATGTCAAGATTGTCATCACCAATGTTTGGCCTGAAAAATAAGGAAGACAATACCTAACAACTGGGCTATTTTCTACAACTAAAAACAAATTGAATCTACAAAGTGTCACTATTATTGTCTTTGAATTTTTCAAGCTCGACAATGACACTGAAAAATTCAATATTTTGCTTTGCTGTGCCCTTTCAACGGTTCCATTTCTGTCCTATATTTGTCGTCATCCTCTTCATCTGTAGCTCCCTTTGCACATATTGCGGTGAAGCAGGTGTCGCCAATGCCGAATTTCTCACCATCCTCAATAGTTTGTGGCATCGTTTTTTCTAGCGTCTCTGGAAGAAAGGTTACCAAAAATCCTGAAACAAGTGCTATTACTGCAAAAATAATAGCTGGCATCTTTGGATCGAATGAATCCAATAGGGTGATTAAAGGAGTAAGAGCTCCTGATGTTCTTGCGCACATAGCACCTAGACCTGAAAAAAAAGTAATGGCTTCAATAACGTTATTGACTCTACCCACATATAAACCTCAACCAGTCAAACAATCACATTGCGCATATAAGTGAATTTCATGACGTTTGCAAACATTCCAGGTTGCGACTCACACTTTGGCCAAAACTGAACCAGGAATTTAGAATATTAAAATTCCTGCATTCCTTCTAAAGTTTTCAATTTTGTAAATCATACACTGATGGACAATTTCCAGGGTTCTTACAAAATTGTTTATGCTCAAAAGTAAGTTTCAGTCCTTTGTACTATGTTCTCCATGTTCCCAGCCATATTAACTTCTCACATTGGTAAAGTCATTTAAATTTAAAAGCAACAGTGGGTTGGTAAATGAAGTTCACTAACAAACCCATTATTCTTAGTTTGATGATCTAGCCACTATTAATAATATAACTATGAACCTTTAGTTATTTTAAGCCTCAATAAACAGAATTGCTTTCATCTAAATCATTAAACAAAAGAATATGTAACAGTACCTCTTACAGTTATAACTATCAGACAGGTATAAGGGAATATTTACCCATAGCTGAATTTCTAATGACAGTTGGAAACAGCTCTGCAGAATAGTTGTATATTATTGCGAAAGAGCTGGCTATCAAGAATTTTCCGGCAAAAACGAAACTTGTAGAAACTGGACCTTCTGCAAGAGTGGCAGCAACTATGCAACAAATGCCACCAGCTATCATTTCGAATGATGTTAGCGATCTTCTACCAAGTCTGTAAATTAAACATACAAATTGTTAAATTTCAACAGTAATTGATGCATACAGTTGTTCGAGGGACGCCTCTAGATCTGCATATTATTGGGATTTCTAGTAAGAAGTGTTACACATTAGGAGAGGAAAAGCATTGTTATAGCGAAAATGAGATAATAAGATTTCTGAATGTTTTGTGATGTCTACATCAGTCCATCAGTCATTTGTATCCTTTTCTGTCAAAACGTAATATCCGTAAGCGCTGTGCTGATAATTATGAGATTTTGGGAGGGGTATGGTATGAGTACGTAAAAGGTAATTATGTGAATTTTTCTTAAGTGCATTCACGGTGAAGTGATAACAAAAATACCAAAACTTTTCCAACCTTGCTACGACAATACTACTTAGACGTTTCAGACTTACTTTAACCAAGTATAGTGTACTTCAATTCCATTTGTTATGTTTATAAGACATTTTGAATGTATTTTGAGGGTTATAGACCAGTTGTAATCATAGCAAATTAAATTTAAACCAAGTATACCTCAACTTCAATTTGCAAATTTCGCAATTTTGTTTACGTAACATAACAGCTATAATGGAGTTACAAAGGTTGGAAAACATCAATAAGTACTAGCAAACATTGATATAGGAATTCCGTAGACCACAGACTAGCAAAAGATTGCAAAATAAAAAAAGTTCAGTTTATTGATCTGCGAGCTGAATTCGTAGTATTCTGATCTTCTTATACTTGAACATGTAACTTCGGAAACTTAACGTGTGATTTCCTCTGTGGTTTATCTTATCCATATATTCTAATGGCTGCTAATTAAAACCACATGATTGACTGACTATCCTCACTGACGTTTCGGCTGCATCGACAACCTTTATCGAAGTAAAAAATAAAAAAGGTTCATTTTGAAATTATATTAGTAGTTATAAATAAAATATAACAATAATTATAATATTGAAATAATATCATTGACATCTTAAACTGCTTCCCGAAGAACAGTTTTGTTTTCAAACAAGACCTTAATAGGAAATATTATGATGATGTATTTGCATTATTGATAAATTCGAAACAAGGGGCGTAATGCTACAGCGGAAACACAACGCTATCTGTCTTATGGAATAACACGAAACATATAGCCGTGTGATTCCAAGGCAACAAAATATTCACTCATTTGGTATCCGAGAACAAATTTTGAGGATACCGAGGGACAAACCTATGGCCCTCTTGTATAGCACTGGAGCTAGGAGCTCATACATTGGCCTCGAACTCATACTAGGTATTAAGAGACGTCAGGCTAGTAACGCTCTTGACGATTGAGTATACAACAATCTGGCAAAAGCATGGCTAGCGCAAGATGACTTCAAAGGTTGAGAACTGTGGCTGCTGAACAGGAATAGAAAATCAGTCCACCATTAGTAGGGATTCTCACGGGCCATAGCAGATTGAACAGACACTTGTTACTTATAGGAGTGCAAAAAGACCCTGTCTGCCAGAAGTGCTGCGAGGAAACCGAGACCTTGTTCCACTTTCTTGGAACGTGTGGTGTATATAGCATGGGACTAGAGCCGAGGTGTTAGGCACCATGAAATTTAACAGAGAAGAGGTGTATAAGCGCAATGGTCGAATTTCATGGCCTTTACTACTACTACTACTACTACTACTACTACTACTACTACTACTACTACTGGGTGGCGATTGAATATTTCGTCCGTTCGATGCTGAAGACGAAGCGTCTCGAGCAATCATGAGAGGCAGACTAGATGAAAATCTAGACCGCAAGGGGAGCGCTGGCGCATGACCACGACGGATACGGGACAGGGGGAGATGTCTCCCCCGCCGTCGTGCGATTCCGGCCAATAGATGCGAGCTCAGGATCGCTCTAGGCATGGATAACCGGTGGTGCGGTACCTAAAACTGGGGTTCATCCTGAAGGAATGCTAACGCAGTTCCAGGATGGGTTATATAAACCAGGAGCTACGAGGATAGTTTTAGAAGGTTGGTGGCCTGCCTTCGTAGGTAAAAGCTTCACAACCCAAAAAAACTACGCTGGTTCATCTGTAGATTTAGAGAACATTGATTTGATCTTTGGAGCATACTCAACCAAAATAGGTATACAACCATCATTTAACTTCATACAGGCAGATTCTTTGACCCTCCTCATGATTTTCTTTGGTATCGCATAGAAACGTCTCCGTTTTATTGTATGTATCTCTTCCCAAATGTTTTTACCAAGTAAAATTTCTCTTTATACTGTCATCACCAGTACTGGATCACCGTGGAATCTCATACATTCATCGCCCACATGAAATACAATAAAATTGATAATTGATTTAAACTCACCTGTCCATGAGATACACGGTCACCACATAACTGGGCAACTCGACTAACCCCATCACAAACAGCACCAAATATGGGTTGCCCTTCATACTGCCGGTACTCAACGATAGTCCATAGTAGACTAGTGAATTAGCAAACCAACATAGCATGACATTCAACGTCTTCTTCCTGAGATTCGGTGTTCTAAAAAGATCCAACACTCCCGCTTTGTCGGTCCTTGTGCGTTGCTCTTTGGCTGCTTTGCCGGTATACTCTTCTGGAGCGATTTTAGCTGGGCTTTTGTTCATTTTCAACGCTTTTCTGATGATAGAAACTGCTTCTGACGTGCGACCATTTGCCCAAAGCCATCTGGTTTCATAGAAATAATAATAATTCTTCATAACACAATAACAAAAAAACAGTCTTATTTGTTTCAGTTCCGGGACTCATATTAAGGATTGATTATAGGGAAAAAACGAGTAAGCGAGGACTAGTATTCCTAGTACTCGTTTACTTAGCGTAAGATTACCTCTCCTAATTAGCGCAAAGCAGCAATTTTTCGTAGCATTCCATATAACTAATTTCTTCAATGACTATACAATATCCTGGACTCTCCCTGAATACTGATAGGCCAACTGAAGCTACTGGTTGCGCCCAATGAGGTGAAATGACAACGATGATCGATATCTTAAAAAACAATTTATTACACCGAAAAATGGTCCGCCGTTATTAAGCAGACTACAATATGTTGTACATAGGATTTCTATGGAAACGATCATTTTTGTATGAGTAATGGAGGCGGACGCATGTTTACTACCTTGATCAAGTTATGTATGGTGGTTAGATATCCTGAATTTAGCGCAGTAATATGTGAAATTATAAGACCCGAGCAAATCTTGCCGAAACTGACTAAAAGAAATGGATTTGCATGGCAGGCTGTTGAGGTACAGGTCCCGGGGTTCTGATTGTTAGATATTGAGGTTTTGTACTGAACGAGTTATCAAATTAAAGGTCTTGATGTCATTTATCTGAAAGGTTACTACTGCATTGTGAGAACTTATCTATGAGTTCATATAAAAATGGTGGTGGTTTAACACGCTGTGGCACAGCTCACCCTACTGTAATAATTCACGGATTTTACAGTGCTCGCATCTCAAATTACTTCTACAGCAACGCCTTTTTAGCAAATTTTGATTTGGATGAAATTTTTCAAAACATTTAAAACAAAATAATAAGTGCTAGTATGATATCCACCGCCAAAGATTAGCCAGACATTTTGTATTCGAGCTACTAACAAACCTGAGGATATTATGCAAAATTTAGTCTCACAAAAAAAACTACTGCCACTCCTACTAATGTGAGATGAGTTCGAGTGATGATTAAGTTTCAGCGCCGATAGAAAGAAAATTACAGAATGCATTCTCGTACGTATCTGACGCTAGCATCGTACTTGAAGCAACAAATATGTCAGATCTTTTTTTATTTATATAATGTTTAGTTTTTAAAAAGCAAAACCTATGCAGTAGCGCAAGTTTACAAAAAAAACTAATAAGTTGTCTCGGGTATTTGCGACAATAGAATATTCACTATGATCGCTGATAATCTCATTATAGTAACTAACAGGCCATATACTGGAGGAACACATTTTTCATTATCTATAGGAGGTACGCCCGGGTACTAAGAACTAACAGGCACAAATCATAGTGTGATTGTAAATTATAACAATTTGTTTCTTACCGTGGTGATTCATCCATAAGCCAAAAATGTCCACAAAGTACTAGGGCGTGACATCCGTAGATGATTTGTAATAACTGTCTGTCTTTGATTATTGCTCCCCAGCCTGCTACCAGCATGATACCGACAGCGAACGCTGCTTGAAAAGCAACTCCACACATGGATCGTTTGCTAGGACCCACCAACTCCATTGTCAAAACGAAACCTATTAAATATGAAAAATTACTTTATTTTGCAGCAAAAACTCAAAATGAAATACCTAAATACTATAGACAGTGTTAACACAATTTGGCAGAAACATTCATTCCTGTAGCTAAAATACCATTGGTGAATTCTATGAGAGAAAACTCAGGTAATTTAGAGGGGTCGTGGAGTGCGTCAGCTCCGTTGGTGGACCACTCCAGGATTGAGGAGGCGGAAAGCAGGCCGTCTTGAGAGGTTTATAGCAGGCCCTAACATAGCAGGGAGCTATGGCTATTGAACCGGAGGAGGGATTCACTCCACATGTTGGGAGGGATCCTCACAGGTCACTGCAGATTGAACAGGCCCCTGTCACTCATAGGAGTGGTCAAAGACCCAATCTGTCAGAAGTGCTGAGAGGAGGACGAAACCTGGTTCCACTTCCTGGGTGAATGCGCCGTTTACAGCGGCCTTAGGGCTAAGGTGTTCGGCACAGCAGGTTTTGACGGAGAAGAGAGCTACTCAGCGGAATGTTCGGACATCATGACCTTTATTAAAAGGTCTGGAAGGTTCGACACTAACGAACTACTAAGTCTGCCCTAGTTTTAGTGATGGTCTTCGGGGTCGGCAAAAAGGCCCAATGGTGGACTACTTGCCAGGCTTTGCATCCCCTTTACTACTACTACTACTGCTACTACTACTGACGGCAAACCTGGCCCCTGGATCAGACGGGATTGCCAACGAGGTCCTGAAGATCGTGGTAAAGGAGAAGCCTGGTGCACTGCTGGACATGTACCACGCATGTCTGCCGCTGGGCGTCTTCGGCGGCCCATGGAAGATCCAGCGCCTCCTCCTTCTAAATAAATGCAAAGGATATCCCGTAACGCCGTCGTCGTTTCGGCCACTGTACATGCTTGACTGCGCAGGGCAGATTTTCGAGAGGCCCATTCGGAGCAGGCTCAGGAGCGCCGTGGCGTCAGGTCTAGACCTTGCGGACAACCAATACGGTTTCCGTGAAGGCAGATCCACAGCCATGGCAGCAGAGGAGGTTATGCAACGGGAAGAAGAAGCCTGGAGCAAACCACATAACAGTCGAGATGCGTTCGCACTGGTGACACTGGACGTAAAAAACGTATTCAGCTCGGCAAGGTGGGAGGACATCCTCGTCGCCCTCCGCAGATATCAGGTGCCGGAGCACATTTACAACGTTCTAGAGGACTATCTCAAGGACTGTGTGCTCCGGTTCGAGACGACGGAAGGAATGCGTACAAAGCCATCACGTCAGGTGTTGCACAAGGGTCGGCAATCGGACCCGACCTGTGGAACCTCTGTACGATGGCCTGCTCCGTCTGGAGATGCCGTCTGGTTGCCGACACATTGTTTTTGCCGACGATGTGACCTTGGTCGTGTGGGCTCGGACAGAGGCGGCACGTCAGCGCAGGATCGAATGGGCACTCAGAAGAATAGCACGGTGGCTCATCCAACACGGGCTGAATCTGGATGCTCAAAAAACCGGAACGGTCGATGGACACACACATCGACTGATCCCCCAAATCTAACCCTGACTGGACCGGTCTCACGGATTTGTGTCATATTACCTGACACAGTACTTAGGAGTGTGGTTAGACACAAAAGCTGCCTTTCAATGAGCATATTACTCGAACCGCAAGTAAAGCTTCTGCTACTGTGGTAGCACTGAGCAGGTTTATGCCAAACATTGGGGGACCAATTGCCAGTAAGAGGAAAATATTAGCCTCGGTAGCATCATCAATAATTCTGTATGTAGCACCTGTGTGGGAATGCTCCATGGAGAAGGCAAACAGAAGAAAAAAGTTTGTTTGAGTCCGTTACGAGGAGAATGGTAATAAGAGTACGCAGCGCGTATCTTTCCTTACGATGGCAAAGTAGATGGAAATCATCAGAAAAAGGCATTTGGACACGAAGGTTGATAAAGGATGTTAGAAAGTGGTGCAACAAGAGCCATGGTGAGATGGATTTTTGGCTAACACTGCTGGTATCAGGGCATGGATCTTTCAACAATTACCTTCACAAGATCGGTATCGCTACAAGCTCTGCATGTCAGTACTACGAAATGCCTGACGATGCCGAGTATACAATGCTTCACTGTCGAAGATGGCAAGAGTGCAGGGAAACCTGCAACAGAGCTGTTAGAACTAAGATCACAGTCGAGAACGTGATTGCAGTAATGCTGAAATCTGAGGAAGCGTGGAATGCTGTGAAAATCATGGCCAGGAACATAATAGAAATAAAAAGGAGTAAAATGTAAATAAGACGACCTGCCCTCAAGAAGTAATGCTAACGCGGTTCCGGAGTGCTGAAGGTCGCGTGCAGAGGTTTTTTACTGGGGTAGGACCCCCCAGCCTCCGCAAAGAGCGGTGCGTGCAACGCATAGAACAGCAACATTTTTAAAACAAGGAGACCATTATATTTTTCCTCTGCAAAAAAATACTACTTCTACTAATACTAGGTAATTTAACTGGAAAAATGTCGTCAATTAGATTGACTTTTATACGTTTACATAGAATAGTACCAAATTAAAAGAAGTGAATAATAAAGGTTTCCTGATACATACAATATTCGAATAACTTTGCAGCCAGATATAACTTAGCAGAATGTATTTTCGTTACATTTTTTATGAAAGAAACCACATGGTTAAGTGTAAGAATAGCTGTAGATGCTAATCTACGCCCTGTGTGTGCTCTATGAGTATAAATAAAGCCGTTATTATTATTAGGTGAAGCTTCAGAAACTCACCATAAAAAATAAATACGTTTGTAATATTCTGCTAATTGCGATTATTTGAAATATCATTCAGAAGTGCTGTTATCGTTTTATGCATATAAAATATATAACGTAATCTTCAAGCATTTTTTAACTCGTATTTGATAGAAGAAAGCAATATTAAAATGGAATCTGATATGAAACTGAGAACACATAATTTTATGGGTACAGTAATATAATGTTTAGACTTGCACTTCTATTTCTGTATGATGTTTTTAACTTTACTATAGTTTGAGGATTGTTTTCATAGCGTATAATTTCGCTTTGGTTTGAGAGTAGGTGTAGGGAACCATGTTTGAGGGGAAAATTTAGCTTTATCTTCATGCGTCATAAAAATTAAAGTTACTTTTTAATTTGAAATAATCACTCCAGAAAATACTAAGCTTTTTAAGTACTGTTTAAATGAGAAATATTTTCTTTGCGCCTATTCTAAGATGCAAGTCATAAAAGCATGTTTTCTGATGATGACTGATGACCATCTTGGACTTCATTAGAGCTTAATGTTGGATAGAATGAACTAACATAGATTGGAAAATGAGTAAAGTGCTATTAGAAGGACTGAATAGAAAGAGGCTAAAAGTGTGGAACAAAAAAAAATTACCAAAAATTTGTTTTATGTAACATGTATATGATATTACCTTGTAAAATTTTCATATACAATAGAAAGATAGGTACTACTACTACTACTGCTATTACTAGCATAAAAAAATCGGTTCCTTCTTATTTTACCATGGATAAGGGAGGCAAGTATTGTGATACTTTTATAATTAGGGCATACAAACAAAAACCTGCGTCAATCATTTTCGTTGGTCAGCAAGCTTGTTGGCATTTTTGTCACCGCTTTTGAAGAATTTGAGGAAGGGTTTATATTATAATATGGATACGTAGGACGTAATGCCGTTATCTTTCTTGAAATCGGTGTACTGACGGCGAGCGAAATAGTCGAAAAAAAAAACAGAAAATTATAACATTTTCTCCAGACCTCGTTGTTTTTCTTTATAGAGTAGTTTTCGGGCGCAGGTATTAATTCTTTTTCGCAGGCCAATAATTGAAACCACATACGTACGAATTAATATTCATTATTCTTTAGGCTGGATTGACAGCTTTTCTCAAAGAAAAGAACATAATTCAATAAAATGTAGAATAGATTGGAAAAAATGTAATAGGATAGATTTAATATAAAAATAGCCAGACAAGATAAATAGTATGCTAGATTTGAGAGCTCTAGTTTTGTATCCATGATAGGATCTAGTTTGTTAATGAGCTAGTAACCTGGGTAACCTGGTTAGCAGTCAAATCTGACAGTCCGACGAAGATTTGAATATAAATCGAAACGCGTCACTGAAAGAGAAAGAGTTTTATTTGTGAAACTATGTGTTAATTACACAATATTTTTATCTGTAGAATAAAGATGTTGAATGTATTGGTAATAAACTCAAAAAAGGATATAATGCACGATACACAAGAACCGTGAAGCTGCCTGTCCTGTGAAAATGAAACATAAAGCAGTACGATTCTAAGGTAGCAACGCAATACTCCCAATTTGGGATTCAAGAACAAGCCATAAGGCAATCTGGATAAAAACTTGCATTGTGCATCGGTTGGTTTTGAGAACATTGACTAGACCTTTTCACGAAGCATACTCAACCAGACTGGGTCGCTGTTTGTTGAAGAATTCGATCATCGATTAATTTTATAAAGGCAGATTGTTTGACCTTCATTATTATCCTCTTTGTGTAATATGGACACTTAAATGCTGATTTGGACGTTTTTACTTTAGTTATACAATATTTTTGTGCTCTTTGATTTGACACTTTGTAGGTCTAGAAGACTCATCAATATAACAGTTGCCACACGCATAGTCTATTTGGTATATTGAATTTTTTGTATCTACATTTTCAGTATACATTGAAAATCGATAAGGTTTATTTTCTGATCCTTAATTCAATATTTGTCAATATTTTAGAAGTGGTGAAACAGTGTAAGCTACAGCTATACTACTTGAAAATTCTAAGACTGTAATGCAACTAGTGTACTTACATCTCATTTTTCATATTTCCTGAGCCCTTCTTTATATGTGGGAGAAATACAGACTATTTCAGGTATTGGAACCAGTTGCAATTAAACTGAATTATTAAAGTATGCTTCACTACGTAAATTTCTCTTTTGTGCTTACGTAAAAGAGAAGTACATCACAAACGCTATCCAGCGTTCAGGATAATATCAGTGCTAACAATATTAATATAAAGGTATTTCGTTCAATCACATATAGTCCAACAAGTACAGCTACGCAAGTTTTCGAATTTCATTATAATATATAGATTTATGATTTTATCAAGAGGAATTGTAATTCCTCGATTTTTACTTTCCACGCCAATGAGAGCTTAGGTATTGTAATTAGATGTGAAAAAAATCGTATTCGTGATCTTGAGTTTTTTTGAAGTTTCATGGCATCGCGAAAAACAATATTCCATCGATCTGGTTTGGATTTTGATTACTATATGCTACTAGAGTTACAAGGTCAAAAAAGCTTTGTGCTTTTCGCAAACCGGTTCAGTGAAGGCAGAAATGTCGAAAAACAAAAAAACCTGTCGACAGAGCTAAGATTCACCGACAAGTAGGGATGTTCTGACAATGATTGAAATGATCGAATGCAGCGCAGCAAGGAAAGTGGCGACAAATCCTAAGATCATCCATGACTTTCTTCTCTCCCACTCATTTCTTATCCGCATCTTTGCGTTTTGATTTGCACGTTCACGTCCGGCACAGGTTCGCGGTATCTGTCGGTCTGTAAACCTTCAAATGATCGAATTATGCGGCTTGTTTTGTTTGCAAATACTGATATACTCGCACAGTATTTGCTTATTACCAATAGGCTTACTCTTCTACAGCATTGCTAATGTTCTAGGTGCTTTCCTGCATTTTTCCATATTTCTAACTATCAACGTTAATTTGCTATGCTGTTATATTAGTTATATGTATGCGTTGTTACTATTGTGTGTTTGTATGTTCTGACTGAAGATAAACCACTAAAAATGCCAAAGTCCGTCTAGGATGCATAGTAAATACAATATATATATATATATATATATATATATATATATATATGATGATGATGATAGTTATTTGAAATGTTAGCGGAGCTTATTTTATTGAAAATCTAAATAATTGATAGGCTTCCGATGATGGGTTTTTCTCAATGATTTTTATAGAACTGTTTGAATGTTTTAATTTTGTACAGTATTTCGTGGCGTGGTTAGCGTTTTTTCTAATGGGGGCAAATTGACTTCGATTTTAATGACTCACTCCAAATTACTGCATAGCGATCATGAATAATGAGAGAAGTACAATTTAGTGTTTCAATAAATGGCTTCAAGTAAGATAAATCTGTATTTCACGTGTACTTGTCTAAGTTAACAGATTTCAATCGAAATTTAGATCAGCTGATGCAGTTGAAGCGAGTTTTAGAGTTATAAGTGATATAAATCCTTATTTATAAACTGATACCATTGAGTGGATGGTACACCGATATCCATTTTTTGTGTAGCTACTCGGTCGTCTCTAGACAAATATTTTTAAACTCCTTACTGACTTTTTAAACCTTGTCATGTCATTGTAGTAACCTAGTATCATAATGTAATCAGATCGGTTTCAGAATTATAAAGCGACAATGTATCATCCGATAGACCGACGCAAATGATTTACTAGTTTTTTGTGTGTTCATCAATCGAAAACTAATACCTCCGATTCGAAATGTTCGATTTTCTTGGTCACAATTCTTTGTTAATTACTGCTAACTAACCATGAATTCAGAAAACAGCACGACAGTACTGATCTAAACTTTGTGATGCTTTGCTTTTGAATCGACAAAGATTCTGTTACCTGGAATATAGCTTCCTGCAGATCCAAAAATACCGTACAGGTACCTGATGACTAGAAAAGATATGTACTCCGGAGTGAAAGCCACTCCCACACCGAGGAGTACTTGGAGTACAGCAGACCAGCAAAACACCGGCTTTCTTCCAACTTTGTCAGCAAGATTCCCTAACCACACCGCCCCTGTGAAAACACCGAACATATACGCCGATTGGGCAACGGCTCCCATCCACCTTCGGTCGCAGACGAATTCCCATTCAATTGCCCTGGAAATAATATATTTCTAGGTGAATCAATACCAAAATACAAAACTTTCAATCTCAAGCTAATGTCAGCTATATCAACCACCCAAAAAGATAATGATTTTCAATGTAAATCTCAAGGACCTTGAAGAGGCGATTTTTTAAAGGCAATGGAATAGGAAGTTCTCGGACGGCTCATAACTACTTACAACTAATTAGTTAAACAAGTCGCAACAGCCCTAGCCGATAATAGAGCCAGACATATAATTATTTTGTTTAGTTAGTTACTGTTAGATAAATGCCTTTTCAAAACGTTATTTTGAATTACTCTTATAAAAGTCTGCACATTCCGTTAATTGATTGCTATCTTAGTTTATACTGTACCTGGAGGTTCCGTAGTATGTGTGATCAAACACCCATGAGTTACATTTATAGGTGGCGTTCGTTGTGGTGTTTATCAACGAACAGCTATCAAACTTCCCAGATTCAAGACGTGGAATGTGAGCACCCAAAATTGTCTCGTTCAGCTGCGTGTATGTTCTGTTGGCGTCATGCTCTGAGATCTCACATCTGAAGATCATGAATTGTATCTCAAAATATTATACATTGACATGATATTAGAAAAAATTAAAGCACAATTTCGACGAATACTTCGGTAAGTGAGCATCGGTAACTATGGAAAGCGGGATTACAGACACAAATTAAAGCACACGACATGGAATCTTGAGACCGCAGTTTGACATCCGTGCATACCAAAAAATATTTCTTTATTTGGCTCGCTCCAATTTGCATATTTATTGTGAAAGTACAATATACCCATACATTTGAAGGTTTTAACAATTTGTGATACTAACATGCCGTCATAAATAACGAATAAAAGAATATACCAGCATTGTGTGGATATTTACGTACGAAAGTGTCACGTTTCAGAGATATAAGCATGATTTAAAAAAAATGCGAACATTTACCTATAACAACGTGCCACTAAAGACCCTATTGAAAATATAATGTTATGATAAAATAATCCACAATAAACAAAGGCAATTAATGGATTATACCTTGGCAATAAATCAAAGAGTAACATGCCAAGTAAAAAAAACAATTGGTAAGAGGCTATGAAGAGTCAAAAGGAATGAGTTTATTAGATCTATTGCATGTTAAGAATGGTATATACGGCCATCATCTTGCAAAGAGGGGGAGAGCTACCCCTGCCACTGGGAAAAATTGTAATGAATGAGCGATAAGGGCAATAGACAATAATGCGCAGGTAGGCTATGCAGATGACCTAGTTATCATAAGGCGCGAGAAATCCAACAACACGCTTAGAGTTGCATTACCCAAAAGAAGAAACCTAGACGATCTGGCACTTCTGCAACCCTCAACTCAAAAGAGTAAAAAGAATAGCGGAGAGGACCCTAGTGTTATCCAGACACTCACACGACAAAGCATGGGATATAAATACGTATCTATGATGACTCGGACAAACTTCATAATGGTTTAGCCATAACGGGAGAAATGAAAATCTAAGGGCAATATGAAAGAGCATTCGAGAATTGCCGCCAGTTCGATTTGTTTGATTTCAAATAATGAGTAAGGACCACATATTTCCGAGATTCAAGAACTCCGAGACTAGAATTGGAGATCAAGAGGAACTTCAAAAAAAAACATGCAAGGGGATAAAACTAAGTACACAGACGGATCAAAGTTCGAATAGGGAGAAGTGCCAACATATAAAAACAAAAGGATTCACTGACAGTCAGGCCACACTTAGGGCGTTGTAAGGTGAGAGGGTGACCTCTGTACTTTTTTCGGGAATGTAAACAAAAACTGAGATGCGAGAGACTTCGCTACAAGGAATATTCTTTATAGATAACCTCACGCAAAGGCAGATTGCCTATAGCGCTGCTAGATGATAAACGTCTCTCCATATTGACCTTAAAACGCTGTAGATTGTAACCACTGGAGAAAGTTCCCGATAGCCCATTCCACAAAGCCTCTTCCAAAAGAACGACTTTTGGAAGAGGCTCCTTCGAGGCGTTGGGAGCTCGACCTGGTGGGTATATGCCCGTTGAGCTCCTCTAGTCTTTGCCTTACTGGAGACTCTTGCAGTTACGCGAGACAGCTCGGTAAAAATCTGCCATGATAATATTTATAGAATAGAGACAGATCTGCCACCCTTATCGAATGTTTTAGGTTGTGGAGGTCTTTTGTGAGGTCAGGCGTATCCAATAGATGTATTACTCGTTTCTATGTGGTGTCCACAAACGTCAGGCAAAGCTTGGGAGCGCATCGTCACACATGTAAGGAGCAATTGCTGTTCTCCGGATAATACAATTTTCTGGAGCCGAAGAGAACCCAGCTTGTGATCGTGATATGACATGCTATTGTTGATATATTCATAATAATTTCCAGAAGCTTGATGGAAGAAGATGCAAGTATTGGGCGTCCACGGCTGGCAGACTAGCATTCGATTTCCTTGTCAGGGATGTTGTATGAGTCTTCTGCGCATTAAACTGAATTCCTTTGTGTATCCTTATTGCACTATTCTCTCAATGTTACCTCAATAGCATGCTGTTGCCACCGCAATAAAGTCTCTCGGGATGATAGTGGTTTGCCCGGTATCATGCAGGAAATAATGCTGCTGTCATTTGGGAAGCTGTAGATAGAATTAGACGTTATTTTCAATATTTCGTTGATTTACAGGAAGCAGAGCGTTGGAGAACAGACAGATCCCTGAGTAACACCCCCAGAATTGGCAGCGAAATCCTGCCCCAAGGGGGTCTGCTTTTACTTTTGGGGTGGATCTGACGGAACCATTCTCTCTCGGCAGTAGTGTTATGGACGAGCAGTAGAAGTTCTGTCCAACAGTCTTGGCTAGCAACTAAAATGATCTAGATGAGCTAGAATATGAGAGAAGTTAATTAACTAATTCTCTGGTTGTGCTCTGCTGTTATCGATGACCCGTTTACAGTGGCTTCTGAAACCTGATGACTAGAGGACTAAATTTTTGTAAACAGGAATCAGTTTCTTATAGTTACTGAACTCCTTACAGGACACTATGGCCTGAAGGAGCATCTGAACAACAACTAGGGCTTCATAACAAAGAACTGCAGATAATGCGAGAAAGGAACACAATCAGCCTTTGACATCCTCTGTGAGTATCATGCGCTAGATTACTAAAAACAACTTTTTAGGAAGCTTAGTTCAGAACCAATAGAGTTCGATCAGCAGGGAAAGAGTACAATAACAACTAAGCTTAAAAAAAGTACAATAAGCCTGAAGACTGCCGTACAAACGGGGTCATTACTTCGGATGGTCGCTAGGATAGGAAAAAGGGAGATAACAAAAAAAATCGAAAATAGAAAGCGAAATTTACTTGGTATACTCTCACTACGCATCGTGAAATATTATCAAAATACCTACACATATAGAAGCAAAAAGGTAACTATCAGATACATTGTTCATCTACTAAGTACGGTTCGCGACAAGGCTTACAGCCGATGGAAATTCTCTGATCGCAATTTTGTAATTTCCTCGCAGCCATATCACCGCAAAACAATTCTAAATAAATTTAAACTTTTATAAAAATGTGTTAATTAAGCCCTAAAATGTCATACAACTTGTAAACTTTTTGATAACTCCGCTTCCATAGCACCGATTCTCAGAATCTACTACAACAGTTTTTCCCCTTGCTATAATAGTAGATTAGTGTGATTGGGATTACCAGACAGACAGACAAAGAAAAATCCGATGCAAATAAGTGACTTGGTTTTTTCGTGATATAGAGGGTGTCTGCAGACAGTTGGCCAAACGGATGTTCAAACACTACACAATTTTACCATTCGCCAAACTGCTTTTTTAAACCCGACAGGCGTTTCGCCAACTATGTTTGCATTTTCAGGGGAAATTGAAACAAAGGAGGTTATTAAATCCCTATATATGAGAAAATAGTCGGTAAAACATATTTCGGGTTTAAAACGGTTATTTAGCGAGCGGTAAAATTTTGTAGTGTTTGTGGAAACTGCGCCAAAGAATCCAGTATCACATATTCAAACTGAAGTACCTAATAGATGCGGTTATACGCTAGTTGATACTCGTCAACCCCAACAACCTGGTGTTGCTCTCATGATATTGACTTTTTTGTTTATTAACTCCTGTATTTCTAATTTTTATCTAATATGACTTTTTTTGTTTAGAAACGCCGGAATTCCAAATAAATTACTTTTATCTCTAACGTTTACTTGCCAAAATTAATTATCTAATGTTACTAACAAAAGCAAAAGAATTTCGAGAATGAGCACACAAAAGAATAAAAAGTTCTTGGCGTAGTAAGAAAAAAATAGCGATCTTGGAAAACTTGTAAATACTTTCTTTGTCCTCTCCAAAGAGTAGTACAGGTCATGCAAAAAATATGTGTATCTTTCCAAACTATCAAGTTTGTCAAGATGAACATATCTTCTGGCTGACACTCGATATTAGGACAATTACATTGGTTTGTCAAATGGTCAAGCCCGAAGCAGAAAACTACTCTTTTTAACTTGTAGAACATAAAGAGAACAATTTTCATCGCAGTTCGTTTCAGACATACTAAACAACCAAGTAGCTGTATCGAGAAAAGTAAATTTAGTCGATGTTGGTTTCATGGTTAAATTTAGTTGTTGTTGCTGTTGAATTATATCATTGATATTGTTCGTATATTTCACTGCCGCTATTATTGTTGAAATATATTGTATTGTTACTGTTTCTGTTGAAGTATATATGTTTTTATATTTCCTATTGACGTTGTCTACGTTATCACTGTAACTAGTATACGCACTAGCAGTTGTTGACCTACGGGAGACCTGGCAGACCCAACCGCAGTACATTTTCAAACGCTTACCGACGGCGATGCTTTTTTTTCTGAGACCTCAAGAATTGATGTCCAACAATTCGATGTCTTAGGCTATCCTGAGAGCACTGGATGACAATCTGACCAAAAGTACGCGTGAAGTAGCTGTAATGTAATAACTGCACATGAAACGTTTGGCATTTCTCGAGCAGACAGAATACTCATGACACTGATGCGATTGAATCAGATCAATTCATTGTTTTCACTTAGCAATAAATAATTATCTTCGAGTTATTTCCGCTTGTGCGATTTTCCATAACCTTAGGAATATTTTTGGGGTATTTTATAGGCAGACCAGTCTAGATTTACAAGGGCAAGATTAGTAAATACACATAACCTACAGTACTAGGCACAAACAGCAGATCACCCGATTGTGAAGAGACTGAGGTTCTGGGAGTATGTCTGGAAACTATGGAAACGTTATAGTTATTTACCAGATAACCTTAACGTTTTTGCAAAACGACCTACACGATTTTCGAGTTGTATTAACTGTAATCTAGATACTGTCCTAATTCCTGGATTTGGAGAGATGGCCCCATTCCGTAGCTGCCTGACCATTAGATTTTTACGTCTTGGGACGAGCTAAACCACTCGTATAAGCCTAAGAAATTAGTTATTAGTTCAAATGGTTGAACTCCGCTTTGAAACAATAAAGGAAGAGATGAAGGTAGACCTATGACCGCGATGTCGAGTATGTCAATCAATTTGAAAAAGAAATGTGATTTTCAGTACAAATAAAAAAATATTTGTCATTTATTCATATTGACTCCCGCACATTCATATTGAAAATCATTGACAATAAAAAAAGTTTGTATGTCATTTTTTTGTATGTGTAAGTATCGTTGGTATCATATGAAGGAAACAGATAAACGATAGATGTTGTCTTACGAAAACGAGTGTCAGTGAAATATGTTCGGTTAGACAAACAGAAATATTTCTGAAATTTAAATAATAGGTTTGCATAACGTGCAGCTTGCCGTTAAAAAGAGGCTGGTGAAGTTTTTAGAAGATCTCGATCGCCTTTTGTTTTCTATTACTGAGCCCAACATTTTATTAAACTCATTCTCGAGATTATATTAGCTTATATTTTTTGTTCTTGCTATTTGCATTAGATAATTTGTTTTGTTGAGACAAGTATTTTCATTAGAGATAAATATGTAAATTATTCTTATTTGCTTCGAGGTTGAACAAAAAAGTTATATTTGCTATTTCATGTTAGCCAACCGTCTGCCAGATCTTGTATAGGTACATAATTATGTAATGGTAAGATCATGGGAAATGTATGTTTTTCATACGTGATGATTAAAAATGCATCGTCGTCCGTCAGTATTTTTTGGCGGATTCAAGATTTGAAAGTGAATTTTTCGACCTTGCCTTAAAAATATACCCAGACCTATTTGCAATAACCGTGGTCTTATTGATGTTTTTTTCTAATGTATCAGTTCAATTCCAAAGATCAGCATTACCAAAATCCGACTGAAATCTTAATCTATAGAGTGGTATAAATTACGTGGCATTACGGGAGGTACAGCGTCAACCTAGTGTATGTGATATGTTTACTTACCTATATTCTGGTACTGCGGCTACCGTGACTAAAGAAAGCATGTTCATTCCTGCTGTGATGGCCGACAGAATATGTAAAGTGAACTGCCATGCTTGGTATCTCCCGAAGTCTCCTGCAAAAGCAATAACAGTGGATATTAATGAAACATAGGAAAGCGATGATGTCTAGACGATGAAAAAATAATACGAGATTAATTTGGCAAATGCACCTCACAGATGTTCAACTTGATATGAAATTGACATTGATATTAGAAATAATAAGATAAAGCGAATAGGAACAGTGGCACCACAAAACAGGATAGGCCGTATACGTCAGACTTGTCAAATCTTTATGGTATTGAAGTTGTAATATATCATCACTAAAAAAGTATCCAGGTATGGCATCATGTAGGAAAGTTGTGTCATAAATCTCCCACTACGTCCGCAATCCTGCAGTTCGTCTTAAAAACGATATTTTCTATGTATAATGTTTAATATTGTGTGTAGCATTCGGGGTATCCATCAACGTGTAAGCATAGGGTCATATTTTACGATATGATGGTTGGTTTAAACATTATTTGCAATCTCTTAGATTTATTCTAATAATCAAGTTCCACATCGTTAATTTTGTTTTGCATTTTCATGCGAAACATCTCGAGCATATCTACTGTTTCTGCATACAATTCATAAATCTGAATACGATGTATTTATTTATGATACAAACAATACTCGATGAATATACATCAAGGGTTATTAGCAATTATGAGGTGATGGAATACCACAATCATTCTTGACCGTCTTTCATTCTGATTTAACATGGGAGTATTTGTTTATCAGGAACACTGCAATAAAGTTAAACTTATTTTGACATTTTTTGACCATCAGAAACAGCTAAGGTGAATTTGTAAACTCCATTAGAGAAATGGCTTCAATTTCGGAGTAGAATGGTTTTAAGTGTATTTTCTCTACCATATATATGCGGCCTGATATAGATATGCATCTTAGCTAGGCCACAGGCAAGATTGCCTGGTATGCTCTGCATAGGTACCAGTATCCCTTGGTGGTCGACAAAGTAGAGAGCGAATATAATGTATATACATGTTCACCTATCTCAGCCAAAGGTGTGATAGCAACATACTCTAAGGGTCGCAAAAATGTTGCTGCTCATCAACGCCTCATGAAGTGATGATCCATTACTGGGTTTTGTCCACAGCAGCGATATATGGCGCATTATGACAACAATGAACAAGGGTGATCAAAGCTCAAACTGATATACAGCGATATTCCTTGACCTGCGCAAACACTTTTACGATTGTACCATCATTGGGATTATTTAATCTATCGGGTTGATGGAAAAATTCAATCAATCTTAGAAAACTTGTGTAAGCGAAGTATACTCGTAAAGAAGCGAAAGGTATGAGTGAACGAAGACACCTGGAGTTGTACGAAATTAGATTGACAGTAAGGAGAGTGGGGAAAGAATAGCAGAGAGAAAGGGAACGGAATTAAAATTATACAGTAAAGGGGCGTTTATAGCATACATGTAGAATGTATTCAACAAGTTCCGGCATGGTGTAATCATGGTGGGCCTGTATGAATGCGTGACAACCTTAGGAAGATATGTAGCGATTTATTGGGCACAAGCTATGAGGAGAGTGCATCGGGGCTGTACATAGGAATGCCGACTGTGTGGACGTGTGTAATAGAGGGATATATGAGAGTAATGAAAGTATACAGGATGAATGGAAGACTGAAGAAGGGAATGAAGGGGTCATATATAAAGTTAGAATTACATCAACAATCAACTGAGTATTTGGGAATGGCAAGGGGGATTGGGTTATAACGAAAAAAAGACAAAACGCAAGTTTACAGGAGAAAAGAATAGGAAATCGGTGATCAGAATGGTATGTGTGACAATATTGATGGTTATGGAAAGAATGAGAGAAAGTAGTAGAGATTGCGGGTAAAATAAGAGATATGCTAATAAGAAATACAGGACTGCAGAACGAAACCATAAAATTATTATATGAAAAGGCTATCAAGAATATGTCTATAATTCTATACGGAGCTGAGATATGGAGAATAAGGGAAAAGACACGAGAGGGTTGAAACAACTGTTAGTGGTACAGAGTGTGTGGATTAATGATTGGAAGAGTTTATAGGACTACTGCAATAGAAAGTTTGGAAGTTAAAAATTGCTTGGTATTGCTAGACATTATTGCGGAAGGTGAAATGAGAGGAATGGAAGGGAGCAAACGCTAGGTGTGTGTAAAATAGGGTTTGATAAGAAAGATGTGAAGGAAAATAGGGAATAGCAGAGACTATGGGATGATAGTATTGAAGTAATAGGAATATATTCCATGCTGGATAGCTTATCACCGTCACGGTAACTATCTTACTTACCTTTAAGGATTTGAGTTAGCGGATGAAGTGAGTGAATGTGACTGTGGTATGAAAGCGGGCCATGCATGGCCTATAAAATAAAAGTATATGCTTGCTGAACGGATGAGTCAGGGGGAACGCGTGTTATTAAATTGTGGTACTATTAGGCCACAATTAAGGGATGCCGGTAAAAGGAATGTCAATAACATACATATATGGAATGAACGGTAAGATAATGTATAACTATATACTGAAAATCATGTAATATGTTAATTTTGAAAAAATAAAATACAAAAGCAAAAATAGAGCAAGAAAAAAACAGAAAAAAGAAAAAAGGAATGGAACAACATGAAAAAAGATATAACGGGAAAAAAGATATACTAAAATGACGTTGAAGATAATGATATCAAAAAAGCCATAACAAAAAGAGTAGTTGATTATAAAAAAAAGAGAAAAAAATTAGAGGATATGATTTGTTATGACAATTACATCTAGTACGTTAAGAGATTTTAATATTAAAGATATATGGCACTTGAACAGTAAAACTTAGGATACTAAGATTAAGACTATCTATGAAAAAATTATCAGTAAGGAAAGATGCGCAACAATCCAATGAATGAAAAACCCTAAAATGAGCTACGAAAAAAGATAAGAGAAAATAATAAGCGATTAAGCGTGGAAGTGGAAGTGTTGGGGTTCCTCTGGCAATTGTTTCTCTGGAACAAGTGGAGAGGTTGCGAGCGCGGGTCAGTACCTCATGTTGGGAGGCCAAGACGTACAATCGTACCAGTATGTGCCGTTATTGGATAACCTAACCTATTATTTTATCTACTGTCATTGGCAGCATTCATGTCAGACACCGACGATTGACCCTAAAGTATCTCCTGTTTTTTGGCGTTGTTAAAAGACGTTCTATCATTATTAAACTCATCAACTTCTTAAGCATAGATGACTGTTCGTGCATTTGCCTCCAAAATGCAGAAATAAGCTTAATTCCAAACATCAAAAATTCAAAAATCCGTTCCAAATCTTCATTTATAAACTGATACCATAGCGTGGGGAGTACAGCGTCAACCTACTTGACGCGATTCATTACACACTCAAATGCATTCGTGTTAATAGAGCAAAACTTATATTGAGAGGAGATTGAACTTTTCTCATTCATACAGTGAACTGTTCCAAATTCAACCATACCTTTTGGCATCGACCCTGCCCGGTACTTTTCCCAATTGCAACCGGCTTGCAGGAATACATACTTAGATCGCCTACGTATGATATGATTGATTACCTGTTCTACTAAATCATTAATATCCGCATGGATAATTTTTAGTGAGTGATAACCTTCTAATTGATATATAAGATCACAATAGATACAATAGAAACTGGTGTGCGTTTTATTGAGGTGCTGAAAGATGCATAACTACTCGTACATATTAATTTGGTGTAAATGATAATAAATTTTATCTACAATATTAGGTGCCATACAGCAGGGAGCTTCTACTATCGGTAGCGCCAATCATGTCGGTGATAATAATCCCAAGCACTGCATGCAAAATATTTCATCCATCTTTCGGCTGCCCCTGCGGCCTCAAACAAATTCATACAGACATATTCAATGATATACCTTTGATAATAAGTGTATAAGTAAAACTTTTGGGACTTCTTTTTACACAAATTCATTTGAGTTTGAAAACTGGCCTCTAAATCCTCAGAAAGTTGCTTAAAGTAATAATTAATATATGTATAACATAAATTACATAATTTATATAAAATATCGTGATTGTACAGTTATATTGATTTTTTTAACTAGAACATTTCCACGTAGATTCCAGTTGTATTTACTGGGTGAAACTGTGTCGTAAGTGAAATAAAATTGTGTAATCTCAACACAAGGTTCCGCAAATAAAACTTGTTATTTTGGACGCGTTTCGATTAAATCTTCAAATCATCGTCAGACGAAAAAAATTACTGTTTACAAAGACGTGTTCAATTTTAACTAGATCATTACCAGTCTTACTAGATAATAATAAGGTCTCGTCATTCACCGAAAAGATTTGCTGGATTTGATATACGACAACCGTTAATACTTCATAACAAATTTATAAGCCGGACTACTTTATTGTTTACACTACATTATTACAATAGAATTACACCATCACCCATGGCAAACAGTATTAGCTGTAAAATGAAGAGTGGTATGTGCATATTCATTATATGATGTAATTTTATGTACATGCGTAAAATATTATTTTCATCCAATATGTGTCGTCTCCCAGCAAAATTTATCGGACTATTCTATCACATATCTAATGACCTTATGTCCTATGAGCACTAATGACGTAATTTATGTCTTGTGTTTGTAAAGAAAATTAAAAAAAAGGTTATCAACGTTTCTTCAATAACGTACTTTATATCACATACTTTATTATAAGATATTTGTCCAATATTGTTTAAGACAAGATCTTTGATTAATAAGATCTACTCCTGATAATGTGCCTGCAAATCAGAGATACGTTTCATGGACGTTGACTTGCGTCAATTGCAGATCATACGCCTTGAAAAATAGTTCCGACGCATCCATAGGTCTGCGGTCAAGTTGGGTTGGTAATTTTTGTTATTCTTCCCAAAAATGTTCAATAAAAAAACAGTGACCGACAGGCATTCAAGTGTTAGACCAATTATTTATCACACTATCAATTTGCATGCAGATTTCTTAGGAGAAATGTTGGGAAGATGCTGTTCGGATGTAAACAGCATAACAAAAGAAAGTAAAAGAAGAATTGTGGAATTACCTTAGATTTGCCAATAAGAAAATAATATATAAAAATATATTTTATTAGAAAATTCAGGCACGAAAAAAATTGATGAGATATATGGCAGCATTTTGAACTTAGACTTAGAATTTCAAATGCACTATGGGATACTTTGTGTTGCATCATCTGTGCGACACATACTCCTAGGATCTGGATGTTGTACAGCAAAGACTTTAATGTTTGACAAAAACAGAAGCCTTCCTAGTGATAAGCTATAAGTTAGCAAATGTTTTCGAATTTAGAGAAATATGATGTCATACGATATTAGTTAACGATTTGTCTTGAAAACTCTGCTCATCCTCATAGTGCATGAATTAATGGAAGTTCAATTTAATCAGATCTAAGGCTGTAGAAAGCCGCTCCAAGGGAATTTAATATAGCGTATTAAATAAAAAAGTAGCAAATTATATTTCTTCTAGACGAAACTGAAGATGTGGTTAACTAGATATTGACCAACAATATGAGTATAAATATCCTTAATCAGAAGTAACACAAAAGTCCTATACAATCGACATCTCAAATAATTCGAAATAACTATATTATACGATAAAGCAGTTATATATTTACTTTCATAATATTTCATAGTATGTTCTAATGGCGACCGTTTTCGCATTTAACGCAACAATAATTACGTTCGCGGAATATAGGATGAGTGATTGTCCACGAGATGCCTAACCAAGAGCTGTTTATAAGTTAGAAAGCTGCTGGAAAGATTAATTACGCAGGTTGAGGTACCTTGAATTGCGTGTTCTAGAATTTACCTCACGATTTGCCTTGGATGATTTAATACAATGTCTGCTTCGGCTGAAAAAAATAATGGAGAGCAGACCAGAGAGCTAAATAGAGAGCAAGGAACCGTTTTCAGCACATTGCACTCTACTATGCTTTCTGCCGCAGTTTGATTTGTTTTAGCATGCAGGAGGTTGTGGGTTCGATTCACACCGACGACAAATTTTTCCATTTAGATTTTGTGATACTAAGTTCAGTTTTTCTGACGAATATCAGTAGAATTCGATATAAAAATTTTTGATAGTCAATTCCGGTTTATCCTATTGGGGCTTGGTTATGGCACCCAGGGTACCGGACTCTGGAGGTGCCCCAAAAAAGCCCGTTAGGTAATTTACCCATTTTCCAAAAATAATCTGGTTTTAAAAATTTATGGGGAGCAATGAAAGGTGTCTAAAATCTCCATTACCCAGGGCTCGGAGTTAGGTAAAATCGGCACTGTTGATAACCTCACGCAAAGGCATATAGCCCATCGTGCTTCATAAGCACTGCTCGAGGATAAATGTCTGTTCACATTGAACTTAAGACGCTGTAGATTGTAACCCCGGTAGCTCATTCCACAATGCCGAGGTTCTCCAAAAGAACGAGTTTTGGAACAAGCTTGTTTGAGGTGTTGTAAGCTCGACCTGGTGACAGTGCGCCCGATGAGTTCCTCTAGGACGAGTATTTATTGCACTAGTGACTTTTGGAGTTATTAATTGAAACTACTTGTAATATGGATGCTCACAAAAAGAATTATTTGTGCATCAACATCCTAAAATAATAGAATATGGTCTTATGTATCCATCTATAAAGTCTCACATTGATGAACAGTTTCGTTGCCTAGTATATGATAAAACAAGTATAATTAAATACTCAAACGAGGGGAACGGTTTCAGATTGGCTCGACGTCACCGCGCGGATACGCTTAGGCACGGCAATACCGTTAAAATGGCGATTTAACCTCTTCTGCGGTAGTACCCTATTGAACTTTTATCAATCGCTCTGTTAATGTACAGACCTGTCGGTAGAAAATCTGGGGCTAAGGGCAAGAAAATCGATAATTTGGGCTTCCCTTTAAAACCTGCTGCAGCTGAAGATCAAAAAGCCTACTGGAGGTTTAGAAACAACTGGTTATACCACGCCAGCAATCACTATCAATCCTGTCCTAAATATGCTACAAATGTTCCTGTTTCAATGCACAAAAACACTATTGCCAATAAGTTAAAGTGTTATTAGCTTTCAAGAAACTTAGCTCAACTTAGATGGAGATAGTATTCTTATTAATTTACGATAAAGTGCTCATTGGTAACACTTGCAATTACCCTCTCTCTTATTTATGTCGTTCATTGACTTCGCCGCGACTGCACCGATTTTCGAAAACTACAAAGCTTTTTAGTCCTCATTGCTATACTAGTCAACTTGCCTCATTGAACATCAGAAAAACAGATATCAAAATCTATCGGTCTCGCAATTGGGGTGCAAAGTAAAATGTTTCTGTAGTGAGGCCCATACACGTTTCGAAATCTTTCAGTCTCATTATTTTCCAAGTTGTAGGTGGCTGTTTATAACATGCATTCCGTTAAAAAAATTTAATTGGGTTATATAGTTTTCTTAACGAGCAAACGCGCTTCGGCGTATAATAAATCTGATTATGCTAAAAATAACTACAAATTTAATTGTAGCAGGTGCCTTCTCAGCCTGGGTTCTTAAAACACACCAACATTGTACTGGAAATAGTATGTGTTGCTTAATGAACAATTTATATTCAGCCAAAACTAATAACTATTGATATTATAAACTGTAAATTCTGAAGAACAAAAAGTAGTAGCTTGAAATTATAATATGATATTCAAGTTTTTCCGTATATCGGTATATTTACAGAACTATTATAAATTTTGCTCATAGTTTCAAACTGAACTAGCCGGATGCCGAATTGTTTAGTAGTCACTTCCGCATTTGCTATTGGAGCCTTATATATAATTTTTTAAGTATATCATTGACTGGGCCAAATATCCATCGGTCTTCACCATAAAGACGTGTTGTCATATGTTTTTAGTAGCAAGTTAAAAATTCATTCTGTCGCCGATAACTATTTATCTATTTCCTAATGACACTAAGGTTGTGAATTTCAGATGCTTCTTATATTCGATCACTACGACTAAATCGTGTAATTATAACGCTGAAGTTCACAAGTACCTATGCACTCGTAAGTACATTGAGAAATTGACTATTCACAATGATTACTGAGGTTCCTTGTACGAGGGTCACGCTGGTCTTTAGATATTCCTAATCTATACAAGTTTAAACAAGTTTGAGCACGCAGCTATTTTGTCAAAAGTTGTAAGTGCTTACACGCAAAGGCAGCGTTTGAATCCTTCAGTAGTTGCCTAGCCACGGAATCGAATGCAGCTAAGTGTTGGCCGAATTTTAACGTAAAAATGGAACTGGGTAGTCACGATTTTCGAGCCATGATTTTGTATGACTATAAAAAGGGACTAAAACAAGCGTAATGTCACGAAAGTTTAGTTTAGAGTTGCTTTGGGGACTCTGCCCCTTCTAGGCATACAAATTTTAATTGGTTTGCTGAGTTTAAAAGAGGCCAGGTCTCACTCAATGATGAACCTCGCACATGTCCACCCCCCACTGCTGTTACTCCGGAAACTGTACAAGCTGTGCAAAATATGGTAAAGAAAGATCGACATAATTATACCCTACACTGAGATTGGGGCTTCTCTGAGGATTGGATTGGCAGCGGTCCGAAAAATCATTCATGATCACCTTCGTCTAAGGAAGCGATGTTCCAGATGAGTGCCACATTTGTTGACCAGTGAGCTAAAAGCAACTAGAGTTGATTGGATTTAGTTCATGCTTGAAAAATTATGGGCACAGTAAAAACACTTTTAATATCCTAACGGGAGACGAAACATGGTTATATCATTATGATCCCGAAACTAAATAGCAGTCATCAGTTTGGTGCTATGAAAGTGAGCAGCCTCCAACGAAAATTCGTCGTTCCAAGAGTGTTGGAAAAAAATGGTCGCATCTTTATTTTTCTAAAAGTGGATACATCATAACGATAGCCTTGGAAAATCAAAGGACAGTTACTTCTGAATGATATATAACCAAATGTGTTCCAGTACTTTTTCAAGAACTATGCAAGAGCCGTCCAAAGACTAGTCTGCAGGGTATTCAATGGCACCATGACAACGCACCCGCCCACAGTGCTCGAATTTTCTGCTGAACAGGGTGTCAAACTGTTGCCCACCCACCTTTTTCTCCGGACCTAGCTCCGTGCGACTTTTTCTTATTCCTTGAGATCAAAGAAAAGTTACGAGGTCGCCATTTTTCCACCGATGAAGAGGCAATCGCTGCATTTGAGGAGGAAATTATCAACCTTTCAAAAGAACTTTAGTTACAAGAATTTGACTAGTGGTTTTACCGAATGTGTAAATGTATTCAGGTGAAGGGAGAATATTTTGAAAAACAGAATAAAGTTTTTTTTAAAAAACCTTGTAGTTTTTCTGGAACTTTCAGGGTGACCATCGTAAATTAGGAAAAGCTTGGCATGAATATAAGACAAAACTCTCATATCTACTATTTAATTCACCCTAATTAATATTTGTTAATTATTTTTTGTTAGAGGAATATAGTCTTCAGCGATAGCGGTTTGTACCGTAAAAAATTTCCTAAAAGAATGTAATTCTTCAAGTTATTCGACAAAGCCGTAATCAAATGATTTGGAAATGTATGAAAAAACCTCTCAAAAAAAGTATCTAATCAAGTATTTGCAGGTTTTGCTTTTAGCAGAACCGCTTTATTTTATATATACATATCTGATTTTTCATATTATAGTGGTGTAAAAAGCCTATGATTAAGCCAGCATGCATTTTGATTATATTTTTTGTGTATCTGGACGATTTTTTGGCACTGTAAGTTTCGAATTAAATTATTATCATTTTAAATGAGTTTTGAATGGAACTAAATTTCCTTATCATTTTCTAAGAAATGTATGACTTTTTTCTAATTTACCTTTAAATTGATTTGTCCAACTATTACTGATAAGAACCATCAACAAACAGCAAAACGAATTTTGTTTGAGAAACGTAATGTAGAAATTGCATAATTTTATCCTGACGATCAGCAAATTCAAAGATTGCTCTTACGGTACAATTAATACTAATGCACTATAAGTTATTCATAGAAACAAAGACAAATAATGTTTTAATATATGCCAAGACCGAGACCTTTATCTACTTTCATAACTTAGGTCGATGTTTGTTTAAACAATCATAGTTTTTGCTACCATTAACACTTACATATTCACGTTAATATTTATGTAAACATTGAATGCCGATTACAGTCTGAAGTCGATAATGAATAGTTGTGGAATAATTTAACTTTTTGTGAGGGTTAGTATTTTCAACATTCCATACTCTTTTCGATTTCTGCTACTATTTAAGTGTACTTGAAATGCCCTATCTTCTCGTTATTTTATCTCGAACGGACAAAAAGTTTTGAGTTTTAATCCTCATTTTGGATATCCCAACTCTTTTACAATTCTTACTTTCCATGTCTTTTTGTCCCATCCTAATGTCAACTGCTACCCCAAATCTGTAGAAATTTTCTACGTTATTTTATTCATTTATGTTTATTTCTATTCAATAAGGTTGCTGAACAGACCTCAACAGGCATGGGTTACAGAAATAGTTTTAAGTGAAAAATAAACTTTAGATGTAGAATAAATATGTAATTGTTGACATCGGCTATTTAAAAATACCTTATTTGATTTTTCTAAAATATTTTGTCATTTTTTATACATGGTGTTATCAATTGAAAATCAATAAAACATATTTTCGTTACTATGGGTTTGCATAGTTTTTGAGATATTCGCGATTTCATACAACATAATTCAGTCCAAACAACTAAAGGCAATGAACATCGGAATTGCTCTTCATAATTGTGCAATGAATGCATCATCGTAGGATTTTAAATTTTTTTGACTCAAAATAACCACTAATTTGAAAATCGTACGACTATATTTAAGAAAGTAAAATATGTTTCATACAACGTATTCTATGAGCTCAAAAAATATTGGTATCGGAATGTATTGCGCCCTATATATTAGGATTTCATGACAGACTTTTTATTCATAGCCTGTTCGTGATTGATGTTCTCATCACTGAGTGAAATCACCTTCTTCATCGTTTGACACTATTACTTTCTATTAGAATAGGCATGTTGCAACTCAGTCAATAATTACAGCCCATATGTCGCTGCTGGAATAATTTTTGTGGCATTTTATAGTAACTTACAGACCGACAGACCGAAAGGCTGATACCCGACAGACCGACGAACCGTTGATGGATACGTATAGCTGCTGCTACTGGATCGATATCTCAAATATCTGTTTAACAACAGTTTGAGTATTATCGTGGTCAAAATTTCTCAAATGATGAAACGCATTATTCTAACACTAGAGTTTTTTTAATCTACTCCTCCTATTGTCAAAGTTCCATGGAAATCCGAAAAGTACTTTCTGAATTATAATTTGTCCAAAGATAACCGGACAGAGTGCAGACAGACACCAACAGAAATGAGTGATATGCTTTTTTGGCTGTATATGTCTTGAAACATCAAGATATCTTGCATAAAAAGTAAAAATAAATGAAACTCAATGATAAGATTGATAAATAAAACTAATTCAACAAATGCATCAGCAGTTAATTATTAAACTAATTGATAGAGAATGGAAAATAAATGTTACATAATTTATTGCAACGGATATTTGAAATTTCAGCAATCAATGAAGTTAAATCTTTTCATTTGTTGCGTTGTTCCGGTTACGCGGATGGTTAGAATACGTGTTATACCTACATAATACTAATAAGTTTTATGGGCTGTGAAGTAGAAAGACCGGTTTGCCTTGACTATGAACATTGAATACAATCATGTAGATTGTAGACGAACGAAAATATATTTTTTTAGTCTCACAACTACAGGAAGGCTAATTACTATTTAGATTTTTATGGATAAGAATTCAAGTCTAAATTTAAACGTATTTCCTCGACCGTATTAAGGTTTATTCAAGTATTAATCTCATCTACTAACCGGTCAATTAAATCATCTAGCGCTACCAATACTCTAAAGTGTTTAGAATAATCTTTCGTTGCCGAGATAAAAGGTATTAAAAAATAATAAAGACAAAAGATTGGACAAGTTCCTGATGTTTATTTTTACTAATTAATTCGTCGTGGATGCACCGATTTCCTAAAATAGTGGAGTATTATCTGCTACGACTTCACATCATGTCGTTATAACCACAGTAAATTATTATGGCCTATATAACAATTTCGCTGAATAAGATTTTCTATCATCTAAATATTCGATATTGTTGAAAGTTAAACAAAAAAGTTTTGACTGTTATCTTTGAATTACGCGAACCTGCATTCAGAAAAGTATCCGTATAAAATACATGAAAAAAATGGCTGAAAATGAATAGAATCCATGTGGCATGCAATTTATTCACTTATGATAGTTACGGCATCACAAGCGGTAGAAAATTGGTCTCTTCGCCGAAGTGGCTAGTTAAAATTTTATGAATGCGTAATTTTGTTATGCATCCTGTTACCATTAATTATTTTTTCATTGGTCGTGAACAGGAAATACAACATAAACTTTTTCCAGATAGCTCCTTACCACTATTAGTGAAAGTATCTCTGTGATGGATAATAGAGGTTAGCTTTTTTTGATGAAATGTATTCGGAAACATCAAAAACAATGTTTGTTGATTTTATATATGCTTTGATGATGTAATCCAGATACTTTAATATCCTTATGCGCTAAAGCAGTTTTAAGTGTGATATTTTTTCGCCAAGCACTCACTGGAGTGTCTAGGCTGTACTTTTGTTAACAAGTTTTACAATTGGGTAATATATAAAGGTGCTTGATCAATGGTTTCACGCATCCTACTAGTGCTGGTCGCTATTTAAAAACACGCATACTACAGAAAAAACAGAAAGAATATTTTAGAAGTTACAGTTATCAAATTTGCTATAATCAATTGTTTTAGCAAGCAGTAGGCTACCACTGATTCGTATGAGCCTAGACAGCGGGGAGTTTTAATAAAATTTTCCATTTATAAGCGAAGATTAGTTTTGGGATCCCTTAGTTTTGGGGTGTTGCTGAACACCTTATATTTGCTTAAATATTAATTATTTTCTCGATTTTATTATAAGCAATCAGTAAAGAAAACCATATGTTTCTCTATTTCCTTCAATATCTCCATCCCTGTTCACTTTTAGTACAACATATGTTTCGGGAAAGTTATTCGTTATAAAGTTCTCTAAAAAGATCGAGGTTGCTAGGTGCAATTGTTAACACGTTTTTCACAATTGTGTCATTTTTTTCACTTACTTGGTTACTGCAAAATTAATTCAGCATATTGAAAAAACTGTTAAACAACGGTATCATCCTGTAATTTAAAAAAATATATATTTTTGGTCGTCTTTATGTGTGTTTTCTACGCAATTCACAGAAGCTAAAAATATATACATAAGCCTCAAACTTCACAAGTATACCTAAAATTGGTTGTTTAATATGTTACAATTTTCAATTTGATTTAAGGTGGGGATCAAGAAGTAGGATTTCAATTATGTCACGTAGGAAAAGGTTCGCACATATGAAATATCTTAAAATCGGCCATAGCTGCTAATTTATAAAAATCCCAATAGGATACCGTTGCTTAATGATTTTTTTAATATTCAAAATGATTTTCTCAATTATTAAGAAATTTAACAAAATATTGCACTAATCAGCTTGTTGAAAATAGATCGGATATTAGAATTTGAAGTTGTTTTTCAGTACTCATTAAGTTCAATTTCAACTATCAACACTTATTTCTAAACTGATACGTGGGACGTACAACGACCCCCACAAAAATAATATTAAAGGGAAATTTCTTTATGCTCTTGGCATTCAGCAAAGCAAACAAATTTAAATATTCAGATGAAATTAAGTAACTTTAACACATCACAAATAAAACTTTGTTTCAGTAATGCGTTTAGATTTAACATTTAAAACATCGTCGGATTGTCATTTAGTGTTTAAACACTAAATCGACCTCACCTCATTTTCATCTGTTTATCATGAACTGGGATTCAGATACGATCTTCCCCTGACATGTTGCAACAGTTATCCATATGTACATTGTACAATGTACATCTGAAATATCCAATATAGATTACACCGTTCAAATAATGCTTTTGAGGTTATAAACATATATTTATGAATAAATATGAGACATCTTAACGGAAAATATTATTGACCATGAAATTTAGATCGATTTGTTATCGATACTTTCACTGATTCTATTTACAGGAAAGGGAAGGGTAAATAGAATATTTCCGACGAATGTAAATTGAACATTTATGAGATTATAGACAGACTGCGCTATCAGTAGAGTCATGACTGTTATAAATACTCTTTTTAGAAGTAGTTTCTAGCTTACCAATTTTGAACAAGGTTTTATCCATTACGTCTATTCATACCTGTGAATTCTTGTACGATTTTAACATGAAAAGTCTGATTGCGGAATTATTTTAATTTGGCCCTATTCAAAAATTAAAAAAAATGTGTCGAGTAGGTTCCCACGCAATAGTAACAGTTTAGAAATAAGAATTTATTTTAGGATCTTAGAACTTTTTACAGTTTATAACATAAATCCTAAAAATTCCCTAATTTAACAAAAATTAAATTGTTCAAAAATATATTTCAAGTGGATGAGCAGCTTTATAATCTGTTCAGAATATTTAATAAACTGATAAAACCACACGTGAAATACAGAGTCAAGCTGCTTGACACGATTTTTGAGTAAAATGTAGTAGAAGACGGTAAAACACAACAAATTATCTCCACTGTGAAATCAGCTTACTACACCTTCGGTGTTTTTTGTTCTTGTCACAATTGTTAGAGTTGATTCCTGGTCAAATCAATATATAAGGAGATCGCTAGATTGGTCGAAGTGGACATCACTTATAACCAATTAAATCTTGGGACTCAAACCCTCAAGAGTATTCCTTATTTTTTAAAGTCATTAGTATACATACTACTACTCCAGTGCAAAAAATGTGAAGATCGGACAATTGCTGGGTAAAACTCAACGAAAAAGCGGCATGGTATTTTTTGAAGAGTTCGCCAGACAATGAAGATTGTATTCTTACTTCCAGTTATCATTCCTGATATCAATGTAAAACAGTACACTTGATACATAAAATTACAAAATGGAAAGTCTAGGTCTAGATCAGTTTCTTCTGAAAAAAAGATGAAAATTGCTCGTTTTTTTATTCAATGGGTCGATGATTTCACTGATTTTCACTAAAAATTTCAATCCAAAATTGAGTTTCATCATTAAAATCACATCCAGAAGAGCATTCTACACCACTATCTGATTTCAGTTACTAATTGAGATATAAGCCGAAAGACGCGTAAGCAAGTGGCAAAGTTCAAGAAAAAACATAAAAATGATATGAAGACTATTATCAAATTCTGGAACTTCATATTCGATGTCCAAAATCAGTGTTATAAGTGGCAATGTCATATTAACGGTATTTATAATTTTGTAAGGGTGTTGAGTAATATTTGGTAGTATTCTGTGATATTTGGTAACATATATTTGTCTAAGAAAAAATAATCAGAAATTGACAATCTATGCTATCTATGTTCTAAATTTTTATTTAATGGTAACCTTTCTCAAAGGAAAACAGCCTATCGCGCTCCAAAAGCGCTGTAAGGTAATCAATGTCTTTTCACATTCAGCTAAGTACAAACTCTGTGGCAGTCCATTCAACAAAGCTTAGGTTCTCCGAAAGCATGGTTTTTGGAAGAGGCATGTTCGAGGTGTTGGAATTTCAACCTGGTAAGAATACGCATCCACGGCTCTTCTTTTGTTGGATCTTATGTGAAATAACTCGGTAGAACATTAACCCTGGTAGAATCTATACAATAGGGACAAAACAGCCACCTTTCCACGATGTTACATTTGAGGTTCTCATAAGTTCAGACGCATCAACCACATATATGGCCCTTTTCTGAATTGGGTACAGAAGCTTCAGGAAATTCTTGTCGACTGCCTTTCTTATCGCGACTGTGCACTCGCATTCTTGAATAATGAAGAAGAAAAAATTACGGAAACTATAATAATACAGCTACCAGCTAATCATAAAAGTAATTTTTTGACAAATGTTGATGCCTCTGACTAAAAATTGGATCAATTGAGATAAATAAGTTAATAGAACGTTGATGAATACATACAGTTCCTCGAAAGTTATAGAACTATTGCCCATATTCTAGTGGTTATAATTTTAATTCCTGCTTGCCAGGAATATTAGCCTCGAGAAAGCATCCAATTTCGATAGCAAAGTGAAGTTGCTATCCGGACATTTTCTTACTAGACGATTAAAAAAATATATTTAGCAAGTGAGCACTGAGCAGTCATAAGTATGATGCCACATCTTTTATTAGATTTCAAATACTAATGATACGCACCTAACAAAGCTATAAAAATTCCTCGCGATGCCCATGGATGATGTCAACGCAACCAATGATATGTACCGATAGAAAGAATGATTCCCTGATCCCCTGATGGTGATATTCACCAAGCGTCTGATACCATGCTACCATAATTCACGTAAAATAAGCCTCATTGCTTGCGATCACTATTTATAACACCCATATGGGTACAATAAATAAGAGAGTCTTAGTGGAGGATCAAAGAAAGACACACTCGCCATTGATTAACACTGTATAATATCATGTAATCAAACAATTATCTGTAACATTCTAGACTATCATAATACAATAATAGAAATACGTAACATGATTACTTAAGCATATTTTTCATGGTGTCCAGGTAATTATGGTGAAGTTCAAGTAACAAGATATATGATTAATATGCATTATTCCAATGATTATTAGTCATGGAATAACACTTTCATATATCAGAAAAGCAATTTAAATATATTAATCGCGACAAACCAATTAAATCAAGTTCAAGATCAGGCGTAGTGGGGACGGCTCGGGTCTTGGTCAAATTGTTCATTTGTTATCCCTCAGAAAACAATACAAAATTTCATATCAGAAGTACTAGATTTTAGAACTTCCAGTATTGTCACATACAGAACGACAGATAGACACACCCACAGACCCACAGACTTACAGACCAACAATCATATAACCTCTGAGGTTTGAGCATGTTCGCTTTCTCTTCATTTTTTGTGAATTAGTCTGCCGCAACAGTCTCTAATGATTCTGCGTCATTGCCACTCATTAGTCACCTAATATTCAAGTTTTATCAAGAGATCAGAAAAGAGGAGCAAATTCCGACCTTTGTAGGGGAGTCAAGTATTCCCAGGAAGACCGACATGCGGCAGACCGACGGTAATAAGTGAAATGGTTTTTCGCGATGATACATACTCGTATATATACTTCAAATCTCAATCGTTATACTTCGCCACATGGAAGCAATAACAGGCGTACTTTTGATAATGATTGAGGCTGACCAAGAAAGGAATACTTCAGATAAGGCAGAAATTCGGGTCGTCAGTTAACAGTAACAATTTTTGTGCTTGAGTAATGTTTTGTTATTCGTTAATTTTACGCAACTTAGCAATGCATATAAAAATATTAGTTATGCTTATCGATATTCTAGAAAAAATATAGCATATGACATAACCACATGATACGCTTATTGTAGGTCTTGAACTGTAATGAGTGTGACGTAAAAAAGTGTGGTTCAAAAAATTATATGACATACAAATCATTTTTAATATATACACATAGCATAATTCATGGTTTATTTCAAATTGAAATTAAGTTTTTTGTTAAGTTTATAGCTCCACAAGCTACCAAACGAGTGTCACAGACCATGTATTAATAAAAACTTTACATTTTCTGTCATTTTCCTAATTTTGACCAATTTTCATTTTTGCACCAACAAAAAATGAGTTTTATATATTTAGCAACGATACATTCTGCTATTCTGCTGTTGTGATGAGAGGGCTTTTCACTGTCACTGTAACTTATGAGATTGCCTAAATTGTTTCCTGAATATCTGTAATCAAAGTGAGTACAGTTCTGTTTATTTCACAAATTTTATCGTAAAAATCCACAAAAAATATTTTACAGTGATTCATAAAACGATACAATTTTTAGAGGCGTTCTGACACGAAGAACGCTGTTGGACTGGCGGAGCGCGTTTTTCTTACTTGAGATGATACAGAAGGTTATGTATTTTGAATTAATAAACTGTATAGGCGCTAGACAGAAACTGAGCGGCCAACGGCTGGCCTAACGAACTAGTACGGTGTATTCTTAGATAATTTGCACCTTTAAATATTATAGTGAAGTGCCTCTACTGGTTCTCTCTCTTGTGGCGTGTTAAGGCATCTGTGATGGCTGATTATTGTGTGGTGTTGCACTGTCGCTGATGGCGACTCCTCTGGACGTAAGAATGCGGTAGAAACAAATAACAAGCTTTTTTCGGGTAAGCTAATCTGTCTAATAGCCATCAAATATTAAAATTATTCTAGTATTTGTTGATGCTCCAATGCCTACTCAGCGTATAAGGACCTCAGTCCTGGGAAGGGGGTACAGGACCTGGCCTTCAAAATCTTTTCACATATTTAAGCTAATGAAGTAAAGGGGTAGGATGTTTTAAACATTGTCTCCGTTTGGATATACCTTTATACCCAATCAGGCACACTTTTTTCTCACGGTATAATCACCTTAAATCAGATACATTTAAAAGCAATTTTAAATAAAAATTTATTAGAAAAAATAAAAACTATCAATTCTTAGTAGATAATGAATCATCAAACAATATGGCTTGAGAAAACTTTATAACAGTCCTAAGGGTAGATACTAATGTGAAACTATTTAATCCAGTTTGCATCATTTGCGTATCTCATGAAAGAGCTGTTGCAGAATAAATGTTTCTAACATCAAGTTTGAATTAAATCATCATTTCGCAAGAAGTAAGCACATGTAACAATTATTACTGAACAAGGCAATTTTGCAACTATAGATTTGATATGAATAAGAGTCTGCCACTGTTATATTGAATTTAAAAAGTTATCGACTTTTACTCACATTTTTGATAAAAATATTTCTTGGATAAGATACTGGCGTCCTTCAATATTAGTGTTTCGTTTTTTCCCGATAAAAGTAATGTTTTTTTTTATAATTCCTTCATCAAGGTACGCATGCGTTAAGGTAACTTCGGAAATGTATCCTGTGGTTTTACCTCCGATATGTCTTATTTTATTTTACTCAATAATCAAAGCCACATGTGACTTTCGTAAGTTAGAGAAGCTCATTTAGTAATCATATGTGGTTTGAAATATTACTCACTCATTCAAATTACGATAATTCAGCACTGGCCATATTTTTGCATTGAAAAGTAACAAACATCCAATTAAACAACAGATTGTTTAACGTTACGTTACCGGACTTTCCTATTGTTTCCACACTTTTTGATAAAATTATTAATCTCTCTTTCATGTACCTGTGGTTAATCTCAAATTTATATTAGGTATACTTTTACTGGCCGCTAATTTGAATTACGTGCGTGATTAACAATATGCTGAAATACGATAGAAGACAGGTATAAGGATAGTAATAATTCATTTTTTCAGTTTTGCTTTTTGAGAAATGTTGTCTAAAGCTAAAAAATATTAAAGTAATTTTGATGAACACACGTGGTGCGGCCAGTACGAGTATATAAGATGAATAAGTATGTTTCATTTTCTAACTTGACTTGAGGTTCATAATGCTTCAACTATAAAGCTGCAAAGTTGATAGCAGTATGATACGTAGGATCTGTTCATAGTATGAACACAAGTTCCTATTAGTAGTGTTGGACATACTTTCATCTCCAAACTTACCTAAATGCCCCATGAGGGCGTCGATATCTTGGGCACTACTCATCCTGCTGTCTCGAATACTTCAACAAACGATTACACGATTACATGTGTAAAAACTAGCATAAAGAAGAGTAGCACAATAGAATAACGGAAAAGTAAAAGGTCAATCGTCAATCCAGTTGGCGCGCAACTGAGAACCGCGAAACCATATATCTTTCACGTTCGGCGCCACGCTGTGTTTGCCGTCTCGCGGAGCACTGTCGCGGGCTACCGCTACCGTCAGCTTTTTTCATCGAAAGTTGGTATTTTGAGAGTGAGTTCTATAGCCTATAGCAGTGCTTGCATCATGTCCTAGTCACAGATATCAAGATAACACTATTTACTATATTCGCTTTTGCCTAGACGTGACAAATATCGAATAGCGCACAACTCTGTAATTTTAGGTCTACCTCGAAGCGGGGAAGTATTGTTCTGATTGCTATGATACTTACTATTTATCTATCCATGGCTCAATACTATTCTGTAATTTGTAATTTTTTTATTGAATCACGAATGTGGTGTTTAATGAACACTTGAAAATCTGAATACTAAAATCGCAGACATTTTCATTGAGAGATAACATTTACTTTCATCGTGCTAATCGGCGGGGAAGTATTGTAACCGCTAAATATTTCTAATTAGAGATATGCTTTCATGAAGCCTTATAACACCATGCCACTTATTTCCGTCGTTTTGCCTGTTTGCCATCTTTCCGATAATCCTTGGCTCCTCTTTAACTCGGAAAGTGGGATTCGGATATTCAATTTTGATGGAAAGTTTAAGAATCAGTGCAGTGGCAATGAAGGTATCGTCAGAAAATGACGTCAAGTATTTTTATGCTGTACCCGCAATGGTATTAATTTGAAACTACAGATTTGTATCTGAATTTGGAACTGTTGATCTTCCATAATTTTATTGGATTGGAAAAATATTGATAACATAGTTACCAATATATTCAAGTAAATCAGCAGTTATAAAATTTGCACAAAATCTATGATAAGCTGTCACCACTGCAACCATTGCATCAATTTACCATAGATCATAAGAGAGTGCAAATGTGGTCGAACTTTACTACGATACATAACGCACATGTTGTTATACCTATACCTAGCTCCAGTATCACTATGCCGCCACTGGATCGGCTTTTTTTTAACTCTGAAGCTATTTCGTCATTGACCTCGTGATAACTTAGTATAAAAATGTCGTGTATATCAGAACAGAACTTTATGAGTTATAAAGGGGTCAAGAATTATTCGGTTTTTGATAATTTATCACTCCCTCTCGACTGGATGTATAATAATCGTATATCTTCGAAACTATGCAGCTGCTTTCCGCTCACTATAATAGTAACCTAGTGACAGGTTTTTTTCAAAATGAAATGGTACTTTCCGAGCTTAGGAGGACGAATGATTACCAAACGACAGACAGACATACTGGCATGGAAAGTGAAACAAAAAAACAAGCCGCTAATCTATCTATAACTCAGAGATGATTGTTCACAGAGTTGCCTTCAAAACAGAGAAATAATGAATTTATTTTAGCTGTTAAATTTTATTACTTATGGACATAGTCATATACATATTTGTTACTAACATTGTATTCCTCGTACAGTGGGATAAGTTCATTTAAAATTTTAAGCGGATGTTAGATCTTCTAATTCACTTGAATGAGTTTTGATGATATTGGTAATTAAGGATATTTCGGAGAAAAAAAAATATTAAATTGTTTAAATGGTAAACTTAAATTGAGTTTAGATGACCAAAGGAAACGAGAATTGATGCTTTTTTAACGAATATAATATAAGACAATATACATTAAGAGAAATATGGCTAATAGAACTTACATATCGGTATAGAGAGTTTAGAAGAAGAGGCAAATACCTTTTCGTGCCCATAACACGAAGCTTCCCACCATGGCGAATCGTATTATGAATGCGGGTTTGGTATGCCGAATTTTCGAAGAGACTTTGCGCCCACTTCTTTGACTAAAGAAGATTTGATTAGGTTAAAAAAGGTAGCTACTTGCTATAGGTCATGGAGTAGTGTTTCACAGAAACTGAAAGTAAGCTAATTTTTTTATTTAAACTTATTTGAACCCATATGAATAGCAAATTATCACATATTAAAATTACACCGATTATAATTATGGTGGAATACCCTTCGAGCTACCGTTCATCAGTTTTAATAATGGCTGATTCTAAAATATCATAATTACTTATAATTTTCCTATTAATTGTAAAATAAGAAATATAAAGTGCAAAAGGCAGACGTATCTAAAGTCAAATGTCTAATTAATTTCAGTGCCAAATACCAGCGACCTTTCCTGGGTTAACTTTAGAACATGTGTTTATAGATTATTATTATCTATAGATACAAAATTAGATCGACTCACAAGTATTCCATACACATGAACATATTTTAAATAACTGTATAATCTGTGAGTTATCGGCTACACTAGTACGAGTCAAAATATTTACCGTTTATAATTAGGAATTTGATGAAGTTGTCCGTTGCTTATAGGTGACCTCTCAAAATACACAAAGCCTATCGTGCTTCAGAAGCGGTGATAAAATCATCAGCTATTCCAGATTTCTTAGTTTTATGCCGCTGCAATCGTTGCTTTCCTAATCTTTGTTCTTGGGCTTGGTTTTCGTATTTATACTGCGTACGGTGGTTTTTCTTGAATATCTTGCTTAAATTCCGTACCATTGCCCTATCGTCCTGATCACATCAGCGTATGACAAAAATCAACAAATGCCGGGACATCTCCTAATCCGGTCTTCTGCTGGTAATAGACTGCTGCTTCCTGGATGCATCGAAGCTCATCTAAGGGCTCGTTTCTATATTGGAATATTCCTCGCTCTATCTAAAAGTGCTCGCATAACCCATTTATTCGTAGCTACCGAGTGACTTGAGTTATAGTGCATGTAATGTTCTGTATGAGACGCTTTTCTTTAAGCTGTGGTCTTTATTTGGGAGTTGTTCCTGTTTATCACTACATCGAGAAAAGGAAGGCTGTTTGTGCAGATTACGAAAGTGTCTGTTTTCTTGAAACTTGTAGACAAGGTGGATTTTTCAAAAATTTGATTTCGGTCTTTCATACTGTGTTTGATACTCAAAAATTTTATTGACAATGGAAGTCCGAAATCAAATTTACGAAATAATGGTGATAGAGATGATCCCATAGGTAGTTCTTGTTTCTGACTGTAATATTCCTTCTCCTGAATATAGGGGTTCTTTAGACGGAAAGCTAGTAGTTCCGTTACAACCAGCAGATTCGTTCTTCCTTAAAGCGTCTGATCTTCTTCCAGATTCTTCTTATTATCACTAGTGCTTCTCCTACTGGAACGTTTGTAGACTGACTTCAAATGTCGAAACCAATTAAACATCTTACGAGGTTTAGGTTTATCTCTAGGGCTATTTTCACAAAATATTTCGAATCCTTGACATGCGACGACGTCTTTCCTTCCAGTGGCTGAATGATCTGTAGCCAAATTTTGGCCAAATTGTATGTAGGAACTGGTTGTCGGACGAAATTACATATTTACTTAACTAACTAGACCATACGTCATCGCGGATTTAAATAAGAATTATAAACGCGTTTGGTATGCGTATTATGGATTATGCAGCCCCCAAGTCTTCCATGAAAATCCTGTCCAAAAATGTATAACCACGATTTCTAGTACTTAACTGTTTGACTTCTGAAGACTCGCTGACTGCTGTTATTGCTCTATTATATACAGAAATGTCCATCTAGATCTTCCATAACCTAATTTCAAACAATCTTGACATTAGAGATGCCTCTTCAGATAACTGCTCTGGATGATTTACATACGTTAACAGGGCACACCTAGATTTTTTTTAAGTACTCGTTTCCCCCTACAAGTCTATGTAATTTATTCAATCCGACATCATGGTAAATTTCAGATTTTTTTTATTTTTCAATAACTAATTAATGCACTTTTGCACAGGATTTTCCTGGCAGACTTGGGGAGTGTCATTAGCTTTCATACTATTAGCTTGTGGGTGGCTGGTTTAAAGATATTATTTGAAAGGGCGAGTGTATGAAAGTATTATGTGACATAAAAAAACGATACTTTATTGTGGATGAATGTGTTATGTATTAATGCATCTTTGTGACTTGTTTTTCATCAGTACACTATTATATAAGGATTTATATAGATGATGAAGGTGCTATGTCGCAGATATCAGTACGTGGAAGAAGCGATAGAATCTTTGAATTCTCAAAATAAACATTCTATAACATAACACCTTCATTCGCTTAACTCTTCATTTGTTAACAAGGTATTGTCACCAAGTTGACCCATTTCTTTTCAACCTACATTCGCTGCTTTCTCGTGGTTTTCCTTTTCTTGATATTGTGATACAGGACAGTACCTGCAGTATACTTCGAGTCGTCCGGTAACTACAAAAAAGGGGTTATATGAACACTCGTAGATAGAGCGAGAAATATCTACGATACAGAATCAGGCCTTTAGATGAGCTGCGCATTAAGGAGGACCTGTCGAAAAATGAATATCTAAGAAGAGGTACTGCCGTAGTCTACTAGCAGCAGAAGAGTGAATTAAGAGGTGCCTCAGTATTTCCTGATTTTGCCATACGTCGAGCGGGTATCCGATGCGATCAGAAGGATAGGGCCAACCAAGATATTAGAGGAACACCACCCTGCGCAGTATCCTTACGAAGTCCAAGAACAAAGATCAGGCAAGCATGGACTGCATCTGGTGCCTTGTGTATGTGGCAGCATATATGTACGTCATAGAGACAGAAAGCACCCTGAAAGTGAGAATTAAAGTACATCGAATTAACACATAGCGAGCTGAAAATGAGAAATATTGGATAACGGAATAGGATCATTGCATGGATCAAGCACCACAGAATTGTTTGCGACGACGCGAAAGTCATACACAGAGAGCCACATTGGTATCACCAAAAGTTCAAGGAGGCAGCTTACATTGCTCGCAGTAGACCCATTATGGAAAACAAATCAATATTAACATCATTGCATTTAAACCAGGACGATTCATCATACGCCGCGTTGGACAGCTTGAGTCACCCGGATCGGCAGCACTGCCGGTTATCAGTCTGATATCGGACAAGATGGGGTGAAGCGAGACGATGGAGAGAAGGTATAAAAGCAGCATTAGAATAAGTGGCCGAGCCTTTCACCTGAAGTCTATTGAAGATACCCCACCAGTCGAAACGAAACGATGTGTAACGCACAAATTTTCAAGACAATGGAAGTAAGAAGCAGTGAAATATAACAGGAGTTATATACGAGTAAAATGGCACTCAAGCCCCAATACCATATACGAATGGCAGTAGTTAACGACAATAGTCTTTCACGTTTAGTCGTTTTTTGAAAATTGGTTAGAAAGACTGACAGTTATATAAAGATGAGTAGGTAATAACAATTTCAAAAAGCTCTGTTAAAGCATTTGAATTATGTATATTTTGATTTTTTGCACACTACATAAATTAAAAAATAGTAGATTTTTTCTTGCATTCTTCAATACGTCTAAAATGTACATCTTATAATACCTACATGCAGGTAAATATTTGGTGAGATGTCACCTCATAATTATAGTACTATTCTTTGCTATTCTGCTGTTTTCAACGTTTATCTATTGATGCACGTACTATCATCCCATTGTTCATATATCCAGCTACTTAGCTCTTACAAATATCGCTCATATTGACAAATGTATTGTCCAATTCACCTATTCATACCATGTGTAATAATTTAAACTCAATATCCCATATATGTGATCTAAATACCGAGTCATCGGGTATAATAATTAACAAATTCAAACAATATAGTAAATGATAAGTTTTTATAGTTCTAAGTTCTTAGTTTTTATATTTTATATTGAAATCTGTAGTGCACATCATAGCACGTAATTTTGCATGTACTATACTACTTGCCCTGTAATTGGAGTGATCTGTTGGGCAATAAAGATTATTATTATTATTATTTATTTCCAATGTTGTTTGAACATTTGAATTACATTGATTAAAAAGTTCAATCTAAATTGGACGAAAAATATGTTTTACATACTAAAGATGTCACTTTTAGGTATCAGTGAATACTATTAATATTATTATAATAAATTAACTCGAAAGTGTTCAGCACTGTTTCAGGCTTTTTATGTTTGACCAACTCATGAAGAGGATAGGATTTGAACCACGCAATATGCGCTTGCCGGAGTTATATGGGCACGCATCGACGTATCTATCGGTACGACGACAAATGCCCCCTTCTATGGGATTACATGCCCCTCATGAGATGCCTGAAAGCGTATTGACTATTGAGTTTGGAGGGACTGACACTGAATATCAGAGTGGAACTAGTCACAGCCTGCGACGTTATGGAAAGCATCGCTCACTCATTCACTCTGTGCATGAGCATGAGAATGCGAGTAAAGGATCATCCTTTTTAGGGCAACTGTAGAACTCAGTCTCAGACTTGACTTCAAGGGGGAGAATCAGGATTTTAAATTAGAGGCCGAAATCTTCATAATGACTTGCCAGGGTAGTGTCTCTAACACTTTGGAAGATCCTAATAGGGATATGGGTGTAGATGTACCAATACTAACTGTAAAGCACGCGGACAGATGACAGAGATCCTTTTGCATTACTTATGTCGGCATGTAAGGTATACTCCGGTACTGGTATCGGTACAGTGAAACTATATGAGTGCTATATTAAGCCAAGATCAAAACTAATGAGGCCAATTTACTTCTAAGGTACCAAAATTCAAAAGCCAGATTTGGCGCAACAAAAAGTCGGACGTTTCACCCTAAAAGCAAGACATTTGTTATATAAGCTGACATGTAATCCATCAAGATTCCTTCTCCTAGTCAATATAACGAGATCCGTCTTTTCTGCGTTTACTGAGATCGCCTTCATTGCATCACGATGTCATAATAAGCAGTGTCGTTCGCATTATTTTAGATACCGTTCTAATAAACCAGTTTTCAACTACTATACTGGGATCATCAGCATAAGCTTGCACATATATTCCTATGCCATTAAGCCTACCAAGAAATTCATTCAACACCAGACACTACAATAAGGCTGTAATAGTCAGCGTGTCTACGATATGCTGTAGCTCATGTCATTTAGTATAGAGCCGGCCAATCTACTTTCTAGGGTAGCTCATGCCACTAGAAATGGATTCAATCCATACTTTTCCAAGGTACCCATGCATTATTGAGTCAACCGTAGTGCAGCTGAAAGCTATTCAAGAATGCCAATATATCAAGGCATGAAATACGTTGATGGCATTTTGACGGAGATGGTTGGGATTTTCCTTCAGCCCTGATGCAAACGCAGTAATCAAACACGACGTATATTCCCCAACCACATATGTATTATAATATTTTCCTTTTGGCAGTCGGTTTTTGCTGATAATTCCTTCAACTGCGCGTATTGGAGGGGTTGAAGGGATATATATATATATATATACGCGCAGTTGAAGGAATTATCAGCAAAAACCGACTGCCAAAAGGAAAATATTATAATACATATGTGGTTGGGGAATATACGTCGTGTTTGATTACTGCGTTTGCATCAGGGCTGAAGGAAAATCCCAACCATCTCCGTCAAAATGCCATCAACGTATTTCATGCCTTGATATATTGGCATTCTTGAATAGCTTTCAGCTGCACTACGGTTGACTCAATAATGCATGGGTACCTTGGAAAAGTATGGATTGAATCCATTTCTAGTGGCATGAGCTACCCTAGAAAGTAGATTGGCCGGCTCTATACTAAATGACATGAGCTACAGCATATCGTAGACACGCTGACTATTACAGCCTTATTGTAGTGTCTGGTGTTGAATGAATTTCTTGGTAGGCTTAATGGCATAGGAATATATGTGCAAGCTTATGCTGATGATCCCAGTATAGTAGTTGAAAACTGGTTTATTAGAACGGTATCTAAAATAATGCGAACGACACTGCTTATTATGACATCGTGATGCAATGAAGGCGATCTCAGTAAACGCAGAAAAGACGGATCTCGTTATATTGACTAGGAGAAGGAATCTTGATGGATTACATGTCAGCTTATATAACAAATGTCTTGCTTTTAGGGTGAAACGTCCGACTTTTTGTTGCGCCAAATCTGGCTTTTGAATTTTGGTACCTTAGAAGTAAATTGGCCTCATTAGTTTTGATCTTGGCTTAATATAGCACTCATATAGTTTCACTGTACCGATACCAGTACCGGAGTATACCTTACATGCCGACATAAGTAATGCAAAAGGATCTCTGTCATCTGTCCGCGTGCTTTACAGTTAGTATTGGTACATCTACACCCATATCCCTATTAGGATCTTCCAAAGTGTTAGAGACACTACCCTGGCAAGTCATTATGAAGATCTCGGCCTCTAATTTAAAATCCTGATTCTCCCCCTTGAAGTCAAGTCTGAGACTGAGTTCTACAGTTGCCCTAAAAAGGATGATCCTTTACTCGCATTCTCATGCTCATGCACAGAGTGAATGAGTGAGCGATGCTTTCCATAACGTCGCAGGCTGTGACTAGTTCCACTCTGATATTCAGTGTCAGTCCCTCCAAACTCAATAGTCAATACGCTTTCAGGCATCTCATGAGGGGCATGTAAACCCATAGAAGGGGGCATTTGTCGTCGTACCGATAGATACGTCGATGCGTGCCCATATAACTCCGGCAAGCGCATATTGCGTGGTTCAAATCCTATCCTCTTCATGAGTTGGTCAAACATAAAAAGCCTGAAACGGTGCTGAACACTTTCGAGTTAATTTATTATAATAATATTAATAGTATTGGTAGAATAATCCCTGCATTAGATGGTGTTCCTATGCTACGGTAATGTCGCATACCGTACAGGCAGCGCCCGATCAGCTGACTGCTGTCCTGATACCCAGTCCTGAGCAAAGCAAACAAGGACGAGTACTTGGATATTTCAAGAAAGTTCTCTCTTAGCCGGAGAAACACTACAGTGTCACTAGAAGAGAGGTTCTTGCAGTTGTGAAAGCTGTGGACGACTTTCACAAGAATTTATATGGTAGAAAGTTTCTGCTGAGAACAGATCATGCAGCACTGACGTGGCTCCTGCAATTCAAGAACCGTGAGGGACAAGTGGCTAGGTGGATTGGATGTATGGAAGTATTCCAGTATGATTTTGTTATTGAGCACCGGGCAGGAACCAACGATAGGAATGCAGATGCGCTATCAAGAAAACCATATTCACCAGAGTGCTCGCATTGTAGCAAGATGGAAGAGAAAGAATTCAACGTGTGTCGAACTACTGCGGTTAGCGACGAGTGATCGCCATCTGGGCTTCGTCAAGATCAAGAAGGTGATCCAGATCTCAAGAAACTTCGTCAATGGGAAATGGTAGGCCGGCGACCAGTTGGGGCTCAGTGAGACTCACTGACTTTAGAAAATGGACTGCTGCACAGAATTCTAGAGAACGACGATGGAACAGAGAAGTGGAAACAGCTTGTCAATCCAAGAAGCAGAGTTTCGGAGATTTTGCGCCACCTGCATGATGGAACGTCGCGAGGTCACTTAGGAGTGAAGAAAACGCTGCAAAAGGTGCGTGAGCGTTTTTACTGGGTAAACTGCTCTGAAGATGTGAAGGAATGGTGGAATTGGTGGAAGACCAAGGAAACAAGTTCATCTTGGTGGGAATGGACTACTTTACTAAGTGGGTAGAGGCACATGCGATAAAGAACCAGGAAACTGGAACAGTCGCCGACGTGTTAGTAAATGAACTCATCTGCCGATTTGGGGTACCACTAGAGCTTAACTCCGATCAAGGGCGAAATTTCGAGAGCGAGCTATTCCGGCAAGTATGCGAAAAATTGGGGATCCGGAAGACAAGGACAACGGCATTATACCCACAGTCGAGCGGAATGGTGGAACGGATGAACAGAACCATTGGTAAGTACTTGTTGAAAGTTGTTTCCAACCATCAAAGGGACTGGGATCGCCATCTACCGTTCTCTCTGATGGCATACAGATTGTCAGTGAACGAGTCTGCAGTATCCGAAAAGCTAGCGGCAAAATGAGGGATCGATACGACACCAACGCCCGCGAAGCAGGATACAAGAAACCCAATTTCGTGTGGCTCCACAATCCGCAGAGAAAACGAGGATTCTCGCTCAAGCTACAACGACCTTGGGAAGGATCCTACATTGTCAGGAAAAGTATCAACAACGTTATTTATCGCATCTGCAAGTCTCCTCACGAAAAGCTCAAGGTGGTCCATTTCAACAGACTGGCGCCCTATCAAAGAGACCAGAACAATACGACGGCCAGCACGTGAGACAAGCACGAGCCTCGGACATTGAGGTCTCCTTCTGAGAATTCATGGCAATCTACGGAGGCAGCACAAAAGCCGCATTTGGGGTCAATAAAGGAAGTGCAGCAGGAACTGTTCAGCCTTCCACTAGAATATTTATTGGCACACAGCGTCTCGGCAAGTCTTGATGATTAAATAGGCATTGTCAGAGTCTTCCAGAAAAAATTTGGCGATGCCAGCGTTTGAATGCCGAAGCACCGACGAAGGGAAAGACATTGGTCATCAAGCACTCTAACCGTCATCTCTTCTAGCTGGTGACGAAGAACAGGCCGTACGAAAAAGCATCCTACTACGGCCTATGGAAGGCGCTATGTCATTTGGAGCTCCAAGCCGTGGAACAAGCCGTCAAGAAGGTGGTCATGCCAAGTTAGTTACTGGTTTAGACTGGAGAATGGTGAGAAATATGTTGAAGGTGATTTTCAAGGACGCAAACATAGAGATCCTGGTGTGCAGCTTCAATACAACGGCCAACCAAGCTCCAATAGAGAAGACAGTCGCATGCTACTTCAACACGGTGTCTCGTTGCCAGAATGGGCTAACTGCCGGTACAGCCATGATGAGGAGGAACGCCGCTAAGGAGGGGGCCGTGCAACCAGATCAGCGCCCAGCAGCCAAGAAAAGATCACCCTGTATGCAAAACATCCAAAAAATGTGTGCAGATGTCAACAGACATCTCGAATGTGTCAGTTTGTTCTAGATTGGCTATGTAACATTCGAGATATGCGTTTTTTTGTATATATTCCAGCATCGAGTAGTGACAGCAATCAGTCAGTGGTCCGACGTCAAATAGTTAAGAATTAGAAATCGTGGATATAAATTAGTGTATAAGTTGTTGTGTTACCAGTAGAAATTAATTAGTGTTCAAGAACATAACAATATGAAGACCATTTTAGCAGATTTTACTTATCAGGAAATTTACCCAAAATAAAACACTCATTAATAATGAAACTGATCCGCTAAAAATTAGTGAAATACTCTTTAAAATATATGTATCTATAGGTAATTCATCCATACTAGATGAATATTTATCTGGTATACTCATAATAAACATATATTAAAGATTTATGGTGTACTTGTAGGCTTTCAATATATAGACGGTATGCGGGTGAGATGCTATGAATTCTACTTAAGTTCTGAAAGATTATTAGTCTGGGCTCTGGAATACTTAATTGAAATGAGAATGTATTTGATGGCTTCTTGTTTGGTTTATTATTGAAAATACTCCACATTTGATATAAGCCTACATTTTTATAGTACCTACGTAACAAACAAAATTCGGAACCTAACTAAACGAGCTCCGTTCATTTGCATTTGTTGCCGTTTTCAATAGGATTTTCAGTAGAAAATGAACCCAAACCAAAAAAGCTATCGACAAGGACAATTCCAAATGAAATTTGAAAAGTTTTTGTAATAAATATTAATAAAAAGTAGGCTTAAATCAAATCAACACAAAATTACAACTGGCCATCTAATGATCTAATCAAAGATATAATATACTCGTCTACTGGCTAATCAGCTGTGTTGCTGTCAATGTCAAAGTCCAAGTAAATGTAAATAGGTTAGGTTACGAATAACCTCAAATTTTCTCAAGTATTGAATATTCAAGTTTCGAGAAGTTTCACTATTTTCATAAACTTTTCCCACCTTATAAATTTGAGTCAACTAGTGTAGAAATGTCAGCCGACAATAATGATTCAAAAAATAAATATTCTATACTACTCCCTACTTACAATGAAGTAGAGAACCTGCCCATTATAATATATCTTATCATGAAATACATGAGTAGAAGGTGAGTATAAGTGCATGATGAAGAAAATTCACTATAGAAAGTGACTGGATATAACTTTTGAAAGTTTATTCTATGAATGTTATTATCATCCTACTTCTAAAATGTCAAATCAGGAGTCTTGTTTTTCTCTATTTAGATTTGTAAATTATCAGGTGCAACTGAATACTCACTATTTTTCTATGCAATTTGTACTTCTCAACTATAAAAAATATAGGTATAGTTTATTCAAATTAAAGATGGTTTGTTTATGTCAATATATATTTATATAACATTATTTTCAGTGCACCTTATGGTGCACACTTCACACATTTTTGATGTAAATAAATGGAAGCCAGTTAGATTTATCATTTTTTATGCTCAATAAATGCTTTTTGTCTCTCATCAAGTTCTGATTGCTGGTTTTTCCAGTTTTACCTACCTAAATATAAGTAAAGATAAGAAAGTCAGAAGTTATACATTTTAAGCATAGTTTACTTGAATTAATAATTTTGAATAGTTGCATTACCATAAAAACTATAATAGAAAATTCCCAACCCAGGTAAAAGTCTATATCAGTTGTCCATAGGTTTCAACCATCTCCAAATAGAATATGTATGTTAGAAGACATCATGCACTTAAACTGTAGTGGTGTGAAGATTAGGATTTGATAACATGACTATGCTATCCAATTGAGCAAATACAAATCTGCAACTCAATCTAAACAGTTGCATGTGTCTCCTTAGTGTTGGATTCTATTCCATCGCAAGTAATTTTGTGCTCAATTGGAAGGCAAAAATTATCTTTCTCTAAACTAAACCATTGACCCTCACAATTTTTACTTTACTTTGCAAGCACATAAGCACAACTATTATAGAAATGGTCAAAAAGCAAACGTATCATTTTCACCAGTTACATTTACACGTGAATCTAGCTATCTGCACTGTCTTTCCTTGTCCAGTTAGGCTGAAGCAGATGATATTTCACAGTAGAATAGCTTCTACATTCAGTTTCAACATTGAAATGAAATTGAAATTCAAAGATTATTTCAAGTTATTGTACTGCAAAAACTATACGAAGTAAACCATTTTGAAGTCAAAGTGGCAAAATATAAGTGTTATCATTTTTAGTGGTTATGATCATGAAATAATTGTGATTGATGATGGTAGTCCAGATGGCACATTAGAGGCAGCTCTGCAACTACAAAAGATCTATGGTGAGGACAAAATTGTACTGAGACCAAGAGAGAAAAAATTGGGTCTAGGCACAGCTTACATCCATGGTATTCAGCATGCTACTGGAAACTTCATTGTCATCATGGATGCAGATTTAAGTCATCATGTAAGTAAGATGAAGATCTACCACATCATATGGATAATATAGATAGCATCTTTGCCAGCGATAACTTAAAAGTAAAAAATTAATGGAAAGTAAAAAACTTTTGGAAGCAATCTTTTATTTAAATGTGCTAAAAAGAATAAAATTAACTTTTACTATCAACTTATAACGTCATGACACAATTTATACGATAGAAAAGCTTGTCGCGAGATTTACCTGTGTGTAGATAAACAACTAAATCAAATAAATTGATGTGATTGATTTTAGTTTTTAAAAATTTTCAAATTAAGTAAAATACTTAAACCTTGCGGCAAGCTTTTATATCATATCAATTATGTAATGACCTTATAAGTTGCTAGTAAAAGTTTATTTCATTATTTTTAGCGCATTCAAATAAAAGCTTGTTTTTGAACTTTTTTTGCATTTATTTATACTTAGAACTAGCAACGCAAATCTCCAGAATCAAAGATGTTCTCCACCGCATTCGCGCGAATAATTTTACAATGCGGGTCGCAATTTTCAGTTTTTGCTGGTTATAGTAACAACACCAATGATGTAGCTAGTGACTCCTAGTATAGGTAAAAACCGATGTCAAGAATGAAAAACGTCGCAGAATAGTTCGTACTGTCGATTGAGTTGCGTTGACGGCTTATTCTATATGTTGTGCTCATCAGGTCATCATTGACTGTCAAAGCGGTCCCTGGGATCTTAGCTCTTGAGCTATTATATCAGTTCTTGCGACCCAGACAATAATTTTTGTTGCTACCCTAATGAATATAATTACGCATGCCGTGTTTACAGCCTAAAGCTATAGCAGAGTTCATCAAGAAACAACAAGAAAATGACTATGATGTTGTATCAGGAACAAGATACATTGGAACAGGTGGAGTATATGGATGGGATTTCAGGAGAAAACTTGTTTCTAGAGGTGCCAATTTTCTTACACAACTCCTATTGAGACCTGGTGTTTCAGATTTAACAGGCTCATTCAGACTGTATAAAAAAGATGTATTGGAACGACTGATCAAAAGCTGCGTCTCCAAAGGATACGTCTTTCAAATGGAGATGATAATAAGAGCAAGACAGTTGAATTATACAATAGGAGAAGTACCTATAACATTTGTGGATAGGTTGTATGGCGAGTCAAAGTTAGGAGGTACAGAGATTATACAGTTTGTGAGAGCTTTATTATATTTGTTTGCCACCACATAGGTTATTTGTTTATGTTTATACTCTAATGTTTCTATATCTGGGCAAAAATCTTTTTTCCTTGCATTGACTCGTTAGTATAGTATTCAACATTCAAATTATTTGCATTGTTTTTCAAACTATATTCCAATGTTATTTCATTTTAATTAGCGCCCAAATTTATAATTTGTTCTAATGTTATAATATCTTTTTCTTCATTTGTGAAATAAAAACGAATATATGTATGCTTATGTATTTTATTTATATATTTGTAAGTAGATTATGATATAAAATTCTTTATACACAAATAATATTACGATTTAATATAAATACCAATAGTCACTATTTACAATATCATTCGACATCTTTCACAGTTACTGCTACCTCATATTTTATCCCTAAGCAGTTGCAGTATGAAACGGTTTGTTGACTGAACAAACTGGTAATTTTCAGAGGTCTCATCTCAACAAGACAACAAGCTCAATGTGACTAAATTCTTATTACTCTATAAATATTGTTTTAAAAGTCTACCATCATTCATTTTAAAACAAACCAGCCGTACTACTTTTCACAAAAAAGTCATAGAACATTCCCCAAAAATTTTTTTTTTCTATTTACAACATTCTCAGAGTTAAAAATTGGATGTTAGAGCTTGCCGTTACACTTACGTTAAATATCTTGAATTGAATGATGGTCAATATTTTCTCTCGAACTTTTTGTTTCACTTGAAAGTGATTAACCTTTGGCATTGATAACATTGAAATAAGTCCCTCATGCGATGAATTTAATGAAGCAGAAAAAGAAAAATGTTGATGTCGAGTATAAAGACATTTAATAACCCTGATAATGTACCATATGATTAGTTCAATTGGAAATGTCTTAACAAACCTTTTTGTTTGATCATCTACCTTCTGGGTATATTGATCATCAAGTCTTCTGTTTTTAATTTTTTTCTTTTTGCTTGATTTAATGTACAGCATGGACATCAAGTTGTACAAGAATTTCGAGTAGAGAAAAATTATGGCATATATTTTTAGTGTAGTCCAATAATGCAGTGTCTCAGTACTCAAGTTTATTTTCTTTGTCCCTGTCTTATAATGTCAACATTTATGTTAAAAAAAATAACATCACTGTGACAAATGAAAGCATGTTTTGATATTAAATGCAAATCAGAAACCAGCGTAATATCCGGTGTTTTAAGACCGCCTAAATCATAAAAAAAGTGCGAAGGGCAGGTTCTGTGCCCCACAAGGCAAAACTGGTTTAATGAGTGACGGATTCAACGTATGTTATTGCATGGACTTTGAACATGTGAAAAATGTAATTTGGCACTATAGAAGCTGACGTACAATTAACTAATAATCATTTGAGATGCTTGTAATTTAATTTTTTTAAAACAGCCTGCTGGAAAAAACTACACTTGTATAATATGTTGGCTAGCTCATTGTAATTAATCTGGTTGATTAAAAAATACTCATTACTTTTTTGTTTGAAACAATTATTCCCAAATGCACCACTCAGTGGATCAAAATAAGATCAAGCAGTAAACATTCACTATCTAGACTTCACTAATGGTTAGGCACAATATTTTCTTAAATAAATACTGATAAAAGATCTATTCCAAGTTAGTTCTTGTGAGTCTTAAGATGCCTAACCAAATGCGCTTTTTGTGAAAACCTTTTATGACAGTACTCGCAAAGGTAGGCCTTTTCACCAGTATGAACTAGCATGTGTTGGTAGAGTTGACCTTTCGTGGAGAACGCCTTAGCACATTGATCACAATGATAGTCCTTCACTCCAGTGTGGATCTTTGTGTGGGTATTGAGATTACTCGAACTAGCAAACCTGTATAAAAAGATAATGGTGAGATCTACACGGCAAAGAAAAAGGACTCGGTAGTGGTATTTTCTAAAGGCTGCAGATTTAGAATTTCGCTCAATGATGGTGGAATGGTAGATCAGTTCGATTGAAGATCGTATCAGTCACTGGCATTAGATGTCTAACCAAATATCGAAAAGGACAAGTTAAAAAATTTGAAAGAAGCATTGTGCTGGAGATGTACCTTCCACAGCGTATTTGCCGTTCTGTGTGACAGTTCGTCATGACTAAAAGATTAAAGAGTCTTCCTAGCATGCAGGAGGTTGTGTGTTCAATTCCCACTTGCAACAAATTTTTCATATAGATTGTAGGTGCTTTCACTTGGTTAAACTCCCATCATGCAGATATAAGTATTGTGTAGTCAACACACAGTTTTACAAATGAAACTCGTCCTTTTAGTGAGCCGTGTCTATTTATATTTAAACCATCGTCGGACTGTCAGATTTGACTTTTAACAAAGGCTACCCAGATTACTCGACAACTAGCTTACTGGATCCTATCATGGATACAAAACTAAAGCTCTCAAATCTAGCGTACTATTTATCCTATCTAGCTATTATATAACATTATTTATTTTTTATTTCTTTCGTCTGTCTTAGGGGAAATATTTTTTGGCGACTGCATTTAAACCTTAACCATCGCCATCAAAATCTCCTTAAGATATTTCATGGGATAAACTATGTTCTGTCAGATATTTATAAAAAGCGGTTTAGCAAGTGGTAAAACTGTAGTGTTTGTAGATTAAAAAGTTTAAGCGACTTTTTCCTTATTTCAATGATTATAATGCATATTCTGTCAACATAGGATTTATTTCCCGAAAATTCATAACTTTGCTTTTTCATAGAAATTTCTTTAAGTCAGTATTCTTAGAGTTATAGGACGAAGAACGATGGAAATTAGTTACTGTGTTTTTTGTAATGTCATCCAGAAATATATCTCAAATTCCGCTATTAAAATATTTATCCCACTTGGTGGTTGTAAAAACTAAATAGATATCAATATTGGCAATTGCAGACCTGAATCTGAATAATGTCACAACTCTCATCATAAATCAAAATCCTATTAATTAGAGTATACCTTTTATGGCAATAAGTACATCCATAGGGTCGCTCTGACGTATGTATGGCTATTGTGTGCTTGGTCAGCTGTTGTGCAGTCGCAAAAGCCTTACTACATGCGGCACATACGTGGTTTTTCTCACCAGTATGCGTGCGCATATGCGTGTGCAAATGACCACCATTTATAAATCGTTTTTCGCACAAGTGACAAACATAAGGACGTTCTCCTGAAAAACACAAACACAGTAATTATATAGTATTTGTCAGACCATTTTGGCAGAATTAAAATGTTAAGTAGTTTGGACTTTCTACTATTTATTGAGCCACTGATAACTTGGCACATTTTAATTGAAAAAATCAAAATTGATGTTTGGACAGGTAATTAAAATATGATCACATTCAATGAACTGGGTGTTGAACAAAAGGCTCAGTTAGAAATATTATGAATTGTTTTCGCTGTTGTCAGCAACTATGTAAACGTAAACGCATATACAAATCACCTAGCTCATCAACAATTAAGCTCTTGTAAACATTCTATATTATAAAACGGCAGATGTTACCACGAGATATTTTGAATTTGATATCTAAAGGTCAAACTGAAGATACTCCAGTGAAGGGCATAACAACAAAATCGATAATGATATCATAATTATATAGCAAATTGCAGGACTTCCACTCCAGGCAAGATTTTATAACACTGCTATAAAAGATAATGCATGAATCAAGCACCGAAAGTAAGATCTATTATTATTATTATTATTACGGTGATCAAATAGCTTAACAACTCAGACTATCATATCACATAAAATAATACATATTATGTTGTATGTGATAATTTGCTCCAAGAATATTATTTCTTGTCATGCTGTCATAAAACTTTAACCCCCCCCCCCCATATATAAATAGTCACAAATCCATAAAACCTGTATAATAACGGTGTTTAGTATTTTTTATGCAATGTATGAACTCATTGTCAAAATATGTACACGTCAGAATACTGAACATTGGAGCTGTGGTAGCACGACAACGTGACCATTAATGGGCGATATCAACGGATGTTCTAAAGTGGTGATATCAGAGTATAACAGCCCGTACAGACCAAGCTACAGATTCTATCTAAGACACATGTGGAAAAAGTAGATGCGTTCGTTTTTGTGTTGACGGTACATTTCAAGCGCTAGTGTACAGCATCAACAGTTCGGTTGTCGTTCGGACCAGGCACATCTATAGAGAAATTGGGAGTCGTTGGATGGAATAACATTTTAAACACTAACTAAGGGTATACAGCGTTCGAACATCGAGCGGTAAAGATCAAAGTATTCGGTCTGGACAGAATTCATGATGACATACAAATGAAATAATGAACAAACCATTTTCTTCACCCATACAAATTTGAGACTTACTTTTATTGATGATAGAACAGTAAGATGAGCTGACAGGCCTAGGCAAAAATTGAAAATCCATGTTAGCAGGCCACATATCACTTATTTTTGATGTTTCTGTCACTTAAATGAAATGCCTGATAAGTGACATGAAATATAAAAGAAAAATGGAAACTCTCCACTATATACATGCGTACTGTTATAGCAACTAGTATAGCTTGGCAGCATGACAGTAGAGACAAAATAGGATTGTATACTAATCCCAGGTCATGACAAGTAGTGCTGAGCAGTTGTCAGATTGTGAATTAAATGATGCCGATAATGGTCCATCATAAGTGTTTAAGAAGGAAAAGGGTAGGAAGGTTCACCCTTCTTAATTGATGTCATAGGGGTTATCCACCATCGCTACTAGAACGCTGTTGGGGCCATTCAACTTTGTAAAGACGCCAATGAGCAGTGTCACTTGTCCCGTATCTTCATGGAAGAAGTAAAATATATACTAGCTACCAATCACCAGTTTTTAATAAAATGAAGTTTACCTGTATGAATACGAATATGATGCACAAGACCTGGTTTTGTGCGAAAGATTTTACCACATGTGTCGCACTGATGCTGCTTCATAGGTTTTTTGTTACTAACTGTAATTTCTTTCTGATTTTCATCTGTAGTGGCCGCAGCACTGGCATTAATAGTGATGCTTCCAACCTGAAGGTGAAATATTACATAACAAAATCAATTTTACGTAAAAAATATGTTCTTGAAATGTGGAATTACGCGAGACACATTCATGAAAAACAATTTCAACCTATAACACAAGTTGGCGCAAGAAAATTAACAAAATAAAAAAATCTGTTACTTAAGGAACTATTCGAAATTATTGAACATTTTCACACATTATAAAATACAACACCAGCTAGTGGCGGTATCAAGGGAAATGGACCAAATGGACAGCAGCAGCCTTTGAGAAAAACCTCATGATTTCAGTTGACTTGTGTTGCCAGTTGCTACAATATCTGGTTGATTTGCTTATTAGTTTCGGAAGCTAGCAAATCGTTTACTCTTCTCATAACTGCCCACAAAAAGTATTTTAAAGTAAGCATTTTTTCACGTACATTAGAAAAATCATGCTACAGTCTCAAAGTGGTGGCCAAATTTGTTAAATTTCACGTCGGAAGTAACAAGACTGTGATTTTTTGAGAGCTTAAAAAAGGTGCTAATGTTGGCGACGACGAAGGCTAAAACTAGTCGCTGCGACTTATAAGCAGTGGCTAAATGTTGTTGGACAAATAATTTTGCAGAATTTCAACACCTCCTCTTAACTGGAGCATTCAATACAATGAAACAAAATAAGAACAATATATTACATTATATAAATAAGTTAATAAGTACTTAAATATCAAAACCCACTTGCTTGCAAATTGTGTTACTAAACAGTGTTTGTTCACATTTTCGATTGTTTTTTTTAAATTTACTATGTCTTACTTTTTTTCAATTCCGTTCATATGGAGAGTATACGATATGTAGGTCACGAAGTACATTGTTAGGTTGTAATATTTTTATTTCATAATTAACATGAACGACAACACTTAGAAATGATTAGTAAGAATATTTTTTGTATCGTTCTTTTTTGACAGCTTCACTTAACAAACTTACATGAAAATAATTCAAATATTTGTGTAAAATCCATATTCGTTCAATTAATAGGCATTTTCCATCTTTGCACATATTTAAAATAATGAGAATGTTGCAAGCCATAGACACATTTGCTGTTTGTATATTGCTGCTTTTCCAAAAAGGTTTTCAAATCCTATACTACTGCAGCAAAACTAAAAAAAATTATATCATTGTAAAGACTGTTCCGAATGTTAGCGCATTTTATCTTAACTTAAAATAAACAAAAAATTGAATTTCAATAGGACGTATTTAGAAATAATTTTTCACAAAAAGGGGCCTATGACAGAGAGATCCACTAGCCACAGACTCATTCAACTTAAAACTAAAACAAATAATGAAAAAAATACGAAAACCTGAACTACTTTTTTATTATAAAGAGTAGTTCATTGCATCTGCTAATGATGTCATACTGCTGACAAGATCAAAAAGGCAGCTAGGAATGGTATTCAGAAAATTTGAACTGTCTATAAATAGCAGTAAATCTGAATACATTGAAACAATATTAGGTATACACATTTGAAAATGTGGACAAGTTTGGATACTTAGGAGTGACTATTACCAATCACTGCCAAGAAAAACATGTAATAGATAAAATAATTTTGAAAGGTCTAGTATATGAGCTGGGTCGGTAGCAAGAATCTTAAATGCACAAGAAGTTTCAAGAAAAGTATACATTCGAGTTCACAAAACAATAATATGACCAGTAGTTTTGTAACACATGTGAAATATTGAGAATGACCATTGATGAAAACATCATTTATAAGATTGGCTTTCACCATGTGTTGGCATCTCAAATAAACCATCAAGTTCTAATCTGCCAAAAATTTGTCGAAATATGATGAAAGGCCTTGAAAACGTTCAAAAATGAGGTTTGTGTGTCTTTAATTTTCTTCGTTTTTTGCCAATAACTTCGCCGCCACTGAATCAAAGTTTTCTCATTCTTGTCATGATTTTGTGTCAAAGTTCAATGAAAATTCGATAAAAGTGCTCGAGGATCACTTAACAATCAGATGTATATATAAAGGAATATCAGAAAAATATGATCTATTGATTTCTTATATTTTCGTGACTAAAATACTTCTCCCGCCAATTGGTGTGTGAAGTACAATCTTCAAAAATATATCTGAGAGATATATTACAAACACAGCAAAAAACCCTTGTGTATCAATTTAGATAGATAATTTCTACAAGCATAACAAATATAGGAAGTTACATTAATATCTACAATTTGCTTGACATTTAGGTAAAGCTAATAGATATGTAAATTTAATGTCCAGTCAGCATGGCACTGGCACATATCAAAGAATAGGTCATTTATAGTAGTCTGCCCAATCTAGATCAACTGGCACCCATATGATAACTGGATGGGAGGTAGTTCTTATGTTAGATGAGATATAAACAAACATTTTGCAACTGGGTTGCCCAGAAAAATTTGCTCTGAAGTACCTGAGCCTTTGTTATTTTTTTCTTTTTGCTTACCTACTATAGGATTGAAGCATCTAATGTAATGAGACCCTCAGTGGTCCAGTGGCAGAGAAGTATATTCTCGATCAGGCCCCACATATTTGTTCCTGCCAGCAATAGATAATTCAATAATTAAGTTTTATTTTCTTCTTTGTAATAACTAAACGTTCTAATAAAGTTCTGTTTTGAATGCAAAAACTCTGTTTTACCATTCTGATGGTCATATTTTGCGATGTCTAAAAATTAGACCTTGAAATTGTATTGTCATTATACATACATATAGGTGTGTCTGCCACAAACATGTTTATATTCAGAGCTCAGCTATACTGTTTGACCATATTTTACATAAGCAACCTAATAACATGTTTATCAAAAATACGTATATATATACATGGTACTCTCGATTATCTGACTCTCTATTTTCTGATTGCTGGATTATCCAAGTTGAGAAATTCCCCTGTTGAAATCTGTAGTATTCAAGCATCAGGACTAATGTATTGGGTAATTACCCAGATGGGTACATGGGAATCCCTTGTTATTATATTTCTGTCTACAGAGCAAGATGTTAGGAGATGGTTTGTGCCAGATAGCCTTATGGGGAGAAGAAATTTTGCAGATACAAATTCTGCTACAAATTATAGGCCAACTTTCAAAGTGCTAATTGGAAGTCAGGGTTACACATTGTATCAATTTCAAGTTTTTAACTACTGGGTGAGTCAAGTTTGGAATTTTGTCCAAGCATCCACAATACAAAAATCCTAGAACAATATTTTGATCCAGGATCATGACACAAGACAATTTGTCAGCTGACTGGAAGTTTAAGAGATGTGCAAGATGAAAGTGATTGTGAGGATGAGATGAACTTGTTTGATTTAACAAAATAAATAAATAGATGTAGAAATATTATAGAACAAGATGTAGATGAATGGATTTCTTCTGAACACCAAGAGCAAGAGCTGATTGATAATTGAGAGTCTATATATATTAACAATTCAATAATTGAAGGATAAGTTTAGCAAAACTCTTTGAGCAACCTATTTAGGAAATGTTTGTTCATATGTTATCTTTCTTATGATACTGGATTATTAAAAACTCAACAATTCAGCAAGTGATTAGCATTATAATTGCTCCCAAATACTTCAACTTGTCAAGTATTGTTGTCAATTGAGAAGTGTAAGTTCCAATCTTGATTTGGCCATGTGATTAGAAGTTAACCTTCACTGATACTGTCAAATGAAGCACCCTGATCATTGAGAAATGTAAACATTTGGATTTTAACTAAAAACTTAGGCATTAAAGCATCATTTTACAGTGCTCTGCTTTGATATGAATAAGTCCAGATATATTGGTTAACCATTCCAGCTTTCTGATTCTAAGACTTGGCAATCCTAATATACCTTCAAGGCTGGAACAGGTTTCAAGTCAGTCAATTCTGGCTTCAATCCAGCCAAGGCATCCTTGTGAATTTCATACAATGACGAATTTGGCTCCAGCTGCACTGTATGTAGAATTTGAATTTCAGATCCAACAATTTGCTGTGAAGCATCAACTGTTTCTATCCTTTTATCCTCCTCAACATTTGTTGTACCTATGTCATTGTTTACATAAGTCAAGTTGTCGGTAGTAGACTGCTCGTCCTTTTTCATCGTCATAAAACCAGACAAATCGGGGGCAGGTGGTAAACTGTGGAAGTGTTCAAAGCACTGTCTAAGCTTAGCATCAGAACTTTCACACTGAGTTTTGAACTGGAAGGCAATGTTAAGCTTGGAGATGCACTTCTGACAAATATAAGGAGGTAGTCCATCGCCTTGTAATACCTATAAATCAAATCCTTTGTTTGAAAAATAAATTACGATTTCAGACACAGGTTACCTGCACGGCCGCACAAGCCATAATCAGAACAGAAAAATGAGGTGGTTTTACTGGGTCAAATATTGGCATAAGTTTAGGTCCTTTTTCCAAACATATCCTACATATGTTATTCACGTTCATTGTCAAGTAATAATTCAATAAATCGTTATTTTGTTGGGACATATTACTTTTGTTGTTATTTTACCACCCATGCGAATCACAAAAGCACAAAACACAAAAAAATTAAAAAATTTAAAATGTCTAAATGACACCTAAACGGAAAACGCATTAACTGAAGACAGATAATACGCATAGGATGTGTTCTGTGTTCAACGAATACGTGAGCGTTCTTTGTCCTTAGGGCTTGCGAGCAGGGTTGCCGTTGCTAGTACAATCGTATCAGACTTAGTATAATCGTATCTCGGTAAGCTAGTACATCTTTCACGTTTTTAGTACATATTTTTATGTTGAAAATGACAATGAATTGCTTACCTTCAGAATATTTGAATCTTACTCACTGAATACTTAAAAAATTGTTAGATTAAAGTAAGCTGATCCATCAGCCCATCTACGATATATTTATGGATCAAAGGTTTCATCCATAATAAATTTCGGTGGCATGGCAATTTCTATATCAGTGTATATAGGTAATTGAAATACTCGTGGGCATAACTAAGGCAACTAAGTCTTATATTATAACCTGAAAATATCTAATTCATGAGTGTCTTGTTGGATCTATATGAATTAATTTTTTTGTCAAGAAGTTGAAATCAATGAACTTGAACTAAAAGCAACGATTGTTTACTTACGTTGAATGAAGTTGCCTGTATATTTCTATATTTCACTAATTTTTCGATTCTTTATTTTCATGCCGTGTATTTGTTTGTTTTTGTTTTACAACTATTTATTATTGTTTAAAATATAGCGGTACATTTTCTTAATTAGCCACATTACCTTTGAAATTTTATTACATCGTGTTCATAATATAATTTCCTCATGCTATCTCACCAAAAATCCATTAAATCATTTATGGAAAACAACCTAGGCATGATATTTGTGTTAGTGGTAGTCAGACTTATAATATTTATGTCTATTAAATTAACAAAAACAGCTTTTGTAGCAGTTAAAATATGTCTAGGTGCTTCGCTGCAGGTCCAGACAAGCAACACAGCACGCAGTTATCTAATATTTGATTTATGACCAGCGGCGTGTGCTATTGATACTCAAAACAGCGACAACGCACAAAATGGATATTATGTGGCGCACAGCAGCACTATCAGCGATCGTGGCTTTTTAATTAAACTGCTCTGAAGTATCGTTGTGATTTCCTTTGCATCCGAACAAACTGCGACTGCGAAGAATACGTAACAGTGACAAAGGAAGCAGACTTAGATCATATAACCCGCATTTATTTTTTTATCTCATTTTGACCAAATTATTGTGCAACAAATAATGTATATCATACTCAGGAAAAGCTAAATTAAACTTTCACTGGTTATTTTTGGCAACACAGTAACACACTAGGTTTTATAATCTCTAAGTAGTTTGTTGATGTATATTTCAATGTTGCCCTTATATATTCTGTGGTGTTGACAATTACCGTGCAATTGCACGGTTTGCGTGGGTTTTCATATCAGACCGTGCATTTTACGAAAATCTAGGACAACCGTGTGTTTTTCGTGATTTTTTTTTAATTATGGCATTACAATTTGAAATGGTCAGTCAACGCTTTGCCTAATTTATAGTAGTTCCTCAAGCATTCCTCCTTCCTCGGCCGTAAGAATTTGCATGGGCTACGAACCAGGCGAGTCTTCAAGAAAAACAATAAATCTGGCCCGTAATGAATATGTTTCACAATGAACTTGGTATTGTGGACGGGCTTCATTTTAAGTGGCGGTAGTTAAGTACTTTTACACGCATAAGTCCTTAGCTAATTCTATTTATAAGAGATAAATATGTTACCATCTTGTTTGCACGCATTAAATAATGAGTCCATTAGTTAACATTCATTTGAAGAGATCCTTCGGGCAAGTGAGCGTTGAGGGCTTTCGGGGGATTCACATTTTTAGTTTGTATTATTGTATTGTTTGTTGATTCACACACCGAAGCAGATTGATTATTACCTTTGAGTTTCAGGGATTTTTTCTTTGGTTCGCTGTGATTTCCCGTAGTATGGGGTTCCCAGAATTATTTATAAATTTGTGTTTCCTTGATGGAAGGTTAACGAGATTACCCATGGTTAAGTTTTCCCGAGTCCTTATAGAATGATTTCGAGATATTCTTGGGTTACATCTTTATCTAAATAAAGGGTTTGGTATTCCAAAAATATATTTATAACAATAGCTTACCCAAGAATGGGCTAGTTATCATGCTGTAGGAGCCTAGATTAAACTTAACCCTGGTTCATCCCGTTAACTCTTCATTGAAAAACTGCCCCTGATTGTTATATTTAGGGACGCGGTCGTTTACAAATGGTCTTAAGACTTTCTTTTGAGATATTGCCATGCAACACTACTTATATAAATAGAAGTGTTTGAAAACAAATAAATTAGAACTTTTATAATATATATAAAAAAAATCCGGGCTGCGAATATTCTGCATTTCGATTTCTAAGACCGTGCAAAAACCTACGTTTTGGAGGGCTTCACCCTGCAATCTAACAAATTTTCATTGGCAACACTGGTATATTTGTATATGGCAGATGACAGAATATTTTTTGTTTTGTGTCAGAATGGGAATTTTCATAGTTTTTTCTGTTTGAAGGCTATTTAAACTTTCCTATATTCCTATCAGACCACCCTTCATAAGGGAGACATCAATAATTGAAACATCCCATATTTCTAGGGTAATATATCCCATACAGCCTAAGATTATCAGAGAAACAATAAAGAGGTTTTGATCCTTTTTGGAATAACCAGAATGGGAAAAATTTCAAAGGTTGTAGTTTGTGGTATGAAAGGTGTAGGAAAGACTGCAATTTTGGAACAAGTTATTTATGGCAATATCACCGAAAGGACGGTAACAATATTTATTATAAATAACTATATAATTGATATTGTCAACAACAAGTTACTGTATCTAGAAATAGTCTCAAATCCATATATATATATTTTCCGTTTTACAGGAACTGCACCCCACAATCGAAGATATCTATGTTGCAAATATTGAATCAGATAAAGGTACAAAAGAAAAAGTGAGATTTTATGACACAGCTGGAATAGACTATTCCCAAATTTCAACATCTAATGGTACCACAAACCAACAGTTGCCAAGACATTACCTTGTATTAGCTGATGGGTATCTTTTAATATATGATACATGCAGCAGTAATTCCTTGGATGTACTGATATCCTTGAAAAAAGACATTGATAAGAACAAAGACAAGAAGGAGGTAAAAGTCGTATTATTTTGAAGTGAATGAATGGACATAATGGCTAATTTATAACTGGAATAAGTTGATGGATGTTAGAACTGCATTAATAAATGAAGTAGCTCGTGTAAAATTCCAAAAATATGTCAAGTATGGCACTAATTTATTATGTGATATTTTTTATTAGGCAATTATTAATATGCAGATAAAAATATTTTTTGTGGATGATGTTTTTCCAGGAGGATGGTTCACTTAGGAGAATTCAGAATAAATAATGATGCCAACAAATTTATCAACATTTATTCATTAATAAATATTGCTCATATCTACCCCTCAATTCAGTAGTGGCAGTAGACATCAAGGACTAGTAAGGTTCACTAGGACAGAGTGCCTAGTCTTAAGTGCTATTGTGTTTTGCCCATTGGTGCTGTCTGCTAGAAATTACCTTTATAGTATAAGGTTGAGTGAGATATCCCTGTGTAAAGGGTGTGAACAGGAAGATGTGATAATTAAGCACTTGCTGTTTGATTGTTCAGTCTATCAATGTTGGAATCTATCATGGGGGAGCACTGCCGCTCTATAGCCAGTGTAATGGGTGTAACAGATGCTCTACTTTCTCATCTTCCTTACTGCTTGGCATGGCATAGGATCCATTGCTGAGAATCCCGTGGGGGAGGACATAGAAGGAGTCCAATGGGGCCTGATAAGAGCTGCAATCTTATATGTCTATATAAGTGATTCTGTTAATTTTTACATTCTATCAGTGTTAAATTTTTCCAATGGCAAGCCTTGACATCCTGTATGTGATTCAATGAATTAACTAAATATGATTTTTTTTTAACCAGATATTTGTTCTTTCTAAATATATGATACATATTTGTAGATTGCAACAGTTGTGATTGGAAACAAAGTGAAAGAGAATGAAACAGATTCCAATCCAGACTCTGTGATCAATACTGCTATCCAGTGGTGTAACAGAGAGAAGATAAAACATTTTACTGTATCTGCTTTGAAAAGAAGCACTCTTTATGAACCATTCGTATATATTACCAGCAAATTGATACCACCCACCAACAAAAGTAGCTTCACTCCACTTTCTATGGGGCGCAAAGTTATGAAAGATTCTAGCTAATTCTGTTTTTCCACTATAACTTTTATTGTGAAAATACACATTCCTGATTCATTGCTGGAATCTATATGGTCTTAGCTAAGCAGATATAAGATTTGTTTTTGTACCTTGTTGCCTGTCAGGAGATCTTATTCATCTGTTTAAAGTAGTGAATCAACTACATGAGTAAGTGAACCAAAATTGGTGAGGAATAGAATTTTCACCTACTATCCCACAAGCAGAGGATAGTAGCGACCTAGAGATGGAACAAGACCAACATATATAAAGGTTTTGTTCTGAGAGCTGAAATAGGGTCAAAACTGGGAGAGTTCCAGTGGATCCAGGAAAAATTATGGCATTAGAGTGAAGAATTTATAGATCCCATGTTTCCAAATAAGATGGTGATCAGTAACATATATATTTTTATTACCTGTATTCAAGAAATTATATTATGTAAAATAGAAAAAAATAGTAAAACTTTCAGATATTCAGCTCCATAATTTATTAGACCTACATATTTTTCCCCTGTCCATTATCACTTAGACCAGACTGTTGTCATATATATGGGGGTACCATACGAGTTTAGTACAGCAAATTGGATACAGCGATTACACTGGTCATAGATTCAAATATCTACTTTTGATGTCTAATCTAATTGTATTCACTATTTGTATTATCTGTATCATCTATTTGAATAGGTATGTAATTTATGATGTATAAATTTTTTTTTGAAATATACTCTATTTTTGAATTCTAGAAAAAACATCTCTACATTAATTGTTCATTTCATACATCCCTATTATAAAAATAATGCAATAGTCTATTTTAATATGGGCTATCACGAACCGGATAGTGCCAATCTCAACCGTGCGGCTGACCGGTAGTGGAGCCGTCGTTTTCAAGCAACCGCAAATCTATGGTGCGAATATTAATTATCCCCTAGAGCGTAGGGCACTACAGGTGTCTCATCTATACTGTAGAAGTGCTTCAAATAATAATATACTACTCGTAGAGCTGCTGATAGACATGAGCAGCATCGGCGTATACTCTACACTCTGACAAAGATGCATTGGCGTATCTGGCTCCAGTCGAAGGGCTCTAACAGCTGATATCGGGTACTTCCATTCCCATAACCTTACTGCGAGATGGCAACGTATTAAAGACACCGTCCGAACAAACATTTATGAAGCCCATAGTCACTGACTTAAACACCTTAAAAAACTCAGACGTGTCAAATGCCTCACGATAGTCAGACCAGGTCATAGAAAGGTTGCGCCTGTACTACACGGAATCTGTGACACGACGCACAGTCGGGCAAAACAGCTTAAAAGCTGGTAAAAAGTCAAACAATTAAATTTTCTTTTTACGTAAACTGTTATGATGTTCACATAACCCACCCATTGGTCTATTTCTCAGCACAAGCGCGGCACCGCTAGGCTGCCCTATTACCTAGCTAGACCTACTACAAAACAAACTCAGTCACAGGTAGTGAGTTTAGGAAGCGGACATTCAGTTGTCTTATAAGTGTTTACTTTGACTCATTTTTTCAAGAACTGCGTTTGGTATTTAGTCTTAATGCTATAGAAGCTTCAACCTCAGGTATGTTAAATTTCTCTGCTATTTTGCTAATTAAGTAGATAGTTTTGTACTAGGGACGTCCGAGCTTTTATTTTTACTTCCCTGCAGTCAAAATTCATTGTCTATCTACAAAATTCACGTACGTGCGCTTTATTATAACATTGCATTTTTCTGGATGTGGTATCTTTTCTAAAAAATATGGTGTAGTATTCAGATTTTAGAAAAAAACAGCGCTTTATAGTTTTACACAGAGTCCTAGCAAATTTATACCCATATTTTTTTAAATTTAATATTGTTCTGAGCAATTTGCTCCTTGTGGATTTCCATCGAATATCGTCCATGATTTTATTTTTCATACTCTTCCATGCAGAATTCACTTGTTAGTACCAGTAGGTACTGTGATTAGTTAGTTAATATGCTGTTAAATCAATACCTGACTGAATCTAGATGTTTTCAATCCAATTTGAGATCTTTCATTTGTCTATACCTATAGTTTCTTTTTCAGGAGCGGGCGCTAGCTCTATATTTATATCGGGTTGAGAGCTTTTCAATATCATGAAAAATTCTGGACATAATAACATAGACCAGCAGTTTGCTGCGTCAATAGATGAAGTTAGAAGAAGAACCGGTTGTTCAGGGAACAATTTAAAGAAGTTAAGTCTCGATGGAACAAAGCACAAAGGAAGAGCCTCAGGACAAACCAGGCGTCCAGTCTAGTACACGAAGTTACTGTCATCACTCCAAACCGAGCAAGCAAGTACAGAGAAATAGAAAAAAAACTCATATATTAACCTGGCGTAATGTCAGCTGCGTATACCTTAGCTATATTGGTGGAGGCTAAATCGTCAAGACATCAGTATTACGTTATACGAAAATATTCCATCGTACAGAACTGTTCAACAAGCAGAAACGTGATGTTATCCACAAAAAGATTTTGTTAAAATAACCGAAACATATGCAGAACTTAAATTACAAGCTCTATTGGATCACACTGTGCAACATTTAAGCATTGTGTTAGAAAGGGCAATACATTCATTGGATGATAGTGAACGTGACAAACTTTGCTTACATACAAAGTGGGGTTTCGATGGCAGCTCAGGACATAATTCATATAAACAAGCATTTCATGGGATTGATTCCAGTGATGCTGCAATATTTATAGCTGCAGCATTTATATATGTATTATGCCGATTCGCCTAGTATCTACCAGTAACTCAAAAACAATATGGTAAAATCCTCGCTACTCTTCCTCTAGATACTACAGGCGGTTGCATATACAATTTATAAAATAATCAACTGAAGTGTTAACCTCAGAAAAGAACAGGATTGATGCTGAAACACAAAATTTACACGATACTGTTGTCACGTGTAATGAACGACCAATTTTCGTAATGATAGCTGGTGCAACATCAAAGAAATTCAACGATATAGACAACATGATTGTCCGAGATGTAAACACAGAAAAGCTGCAGTTGGGATTATTGGTACTACATGGATGGATACGATTTTTTGAGTGCATGCTGCACTTAGAATATAAGCTCTTGAAAAAATTGCGAGCCAGCGGAAACGAAAAGCAAATTGTTGCAGAAAAAAAATTCAAATACAAAATATGTTTAGAGGAAAAAATCGGTATAATGGTAGAAAAGCCAAAGCCTGGATTTGGAAGCTCCAATGATGACAACACAGCAAGGCGATTTTTTGAAAATGCTACATTGTCTGCAAGAAGTTACGAACATTGATGTTGACCCAATAGAGAAAATGCACAACATATTGATTGTAGTGGCGAGTGGACATCAAGTCGATAAAAATCGGCTTAGGGAATTTGCTATCGATACAGTTGGATACGTCGTAGCAAAATACCAATATTACATGCCTGCCACTGTAAATAAATGTTTAATTCATGGACCTGAAATAATATCTTCCGTCGTGCTGCCCAATTGGTCAGTTAACCGAAGAGGCACAAGAAGCAAGGTACAAAAATTTACCGAGAACGGTATTCCAGGAAGTGCATGCGAGAGAAATCGGATGATGATATTTTAAGTTGGTTCCTGATCAGTTCAGATTCTGTTATAACAATTAAACGACCCTTACCCAACAAAAAATGATGAGGTACTGACAGGTTGTTCCAAGTCAATGCCAGAGCTATTGCTCGTCAGTTGAGGAAGGACCTTACAATACAGACCATATAATACAGGTCTTGACGATCACAGACCTATGAAAGGTTTTGTCTAACTTTCCGCCTACTCATAATTATGGTTCAATGGGGTTGGCGTGAGACATGTGAGTAGCATAATGAGCAGGATAATAATAACTTTTACTTGTTTCCAGAGTCGTTGTATTTCTTTGGATATTTGTATATATTTACAGCATAGGTGCTTTGGACATTGTCATTGGCGATAGCAATATATATTAAATAAGCAACTCTGCCTTGGATTGAGAAACAATATCAGGTCTTTTGAGTGGACTGTAGTATTCGTATGTATTTGGTTGGTTGGTGAATGATGCCAAGGAAGTGTATCTGAGGACCTGTATGGCAAATGTGATGATAGGTTTGGTAAGATTGTTTGGGTTTAGTTTTTGTTTTAGATGGTTTGTCAGATGGTTTTCGAATCAATTTCACAGTTGTGCTTGATTTGTGTGTGATATGTTGGTGTTTTGATAGGATCCGATGTGCTTGTATGTTTCGTCTTTGGTTGCCTAGTCTTTCATCATTTATTGTTTTCTTCCCGGGGTGGAATTTCCGTTGACCTTACTTGATGTGATGTACCTTGCATTTGCTTATTCCAAACTCCATTTTGATATATGTCTGATGTGCAAGGTTCTGTCCTTTAAAGTAGATTAGGTAATGTAATAGAATCTATCTGGGCGCCCGAGGAGAATCTGAAATTCTAGCCTCTTGAAAAACCTGGAGAGCAAAAAAAATCAACTCTACTGCAGATCTGGGAGGGACTGGTACGTAATAGTATTGGGTGCCAAAACTGAAGGGAGCTATAAGTGAATCTCCCTGGAAGATTTTGCGTTGTATGTAGAAATGTTCTGTTTGGATATGCTCGGTTTCTATTTTCAGGTGTACGTTGGTTCACTATGTTTCCACGGTTTGTGTAAGAAATCGTCTGATGTATGGGTTAGTCTTATAGATTTGTAGAACTTTGACTATCCAGCTACGGAGTACATTATACCTTGTGTGGGCAATTTGGGAAGCATCTGGGTTGCCCTATAAGTTTGTTGATTTGTGTTGTGAGTGCTTCACATATTGAGGTGAATTGATTGTACCAGAAATTTTCTATTGTCCGCGCCTGGTTACTTCCAGTTGTGAGTGTGTTTGATTATGTTTGCTATTTTTTGTGGTGTAAGTATGGTTTCATCCTGTTTTGTGATATGTTCATGTTTTTTCTCTTCCCTGATCCATGGGGCGCTTTGATTATGTATTATGGTTCTGAATATAGACTTCTCTAGAACTCAGTTCTTGTTTGGAGATTATATTGTTTTTGAACGTTTGATGTTACCTTTTGGTACAGCTTCTTTTAAACCCTCTTATATTCTTTGTATCTACTTGCTTTTGCTGCATGGACCGCTAGTGTCTGTCTTAGCGAATTGTACATTTATGGTAGTGTTTGTGGTGATTTGAATTTGGGACTCCACCGTTGTTTCAGTATGTGTTTTGAGGTGTTATTATTGTTGGTGTATTGCATGAAGTGAACCAGATATTTTCTGATGGTGCTGATCTTATTCTGAATTCTAATTTGCCATCTAGATGTTGGTCCTTTGTTTATACGTGATCAAGTTCTGCTGTCCTATGTATGTCTTCTATATTGCTGTCGCTTATTTAGATCATGGTATTACATTTGTATTTGAAATTCACATACTTTGTGAGTGCGTTCGGAAAAACGCCTTTGAATGCCCTCCATATTCAATCGCTACATGACACACACAACCCTACTATGCTGTTATTATAAAGCTTATCATTGCTATGATACTGGTATTATCAGAAACCAATGCAGTAATGCCCAGGCCTTTATCAAGGTCCACGAACATAGCCTGGGAATGATCGCAGTATTCTCTTTAAAAGATATTAGGAATAATCTCTTGGTGCTGCTGCATGGTGATCTTCCATATATGTGCACACCAGATGAGAGCACAAACGCAAAGTCGCCAAAGGTGCATCCTGGCTTCACTCAAAAATTACAGTCGCCAATAGAAGGGAACACAGATATCACTTGACTTACCTCAGACTGATCAATAGATCTATCCAGGTACGCAATTCCAAATAGATTTGTGAAGCTCTGTTCTGCACTGACACTGCTATAAATAATGACACAGGTAGAAGGGGTGCAATCTATCTCCCATATAAATTCGAATGGTAGCATCTCACTGCAAGGAAGTCAAGATAAATATGAATTAACGTGTGCAATGAGTGATGTCGACCACTATCTAGATTCTGTCTCCATGGATTGGCGAATAAGTGTGAGGTAATGGTAATGTAAGTTATTTCCGAAGATCCCACCATGTCTTACTGTTATATCAGACAGTAGGAGTATTTTCACCTGCCATACTTTTGGAGGGCGCCTTTGAATCCTATGCTAATCTTATGGGATAGTGTATGGACAGGAACACTAACATTAACTACGGGAAACAGTTCAACTGCGTCATCCTATAGTAATCCTAGTAATTTGAATGCATACCTTGTGCACGTAATTCCAAACCCCAAGAGTTGGGGGCAGCCCACCTTCAGATATTATAAGTTGGCTACCCTTTATCACCATCAATTTGTGAATTATAATATCGGAAAGCATCAGCCAATGAATAAGTGTATTAGTTTACTATAATATATTTGCTTATGAAACTCACCTTCGTACAAATATGGGAACTATGATTAGATCATTAACATGTCATGCGGTAGGTATAGTCGAACAATAGGTATCATTCTGTGAATTCACCGATTAATGGGACCACATCCAAAGATCACGGCACACACAATGCTTACTGTTGAATGCTCAATGTATAGTACTAGAATGCGACAGGTCATCCCACCCTTAGACCCTGCATGTTCGTTAATCATTTTGGATAAACAACCAATGTTCAAGCGGTTTGACACCGTCAACAGATCAGGCCACAAAGTTAGAAAAATTCACGTACAGGGCGACTTTTCACAGCATGATATTCGTGCAGAAACGCGTTGAAAATCATTCGTATGCTTACACAATTGAACTTATGAGATTCTGACTCCATTATACCAAATACCAGTTTATATATTTGAATGTGAAATGTTAACCTTACAGCATGGGAAGTAATGAGTTTTACTTAATTCAATATTTATGATATGACATTATGTCCACATATTTGACTAATATGTGACAACGTCCATTGTGATCAATTATTTTTATTCGACAGTCTCTAACAGTGAAGTCGACGAACTTGCATACATGTAATCTTTGTGAGATATAAATAATTGGAATGAATTCCAAGCCTTGTCTTTGGAGTATCCAATCGTATATTTCAAAGTAACTTAGCAATGAGAAGGACTAGTAAAGAAAGTACTGTTGCGTTTTATCTAAGGTTTCATAACCTAGGTTATCAATTTCCAATATGACGAAAATGCATTAAGTGAACCAGTTAGCGGGGGCAGATATAAATTGGTGGATAAATGTGATGCCGCCGTCATCAATGAGAATTGCGACCCACGTTTATCCTGCTGATCGCATGCGTTGCCTTATTGATGGGGGTGAAATGGCGAGGTTGCCACATATTTTAGATGTGATAAATGAATGAAGATCGTTATCTGACTTCCAATATTGCACCGATTTTCATCTGTCGATGCTTCTCTTGTGGGTGATATGTTCAATTTGTATAAATAACGATTACTTGGAATGGCCTAAGTGTTAGAGTTATATCTCATAAGAGAGCCCTCTGTATTACAAGATTGTTATGAATAACAATCTTTCTAACAAATCGATTTAATTCAGAGAGTGAGAAATTTTGTCAAATGATTGCCTTTTGGAGGAAGAGGGCCCTGAAAACAACTTCAGCATTAAAAATAATAACTTCGAACCTCTTTTAAATATGTTTTAGGTTTATTTTCTGTCTAATGTTCTGGCTAAACTAGAATAAAAGAAACTCGAAGTTTACATACTTCAAATTAATATTTGATGTAGGAAAGTTGTACATATATAATAGCCCAGCCAAAAGAGCAGATAAATGGCGAGTGGATTGGAGCTGTATTTCCCAAGCAATCTTATCAATTTAGAAATAACTTCGTAATTCAAAACTGTTGATGGTTGTTACTGGATTTAGAAAATATTGAAAAACTCAACCTTATATCAAAAATTTCCAATACACTCAGGTTTTCGAAGATTTCAATATTTTAAATTTTGTGGATTAAAATACAATCACTGCCTTCAATAAGTTGATACAACTCCAGGTGAAATATTCAGTTTATTGTACCAAGAGCCAGTAAAGCAGAAACGGAAAAAATTGGACAACTTAAAAAAAACAAAATACACCCTGGAAATACTCTACTACATGAAAAAAATCAGATAATTAAAATTTGTTTGAAATATTCGAAAAGCATCTTAAATAAACTATTTTATGAGTTGATTGCATTGTAAAATTCTAATTTGACTGATATTGACACATTCATGTTAAGGCAAGTATGTGCAAAATCATAAGCCTAACAAGTTTGGAGTATTACAATTGATTTAATGGCTTCATATTTGTTGAGAGAAGCCTATTAGTTAACTTCTATAATCTTAGGACATTTTTAACTATTTCCCAATGGATTTTTATAGCCTCACGCAAATGCAGGAAGCTTATCGCACTTCAAAAACGCTGCAAGACCTTAAATGTCTATTCACATTGACCTTAAAACGCTGTAGATTGTAACCATCGGGAAACCAACTATCCGGTAGTTCATTTCACAACGCCAAGATTCTCCAAAAGAGCGAATTTTGGTAGAGGCTGGGAGCATTGTGAGCGCGATGTGCTCAAACTGCGCTCGTTGGGCTACTCTAGTATTTGCTGTACTGATGACTCTTGGTGTTATTATGCAAGACAGCTTGATAGAATAGAGACAAATCAGCTACACTTCTTCGATGTTCTAGGCTGTGAATGTCATTTGTGAGGTCATGCGCATCAACTAGACATATTGCTCGTTTCTGGATTTTGTGCAGAAGCATTAGGGATTGCTCCGGAGCGCATCCCCACACATGCCAGCAGTACTCCAGCGATGGTCTGATCTGGCCTTCGTAGAGAGTAGCAGTAGCTGGAGAATAAAATTTCCTGCAGCGGAAGAGAACCTCCCAGCTTCTCGGACGCCGACAGGATGATCGATCCATGACATAGTATTGTTGAACTCAGAAACTTGATGCAAGAGGATTTAAGTATTGAGCGTCCTACACGGCTCGCACACCAGCATGCGACTTATTTGTGAAGGTTGTTGTCTGAGTCTTCTGCGCTCTTTTTTTGGGATAGATAACTTATATTAAATAGCTGTCTACAAGCAATACGCAGTACAGTATGTATTATAAATGAAGCACTCGTTATTTTGATTGATTGACTTGGGGTTTTCTAAAATATCCATATTCTGTATTTCGTATTAGAGGAAGGATAGTTAGTTAAGTTTACAGCACTTAGTCCTCATTGAATCCATTGTACGTATCTCCAGGGATTGCAAAGAACTGGGTATTTAGCCACCCCCAAACTGACAAAGAAGGCGGTAATACGACCCAGCGAACCATCCCTTACATTGGTCAGAAAGGGCCAGCGCTCCCTCAGAATAAATTCTCCAATTGATAGGACAGCCGTATAGCAGATCAAGCAGCTTAATACACATTTCCATTCACATCCACTGCACAGGGGTGTTTCATCCATCTTCATATTGAAGAAGTGTGCTGTCGATATTACCCTATAGACGTTGCATATTCCCACACCCTATGTTTGGATGTATACCATCAGATCTGATGCATACCACAGTTGTCAGAACCACTTCTTCTATATAAGTTTTTGGTGGTAGCAAGTGCAGCATCACTTCTATTGTTCTTGTTTGTGTAGTTCGCATGGCCTACGTTACGCTTAGGGATGCATATTGTATTTGAATCTGTTGAAGCTGTGTAGTGATCTGTTGACATTGCTCTAATTCTGTTGGTGTATATCCACATGACCACTTGGTGTTTCATGCCTCATGTTTTGCCTATAACTCTTTGGTAAGGCTCATAATATATATATATATATATATATGAGTCTTGGCGGCCTCAGGCGTACCAATTTCCTTATGTTTGTTAGAAGAACTAGTTCTGTTTTGTTCGGATTAACCGAGCGTATTCGATGCATCATTTTTCTAGTCCTTCAGAGTCAAGCCAGTTCAGGAGGTTATCAGAAACAAGGTCTCAAGGAAGCAATCATAGAACACCGCCTTTTGAGAAAGCGCTAATGATATTATTTCTATAGAAGGTACTTTTTGATTACCCTAAAATCACCCTGCCAATCTTTGGAATGAATGCAACTTTGACCAGCTCTCGAACCTGCGGAATATAGCAGGAATTAGTAGGTGTGGTAGCTGTTCCTCCAAGGTCCATTGTAATAGACCAGGATGAACGCAGTCATTACCTATTGATATGGAGGGGGAGAAATTAAGTATTGTCATTCTATTCTATCCTCAATTACGATCTGATGAACTGCCATCAATCTTGCTCGAATATGGAGGTTGCATCGTCGTCACTATCCGACTCATCCCGCCTAATTCAAATTGAGTTGGGCAAGTGAGTGGTAATTATTAATTCACTACTTTCTTGGAGGGTGGTTCACGGTTGTGCTACTCATGTACTTCTTAAGTATGTCACGTTCATGGTCACCATTGGTAGCAATTGTTGATACTTTATTTCTTATACATAGTCTTGGAAACTGAGTGATTTTCGATTTTTTCGTAGTAGGCTTTCCAAGGCTTCCTTCATATTTATCTAACTAGCTATTTGAACTTTCCAACGTGAGATTTATATTTCCTTGGAGTTCATGTAGATACCGACTCCACCAGTTAGTGGTCACACCCGTGTTCTGTAATGTTCTTAAGAGAGAGGAGACTTCGAATGCGGATTTTGTTATTCATCTTAACAGTAAACCTATACTTACCTCAAGGGTTTCACGAAGATGAACAAAACCCCAAAAATAACCAAAAGCCTGTTTTTTATAAACAATAAAAAATAGTAAAATGAGACTTCATTTTTTATTTTGGTAATAAAATTGTTTTGATGAATGGCTTCACTTAGACTAATTGCAAAAGTATTAAGCCTGCGAAATGATTGATTGGTATTGGTTTTATCAAGGAAAGTCATTTTTGTCACTGCCCAATTTCAATAACCACTGTATCGACCTTACGGAAATACTGGGAATGTTATTCTGTGGGTTATTAAATTTGTAGTGAAAGAGAGTGAAGCGATATCATCAGTTTATTAATTTTATAACAGTTAATCCAGTTGAGGAAAACAATTATGGCAGTTTTTGAAGTCAAAAAACACTTTTATTTAATTGAAATATGAAAGATAGATACGAGTATTTCCAAAATCCAGTTATTTCTAATCGGATATCATCATGTGGGAAGTCCAGTGAAAGCTTACTTAACGATATTTTTTGTGTAGTGTTCTCTTGAGTTAATCTAAATCTTACATAATATATAAAAAATGAGGAACGCACGAATTGACAATTGGAGCGTTAGATTACAATCTAAGTAAAAAATCAGCAGAACGTAAAACTTGTTCAGTGTGGGGGCGGTGAGTAAATAGTCAACCTACGTTATGCCATAAGTGCATGAAAAATTTAAATCCTATTTTAATTTTTCTGACGACGCCTGAACTGCGGCAACACTGCTTCGACGTCGCTATCTCAGGGTGCGTGGGCGCGAGCGCAAACGGTTGCCCGAATGAGACACAGCCCTTTCAACATTTCAGCACAGTTTCATCCGCCACTCTGTTGCTCCATTTTCCACGTACGCTGACGTCAGGGCCTTTCGTTTTTATGTAGAGTTTTTCGGTGCCGTGTGAAAATTCGCTCCCTTAGTGTTAAACAATGGCGATCCAGGTCGCTGTTGTATCCTGCAGTGTGTTCGTTGTTATCACAGCTCTCTTGACACTATGTAGGTATCAGCTACTTTATATCACACCTTTGTTCTTCTTAAACATGACATATGAGCTATGTGTCGTTGTTATATTATTTTGTATTAATCAATGTAGCAGCAGGTGATAATCATTTAGGTTGATTTATTATAGGTACGAGTATATGTTTCTTTTCTATTCTCAGCGCTACCCTTGCAAACAATGAGAGTAAATTGAGTGCAGTATTAAATATATCAAAAAACAAAACATCTATTATCTATTAATCAAATGATTTACTATTCATTTTCACAATGTGAATGTTAATTAGGCATTTAATGTTACACCAGATTTAACAGATAAAAGACGTCTTTTGTAAACAGATTTGCTTTAATGCATAACTCATCGCTAGGATCAAAACTGATTGTTAATAAAAGCTACCCAGACTACCTGTCAACTAGCTAAGACTTGTCTTGAAAATAATCTCAAATATATCATTCTATTTATCCTGTCTAGATATTGTTCTATCGAGTTTTATTATCCTTTTTGCGTCTAAGGAGAAGTATTATGTTTTTTGACTGCATTTCCACTATGGTTAAAGGAAATCTGAGGGAAACCTCAACTGTCGCCGACAAAATGTCCTTAAGAAATTTTATTCTTTAATACCTTGAGGCACTTTATTCCTCAATCTATATCATACTTTTAATATATTTGATTACTCAAGATATTTCAAGAGTAAATTAAGAAGTATAGAATTCTCTGAAATACATGGAAAATTATATTATCGACATAAATTGAGTTCAATAGATGAGTCTGTTTATTCACGGCGATGCCGTTAGAGTTTCGTATATATTCCGTGAAATTTTAATAATGTAGTTTGTTACAATTATTACTCAGGCTCATGGACATTTCCAAGGCGATGGTTGAAGTTCTCTAGTGGATTCCCTAAGCTCATAAGACACAGAAAATATAAAATAATTTGATAGAACAATAGCTAGGCAGGATAAATAAGAATGTTAGATTTTTTTACTTTAGTTTTATGTTCAAGATTTGACTCATCTGTTTGGTGGGCAGTCTAGATAGCTTTTGCAAATGATAATCAATTTTGACAGCTGATGGTGGTTTTCTGCACTCGTCCAAGTATAAAAGTTGAATCTGGATATCGACCTAACCAGCGCAAAAACCCTTCTCATCCAATCCAAATGTCACGGAAACATCCACCTACCCTGTAACAATTATTAACATTTCTTCCAATAGGACTGGCTAATCAAAAATTACTGCGTGGTTGGATAGGCTTCAAGTATCTGGCAGAAAATAAGATCCAATAAAAATACAGCTAATCATTGAGCTCATATATTCTTGTCAAATTTTCTTCGATAGATATGTAGTTGTACTGGATAGAGCAAATTTGTAATTTAAATTAACGATTGATACCAAAATAATTATTTAACTTTATTACAAAAAACAGGGGTCCTCAGCCCACTACCGTACTAACCAAGGGGAAAGATGTTTCAGAAGAAATGAATTTAGAAAAACGTTTAATAGGAAAAATATGTGGAACATATGATAGACTCAAAACAGAGGCGTTATTAAAAATTATGACTGCTGAAGTACGAAAGAGCATAGAAATGTATTGAGAATCATTGAGAAAAATATTTTGATCGAGCAAACATTTCAATTTGTGATTTTTTGGATGTTGAATGATCTCTACATCACGAAAATTCATGTCAATAATTTCCATCTGTTTTTCTATACTTCTGTTGGTGACTTTGTTACCGCTGCACCGTTTTTGATGAAATTTGGGTAGGCATACGATGTGGGCACGTAGTTAGTTCGCTGCATTCTTTTCTGAACCGGTCCATTGGTGATGCACTACTGAGCAATAACCGAGAAATTAGCAGAACTTCTTCAAACTTCATTTTTTTATGTTTCTCGAGTTGTCAATCATTTTCGGGAGTAATCGAAAATATGTTTGTATGTTGTAAGTGCTTCCTCCTCTTTTCTGGCCAAACAGTAGATTCAGACAACTACTTTGACAACAAAATTACATCCTAGTCTGCCTGCCGTGTATATGGAGGGACTCTAAATATTATAGTAATCTTTCATTAATGTTTTGGATATTAACATCAAGAATAATATGGCCTGGTATGGTCATGCTGCCGGATGCGGAGGGTTTTATTCCGTTCCATAAAGTTGTGCGCATTGGAAAAGCTACTACTGTTCTACAAGGCTCAGGTCAGACCATCACTGAAGCTTCTAGACTTAATCCAATACGTCTAGTGGACGCACCTGACTAAATGTTCGGACGAGTTGTCTGGCATAATAATACAAAGAGCAATCAGAACAACAAACGCTAGAGAAGCCCACCAGATCGCGTTAGCCTTCTACCAAGACCTTTGTTCTAAAATGAGCTGCCGGTGACCTTATCGCCTGATTACAATGCTTTTGGAGCTCGATAGGCATTTTCGAAAGGTATTCTATGAAAACCTATGTTAATACGTAAATTTGACCTTTTTTCATACATACTAATGAACATTACAAAGGCTGAGTAATACTCGTATACGAAGAAACATTTTGAATATTGAAAATCAATGGCAAGAAGTTATGCAAAACAAATGCAAACAAATACAAAAAAAATATTTTTGAGGCTAGATTAATGTATGATGGAAAACCATATTTTAGCCACCAAAATATGGTATTGCCGCCGCTGTAGAAAAAGTGAATGCGTGGAAATTCATTTTTTTTTTAATTCCGGAGCCAAAAATCACTCGTTATTTTGTCTGCAATTTCAGTAGTTTCCAGTGCCAAGTTTATGAGATATAAAATCTATTCCAGAAAAATTGGACTCTAGGAAAGCTTGTGGTGTAGACCAAATACCAGCATTTCCCTTGAAACGTTGCGTTGCAGAACTTACACTAGTCCTTTGCAAACTACTCATACTTTCCTACAAGCGAGCAGTTTTTCTCACTGGATGGAAGATCGGTTGAGTGCAACGTATGCCTAAGAAGGGCAGGAAAAATATACCCAGCAACTATAGACCGATGACTCTGCTCTCCATCATGTACCAGGTCAAAGGTCATTAACGCTTCTGAACCACTTGGACAAAAATAAGATCATCAGCGATCGCCAATATGGTTTCCGCAAGCATAGATCCAAGACAGATCTTCTGGCCTACGTCACATATGTGGAGATGTGGAGAAAGAATTTTAAAATGGGGATCTACCAATGGAGTTCAGTTTAATGCGCAGAAGACTCAAACAACATCGCTGACATAGAAGTCGCGTGCTGGCCTGTCAGCCGTGGAGATGGAGAGATGCCCACTACTCGATTCTACCATCAATCTTATGGGAACTAATATCAACAATAATAGGTCCTGGCACGATCATATTGCCGGCCTCGCTGGGTCGCCATCCCAGAAGGTCGGGGTTGACTTCCGCTCCATGAAATTGATTCCTCGGAATAGATACTGTTGCTCCTCATACAAGGTTCAAATCATTACCATTGCCTTTGTACTACTCTTGTGTATGGGGATGCATTCCAAGAACTGCCTAAAGCTTCAGGACACAATTCAGAAACGAGCAATACGTCTAGTGGATTTGCATGACCGCACAAAGGACCTCCATACTCTAGAACATCGAAGAAGGGTGGCTATCTGTCTCTATTCCTTTTATTAAGATTTGCAAATTTGAATATATTAAAATAAATGAGGCCTCAGGAACGCGCCATTGCTTCAACTATATGGTTCCAATCACTGGCCAGAATAAGCTGGATAAATCACTAATTGGTTAATTTTCCTTCTAGGTTCGGCAATCAACTTGAACCAGCCTACGACAAAGCCTAAGCATATCAAGTTGATCTCTTCAACAGCGTCACCAGCTGGTGGGGGCGGAGTTCAATCCACGCCGAAGCAAGATGAATCAGGGGTGGCCATTTATCGGTTTATAAACAGCCATACTGGCACCACTTGTATACTTATGAAGACTGATGCTGTTGTAGAGGTCAGTAGCAGTAAAATATATCGCTTAGGTTACTGAATTTCGGAATATTTTAGAGGTACAAAAATCTGTATGAATAATTTATCAGGATTTTCAAAAAATATTAGACATTAAAACTGTTTGGAATTCAATCTAACGTGTAAAGATAATAACCAGAAGTACCATTCATGAAAACATATTTTTTCAAAAAATTAACTTAAGGGATTGACTCGGAACATCTCAGGCATCGATATAAACTTATTTTTGAAATACATATATAAATCACAATGCATTGGAAACAATTGTAGATTGGAGTAACATTTCTTACAAAAAATGTCCTCACAGAATAATTTAACCTAAGCTATCCAGTGATCACAAGCTTAAGCAATTATAAGCGAGTTTGAGCTTTCCTAACAAATTCTCCCCAAAACAATTTGTGCCTACGTGAAAAATTATCAGTCTCTTTACAAAAATAATAATTGGACCTTAAATACAGCAGTAGTGACCGAATTACATATTATGAAAAATGGTAGGACACGATCTCAGTTTTTAAATACAGTAGCATATATGCATCTTTGCTTATTGCTGCTATGTTTTTGATTTTCATTGGAATTACGTCGGAAGTGCAGACGAAGAGATTTTTGAATTATTGTAATCTCAAGGCAGAAATGAAAAATACGTAGGAATGAAAATATGATGACATATTCTCGAAAAAAAGTTGGATTCTGTTTTGTATTTTGATAAAGGCTGGAGAGGCAGCCGAAACGTCAGTAATCACTCATTCCTATGTATGTGGTTTCAATTAGCGGCCAGCGGAAAATATAATTAATCTAGTATATCTCCTCGGATAGAAATGTATATGATAACAGGCTGTGTGAGCAATTTCAGTGGCGTAACCTCGATTTTATTGTATAAGAATGACCTCAAGTAGATTGACTATATATTTGTAGAACAATGTTGGTAAATAATTTAGAGTCATTCAAATATAATTTGCTAGCAGACTCAGCAAGAAATTGAGTAATATCATTTTCTCTGCAAGCATGGTTGTAGCCTGTAGTTGTTGTCTTATCCTTAACTGTTAAATAATAGAGATTGTCTTCAGTTTCCATTAAGTACCTTGTTTAAATGCAAGTGCTTACAATTTATGCTCATAATTTATTTTCGCAGCCGAAGCATATAATTTCTCAAAAATTGAAAATTTTAAAAGCTATTTCGTCCTCATACAATAAATATATAATATAGTTATTTCTCAACAAATCATTTGAAAGAATTGTTCATCAGCTACAATTTACCTGTGTGAATAAGGAGTAATTGTACCTACGGGAACACAAACAAATGTATTATTGTGTAATACGGACATTAAGTCGTAGGAAAACACCCCTTCAGTATCAAATTCATTTACACTATATGCCTCAAGAATGTTGGAATCATATCACAAAAGTAATAACAATATACATTCCCGACTATTACGTTAAAAAGGTCGGATTATTCTACGTCGCGTCACAGCGAACGTGTCTGTACATGTTACTGCGTTATCGTAATCGGACGTCATTAAAAATGAGTTTCGCTTATGTGAAAAGATTTGAAGCTGTGCTCCTTTGCACGCATCATTAAGGACCAAAAATGAGTAATTCATTTGCAGCTCGTTATATAAAAAGGTCAACAGAGTTTGTAAGGAAGTGGATAAATGGATACAAAGCTGTGAAAAATGTCGATGATTGCAAAGAGAGAGGTAGAAAACGCGTTACGAGTAGTAGAGAGGACGAAGCGATTTAAATGTTGTTCAAATCAAATACTTGTTTGACATTATACAAGGCTCAGAAAATTCTTTGTAAAAAAGGAATTTAAGTCGCTCTCAAGACTATATGAAAACGACTGGATGAAAATGATGTAAAATGTCAAAATATATTGTGAAAACCACTGTTTTCAGAAAAAGATACGAAAATACGACCGAAATGGGCCCATGAAAATACATCTTTTTGAGAATCGCTTTCTAGGAAGCAGTCCTGGGCCTCTTTAGGCACTAACGTGATGCACCGAACGGTTAAAAACCCAGTTAAGGTCCATGTTTGGGGGTGCGTTTGTGCTCTGGGTTTCGGAACTTTGTACTTGTTTACGAAAAAATTGAATGCGCAATGTTGCAAATATATCAATCCGAAGTCTGAGGAGAGTGAGCCTAAACATCGCATCCAACTGCGTATTCTATGGAAAACAAAAATATCATCTCAAGAGGGAAACAAATACATATATAGTTTGAAACAATTATGTCCTGAAATTAAGAAAGTATGCCGATCTTTACCTGTGCACTATGCAATAAAGCTGGTAGAAAGCATGCCCAAACTATAGTGAAACTATTTGTTAAACCTATAGAGATTTTATTTCATATTAACTATGACGCGCTGTATGACATTAAATAACAATTAAACTCATATGTGTTTTTTTAGTACATCACTTATTTCACCAGATATCATTTCAACGTTTATAAGAGTTCGACTGTACGTCTAATTTGAAATGACAAAATTTAGACGGATTTTCATCTGTATGCGCATATTGTTTCCACAGGTGACCTACTTCCATCCTACGACGAGCTGATTGGCCATTCAAGTCCTGACCCGTTGAACTACGGGAATCAGTTCCAAAAATCAATTATCAGACTCGAAATATAGAAAGCTTGTTGCTATTCTGGGTATATATGTATGTATATACACGTAAAAATACACAATTCAGTTTTGGCAGTGTTCCAGCAAATGCACACTTCTGAAGAAGCTGAAATAGCAATGAATGCTTTCCCATATCCATGGTTCCTGAAATAATTGTGTTTCCTTCTGGCGTTTTCGCGCTATTTTTCTTGTGTTCCACTCCAATTTTAAATGGAGCTTCTTTGTTTTTAGATTTGTTTATTCTTCTTAATTTCTGATATATCAAGACGGGAAACAGGTCTTTTCTCATGGCAATAAGTAGAGGAAGTATGGTAATCGCGAAACATTTCTGATTCTGAATATTATCTTTTGTTGATGATTCCTGTCACTAAAATCATTTCTCTATCACGTCTTTCAGTCTGTCGGTCTGTCGGTCTATCGGTCTGTCGGTCTGTCGGTCTGTCGGTCTGTCGGTCTGTCGGTCTGTCGGTCTGTCGGTCTGTCGGTCTGTCGGTCTGTCGGTCTGTCGGTCTGTCGGTCTGTCGGTCTGTCGGTCTGTCGGTCTGTCGGTCTGTCGGTCTGTCGGTCTGTCGGTCTGTCGGTCTGTCGGTCTGTCGGTCTGTCGGTCTGTCGGTCTGTCGGTCTGTCGGTCTGTCGGTCTGTCGGTCTGTCGGTCTGTCGGTCTGTCGGTCTGTCGGTCTGTCGGTCTGTCGGTCTGTCGGTCTGTCGGTCTGTCGGTCTGTCGGTCTGTCGGTGTAAGGGTTAGTTTAATGCCCCTTTGGATTTATGCACATGTGTCCTCATTTTCTAATAGTTTACAGTTCAGTCAACTTATTGTAACAGCATATCGACATACTAGATTGCATTGTCAGCAATATACATGTACTGTTGCTACGGCTGTATTAACAACCAATTCAATAAACAACCACATACATAGAAACATCTTCTTGCTTATTTGCCGTCCACCAAATCGGTCTGTCGGTCTGTCGGTCTGTCGATTTTATTCAATATTTCAGTTCGAAAATACGTAAATTAAAAAGAATATTGCATCCTACTAAGTTTTTACTAGCATGTCACTTAACCAGAGCTTCTCACCAATAGCTCCAGAAATCGATATTTCGGCTTGCTTTTATTTATATCAATCTACGTAGGGACCTTAAAGAATTCTAATTTAATGATACCAGAGAATAATATTTCTGAACTTAAAGCGGTAACCTTAGAGCATGGAATATACCAGAGCAACGTACTTGACATTAATTATATTGACGCATGTTACCTATTTATTATACGTATAATTATAGTCAGCAAGACAGTGCAGTACCATCACTGTATGTAACTGTTCATAATATTGACCCTTGCAACCATAATATCTAATACAATTTAGTTGCCAGTCGCCATTCTATGTTTACGTGATAACCAACTATAAAGTATCTCCCTGTCTACGTTGCTGGCAGTAAAGTGACTTCAGTTATCAATTTACAACGAAACTGAGGCTAAAATAATGCATACATGGCTGGATAGCTTAAAGATATTTTGACGGCGATGCTTAAGGTTTTCTAGGGTTACCTTCGACACTAGTGCAATTATAGTCGCAAAAAAGTATTTGCTTTGATACAGACAAAAGAAAAAATAATTTAGTATAAAAATAGCTAGACATGATAAATAGCATGCCTTTGTAAACAGTCGGACGATTATTCTATTGGTCTATTTGTGAAACTGGGTATTAAATAGACAATTATTTTATATGTATGATGTAAGAGTTTCATCAAATAAGGGTATCTACAGTCTACAACAATGTTTCATGTTGTAAGATGCGAATATCACTGAAATTCTCCTCTCAAAAAATCTAAACAACGTCGCCGCCAGAAACCAGCAGGAGGCATCTCACAGTCTCACTCCCTTTTTTGCCCTGTCGACGAATTGTGTTACCGTACCAAAACATATAATAAAGGTGGCCTTGCACATACAGAATATTTATGATTATAATGTTGAAGATTAAGTTTTAATAATGGTCAAGTTAACCAATGCAACCAAATATAATTACAAGCACATATGTTTGTCTTTTATAATCACAAGAATAATCAATTACATCTATGACATTTTGTTGTTTTCGAATACTTCATACCTCCAACAAAATGGTTTTGAAAAACTGTTGTAAACAATTATATGAGTGTGAGCTTTGTCGACAAAAATAATGCAAAGGTAATTGTGTGTAAAAGCCTACCTCCATATTAGATATCAAGATCAAGTTTCGATATTATATTAGATAGAGATAAAGCAAAAACACCTTTATCTCAGATAATTAACAAGCAAAGTATTCACATGTAGCATTTCGTCCGCTTACAGCCTATACCAAAATACAAAATGCTTCAATGGCAACTGAAATGGAAAGTTTTTCTCTCCTTGAACAAGATAACAATAAATTAAAACGCAATGAATCATAAAGACAACAAAATGGTAGGTTTTAAAGGTTACACTAAGTTCTCTCCGATGTAGTACGGCTGGTCTTACGATGTTTTTTGTTTCAGATTAAGTTTAAGCTGAACAATTTAGAAGAGCAGGCGGACTCTTTCATACCAGAAAGAGCCTTATTGGAAAGCAACTGTCAGAACGAAGATTTGGCTTCATTGAGGATTTCGTGGACGGGGTACAGCTTAGTAATGAGTTTTGCAAAGGTAAAATCTCCACAGTACCGATGATTTATAGTTGATTTGCTCCTAACATACTACAAAATTATAACGATGTATTTAAATTAATTTTTGTAAGGTTTGATGATTCGTGAGTAATTGAAATAATTTGTTACAGTATCCGGGCGGCGAAAAATGGTACATAAGCAACGTAGAACTAACAGTTAGCCCCGACTTACCGCAGCTTCGGGGAATACCCGTTAAAGGTATAAATGCACATACATACATAATAAATACATACATATCTACACCTACCCACTTTTACATACACACATACATTGTAAAATGTCATCCAATCAAGCTAGCACATTTGTGAGGAAACCGAACGGCTGACTCTAACATCAATATGGTGGTTGATTCTTTATTGTAGATTTTGTGTGGATATTAATTTGTAACTTACCAAACCTCCAAAATAATGATTTTATTAAAATTCTAACGGGATTCCTATGTTGAATAGGTTTTCGATTTTTCTAAATGAATGTTAATTATGCATCAGCAAAAAATTTTATCATTATTTAGTTAAAATATAATTAACAAATTTTGCTGAAATTTTTGTACCCTTCCGGAATGACAATATATGTATAGTTACTTAACGGGGAAAATATTGAAATAATGTGCTCAGCAATTTGGAAATTATTTTCAAAGTTATCAATCAATTAATTATAAACCTAGCGAGCTCGATTTGTATTAATTTTTTATAGAATTTTAAACAAACAATTATTCCAATGTATGTTATACTAAAAGTTAACAGGAACGGAGATATCGAAGGAAATAGAGAAAAAAAATATATTATTAATTTATTTAGTAATTGTTAATTATAGAATCAAGTGGATGATACTTTTCTACAAACTGAGGGTAGTCAACTCCCCTCCCCCCCAAAAAAAGAAGAGATTTAAACAATAATCTTGCCTATGAACTTCTTTCCTTATCGCCGTCTGGGCTAAATATTATATAGCAAATTGTGTAATGGCAAGTAATATCTGTATGGGCATAACAGATTTGTTGATGAGTGTATACTCACTAGAACGATACACATACACCGGTATGCCGATTTGCCTCCACAAATTCGTTCTGTCCACGCTTTTACTCTAGGGAAATTTCAATTACATTTGTACAAATTTTTGAATTTTAATTTTGAACTTATGTAGCTACAGAAATAATACAGTTTCAAAGCATTTCTATACATAGATTTTTTTAAAAGTTGTATTGACAAATAATCGATTAAAATTTATTGAGAATAGATTGATTCAAATATTATTTAAATGAATTAATCACATGATTATCGATATTGTATGATTGTTAAAAACAAACTCTTTATTATTTATCTTTTTGATAAACCAGACCATTAAGAATGCCATCTCATGTTAAATGATATACTATACGCTGTGCATGCCTACTTTCATTATTTTGTTGCTATCAGGAAGAATCCTCGAAATTTCGAGAATATCAGATTCTGAGTATTGCATTTCAAAATTAACATTTTGAAGCATTTACGATTTTTCGAAGAAAGTGTTGGAATATTAAAAAAAAACAGTTAGACCGCCAGGCTATACTGACGAGTCTAGGCTAAAGACGAAACATGTCTATAACAGGTCTGATGCATATTGGAGAGAATATAGTTAATGTACTCTACGCGTTTTCTTTGACAGACAAGTCAGCTATACGTCTCTACCATCGGACAATCCTGATCCCAACACCAGTTGGTAAGGCTTTTGAGTGTGACGAACTAGACGTAGATCTGGAGCCCGCTCCGGATGACAAGAGCACCCCACCGGGAGTCAGAGGTTCTCTGTTACTCAGGTTGATCAAAATTCAGCCATTTATGTACAAGGGAGAGGACTTCTCCACCGCGGTACACTGCAGGAAGGGACAGTCCTCATACAGGTAAATTTTGTTATATTGATGATGTCTATTTTCCCAGCATCCATAAGTAGTATTTATTTATTAATAAGTTTTTTGTAAAATTTTCTAGTTTATTGATTCAATGAAATTTGCCTTTTCTCGGACATTTTTTATTAATCATTACTCGGATGCTTCTCATTTTCATATTTTCAGTAATTTTTTTTGAGTGTCAGGTCAAACATTACTGTTATTTCTAGTTATTCTATATATTTTTCGTGATTCTTCTAATCGGATAAACATTTTTAATCTGTTCCATTTCAACAGAGACGAAACGACATCAATAGCAGTAGGATCAACGTTGGCGGTTGCAGTGATAGCTATCATCATAGGTTATTCAGCATATAAATACTTCAGGGTGAAGAATGTCCAGTATAACACTATGGAGTAAATTTGAGGACTATTCTTCGCAGGCTATTGATATACTCTATGCCAAAATGTGGAAATTTGTTGAGCGGTTACTATTTATTGCTTGCTTTTTTTCAAGGCTGATAATTATATCTGTAAGAGTTTTTCCTATATATATCATTCTCTTGTGAATTGATTTATCAACTTACACTTATCAGATAATTTATTTATTTTGTGTTATCACATTTTATCATATTCTATTAAATTCGGTGCTTTCTCAACTTCTGCTTAGAATCTTAATGAAAAGACTTCATATCAAATTTGCTACTATATCAGTTACGTACCTTTATGTTAGGCTATATATTATGATATTGAAAACTTATTTTGCACAACTTATGGCCACTGGTTTTCTGCAAATTTCAATGAAAACCTTGATTTTTTTATAAAAAAAAGTACATCCGTTCAGAATAGTGAATGCAGTTGTGGGTAGGGGGTTCAAAAATCTTCCTTCAGACATGTGGCTCCGTTATTGTTTTTACAAATTTTTAAATTGTGTTGAGTTGATAAGAAACATTGGGTCGTATGCATGAAACATCAAAAATTAATAAATTGCTGAAATTTGTTAAATTCACTGACGTAAATTAATAAATCACATATGTTATATAACTTTTTATTCCAATTTATATCCAAATTTTATTACTATACACATCATGGAAGTATTTCTAATAGCTATATGTTTACGTTATTTATTTTTGACATAGAATAGAACTGTTTACTTAAAGAATCATTCCCATAGTTGTCATGTGATGGGTTTAAATTTTTCATTGATGTTTCAAGATAAATATTATATATAAAAATCTGGACAATTAACTAGCACTAAGGATATTAAGGAGCATCTCCTGAACTTTGGAATGTGAAATTGTCATAAAAAATTAAAAATAAGGAAATATATATGAATTTGTTGGTAAACACTATGGCCCAACTGCTTATTTTCAAACAAAATAATCTGAATGAATGCCCTTGAAATGGTTGTTCAAGGTACAGACATTTTGATGGTTTTGCCTCCGTTTCAACCCTAATTGGTAAGAATTGCGACTTGAAAGGGGGTTTCCAATCGAGTATTTTTGCGAATACAAAAACATTTTTGAACTTCATACCCTCAATAATTTATTTGTCTGGGCGGAAGTATTATCTAAACATAAAAAATAATTTTTACAGTACAAGCAGTACTGTGTATTTTGAGCTTGAGTCCAATTATTTGCACGCTCTAGATGAACTACGTACCTAGGTTGAGCGTTTTAATATGTAAGAGTGCCTCTGATGATCCTCTTCCATCTGCTGTGGTTAAATACTATTGAAGAATATATCTAAAAGCTTAGATAAGAACAGGGGTTTCAACGCAAAATCCATTGTCTAAGTGGAACAAAATGACATCTGTTATCTTAGGTAAATCTTGAGGTGCTATGAATTTTCAGCTATACAGATGGGACAAATTTGATACTAGACAATCAGCATTCAATATGTAAGATCAGGAGAGAAGTTAGATAGCCTGCAAGTGCAAGGAGATAACTCGCATCTCAAAAACAAATAGCTTACTCTATTGCTAACTACATCTCCCAGATATTTCTTACATCTATGTATACGTATAATCGTAATAACCATTAACCAAGAGTATAGCCGAGTTTCATTTATCACCTAAGATTGATCAGATACGCAAAATGTAAGTGGTTAATTTGAATGAAGTCTAATGAGCATCATTTAGATGTATTCTACATCTAATCAGCCTTGTGTTATTGGTAATACAGTTGGATATTACCAGACATTGATTTGTTATCAGCCTTGGAAAATGGGCTCAATTAATGCGATCAGGCTCCATCGCCATCTATTTTGAATGAATTACGAGTTGCCAACAAAACCATCAAAATTAATACATTCTGGCAAATAACTTTTTTAGAATTACTTGTATAAACATGAAAACATATCTAGTCTCACATATTAGTTATGACAACTGTCATACAGTTTTGGTTGTATGGAGAATTCAATTTTTGGAAGCTAGGTACTGTGTGTTGGCGAGAGAATTATGTTAATTATTTTTGATAGGGATAACCAAATGTGTGGGCATGTTTGGGATATAGAACATATCTATATAAAGCTGGAAAGCATGATAAGTATCCAATGAGTTTCTTTATGAATGAGCTGAGGAAGTAAGAAGGAGAAGAATTACTAGTAGCACTATACTGATGGTTTGAATTTAGGATTAAGATACGTCGGTAAGACCATTAGGCTTGGACGCATTGCATTGGTTGCATTGGTGGCTAGCGTCACTAGCCTATGGATCCACGATTTGGTGTCAGCTCGGCTCCGACTGTAGCAATTGAATGTTCAAGCAATGAATGCAAGTTGAAGCACTTAGCGATTTAAGCGGCTTTTTTCTTTGTCCTTCCTGCTGTTCCCTTTCCATATGTTCACTCCCGATGCCCGTAAAACCGCTGACGTGAGTGATTTGATGGCATTTGCTTTAGATGTTTCGACATGAAAGGATTTGAGAACAGTGCACCAAATTGCATTTATTCCCAAAAAATTAGTCTTACCTCTATCATAATTTGATTCAGGGCTAGTACAAGTCTATTTTAAACCGTTTCGAATTTTTAAACTAAATAACTAGTATTATTAACCAAAATATCCGCCTTGTTGCGGCTATTGGTAAAAAGTTCTTTTGTTGAAAAAGTTGGTAGCGTGAGCAGTACTTTATTCACTTGGTCTGTTCCTTATTCAGTTAGAATACAGTAATCTGTATCATAGTTGCTCAGACAGAAGTTTAGAAAAAACATAAAAAAGCTATAAAATGTATCTAGAATTTGTTTAACTGGGGTAGTTTAAATTTCTTTCAAACATTCGAAATGCGTCGAAAATCCACTATGATCATAGGTCGGATGTATCGCGAAATTCTTAGTCCACAGCTATTGGAAAAAGTTCGATAATTTATGTGTTTTGAAGACAATTGGGTAAGTGATCATCGATGTCCAACAAGTATGGATTTCCGGTGTCAAAAATGTAAAGATAAATTCATTTCACCGATGCCAGAAAAAAATGAGATCTCCTGTTTCCCCCAAATCGTCAGTCCCAAGTTTGCACTTATTTTCTTAAACTGGCCAAAACATGAGGTGTTATTATTTGAAAGAGCCATCCAGATTCTGCATTGACATTTCAATGTTTTTGTCAAACAGAAATAAGCGAGATGTTATACTTTAAGATATACCAAATAGAACAATTATTTTACTGTAAAGTTAAAGTTATTATCTTTGTGTTTTCAAGACAAGTTTGTATGCGAATGTATGAGTATATACTTATATGGATAGATGACACTTAAATTCGTGGTTGGTGGAATGAAATATCTGAGAGAACGTATCCCTCGGGTTACTTATCTTTCTTTATGGACGTTAAATTATTGTGAACATGCCCAAAATGAGTATTTATACATTACTCCATTAGCATCTGAGTTCTCTTTTCCAATAAAAACATTACTATAAGAGAAATAGTACCTTCGCTGTCTATCTTTCTAATTTTTGATAAATTGGGTTAAAAATGTCAAAAACGTATAATTCAAATTTTTCCATGCTTCATAATTATGTCACTCTGCCCAGACATATATTTTAACAGCGGTGTTATCGTATTAAAAACTGTTTAAATCGAATATTAAATTATCATTTAAAAAAATATATCTGTTGATTGCTATGTTTTAGTTTTCACACATCTCAGATGATCAAACTTCATAGTACCTACATATTTGGTATAATTGTGAACTGAATAGCTGTTTTCTTACTAATTTTTCCTAGTGATAAGCATAGTATGTAATAACGCGGACTTAATAAGGAGGAGCCACTATGATTCTAAGAAATTCAGAATATAGAACATAATTATGTATTTTGCATTTTGGGGAAAATGTTAATTATTTATAGGATAAGGCTCGCTGACTAAACATTTAAACGTATCCATATCTGAATAGGATCTTCCATAATTTTAAATTGAATATAAAATATTTTTCATTGTATATTTTTAATATCCACTGACTTCCATACTCATAACAGAATTGGTGATTTTTCTTTAAGTATGGAGGTATCATCATTGTTTAGAATATGGAAAGAACTTGGTGTTTTATTGCCTGTGAAACACTGATCTATTGCTTAGTACCTCGCTTAATCCTGTCAATCTATCAATACCAAAATACATATTATTAAATAAATGTAACAGCCGTTACAGATTGTATTTGACGGATTTGTTAAATAATCATCAATGTTAATTGAGGACTGTATTTGTGGCTGATAGTTGAGGTGTGAGCGTATTATGCAGTAATCAGTCAGACCCATAGCACAGAGAGGTATCCACTCCATTATGATATTAAGATTGTAAAACTGAAACTCTGTTTTATGGGTCCCTTGATATTTTGATTAGCCGAGTAAAACCAGAGATATTATCGATATCTTTAAAATCGAAAATTTGGCTTACAGATGACTAGAAATATTATTTATGCCTCATTTGATATTCATATGTACTTGTTACTTAGACTATGAGTGCAAATCAGACTGGGTAATGATTTTTTGAAACCATTTTTTGGTAGAAACCTATTAACTTAAGTATGACGGTTAATAATTTAGTCACACGGTATAGCCGACGTAGTCATAAAGGTTGGGTGAACACTGACTTAGCATATCAAGGTTGTTAATTAAATAAGTAATAACAAAATCTTAAGCACGTTTTTTTAACAGTTGGTTCATATCGTTTCTGGATTACCCTGGCAAGTTACTAATTTCTGTACACATGCTTCAGACTAATGGATCGATACTACCTGTTCTTCCAAAATGAATATGATTTTACTATTAAGAAAATCTAGCTTATATTAGGCTGAAAAGTGGAATATTTTTTAAAATATTATTTGTTGTTCGGTTCATTTATTTGTTTTTCAGAATTGAAGTTGGTATCGATTCTTTGCTGAAAAAATTATGTACAAAAAAGTCAGAAACATGCCAGGTTAGTCCAAATATATCGTTAATTAAATGAATTTAGCGATTATTCGAAATTTATCTAAAGGAGACTAAAATTTGTTAAACATGTTGATTTTGTTTGGTAGCTATTCAGAAAAGGAACGACATAAAAGATCAAAAATAATATACGATCAAAAGCAGCAAAAACGTCGATAATTCAGGTAATTTCCGCCTAATTAGCACAAAACATTGAGCCTACAGCGGTTTTATCCATACATTTTATTTCACATCTATTCTTAAAAGCAAAAATCACAAACATCTTGTCACCAGTAACGGAGCTAATGTTGAAGATAACCCAGGCGAAAAAAGACTCGTGGTGAAAATTCTTGCAGGTTCAGATGTTTTTGCTTTTCTGCCTTTTTGGCTACTTGAAGTCAGGATTCCGGGAATTTTGCCCCGGTTACCCCTAGGTTCACACACTGCTCGTCACTAGAAAGATTATTTCGTCTGCCCTTTCTAGTAATCCCTCAAACTCAATTTGTACCTCGCTTCCATTTTGCCCACTAATAGTAATTGCAAAAACGACACCTGCCCTCTATTTCCTGACTTCATTTCTGCCATAATCCAATTACTTCTGATTGATCCCACGTTGAGCTCGTCGCTTTTAATCATCATAAAGCTGCTATTGGTAAGCGTGAGGTACAAAGCACGTGTTTATAGTAGATATAATCAAAATTAGGGACAGACTCTTTGGGTGTAAAGATATCCTAAGCGTTGGGAACCAGTAGTGCGCTAAATTATAGGAGCCATACAATTTTATAGGAGCAAAAAGGTTCTATTGATCCCCGAAAAAAGATTAGTATCAAAATTAACTATAAGAAAATATCATATACTCTTAAATTTTTCGAAGATTTTAAGTTTTGGAAGTTATCGCTTCAAGTATGTCCTCGTATATTTCGAACAATGTACAAGTGAGAAATAAAAATTCACATATAGCGGATAGTGCACGGTGTCGACTTAATATCATTCATCCTCAACACTTCAAATAATTATTTACATACTTACCATAAGTAGGCAATGTTAAATATACTGTGTGGCCAGCCAGAGCATATCTGGGGAATAGCGGCAAAAAAAACTGTAGCCGTTACGTCATTAAATACTATACTATCGATTTTAACAATATAAAATGCTCCTTTAGCATTTCTAACAACATCACAGACCTTTATAACATGTGCTTCCTTTCCTGACTACCGATAGCTTTTCCTTGCTTAGACTGCATTGCACCACTGCTCAGCTATGCTATCAGCTCAATGTCCCACTCTCTCGGCAGGTGCTTCAAAGGTGTCTGACAGTGTTGCCTATAGATGCAGAATTATTTTATATCAAATGCCTGTTGTTGTGGTCTACGGTTTCCCAGTGATATTGTAATCAGTGTTGTTTTAATTTGTTATATAATATTTAACAAAATAATAATTGATATGATTTTGGTTGAGTTCTTTTCTCATACATATAGTAACATTGCATAAATATGCTTAAATGAACCAACCGAGATATATACTTTGAGCATAAAACGTCCGACAACGTCGTGGTTAATTGGCCTCATTCTTTTGCCTCTATTTTATCGCATTTGTTCTTAGAGAAGAGAAGAGAGCTAGAAAGGACATTTTTATAGGAATTTTCGTGAAAAGTTAACTGGGACAAAATGGCAATATATCCGACTCCACTGTTAAAACATGCATGATGGACAATATTGAGACGACTATAAAACTATAATCTCACTGAAAAAGTCAGCGAAAGAGGCATTATTAGAACTTATTTTGAGTCATTCGAATAAATTATAATTATTTTCTTTTCTAAAAACTGTATTATAATATATACTTGCGTATTTTTATTTGTACAGCGCAGACTATTCTCATGTCTTACTTAGTATATACGAATATTTCGCCAACGAAAGTGTCGCGCTTCATGTCAACTCTTAAAGTATCGTCAGACTGTCGGAATTAGCTGTTTACAATAGCTACCCAGGTTGGTCAAGCTAACAAGTTATTAATTATATGAAAGTTCTCAAATCAGGCATAATATTTCTCATTTACAGGTGTTCTATTGGATTCTTTTGTATTTTCTAAATATAGCTCTTTGTCAACTGCATTCGCCCTAGGACTAATCGAGACCCCAAGAAAATCTAAACGATTGCCATCAAAATGTCCTCAATATATTTTATGTTCTATTCTATTCCTCTCTCTATAGATGTTTAATTACTTAAGATTTTTTATGCTTTGAGTTGTTCTAATCCTTAAGATGTTCAATTCCTCTAAAATATTTTTATAATATTCTAAGAGTGAGTTGAAATAAAGGCAGACAGACAAATATATATGGTAGCTATCCATGAAAATTGTGCGTCAGACATTTTTTGTTCATTTAATACAGTGGATTTTTCAGAATTTTTGTAATTTATTATCATTTATCAAAAATTCTGATTGCGCTGTATTATGTGAACAGACTGATTTTTTAAAATCGATTTGAATCAATAGATTACTCGATATTTGGAGTATCTTATGTCGAGGAAACATTAAAAAATACAATATTCTAAGGAATAATCGACGGTGTGGTTTGAGATTTCCTAGGGGTTCTAGTGCAAATGCAGTTGCCAAAAGACATTTAACATTTTTATTCATGCTAACATATCAATCTTAAGAATTACATTCGTTAATAATATTTCTGAATTCTTTTCGTTCTTGCCATTTGTAGGTGTAGATTTACGGGAATTGTAGGAAACTTGCAAAAATGTGGTATCACGGTCTAATTATTTTACTTACCTTATTCTTAAATCAATAATAACGTCTGAATTTTGAATAACAGCTTTTAACATCGAAAACAATTATATTTCAACCCAATTTGTATATAAGATCATTCAAAATTCACTTATTGTATTTTCTGCTATTGATAATAAATGTATGTATATTTACGGATACTTCAACTCAGTACCTATTCAAATTGAAGTATCTCGTGAATCTGGTGTACCAACTTCTGCAAAAATACTTTTTTTTAATCAATTCGTTAGCCTAGCTACCATATTAATGCAAGTTGTTCCAAGTTCCTGTACTTTGTGCTAATACTGTAGATAAGAAATTTTTTTCGGAATTTGTATAGGTTATGTTATATAGTAGTTAATATCTGACATCGTGTAGTCAGAATTATTACATTTATTATACCACTCACAGTAAAATTACTTCACGCACATTTTTTGATAATACTGCAATATCAAGAAAATGCATATTTTGTGAAAAGATAGATGTGTATCTTAAATTTTTTGAAACTACATATTTTTATTTACATATCCAGTGTATTTTTAATAAACTAGTGAGAATTGTACGTACTATATAAAAATAAGCATGTTAATAGTAGTATATAAAGCATACAAAATATACGATATTTTAAAAACATGTTGTGTTTCTTGTTATACACCTATATAATGCTCAAATGAAAGCCCCTCCTTTAAAATAATAATAATGATATATGTTGCTACACAAGAAAAAGCGTTTAAGAAGAAGAAGAATAATTAAGTAACATAAAGCTGAGATAAACGAAGCTGCGAGGAATTAAAATGCTCTAGTGAAAGCTATCAATAACACCAAGAGGAAGATTGAGAAAGTGATCTTAGGTGTAGACAACCAAGCGGAAATATTAGAGAGAAAAATCGAGAAATTTCAATTGGATAAGGTGGAGCATTTAGTGTTGACGTTAAAGTCAATGCTAGGGATAGTGTTAGTGTTAAACGACAAAAGCCACCGAATTTACCTAAACTGATATCCAGTGGAGAAAATATCTAAGACCTAGCAGCGATGCTGGACGAAAAATGGCCAGAGCAAGCCTTTAATGCAAAATTGTTTATACGCCAATATTTGCTACTGATAAAAACGTGGTAAATGACATTCTTTTGTTGTATGGGAAAATAGCGAGATTTATGGTACTGGTGGAGGAATACAATAGGGAAAATTCATATTTCGTAGCATGAGAAGGCCTCAGTAAAGACTATGTGAGGAAAATTTCAGAGTTTCTATATAAGTATCACAAAATACAGATCAAGATCTTGCAGGAACGTCAAATCAAAGGCGAAAAACTTGAAGAAAATGAACAAAAGTAATCTCTTGCTAGTTATACAGGGTAAAGTGAGAAGACGAGCAGGCAGGTTGAAAAAAGCGCTAGAAGAAAACATTAAAGATATAGGTTAACAACAAAAACTAGAAACAACGTTCTTTAGATCAATCTGACATAGATGGTGATACCACAGAGGATGAGGTAAGAGAAGCGCTTAATATAGCTCTGTTAGTTGCTAGGAGAATATCAGAGGGTAATTCCAGATAAGATCGTGGGAAAATCCGGAAATTTAACAGCTATTGTAACAGCAGCTAAACCTACTACAGCTGATATACTAAAACAGAGAACAATCAGCTAATCGGGTGTTTTAGATATCTAGATTTTAGACATAGGGCACAGGAGTGTAGAAGAACCGAGCGAAGATAACGAAAAGGGGATCGACCGGGTATAAAATGAATATAAGTGTAGGTACTTCAAATAATCCTCAACATATCTTAAGTAGCACACGATATGGCATTCACTGTTGCACTGGAATGAAATGTAGATATAATAATTGCAGCAGAACCGAACAATAAAACTAAAGAAAAATCTGGTTGGTTTACTGATAGAAATGTTGACGTTGCGGTATACTTTTGCAGTAGGAAGGCGATGAAGATATATTCCATGGAAGGTCGTTTATATCTAGAATTGGTTAAACTAAATATCTTCTGTGGTTACTACTAGAGTAACGTAACAACAGAACAGCTTGAACAATATCTGATCAGACTAAGAGACGGCGCAAAGGATTGTAGTGGAAAAAATATTATATTAGATGATCTTAACGCGAAGTCCTACCCAGTGGGGCTTAGTGCTTACAGACAGGAACCGAGTATTGTTATGCCATGTGATAGCCGGAATGGAATTAACGATTTGGAATGATGGGGTTGCAACAAAATTCTGTAGGGGATCGAGTTCATCGTACATCGATGTTTACATTGTCAAGTCTAGGAGTGACAACAAACCTTGTGAGCTGGAACGTGTTGGAGCACGAGGTAGTGAGTGACCATAGACATATCTCAAAGCAAAAATTACTCAGAAGAAGAAATTGCTTATCGATAAATATAATTTATAATGGAACTGAAATGTAAGACGGATTACTTTTGTGACCAGTCACTAACACTAGAGGAGTGTACTGATATAATAAAGCATGCTTATGATTGCAGCAAGATTAGGCACGGCGATAAGAAGACAAAACATTTTTGGTAGTAGGAGGAGATAGAGTATAAGCATTCGGAATGTATTGTCAATAAAGGCGATATTGAAGTTGATGTTGATGCTGTTATGGAATATAAAAAAGAAAAAAGAACTCAAAAAGCTCAAAAAATATATGGCGCACACATATGTTATGGGACGAGTTGTTTGAAGATCTCAACAACGGTATATGGGCGATAGCAATACCGAGTGACTGGTTAATGTCCTACATCCAGAAATGACCACATAAAACAAACTTAACATAGTACTATTACACTACTACTACTACTACTATTTTGTTTTATTATAGAGGGTTTAGGAAATCGGCATTATCGCAGGGCAGAGTCACCTAAACAGCCGGAGGTGAGAGAGAGAAACCGCCCGCCCAACGTTGTACCAGCTTGAGTCCTGTGATGTCATGTCCCACGGATGCAAGATTGCATTCGGCAAACATGCCATCACCGACCCGACCGGTTAAAACCCATTTCCTCTCTACTCCCATGGTACTAGGTACCTCGTTTACGCACGCAATCTCGGTACAGCCAAGTTGACTTCTCATCAGGATTGTGGCAGTCTGCATTATCTGTGCCTTCTCTTGTCTGATTCTTTACGTGCCATTATTGTCTTAGCCATATTCTTGACGATCATCCAGTTTCGAGGGTGCTGTGTCATCAGGTCAATTAGATTGTCTATGTGTACGGATGCGCCTATGTTTTCAGTGACCTCTGACGTATATTACTCCACCGATCACAGTAAATGAATGTGTGTTCGGGAGTGTCCACTTACGTGCAATACAGGCAACAACGAAGTCATCGAAGTAACTGCTGACGAGATTGATTAGGTAGTCCCGTATACGTCTCCGCCTTAATTCACCGATGATCTTTTCCCATGAAGCTGTGTTAAACGCATTCTTGATGTCTTCTGCGATTAACACGCACCAATTTCGTCTGGTCTCTTGAGCCGCTCGAATGACATGTTGCACTGCCTGTACAGTGGAATTCCCTTTTCTGAATCCGTATTGTCTCTCGGAGATTCCTTCCCTGTCTTCTATTTCCTTTTCAAGTCTATCGAGGACCAGACCTTCGTAGAGCTTTCCTAGGGTATTTAAAAGACAGAGGGGTCTATATGATACGGCATCATCGGGATGTTTCCTTGGCTTCGGCAGCAATACTAGGCGGTCCTCTTTCCACTGTTTGGGGAATTCTTGTCGAACTAATAAGGTGTTGACCATTCTCAGCGTTCTCTCGGTTGCAGACACGGTCAGCTCTTTTGCCACCTCTGGTAAAATTCCGTCCGGGCCTGGTGCCTTTCTCGGCTTAAGTCTACAACCCGCTGAAATTAGTTCATCTTGTGAGAATAGATCTACGTTTCGTGCTAGAATACTTCTCTCCCATGTTTCATTCCTACTAGGGAATAACTCTTTCGCTATATGCACCTTCTGCTGATCCGTGAGCTGATGCGGCACGCTGAGTGCACCTAAACCTTTCATAGCTATCTTATAACCGTCGCCCCATATGTCTGCATCCAGTTCATTGCACAGATCTTTCCAGGCCTTTATCTTGGCTTGCCTAATAAGGTTCCTCAACTGCTGTTTTAGGTCAATATACTTTGCATTCATCTACTCCCTTGCTCGATCACTTAATCGTCTTCGTGCTGCCTCCCCTGTTAATTGTCGTCTCATTGTGAGACAATCCTTCCTCTTCTGTTCGATGTCGGTATTCCACCAATAGAGTTGAAGTTTCTGGTCTGACCTTTTACGTATTTGGCTCTTCTGGTTGACTTTTCGAGCGATGTCGATGTACTCTACTAGTGACATATGTGTGTTATCCTCAACGGTAAAAGAGGTGCGTATTAGCTCCTTCATGATAACAGGGTTCAGGATTCTTTTTTGATCATGTTTCGGCTTAGGTTTCACCCTCCAGGTTGTCTCTATGAGTATGTGCCTATGATCACTTAATGTTTCCGTATCTAGCACTCTCCAGTCCGTTACCTCGCTGGCTGTGCTTTGGGTTGCGATCGTGACGTCAATGTGCGACTGATACTCTCCTCTCGTGAACGTTGGTGTTCCTCCTTGGTTGAGAACAACAAGATTGGATGCCGCTATGTGTTCCGTTAGATAGCTGCCCCTGCGATCAGTGAAGGTTGAGCCCCATTCGATAGACTTGGAGTTCAAGTCTCCCATTACTAGTGCTTTATTGTTGCTTCTGGCTTGTTCAAACACTATATCTATATACTCTCTATATTGCCCTATCGTCACGTTGGGCGATATGTAGCAACAGTATAAACTACATTTGTCGAGCTCAATGTTAATACATCCTGCCGTTCTTCGAATTGATTTCACCTCTAAAGACCGGTTTCTGAAGTAAACAGCCACGTCTACGTTGTTATCCACAACCCATCCGCTCTCACGCAAAACTTTCCTGTTTGGTTCTCCAGCAATTATGAGGTCAGAATTTTTCTCTTCAGCTACTGCGAATGCAACGTCATGTGCAGCCATCGACCGATTTAAGTTAGTCTGCAGACTCTTCATGCTGTGGAGGGTTTCGGTTTGCTTTGTCTGCTTTTTTGTCTTATCAGCTTACAAAAATGAGGACATTTGACCGAATTTGATCTGTGTTTTTCATTGCAATGGAAGCAGTGTGCATTTGACTTACATTCTGCCTTATGCCCTTTCTGTCCACAGTTAAAACAGCAGTTGGTTCTCTCCGTGCCCTTGCAAGTCTTCACATTATGCCCAAGCTCTAGACACTTAGAGCATCTTGGCATTGACACCCTTTCCCTTATGCGACAGTTCACCCATCCAATTTTTATCGCCCCCTTATATAGTAGAGTCTGTGCTACTTTCTGGGTGCTACGACTGTCTTTACTTGATTGCCATTACGGGTTGGTCTCAAAGATTCGACTGTGATGTCTTTGTGTGCTATGTCTGGCGTATTTTTCATTAACGCTGCTTGGACTTCCTCCTTGGTAGTAGCAACGTCGATGTCTGTAACATGATATGACATTCTCTTTTATTTTGTTTTTGAGGAGGACGGCCGAATCTTTTCCCCCTCCAACCGTAACCATAAGATCTCCGGCAGCTGTTTTTCTGAGGCTGCGCATCTGCATTCCCATTTCTTCCACATTGACCTTCTGTTTTACTGTACGTAATAAATCCGCATAGCTTCTGTTACCTGCCCTTATAATGACCTCCTCATTTCGTATTCTTTGTAGATCATACTTTCCCTTCGTGTGCATTTTGCCGATAAGATATTTGAATGTTATTCCCGATCCGTGCATTACAAATTCGGCTGCCTTTCTAATGTAATTGCTGTCCAGAGCTTCTGGAGTCACTAAACTGAAACATTTGTGGCCTTCTGCGATCATTCCTTTCAGATCTGTCAGCAGTTTGTAGATCGTCTCTATGTTGTTTGCACCCCCCAGATGCACATTGTAAGGCAGTAGTTATAGGGTTCTGGTTGTCTTGTCTTGTCCAGTATTTCGGCTTGTCTTTGTCTCGTTCAATGATATTATAATATAAATATTCAATCTTGCCTTCTTCCATGCCTTCCTGAATAAGATCACGAGCTTTAGGAAAGCGGTCCAAGATTTCTTTCGTGAAGCCTGTTGTGGATTTGGCTTTCGGGTCTACTACCATAACTATGTCGTTACACGGTATGTCAGTGATTGGACTTCTTTCCTCCTCTTTTACGCAGCGGTAAACCGCTTCTGGCCATTCTCTGCCCAGTAATTTAGCTAGAGCACTGAATTCTTTCCCATTCTCAATTTCTCTTTGGATATCTACTACTACTATTACTTCATAGCCAACTTTTCCTTGATGCTTGGAAGATAACCAAACTGATACTGATATGAAAGACAGAAAACCAGTGAATGCATTTGTCGTATAGACCAATATGCCTACTGAAAACCGTATGTAAGCTGCTCGAAATGCTGCGGAGAGAGCTCATCAAACAAGAGCTTAAGAAGGGTATAGGGCTATCGGAAGGGGGGGGCTGCATTTTGCAGGAGAAAATCTACAATCCAAATTGTGGAGGAAGTTATTGCACATAGCAAGATCTGCCAAGAGCAAATCGTACGCACTCATAACATAAGATGTACAGAACGCATTTAATTCTACTGTCTGGAGCTTGATAGTACATAAGCTACATAGTATAAGGATACCAGGGTATTTAGTTAAGTTTATTACGAGTTATTTTGACAGTAGACTCATTAGATGAAACAGAGAAGACCATAGAGGTTTCTTCTGGTGTACCGCAGGGTTGAATATTAGGACCACTACTTTTCCTACTTACTTTAGGTTGAAACTGCCTACATCCGTAGGCTTCACAGGTGACTTGGCACAGCTAGCCTCAAACATATAGCCAACTGGTCTCTAGAACTTTATGAGGACTGTATGCAGGCGCATAATCTAAAATTAGCTCGGAAGCAGTGCAGGAGCGCAGAGGAAAGCATAATACTTCCATTTTAAGCTAGCTGATAGTCATGTTCAGCCTTCAAAAGCCTGGAAAAATCCGAAAATATAGGTGTGGCGCTAGCTAGATTGATGCTTAGTGTAGAAGGTCCGCAGAACAGAGAGTGGGAAACAAGATTTGGAACTGCTTCATAGCGTATGGATCCCCAATCTGACATAAAGCATTACAGAACAAGAAGTACATAGTATTGACAGAATGCATACAAAGGCAAATAGTGATTAGAGTTGCTAGTGCTTGTCGTACGGTTTCTACCCAAGTTATTACTGGAGACATTCTAAAAGAGCTGATGATAGAAGAGCAGAGATTTCTGCATCAGAGTGGTAGCGACAGTAGAACTGATAGCGAGATATAGAACCATATAACTATGGCAACGGCTGTGGAATGGCACAAATGAAGCGGGCCAGTGAACAAAACGGTTAATTTCAGATTTGCTGTAATGGGTTAGCTGTTTCTTCAGAAGAACATACTATTTCTTGAAATAGGTTCTTACAATCGTGCACAAAAAGAATTGGTAAAACAGAAAATTACTATTGCATTATGCTATAAACGATCCAATACAGTCGAACACGCAATGTTCCAATGCGTCAACAGGTGTAAATGAATTATGGCTCAGGGAGAGGAAGAAGAAATAACCTATAAACAAAGAAGTAGCGATAACATCCGCGGTTCGGAAGCTTTAAGTGCACCAGCTTCGAACCCCTAATCGCCAACTATGACCGGATGAGTAGAAGGCGAGGAACCGAAGAAGATAGTCATCATCTATGAAGTTTTAACAGCTCTACTGGCGGAGTTACGTCTCCACGATGATATCAGCGTAGAGCTGTTGTCTGGAGACCACTTGTTACTATATCTGCCAGGGTAATCCAGTAGTTTTGCACAAATATAAGTCTTAATAAAGAGTTATAGGAAAAGTCAACAATGCAGGAGTGCTACAAGGAGGTTTCTCTTAATACTGAAGCTAGGTGATTGAGTGCATGACCTTTTTTGAGACGTGCTAAAGGTATTCGTTGCTAACCTCCAATTACTCTGCAAAGAATACTACTTTGGTCACAAATGACACTACATATGGAAATACTTGTAATGCATACATCCATAATGTGTATAATGAAAAACAGAATTTAGTCAGTTTGGTGCCTTTGATATTGATTTTCTTCAACACTGGAAAATATAGAGATTCATGACATATACATCACGAAATAACATGCCACCCAGTTCCGTCGGTCGACATGTCAGGTTGTCGTCAGTAGTCTGTCGGATGTACAGTAATTATTGATCACCCTATAACTCAAAAAGTACAATCATCCTTTGTACAGTTTCTTCTTTCTGTGCCATATCAGGTACTCCGAAACGTTGTCAATTATTATACCATTAGAACACGTTTACGATCATACTTCTCTTACTCATGTGTGCGGAGTAAGACTGCTTCAAATTGTTGTGTGATAACTACAAGTTACTCCCAGATCATCCAGCGATCGAATGTCTCCTTTCCGAACAGTCAGCAGGTCAGCACGTGTTAACCCCCTCGTCGTCCCCCCGGCCCTTAGATCAGCGCCGGCGCCAACAGCCAGGCGGGAGGGATGAGGCGCGCTTCCCCTGCAGCAACGCCTAGCCATTACCAGGCAGTGCGTGTGCGACGGTGGCGTAAAAGACACGTGAAAATAGGGGCGGCCTACAGGGGGCCACATCAGCCCGCTGTCCCACACCCCTTGGCCTGGAACAGATGGTTCAGAAGTTCAACTTAACCAGGCCTAACGTGATTGCTTCATGGTGAGATATGCTATTGTTTCGTTCACAGTATGACCTAATGATAGAACTATATTTCTTAGTAGTACATAGATATTTCAAATAACCTATAAAATTCTTCAAGGCCAGATTATTTCATATGATTTATATATTCAAAAAGCTATGGACATAAAATATTGAAGCTTCTAATTTCTCTTACCTCCATTGGTTGTGTGGAGCTACCACAGAACTAATGTTATAGTTTTACGAATGTTTTGACCTAGTGGCACGATTGTAGATACAAGCATGACCAATTATAGCTCTTTGTGAAATTCAAAACAATTGCCTCTTTCAACGTTTTCGATTTGCTGTTTCACTATTGTTTCGATCAATTGTTTCTATATTTAACACGATGACTAGCACCTTAACTTCAGCATAAATTGCTGTTTCGTTCGTGATCTGACCTCATAATATAATTGTCACTGAGTTATTTGAAATAACCTAAAAACCCTTGAAAGGCAGCTTTGGTTGTTCATGAGTGTCATAGATGATAAAAAAGATACTGAAAAGAATATCACACTTCTTCTTCTATATTGTGTACCGTAATTATGGGAGTATATTGAATTAAATATATCGGTCTGCACTTGTGTAAGGATGCGTTAAATACCAACTTACTTGATGAGTGTTTGATGGAACCATGTTGGATCCACATACTTTGAGAAATATTCCTGTGAATATTCACAAGATGATGTTTACGCAGAATCACGTCGAAAATAATTCGAATGCTTACATGAGTAATAAATTGGATAATGGTATCTGGAAAGAAAACCAGTTTTTTTCTATTATACTTGACATTACGATCTGATCGTTAGCGATCAATGAGCAATTTTATTCCAACTTATTTTGCTAATGTCTATCATAAAACTAAGGGTCTTACTCAATAGCAAATCTTCAGACTCTAATTAACACTAACACTATCCCTAACGTATAAACTATGCAATATACTCTGCTTTACAATGTCACTGAACTAATGAACTAACTCAAAGGGCTTCGTCCTCTTGAGTCTTCTCGTCTGGTTGGTTTTATCGAGGATCTGTATGGCCTTTACATTCATATGGTCTAGGAGTCTTAGTTAATGACTCTTGGAAAACTTTGTGATTGTCTTGGTAACAGTATCTATTTTCAAGTCCCTATGGAGATCACTATTTCGAAAGTACCATGGAGCATTGATGATGTTTCTTGGCTCATTGTTTTCGAAACGTTGTATGATTTGGATGTTGCTTTCTATGGTACAGCCCCAAAGCTGAATACCGTAAGTCCAAACCGTAAGAGAAACATTGAATTGTAGAATTGTATTACTAACTCAGAACCGCTTACGAATTATTGTGACGCTTTAGGTTTATACCTAACATATTTTGAAAAATCCAAAAATTTATATAATTTGATATTTCGGTGGTGTATCGCCATCATCAACATCTCAAAGACAAGTACATGCATGGCATCTTTTATCCTCTTGACTTCTTTTTTGAGATCTACTAGGTTGAAGTCAGAGAATACTGCCTCTTTCAAAATATCTGGTATACACTAGTATTGCTTGAGTCTATTGGCTTAACGCAACCTTACGAGTGATATATTATCATTTATGGCACTCCATTGGTATAGATGAGATACTTGTGTTGTGCTACGCTTTAATGAATGTTGAGTCCATCGTGGAGAATGAGAGATGTTGGATTTACTGGAAAGACTTGCTGTTCACGTCCGCGTTCGTGCAAACTAATATGTCTGACGTTATCGTCCATGGTCACCAAAAACAAAATGATGCCCATTATTGAGTTCTCGGCTGAGAATCATCTTGAAGGAAGAGCAGAAGTGGACCAAGTATCATGAGCTCCTCTAAAACAGGATTGGGATTTTATGAATGTTGCCTGTCACAAAACTACTTGAGAGTCGAGCTTTTTGATGGCATTGTTCAATGTTTGGATGCTAGGTTAACGCTGTACTACTCACGCAATGGCATCAGTTTAGGAATTTTAAGATTGAGTTTATCTATTTATTCATTTATTTATTTATTTACAATTTGGGATGCTAACAGATCAAGTCCAAAATGCAACCACTAATTACATGGTTTGTAATAATTAATATAGTGCAAATCTTAAGTAAAGTTATATAATACAAGTATGTAGATTAGGTACAAACATAATCTTAGGAGTATACAAAAAAGGTAGTCACAGCTATTGAAGAACTTCAACTAGATGACAATTTCAAATAATTGAATTTTCTTTGATTTTTAGTATTCCTAAAGCCTGATTCAATTGGACCAACAGTTCTGAAATCTAATCAAAATCTTGACTGGACGCAGTTCCATAATTACTAGTTGCTAAAACATGAAGGGAACAAAAGCCCACTTTGGACGAACAAGTAACTACGCCCTAAACCGCCGAAAAACTTGTAAAACGTTATATGGTTTAAATGTGTTTGGAACATTCGGGATCTATCCAAAATTCACTATATAGGTCTAGCGAAATAATATATTATTTTTCCTACCACGTTACGTTACAATATGCTAAAAGTAAAGAAGCATATTTTCTTGACCTTCCACTGTGATTTGTTGCCTCAAGCATGAGATTTCTTGATTCTTTCAAAAGATCTATCACTCACCACTCCGTCAACGCACCGAGCACTCGATTTCAGTTTTCAATGTGCATGGTAGGTAGTTGCGAAGCGAATTTACATCCGACAGAACTTCTATTTTGAGAAAAAATATGTCAACATTTATCTATTTACATTGTAGATGCTCTTACTTGGTGAAACTCTTTCATCATTCTGATAAATTTCTGTGATGTAAACACAAAGTTTTACAAACAAGGCTATGTTGATGTAACGCGATTCGATATTGAATATTAAATCGAAACGGTTCACAAAAACCGTTTTGTATTTGTGAAACCTTGTATTGAAGCTACAGAATTTTATCTGAACATTCATCTATGCCTGAGAAATACTGATGATGACCGGGTTTAAAAATGAATGGATGATACCTCCGAGTTTGAACCCCTTTGAAAAATTATCGTCCGAAAACAAAATGTATGCTTTTTTCTCAAAAACAACACCTTGCCAGCAGTGAACTAGTGCCGAAATTGTATCGACAAGTGTCGCGCAGGGTGGCATTACCCATTCGCATATTGTGAACATATGAATCAAGGTTCTAACAACTTGGACTGCCTTGAAGCAGTGACGTATACCCCCTACATTCATCTTTCAACAAGGTTGAACTGATTTTACAGTGACATCCGTTGTTCCTCGTAAACACTTTTTATGATGTACGGTGATCTCAGCAGCATTCTACAGCGGGTTATATGTATAGAAGAGAGCATATACTTAAAGTATAGGGTGTGAAAGCAACATGTATCTCCAAATATCGGGCTGCCCATTGGCATCTTTAGTTAAGGTCCTGGCTACTTGGACTGCTTTGAATCGGTGACAGATATCCCCTACGATATCTGTCAACAAAGATGCACTCTTTAAAGCGACATTTATTGTTTACTTTTTACTATGTACCGTTACTTCGGCATGATTTACGAGTTCAGGTATATACCACCTAATTAGTCTCTAGGCTATACTGAAGTTAGACTAAAGACGAAACATGCATATCTATAGTAGATCTTATGTGTAGTGGAAGGTATACAAATAATATCTTAATTTAAAAACTTTTTGCGATCACAATACTTTCTCCATATTGGTTGGGAAGAAATAATGTCAATAAAAACTTCAGAGATGGATATTGATTCAGTACGTATGATACCTCTATTTGACTTTCTGTAATCCAAAATATATTACCTCACTTCTGGACTTTATTGCACACCGAGCATCGATATGTATATAAACAAACTGCGAAACGTAACCAATTTGAAATTCAATATTAAATTTAGTTCCATTCAAGCACACCTCCAACTTTAACTAACAGAACGGTTCAAAATACGTTGGCGGAGTATTTTAATGATTAAAACTTCAAATGCCTGGATGTTGGAAAGAATGGAACGTTATATAGCTTGAGAGCCCGCAACGGACTGCTTAGTTCATCCTAGATATTTTTCTATGTCAATAGCCTCAATGTGAAAAACATCAAATTTGTTGTTATGCATTCTTTTTAGGATATACTGTTTCCAAGATATAGTTTGCAAGTGCTAAGCAGCATATGGTATTCTCCACCCTAAAGTGCCGATATACATATTTTAGCACTCAAACTTTACCTAGTATTCAAGTAGCTTATGATTTACTATATTTAAAAATTATACTTCTCTCCCGGGTTTCCACGCTCCTCGTCTTTGCTAGATGACAGTATTTAATTACTTTAATTCTGCATTTGTTCATTTCCAGCAAGCTTTTTCTTTTCAATTAATTGAAGCAAGTTTTTTTCATTCTGAGGTATAATCAGTATTTCATGTTTTGTGCTATCCTGCAAATTCCCCCTTAAATGTAAAATCTATTTTCAGCATATGCATTGCTTGTTGCGAGGTTTTGGTATGCTTTTCCTTGGTCTAAAAATAGCGTCGTTGGATAATATTCGTCTCAGTCCTAAACCTCGTACTACAAATGATATCAATCGAAGTATGTGAGATTGTGCTAGTAGTGTGTTGTTTTGTGCATTTTATTATTGTAAGAATTAAGTGCCCCAGCTGATTACTCATCCCTATCACGCTTTTGTTGTGAGTGTGGTTGTCAGTTTCTATTAGAACGTCTATTTTCTTTGATCTTGGATGTTAAACGTGATTAGAATCGATGCCTGACTTGTTGGAACAAGTAAATCTTATGACACGCGATTAATGAATTTATTATCAGGAGAATGCCTTTTTGATACTACGTAGCAGGTTCTCAAATGATCTGTTAGATAAGTTAAGTGTATCGAGGAACAAAGAATTAAGTGCCACTTTAATCCTAATGTAAAATCATATCCACTACACAACAACAAATATCTACCGCTATTGAACTGCGAGGCTAAAAGAAAATTCACTTTAATGATAAATTATTTTTATTTAAAGCTTGAACAACAAAATATGATATTTATTATTATTCATTAAGCGTTAGGATTTAAAGGATTGTAGGCACAATTAATTGTTTAATTAACTTTAATACATTATAAATTCGCAGTTCAGTCAATCGCCATGTCATTGGCACACAAAAAATATAATGAAGCTTTGAACATCAACATTTTCCTATCCAATATATGAATATGAAGAATGTATAAGTTTCGCACAATACCTACAGCGAAGCTGCAATTGAACTTTAGCTCTCAAGTGTAGTTTTTGGACAGGTCGTAAATGATAGTACATGATACACTTGAATATTTGTTTCGGAAAGTAATATAAAACCGACAGACCGACAGACCGACAGACTGATAGACTGAAAAATAGGTAAGTAACAGGAAGAGGGGAATTGACGCGAAAAGGTACTTGTTGGTTCGTGTACATAATGAAACTTCAGGGTAAACTGCATATACCTAATTCCTTATTCGCGCCCAGATAAATATTTGATAACCTTTCATACAAAAAAATTATTTGATCAGCCCTTCTGTCCGAAAGTGTGAGACGCTCCAACACCACGCAACGCATCTGCAAAATGTTTGTTTATATGTTTTGTTTCTAAACAAATCCCTCTCATCCGATTTTAATAATAAAATATTATATTGTGCAAAAGTTAAAAATCAAATTTGAGTGGCTGCCTACGCTTGACAATATGTTGCCATCAAGTGAAGAAAACACATGGGAAATCAAAGTGCAGGATAATGAGTATGTTGTGGGCCTTTTAAAATCATCGGATTTATAATAACTGTCTCTGCATCATAATTGCTAAAAAGCATTATCAATGATGGAAATGCAAATCTTCCACCGTTCAATTCATACTATTCACCGGAATTTGAAATTACGTAGTCCGATGATATTGGCAACAAAATCGGCATTCTTGACTTCAAAAGCTTATGAAAAAATCAAAATTTTTGAAGTCACAACTTATCTGAAACTTATTATCATGCATATATTAGAAAAGTCTTTTGGGGGATAAAGGATTATTATTAAAATGACTCACAAAGTTTCTGCTGTTCAGTGGTATGAGTTTTTAGCTCTCATATAGGTGTTTGATCTTTAGAGGAGAATATCTATACACATTATTACACTTTGTAATATTGTACTAGTGTTATTTGGTTGTAAACGTCGTCAATCATTTTTTATTTCGATGGTAATTCCTCGTAATATATACTAGTTATCATTGCACAATGATGCACAATGTAAACTCGAAATGAAATGAGTTTATATCTAAATTGAAGAGCGCTAGTCTTTAGTTATTACTGAAACATAAAGTTCTAAACAGAAGTATCGGTAAGCGTCGAACTAGGAGCTTCTGCATAAGAGCACATATCACCGAAACGTTGCCAATGCGCTCATAATAGGTTGTAAGTGGATGAGTTGTAGCCGTGTACAAGATCAACATTTGTAATTCTTTCCTCCATTAAAAGTTATAGTTCTGAATGTGCACACTCAGTTTATTCACATATACACTGGTAATTATATTTTATGTATGCCAGTTTTCAGCACAAATAATTACCTCTAAGGGCTTTCAACTAGCACAAAATCAGCCCTATCTTAGGCGCCTTTCCATATTTTTTCATGTGTCCTTGATCGGGCAATGCGGCACATATTCCGTATATATGTATTTGTTTAGAGCACTAAAACCCATAAACTTACGAAAGATGGGACTTCTTTCATTTTAATCATTTCTTATTATTAAGGTCTCCTCCAAAGCCTCCGATCTTCCCACTCTTCAAACGGTGAAAATTCCACGGCTTGTCACCACTTATTTCAGCCGATATAGTCTACAGATTTACGGTTCTTGCATCCTAGCAGGTCGATTACATCAATCTTGTGTCTTCGAGCCACTTTTAAAATGTATGTATCATACCATAAGGCTGTACTGACTAGCTTTTTGTCTATGAGGTGTAATTATGGTGCTGGATAAGCGAGCGTAGGCCAATGAAATCAAAATAAAAAATATTTAGTGTAATTTAAAAGATACGAGAATAAATGTGTCATAAAATCTCCTGCGTCCAGCAGAATTATAAAATTTTTCATGCTGATTTCTCCCGTAGCAAATATATCGAATTTAGAAAATAAATCAGCATTAGCTGTTACTATGAGGCCGTACTATATCATTGTCAAATTTTAAGATCGATGTAGCGGTTACTGAGATACCGTGGTGACAGATCTAGAGGCTAAAAGAGCGATAGATATAAAAACCGAAGGACTGATTGAACGAATTTCAAAAATAATAATTGTGATAGATTTCCACCATAGATTCCAGGTGATCAAAGGTCGGACATATTTTTGCCCATTTCTAATTCTTGCTCAGTAGTGAGTAAAAAATGATCAAGGATCATAGATACTACACTGTACATATGTTTTCAGTATCTTCAGAATACATGACGATATTGACGTTCATTGTACTTGAATCAAATTTATACTAAGGCAATGTAAAACTAGTTCAGGAGACTTCGCGCGATTTACAATCCTGCTATGTATTTTTGATGGATTTTTAAATTTATTTCCTCGCTGAGATGAACACCGGTCTAATCATTCAGCTTAAACATCATGTCCACAGGAGTAAGAGTTGAAATATTGTGTTTTATAATAATTTAAGCACGAAATCTGTGTTACATTGGTATACATTTATAAGGGTGTGTGTCGACAAATGCAATACTCCATCAGGAAGCGTTAGCTATATTGTTTATAGCATATAGCCATTATTTTTGAATTTAGTCCAAAAAACAGTTCTCCGTATGCGTTTTTTTTTTTGTAAATTATTACTTCTTTCATATTATTTACAGGTTAATTGAAGACTTCATAGTGTCTGTCTAATAGCCGAAAATAAGAGTTAATTTTGGTTTTATCACCTTGCAGTCCATACGACCCCTCAATTCTCAGCTCAATCTGATCTTAGCCGTTTAACATGCGAATAGATTAACGACGTCAGATACAGTGAATAGTCTATCGATTGTCCTTTAGAGCTCCATAAAAGGAGTTTATTGAGTAAAGTGACGTCAACGTATCCTGTTTACTCTATTTAATTATTATTTTCACCCTATAAGTGTCTGTCGTTTGGGCTACAACCGAATCAATAAAATTACGGGAAATAATTTTAATCAACAAAATATTTAATTTGATAGTATTAGGGCGCTACTTTCTGTCACAACTCTGCCAACATTTGCTAATAAGATCGGTACTTATTTTGTAAACTGCTGAATAACGTTGCGCAAAGATCGGGATTGAATTTGTGAGTATTCTCTAGCATACTATTTATTCTATCTATCTAGTAGTATTCTAATGAATTATTTTATCTTTTCGGTATCTCAGAGGAATACTTTACTCCAAGTTTCTATATATTTCTGTTGTATACTTATGGTAACTTCTCTTCGAAAAGACTAGAATATCTTAAGTTTGAGTTTTCATGACCCTAGTGCAAATAGTCGCTTAAAGAATATTCCCCTCAAGACTTAAAAAAGGCAACTAATGTAGAAACCAACGCCAACCAGATTCATGCCACCCTATGAATCATAAATTAGCTGCATATAACTCGATGGTACATAGAACTTTGAATTTACCATTGAGCGACTCAGATCTTCAAAATGAAATCGGTTTTATTAAACAAATAGCTTATAATAATGGATATAATCCAAAAACAGTAGATCATTTAATAAACAAAAAAGAATACAAAAAGGCTATTAGGAGCATATATCCGCATAATGCACAACAGGAAATAAAACGATACACGACAATTACTTATTTCGGGAACATTAGCAATACGATATCGAAAACAATAAAAACGGTGTATGATAATCAAATAAGTATAGCTAATAGGCCAGCAACTAATTTACGATCATATTTAATAAATTCAAAGGAGAAAGGACCCAATATGTGTAAGTCAGGTGTTTAAAGGATTTCATATGCCTTCTGTAATGCTGTTTAGATAGGTCAAACAGTTAGAGCATTTGCAACAAGGTGCAGGGAACATATAAGTGCCTTCAAAAACAACCATCCAGAAAGATCAAATTTTGCCAAACACTTACTAGATACTAATCATGAAGTTGGCAACGAAAATAGAATGTGTGTACTTCATACTTGTAATAAAATACATGATTTAAACTTCATGACTGAAATATATTGAGTTATGGAATGTATTAAGAAGAATGAAATAGCTTAAGGAATAAAATATCTTAAAACGTGAAATATCTTAAGAAATAAAAATTTTTATCACATGAAATATCTTAAGGACATTTTGACGGCGATGGTTAAGGTTTTGTAGGGGTTTCCATTAACACTAGTGTGAATGCAGTCACCAAAAAATATGACCCTGGGATAGACACAACAAATGAAAACATAACTTAATAGACAAATAACTAGACAGGACAGATAGTATGCTAGTTTTGAGAGCTCTAGTTTTGTATCCATGACAGGACTAGTTAGTTATTTGGAAAGTCATCTGGGTAGCCTTGTTAGTACTCAAATCTATCAGTCCGACGATGATTATAATAGAAATCGAAACGCGTCATTAAAAGAAAGAGTTTTATTTGTGAAACTGTGTGCTAATTGCACAACTTTTCATCTAAAAAAAGGCTAATAAGTAGAACACTAGCTAGACAAGGTAAATGGAATGCCGGATTTTCATGATTCCACTCACTTGGGCAAGTTGCAGTGCTGCCTGGACCTATTTTCGGTAGAATTGATCAATTTTTTTAGGTAGATGTAAAGTTGGTGTAGTCATGAATTAATGCTATGTACTTGAAAATGGAATGTCTTATTCGTTTTATGTATAAATATTATTTTATGTTTGTATAATATTTAGATTATTCAAGTGGAATATCTAAGCATACCTATTTCCAAACTAACTAAAAGATAAACTCCATCTATAAAGAACACTATATAAAATTTGGATAAAAATGAAATAAATCAATTATCGGCTTCTGTTTGGTTATCAAAAAAAAATTGTCTATAATTCTTTGTCAACAGCGAAGCTTTAACACCCTTTACCGACGATGTCTGAAATTTGAATATAAGTCTGGATTGGTAGTACCTTGATAAATCGGCAATTGAACGACATTAAAATGGCAGGGCCGGAACTGCAGAGTTCTCATAGTCACGTACAGTATGTGTATGGATATTTTTGGCATTGAGGATCACTTGATGATACAGTTTTGCATAAATAATGAATATTTAACAGTAGGAATTCATATCCAATAAATTATCTTTAAGAGTAAAAAGGGTAATTTATTGTTTCGGTCTACAGAAAAATCGGCTGACCTGATAACACTGGCTGCTTGACAAGAAGCAAGTAACCTAGATAGGCTTTGTAAACAGTTTCGACAATCTGATGATGCTTTGATGATTAACACGGAACCCGTCAGAAAAGTTTACTTTTATTTGTATAAGCTTGCACAATCTTATCTCACAATAATAAATCTCTTCCATTTGTTACAGGGATGTAGGCGGACTAAGCAGGACATCACCTTTTTACTATTATGAGTGAATTGCAGTCAACTATAGAATTCTCTGTGGAATTATTCAAATTTTATAATGTGGATTTGTTCCAAAGAGGGTGAGTATATACATTCTCTATCTATATTACAAAAGACTGGTGCTCGTATGTACCGTTTTACACATGAGCTTAACTTTAATGACTTGAGAAGATATTTTATGCACCAACGTTATTTTATATTATTCTAAGAAGGAACATATTTAATATGACACCGCTGCATTTACTGTAGGGTTTTTTTTGCTTCTATTTAGGGCTTTTTGACTTACAGTCTGGCTTTTCCAAGTTTGAAAATGGTTTTCTCGTGAAAACCTCAATTTTATCAGTAATAGCACCTATTTTTATTACTTTTCATTGGTATTTTGAATTATAGAAAAGTATGATTTGTTGTTACCAATAACAATTGACAGATTTTTAGGCGTAGTAATTTTATAAAAAAAGAAGAGGGAACTGGAATTTTAGGTTCTGGAGACGAGATTGATAAGCATACAGTGTTAGTAGCATAGTAAAAGTTACTTATTGGTCTAATTTGATTTTACGTTATCATATAGAGCTTAAAATTTGTATTAGGGATAAGCTTATTTCATGTCATGTTTTAACTTGACAAATGATAGGTTAAGTTTTTGTCGTTCAAATATCAAAAAGCAGGTCAGTGTCTGGTATTTTTAGTCAACGTGAACGCGTGGAATATTCTGCAGTCGCTGATTGTCAATTACTCACTCAATATTAACATAATGAGCTAGGACGTCTAGAGTTTATAGTTAAAGTTACACTGATTTTAAGTAGATAAGTATAACTGAGAAGTGGTTTAACTGGGAGGTAACCTAACAGTGCAGAGCCTATATATTTATCGGACCACAGAAATTTATAACAATACGAAGTTACTTGAAAAACATGATAAAAAAGAAGTAATATCGACAGAATGGTGGTCGAGTCCCCAAAAGTCCAAGTTAATTGGAATTTGAGGGGTGAAAACATGATTTTCACATTTTTTTGCAAATGAAAGATAACCAGCAAGAGCACGTTGCTTTGCCTAATACATTTACAGACGCTTACACCATGCGTACAAGAATAGATTAGTTTAAGTATGAACTCTACATGCGTTAAATGAAAGTTGGACAGCCAATCATCATAACAGAGAGAGAATTATTATCATAGCATAGTCAGTCTGCTGATTTTTCCTTATGTGCTTTGGTCTGAAAAGGGGTGGCAAGGTAAGTAACCTTTGCCACTTATAGTACTTAAAGGTGGTCGAATCGCCATTGTTTAATTTTCTTTGCTTCGATTTACTTGTTTAGTATGTGATCAGGAATTTTTGTAACAACCATTTTCTTGAGCATAGCATTCAATGCTTTCCTAGCTTCTAAGTTTCATATTACATCTGTGAGAACATCACTCGTCAGATGGTGGTACAGCTTACTTTGCCATGTTCGTTCACATAAATTTTACGAGTGCGCAGTTAAAATTACTTCCAGTTTCTTACGTTCTCGGTAAATTCTGATAAAGCAAGATGTACTTTTCGTGTAAAGAATAGTGCAGTTTACCAAACGGAAAAATTAGACTACTGGTGTGTGTCTTAATTACTTATCAGTTGGATTTACTGAGAGTGCGTGGAATTAACAGTGGGCTTCAAGAATTGACATGTAGGGGTGGACGGTGTAGGTCTTGTTTCAGCTTTGAATAGCGAATTTTGAACTAAAATTGCCGTGTTAGGTTTTCCCTCAGTAAGTCAATGTTCTTTCTCGGTTTGGGGGGGGGGGTTATAGCTCTCATAGCTCCCCATGAATCCGCTACTGTGAATTGAGTAAAGACATAAAGACATACAGAGAACTCGATACTGTAATAAACACGCATCGGTCTTCCGGACTAAATGTATTATAAGCCAATTCTGATATCTGGACATGAAGAAACAAAATGGCTAATATCAATATGCAACTGAAATAATTTAAGAGGGTATGAATTAGTAATGCTAAAAGTATGATTTAATTGATACGACCAATTATTATCATCTGTTTTGATTTGGTTTTGAAATAGATATTATTTGATTATATATCTTCTAGGTCCTTATTAAAATTTAAAATGTATGAATTTAATGTGAAATATGATATGTTTTATTGAATACATGGAACATGTTACTCAGATGGAAAAACTGCCTTATGACTCTCATGCTAAATTTCCATTGAAGCCAGCATTATATACAATTATAATTGCAAAAATCTCTTTCTGAGTTATATAAAAATACTGCATTTAGACACAGACGTATGTTTAACACTTGTAGAAATGAAGACATAATGTTAATCACTACCTGTTTGTCGAAGCGTTAAGGACTTAATATCTCATCCGCAATCATGATGGAAATCTGGGGCACTTGTAGGGCTGCCGGCGTACGCTGGTAACCAGAGTAGAGCAGCAAATAACCCCGGAGCTTGTGAATAATACCTCTTTTCCTACGTGAACGATTTTTGATAGTCCAGGTCTCCTAGGTCAGCGGTCGGCAAACTTGTCATTCAAAATAACCAAATATAAACAATATATATTGGAAGTTTATTCAAAGAGCCTTTTTTAAATTTGATCAGCTTCGCCTTACATTTCCAGCTTGCCTTTGCTAAATATGTCTCAGTTTAATAAACGCAACGGTACATTAAGCTCTACCTATGCTATGTTGTCGATGTTCGACGGGCAACTCGACGTTGATAATGATGCACAGCTGTCCAAGTGTGCCTCTTTTGTGTAGGCTTGTGTTTTGAAAATTTTTACTCCAGGCAAGTTAAGTGTCAGCACTAAATATTACGTGGAAGAGCCGCATGCGCTTTATGAGCTGCGGTTTGCCGATCACTGTCCTAGATGGTGAAAAGGGCAAATTTTTCATAAAATTAGAGCAAGTTGAATCTTCTTTTTGTTGAAGATCTTGAGGTGGAGGTGTCTAACATTGAAAATTATGCCCTCTGAACTTTTTCCTTTTTGCTAACATCGTCTCTAATTGATACAGCATATATTTTCTTATGTTTGCGACAAAACATTCCGTACAAGGTGAGATCGCCTTCAGTGAAATTAAGTAAAATTAAATTGATTTACGGTTTCCCAGTTTTTTCACTTTATCTTTTACTTAACATCTGTCCAGAAGATTTAGGTAGTGCTCTTTCAAAAAACCTCCTATATATCGAGCGTGACGACACGAAACTCTCCATGAAGCTCAATCGCTCGATTTATGGTATTTTATTTGGACCAGTAGATTTTCTGGTGTTCAAAGTTTTTAGTGCATTTCATATGCCGGTACTGGAACCTTACGACGTGTACTCAAGACTTGATATCACACTACTTCCTTGCCACAGGTACAATATAAAAAGGTTCTTTCTACCCCCTATTCTCATAGTCATTTTTCTATTGGGTAAGACGTAAATAGCTTCTAGTGTCGCTAACTTCTCTGTATTCCCATTACTCTGTAAATTAGTACACATTAGAATTGGCATTTGACAGGTGTCAGGTGTTTAGTTGACTTGCATTTTTTGTTTGTGAACTCTCTTGATCCTCATATAAGATCATATTATTTGCAAGATAAGCCACGTTTTCGAATAAAACCTATGCTGTCATGGTTTTTTAATGGAGTCTTATGCTTCCACTTCCCCCGCATAGGGAGAAGAAGATTTTCAACCGCGTTGTATCTCATTTTTGTCTGTTGATGTTTTTATCACTATCAGGCGCAACTTTGCTAAGATAACTCCATTTGTTTGGTTTTCATCAAAATCTGGCTAGTTGAAGAATTAATCATGTTTTTTATCGCAATTAATACTCACTAACCTGGTGGTGGTTAAAGAAAAAGGGCGACTACGTTTTTCCTCCTCCGCTTCCTTGATCTCATTTTCTTTCTCATGATTCTGTGAGATGTCTCATAAATTTTACTTTTTGCGCCTGGCAACACCGCTTGTGGAATAGAGATTGGTACAATGCACTGCACTGATTACAGGTCGAGATAAACAATGAACGTGTCGACAAGTGAACATCTGAGTAGATACCGTATATACATAGACGATATGACACCGCTGGTGTTTTTGTTGTGCGACATAATGCGAGAAAGGAAAACAAAAAGAGGCATACGCATGTGCTCTACTTATTTATGTATGTACCTACACCATGCTCTACTTAAAAACACAGCTCAATAAGACTGATAGATACACTGTTGGCTGTAAAGTTTTTTGGTCGGGATTCTTTCTAGCAGGTGCGCAAGAGACGATAATTGGCTTGGTCATGCATTGATGCGAGGCGTACATTTTTAATTTTTTGTACAAGAATTATGAAGGTCTGTTCAATGCACAGATGAGATGCCCAATACACGAATCATCTTTCATCAAGCTTCTATGGATTAATATAGGAAAATATGTCCCGGCACGATCATATTGTCGGTCTTGGTTGGTCGGCATCCCAGATGCAGAGGATTCTCTTCCACAAATTTTCAGAAATAAGACATTTTTCCTTTCACTAAGATCGTGAAGCGTTCCACATTTTTACTGAAAGAAAAAAAGAGTTTTATTTGTGATATTTTGTGCTAGGTACATGATCTTTTTATCTGTATGAAGGAGTAAATAATGTTTTTAACTGAAATGCTCTTCAGCCAGCTTCGCAAGCTTTTGGTAGTCTTCTGGTCATGGTCTTTGAATCCTTGGGTACGATGCGCAATTTGCGCTGATCTAAGATCAATATCGGCATACCATGCATTCGGCAAACATCTTAGACGGATGGAGGCAATCATCTTTGGTTTCCTCCATCTACTTTGGGCGCACAAATTGCGGGCTCGATGACTGCTGACGGTGTAGAGGTCAGTTGCTAAGAAACGGGCTCCGATCCATCGATCCTACGATGTTCACTATTTGGGTTTACTACTACTACTTGCTTTATCCGCAGTGCGCTTTATGTGTTCAATCATTTTCGTATGTTCGTCGAGCCTAAATCCCAAATACTTACTTTGAATTTTGACTCCCAATCTCAGTGTTCCTGTCGTGAACTTTAAAATAGGTCACCGTCCTCAAATTCTTTGTGTCGAAGCTTCTAAAGCAAGTCTTTCCGACCAGCCGTCGCATTGGCCCCGAGCGCCGCTTTTTTTCTATCCGGTTTGACTAGCCATTGCACCAATTGGTATTTATTTCGTAAGTTTTGGAAATATCAAATCCATGTTATGCATAATAGTATTATATTGAAATAAGTTATATTTGTAGCATGTACCAGGTGCGCTGTGCCTTACGTGCTACCTCTAAACTGAGCGTCGAAGTGGAAGTGACGACACCTGAAGTTACCACTGGATTAGGCACCGCCATCGTACTGGGTAGTTATGGAGCCTGTAGACCGTTTCAGATCCTGTACAGGAACGAGGAGGTCACCTTAAAAGACGTCGTTCTGTTCAGGTGAGTACTACTGAAATTCAGACTAGGTAGATGTAGTAAGTCATCATCACCTAGTCCAGATTGCTTACATTGAGTACATACTACACGAGTAGCTTAAACGCTAAGCTTCCAAACACTAATGAATCAGACTTGTGGATATTTAGAATGTTAAAAAAGTGTGTAGTTTGTAGTGGCAATATAACATTTGCAATTCACCATTCATTATGGAAATTTAACTAAATTTGTGAAGGACGCTTAAGCGATGGTAAATGAAGATTGCAGTAATATGTTGGTGTGAAAACTTTAAAAATGTCAATTCTAATATCAAATCAACTTTCGATATTAGTTGGAGGATTTTTATAATGTTATGAATTCCGAATACGTTAGGAGACGTAAAGCACATTATAATACAAGGGTTTGTTATGTTGTGTGTGTTGAAGGAGCTTTTGATATAATTTGATCCGCCTGACCTTACACAGGATTTTCACAATCAGTCTCATATAATAATACCAAGAGTCGTCATTACACCAAAAACTAGGAGGCCGAAAGGGCGCATCCTCACCCAACACGTCTTACGAGTATCTTTCAGAAGTAGTTCTTTTGTAGAACTTAAGCGTTGCAATAAGCTGCCAGGGAGTTTTTTCCCGATAGTCACAATTTACAAATACATAGATAGGCACTTATCCTCCCATAGCTCTGCTGTCTTTGCAACAAGTTATATATAAAAAAAACATACATAGGTTTACTTCCAACGGCCAGAAGCAACAATTATAATTTATCATATCATCAATTATCAATTTTTGATTTTAATTACAATGTGTGTGTAGTAAGTGTATATCTGTTAATTTATAGTTTCAAAACCGACTTGCAAAAATATTTTAGATGACAGTGTAACGTTTAGGCTACAACTTTATGATCTTGATAAAAAATCCGATGTCAATATATGGGCTGTCCCTTGCTAGAATTCGTGAGGTACTACAATAATAATTCCTTATTTGCTCCCCAATTTGATTTAAATCCAAATAGGGTCCTATTTTTTTTATTAGATTATGAATCCTATAAGCAAGGACAGTATTGTAGTTGCAAAAAAATAAATACGAGACAGACTTTAATATTTTTGCGTTGGTAAAAGAAGTTTCATGATATATACACTTTTTACTTCGATAATTCTTCATACTTGTTCGATATAGATTCTCACATATTCATCTCAGAGAGACAAAAGTCATGATGAATGTTTTCAATTGCTGTGAACTATGATTTTTACATTATATCCGACCTATTTACAGATTTTTTATTGATTTGTAAGATTTCAAACTGATTCATAACATTAAAATATTTTCAACCTGTATGTTAATACATATATTTTTCAAAAGGAGCTTAATTTATTTCGTTTCTATTTTAGCGATTTTTACTTCAGGTTACTATGAAGGGATCATGAATAACGACGAATATTATATTTAAGTGTTTTAAAAACTGATAGATAGCAGGTTTATGCTGTATTTGTATAGGAAATATAAAAAACAGATAAACCGATGATAATGAGTGAGATGGTTTTTCGTGAAGTATATATTATTGAATCTCAAAAATACATATCGAATACGATTTTTCATCCAAACAAAATGCTTCCCGAACTAATGCCATTAGTAAAACATAGTGAGTTGATGGAGCGAGAGCGAAGAATGAGGAATATGGATCTATTTTTTGGGAGACTACAATTCTCTGTGTGACTGCGATTATGATTTATCAGTGTATTAGTGGTTGATACAACTACTTTTACTCATTTCAGGTGCCATATGTTGGTGGACGCCACCAATCTTCGGGATTCCTTGGAGAAGGCAGAATTCTCCCTAATCCTCGAGTTATGGTTCAGCGATTCTTCGCCAGCTACCATGACCTTGGTTTCCAATAGGACTCTGCAACTTAACATGTCCCCCATTGAAGGTTTACACTACCATCTGCCGGTGCTTTTTGATTATTTTCATCTATCAGCTATTTCCGTCACCATACATGCTGCACTTACTGCCTTACATCAGCCTTCTATGAAGTGAGTCATAAGTAGTTTCATGTAAAGTCCAGAATATTCATAAACATTAATATAATGATTATGATTTTGTATTCAGATTTTAAATAAATCCAAGCATAGGGTTTAACCATAATACACTTTTCTACAGACGGTGATGCTATTGTGTGAGTTACGCAAATATTAGTTAATGTACGATTATACTGCGGTGTAGACGGTCATATACAAGTTTCATGTAGGTACTAAATGCTGCAGATTCTTGAATATCAATTTCATAGAGAATAATGTCGTAGGTGCCAGTTATGAATCCTAGTCGCAATAGGTCCATTTTATCATTTCAAGGAAACACTCCAATCATAAGATATGTATGTAAGATGAACGTCGTATATTACCATAGAACATTAATTCGCCATTTTTATTACCACTAAGGTACTAATACAGATCTATTTCTATGTCAACAGGAAGGGGTTACTGCGATATATGCAAAGCTGGTGAGTATAGAACAAGATCAAATTTTATGGCCTGCTTCTTAATACAAATGTGATATTTTTCGGGAACTATGTAGATAGATAAGTAGATTTCTTCTTCTTACTTACTACACCAGATCTAGGAAATTATCTATGCTCACACAGACTGCCAGATACTTGCTGGCACCACTAGCTTTGTGGAGTGAATAGTGGTAGTATGTAAACAGGAAAGGGTGTACGTCTTTGAAATTTGTGCTGAGCGAGATGATGATATATTCAACAACATATCTAGCCCAGCTTTTGATATTGATATTGAATCGATGACCAGTTAAAAGTGGCTTCTGCAATCAATGAAACAGCCATGACTTTCGGTGGCAAGATGTGTCCTCCGTTCCCTGTACCGTTGTTTTTTTGCCTTGCCCTATGTCTCTGCAGCTCCTGTTAAATCAAGGTTTGTTTTTGGAGGACAGTTTAAAAACTTGATAAATGGATATATGATGTTTGCAGTCCATTCTATGGAAAGGACTGCTATGAGTTCATGAGATTTTCTCAGTCTACTAATCTGTAGTGCCAAAACCTTTATTATATTGTTGGTTTATTAATATTACTACAAACTACAGAGGGTTGAAATTATATTGCGGTCGAATGTTCCTAGTGCTGTGGATATATTCGTTGTATAGATATCACTGTCTTCATGGCGGTTAAGAACTCATGTCGCTTAAAAATATCATTACTGAGTTCGGGTGATTTGTTTGTTTCTACAGGGACTTAAAAGTTCTCGAAAAGCTCTCTGTAATTTTTGCTACTCGGTGGTCTGTAAATACAGCGAATGATTTTGGGCAAATTATTGACTAAGTGTGTCCTTAATATGTTCCTTTGGCCTTGCTGCCTGTTGCCCGAGCGAAGTTGCCGCGAAGATGAACATTGTGGTAGTTATCTAATGAATATGATCTTATTATTATAGGTTTTTATCACCGACTATCATACAATCTTATTTGAAACCAACACTCAAACCTGTTGCATTCAAAATATAATTGATATTATGTTAATGTATATAAAAAAACAAAACAAAATATCATAGTGTAGCCAAAAGAATGCAAAAAATGATGGTAAAATACCATAGATATCATAAATGACCGCCACCAGCTCAGGTGGCTCATCGTCTAACACCATTAATAGTGCCAATAGTCAATCAGCGCGTTAAGTACTGTCCAGACCTGTGTTCAGTGTTCCTGCATAATTTCCCTACCTCATGTTAATATACTACACTAAGAAAACTTTCCAGTGCCCCAAAGAGCTCTAAGAGCTGGAGCAAGATGAAGTCATCCCATCAGCAGTACAGCTCTACAACGGATCCCGTCCTTACAATGAATAGTAATAAGATATATAGCCGTATTAACGGATCGTCGCAAGTACAACTAGAAGCTTATAATGTTTTGTTGGACTCCAGTTCGAACCTAAAGCAGACCATTAAGAAGTATAAGGCATTGCTTCTACAGCGGGAGGAAGTCGTCTCTGATAATTACGATACTTTGATTGTCAGACACAATGACTATGATAGTACAAAGGTATGCTTTTGAAATATGTGCAGCAGCTCAAAGAATGCATTCTGTTTGTCGTTCCTTGAGCAGAGATGATCATTGTATTACCAAAGAAACAAGCAGTCAATCGTCGATAGGTAAAAAGAAACCCAGACAAACATGGATATCATTTTTCAACATCATTCTCCAACTTGCTTATTCTCAAATATCCACTAAACTGTGTGAATAGTGGGAATAGTTGCATAATAATATTGATTTCATTATATACATACACCAAATTGTCTACTCTTTAATGTGTATTACTTCCTGTAGGATATTTTTGAAAGAGAAATAATGTTACATTTTTTATATATCTCTGGAAAAAACGGCTGTTGACTGGCAGGAATGCCTATGATACAAATTTAAATAGAAAAGATAATATACAGTTCAGTTAAACCAAGTAAGTTTCCGTTCATCTGTTTCTAATTTAAATGCATTTCATTTGAATAATAAACCTACTTTATCTATACGCCAGATACTACTTTCTTAAAAGTTCCTCCGAAAACATTTATAGACGATTGAACAGTTCAAATCTAGGAATGGGTTCGCAACATCTAACATTAACATTGAATTATCCTATTGTTAATACAGCTAGTCTTCTTACAGTTGATGAAGAAAAGGCCAGCTACCCAAAACTCAGGCCTTGCAGAACTGTGTGCGGACAATATCAAGCTATGGAACTACTTTCTATTAACCTTTAGCTGCAAGATAGCTATTCAGCAATATTTGAGTAGAAAACATCATAGTCTGAGGGTCAAAAGGTTTGCTGAGCTGTTTTTTCTTATTTGTAACCCACGAAGATCAGCATTCGGAAGTTATGAAACAAATTATCACAATTATCTGCTTATTGCTGAAGTAGCAAGAAGGTAGGACCCTCTATAATATAGAGTTATATTATAACTATTTGTTTAAACCACGATACACGCGAAAATTACAACCATTAATCTATGACTTTTAAAAATTCTGCTTACATCATAACACATCTCGCCTTGCGGAAGAAAATATAAATTTTTGTAATTTGGATAGTGAGAGAAGTCATTGCCAACCTTTAGCTTTTCATAATTTTTTACCTATATATTTAAATGTCTTTTTTTAGATCAAAATACATGCAAATGCTACCACCTCTCCCTGTACATTGTATTGCCTTAGATGGAGACAGTTCAACCATGCCAGTGATATTCGAGGATCAGTATCAAGATCCATTCGAAGTAAAAACCAGAACTATTGATTCTAGTTTAACAGGTAGACAAGGTGAGAATTATAAGATGTTCGTTATAATTATTTAGAAATTACGGATATAGTCTAACTACTAAATAAAGTTGATCGAATAATTGATAATTTTCAAGTAATCTACCTACCCACAGACAAAAAATTGGGTCATATGTTAAAAACTGGAAGAAAATAGATTCCACAGCTTAAGATAAAACAGGGGGTATATAATATTCGATAAATCCTCCCCTGTTATCAACTTTCTAATGTCGCCCTGAAAAAAATAATTTGGGCAAAATAATTTTTCAACTTTGTTGTTGAAATTAAAAAAAAAGTAGAATGGTCTATATTTCTTAAAATCAGCATTTCAATTTTAATACATATTATGGTATTATGTATAAACTGTACCAAGTATTTCATTCTCGATGGACCTCTCTACATACAAAAACTTTATATTAAGTCCTCACCATAAACGCACTCCATTGATGAATGCTTACAAAAGCTTTGCGCGGCCGGCTCAAGGAAAAAATGAGTTTTCTGTGTCACGATGTATCGGGGTACATGATTCTATTTTCAGGTACAATATACAAATTTATCCATATTTCTCGATACAGGTGTAAATGATCCATGGATTTTGAAACCATCAAAAACGTTCGACTTGGATGACACTAGTTGTTCATGTGGTATCGGCAAGTTGTGGGAGAATAGAAAAAGCACCGAAAACATATTAGGTCATACTGATCTTTATATAAATTTGAAAGAGCCTACTACGTTTACAATACCTGCGAGGCATAGCAAGTCTTTGGACCAACTACAATTGTGTTCAAAAAACAATTTGTACTATTCTCTAAGGTAAGTAATCCACTGCAATCTGGCACTTCAATTTCCTGTTAATGCGCAAGAATAAGATAATCGTCAGTGATGGAGTTGAAGATGCTAAAGCTAATTTTCTAATTCTGTTGATAAACGACGTAATTTTTGAGATATATTCCAATGGAAATGGCCGTACAACACAATATTTCATATGCATATAATAATTTAACATAAATATTTTAATATGTATGGATTAGTACTAGACTAGAACTTGACTTCAGCTGTTTTACTGAAATAATAGCATGTCAACTTATCATAGGTTAATTGAGGTGGCTCGTACATATTGAGAAAAATATAGTTCGCCAGCAGATCCCTGAATAAATATGCGAAGCAGCAACGTCGTACTGCCGGAAAGGCGGATGTTGCTGTTGGTACGATTTATTGTTCCACGTCTTAACGTAGACACCTTGCAGATAATTAGCTGATAGTGAAACATTGCCGCACAAGCTCAGGCCCAGGCTTTCCGCAGGCGAACCTTTTTTTAATACGGATACATGCTCGCAAATTATATATAATTGGATGTGACATCGACATAGATATTTCTTTCCTATAGATACCATGTTTGTCATAATAATTCTTAAGTATATTTTTCAAAACCTTCAATTGTACCTATCGCATGTGGAATAACAATTTAATTTTCTGTTTAAGTAACATGACGGATCAACGAACCACCCCTTGCAACGCGAAACCAAGCTCCAGCATAACAAAAAATCATGCTACTACAAAGCTGAAAAACGTGGCTAGTGAACACAATATGCGGAATCAAAAGTACCTAGTACAAAACGAATTTAGTAGAACCAATAGAGATATATGTGATTGTTCGTTGAATTATTATACTTTAACGTTACGCAGACCGGGAAGGAACACCGAGTATGATTTAAAAAACGTTGAGATGAGCTTAGATTTTAGCAATGGCATTACAGAGAAAAGATATAAGCAGTTCAATATCAAAAGTGTATCTAATGTTAAGTATCAGACAATAGCGAAGATATGTAGTGATGAAAAGAGTATTCCAAGAGCGAGTTCGGTACAGCTGTTATCAAATGATAGGAAAACACATGAGGCACAGAACAAGTACAATTCGTTGAATGTAACCAAGAAAGAAGAACATATGCAGGTATGACAATATGAAGTGGCATATTAATTATATGATACTTGATCCTAGGAGCAGCAACCACAAACACTAAACAGTTTTACTACTCGCCAAACCATTCGCTAGATGATCTTCTTTTCATCTTCCTCTGAAGATGGTAACGTAGTTAGTGAAACACGTGCCGGGTACTTTTTGTAGTTTTGCGAGTGCTAGGACTGGGAAGTGTCTGTGGTTCATTTCATCAGAGAAACATTAATAGAACAATAATGTACTAAGCGGTTTAAATAGTTCATATTTGTATGTCAAGTACTAGGAAAACATAGCTCTCATATATCATCCTACGTAAAACAATATTAATCGTGCTTTTGAACTTCATGTAGGCCATGAGAGTAGATATGGAGACAAAACAAGAGACGGAAAATGATATAAACGAACATCAAAAGACAAAATCAAAAGCTAAAAAAAAATTGTTGAATGGAAGATTGTTTGAATTGGAATCCAGCAGTTCAATGGAAGGCTCAACACAGGATATGCTAGATATCAAGCCAGAAAAAAATTTGAGAAGGTAAGAAATTTGAAAAGGACTACTGAACCAAACACAGTTTCTAGAAAAGATATTCGTCCATGATCCTGATTGCATGCCCTGATTTAAAAAAATATTCATGTAAAAATGATATTTGGAATTTTTCATGGGTCCTTTGGTTATGCTTATTATTATTATCATTTTATTAAAACGTAATGTCGTATGATTTCAATAATAGTAACAGAGATAAGCGACGCTGCCCATTAGCGTCATTACGAAGTCAACAGCTTACACTCATATGATACGTAACTATAAGACCCATTTGCTCTAAACCGCTAGACAAACTCAAAGTCGAAAACCTGAAAAGAACTGGCTTTCTAGATGCGTTTTCATATAAAGATAAAAACTAATCCCAAAATGGTTAAAAAAGCACATGTGCTACTGAATATTTCAGATTGCCTGTGCACGTATTCGTGATATGGCAAGCATATTTCCATTATGTCTAGTCGCATCTTCCTTTGGAAAATTGGAACAAGTCAATGAAGGAATTGCATTTGTTCTACTTATCTATAAATACCCGTAGTATGAGTTAAATATCTCTCACAAAAAAATTTACAGGGCTGGGAAAATAAGGAAGATCCGGAGCGCGATAGTCATACCTCAAGAGATAGTACCTCAGATACTATCTGGATCTGAATCGCTCCCGAACATATCCGCCAAGTTAGAAGAGAGGCTGTTTCCTGAAACCAAATATTATAGCAGCTCTACGTCATCAACAAGTGAACAAAGCGGCTGGATAACTTCTAGAAGTAGTTCGATAGGTAACAACAGATTCTATCGTAATCATGTCCAATTTATGTAGATTGTGAAGCTCTTCCATCATGCAGATGGCAGGATTGGGTATTTAACACACAATATCACAAATAAAGCTCTTTTTCTTCCAGTGGTGCATTTCGATTTATATTTGCATCATCGTCGGACTATCAGATTTGACTTTTAACAAAGGCTACCCAGATTATTTGCTAACTAGCTAATTAGATCATATCATGAATACAAAACTAGAGCTCTAAAATCAAGCATACCATTTTCGGGTCTAGCTATTATACTATTACTCTATTTATTTTTTCTTCCTTTTGTCTGTCTTAGGAGAAAAAAAATGTTTAGGGAAACCCCTACAAGATCTTAACCATAGCCGTCAAAATGTCCTTAATATATTTCGTGTCATAAACTATATTATTTCTTAGGATATTTCACGTTTTTAGATAATTTATTCCTTAAGCTTTTTCATTCTCATTAATACATCTATGACTTAAGATATTTCTAGAACAAGTTAACATAGAATACAAATAGATTGAAACTTACGTAACGATAGAAATGGAGTTCAAAGATCAGTCTGTTCATTTACTACAATGAAATCAGGGTTTCGCAGATATTTTTGAACCTCTAATTTTAAATACACAATCCTTTTTTCTATGTCATGAATTTATACATCAAATCAATATTATAAAATATACATGCAATGTTAATCTTTTTTATTTGGCTGAATATCTGTAAGCGAAGTATTAAATCATCGACGAATCAAATTCACTACTAATTCGTAGTCGTTCGCTAATTGAATAAATTTAGACTTTTACTTTATGTTAAAGCTTCCATATGTTAGTGTAGGATAGCATCCCTATCTATTTTATATGAACACAAGAAAGGTCCGTGAAGATGCCACCACTCATTTGAGCGGAAATCAAAACAGGACATAATATTGTGCACTTCCACCAAATGTATCATTAGCATTTCTGCAGAATTATTATTTGGTTGAAAGAGCGCCAAACCAACCGTTTTCATGAACATTAAGTAGCAACTTTACCCATTTGAATATCAGTTAAAGCACTGGGTGGTTAAACTGGTTTTAGTCTCCCATTGGCCGCTTTTGATGTCTGTCGGTCGTTCATGAAATTTCGAGATTATAGGATTTAAGAAAACGATTCTATCTGTAAACTGTTGTAATACTGTTGTCAAATGAATTTTACGGGTTATTTCCTTCACAACATTCTGGCTAGCAGATATCTCAACACATTATCGCAAGTAGTTTCTCCGCTCTTTTTGATATTTCAACACAAATGACACTCCTACCTTTGTGTATTGTGTCTAAATTTGATAAATACTAAATTAATAGCTGTTAGATATTTGAAAGTCGCCACAGCCATGTACCAGCCAGTTTATAAAATAATATATATTAAAGTACTGCGCTTAAACCTCTTATCGGTGGGTGATCCAACTTATATCAAGCTCGTTCAAACCGCAGGTTAGTATGCTTCCGAGCTTCCTTGAATATACGCATAGTCATTCCAACGTTTCACTAATTCGAATTCAAAATGCAGAACTTTTGGTGCGATGTTTCAGCAACGAAATTACTGCATTCCAAAGTGATTATAAACTAAGAATAAAATTGTTTAATCTAAACAGATCGTTTTATAAATGAGTCTCTTTTGTGAAACCTTTTGTTTAAATTACACAATTCAATGATGGAAGAGTTTCACCAAGTTAGAGCATCTTAACAACTACATGATTCGCAACTCTTTTTAATGTTTTGAGCAGATCTTTAGGATCTGGATGAGCTTCAAACTTCGATCTTAAATTCTCTTAAGTGTCTCTTTAAATATATAACAAGTTGCATGACTTATTAATTTTGCTTTTGGATGGAATTAATACGAAAGGAATATTTTAACAAAAGTGATGGTGAACGATCCTCAGAAATGAAATACAGAAAATATACTTGCGATACAAACATGATAGGCCAGCATATGGAAACGTGATTTTTTTCAGTTGTTCTTCACTTCATTTCAAGGTCTATTGGGTAGACTGAACATTAGAAATTCTCAATCAAGTTATGCTTCAACACTGGATATCTCAGTCATGACTGATTCAGTAGGAGACAATTTTTATAACTTCTCCTGATTTTAAATTTATCCTGCACTTGGAGGAGCAACCGTTACTTTAACGCAATGTTACTTGGTGTGGAAACAAAATATGAAAACTTTGAGAAGTATAGAAAGTAATACTGGTAATGCTTTTTCAAAAAATGTCTATGAATGGAAGGCTGTTCATGAGGCTTAATTCTACCCTCCCTGGAATACTATCGTTTGATTATTCTACGCTCGTAACAAGACTTGATCTAAGAAGTTTTATAAAACCTGCTTACTTATGTTAATTACAGCACAATTGATATATGACAATCCAGTAGTAGTAACTTCACCTAGTTTGTCTGCTTATTCATCAACAACTCATTTATGTCTACTTACTGCCCACGTAAGCCTAACAGAATTCCAATTTTAAGGTTTTTTGGCACAAATATTATCTGTAGGACTTTGAGTTGTTTAGGATATGTTTTATTGAGTAGCAAAAGATGGTTTACCGGTATGGGTGCAGTTATAGCTTCCTTAAAGCTGAATAGTGTAAAAGTAACTTAGTGAGTTTCCATGTGAAAGAGACGTGGGTATTGGGTAGTATTAGGCTGTGATTTTTCTTAAGTCATGGAATTATTTTAATGAAGACGACAATTATTTCCCAGCTTCTAGCATAGATGGCACTAACGGTTTACCAAGTGCAATCGTGATGATAGAAAACAATCAAAAAAGGATAGCTAGTAACTCGGAGGGAAAGAAGAGCAAAGAGAGAGACAAAGGCATCTGCAATAGAGACTATACATTAAAAATACGAAAAATTAGATCGTGTAGTAAAAGTCGTAGTTCAAATAATATTAAATCTAACAAAGTTAATGATAAAGATCAAGAAGACGATGAAGATATACCTAAAGGTGAGTGGAAGATGCATGTTTATACTGTTCATAATCTTTTAAAGTGATCAAATCCAAAATATACGAAAACTTCTATATCTATCTTGTTTTTACAGAAATATACAAAAAATCTTGACTTGAACTTTTATTGAAAATGGTCTTGAGATCGTGTCCAACAAACAACATTGTAGAAGCTCCGCCGGCATCATAATATTTTTTCATTAACTTTATAAAGAGTTGAAAATTGAGTAAACAATGCATATGCTCCTAGTAATCAATCAGCAAAAGTAAAACAAAAAGACTACACAATTAGTTTATATCAAAGAAGTATATATAGTAACTGATATATCTATATTTTGTTCATCCAGGCTGTGAATTAAATCAAACAACATTCACTGAAGACTTTCCGCTACCACCTCCTAAACAGTTCAGGGATCTTGAATCCCCTTGTAGTTCGATAACTAATGGCAACGGCACTATTGAGGAAGAAATCAATGCGGTAGATAATCTCCTCTATCACGTGGTTGATACAAGGACTACCTTAGAAAGAAAGCCCAGTCAATTCGATTTGAAGTCGACATCCGCAAATGAAAGTAATGACGAAGGTAAGTTTGTCATTGACCTGATTATTGACAGCCGCAAAAAATGTTCTTCATAACATTACACGAACTAAGTATATGGTAGATTCCTAGACTGAATAACTATTCATAATCAATATTTTGGAAACCAAACCACCTGTTCACAGGTTCACAGGTTCACAGGCACAACGCTAAAAATTGTAATGCAATTCTTTGCAAAAAATGTCAGAATTATTTTTAATGGATCTCGGTTTGTTGATTATACAGGTATGCTAAAATTAGTGCAATACTTTCACCATATTTTGAATTTAGGAAAATAGTGAAATTTTGGTGAAGGTGTGCATGAGCATCACTAGTAGATTGTTAAATGCTGGGATAAATCTCAACCTTAACGCTGATAACATTGTGCATTTCACAGATTGGCATAATCAAGAAATGCAGGGAAACATATTTATTTCTGAACGTCTAAAAAGCGATTTTCAAATAAAATAACTAATATGATGCGGATAAAATGATTGTAGATTTTACACAAAGTTTTATTAATAAAACTATCTTTTTCCAGTAAAGCGCTTCGATTTATATTTAAATTATCGTCTGACAATCCGACGTTGATTAAAATATAAATTGAAGCGCGTCATTGGAGAAAGATGAACCCATTACTCCATACATTCATCAAATCTGGTATAAGGTTATGCAGGTATTACTGATAGCATGCGGAGACAAAGGGGTCAGTAGACAAAACATTTGTTAAGTAACTTGTAGATCAGAATGAAGCTTGACAGTTGTCTCAATATGTCGCGGAATTAATTTTTGTTACATAACAGCCATGATAAACGAGTTAATCGCTAACCAGCTCCCAAGTACCAGCAGATATTAATAAAAAGGTGTTTTTTGTCACCTTAAAATAAGTACAAACAGAACGAGGTGAAGGGAAGTGTACTAGTTTATCTAGCTAACATGAAGTTATGGCCTACATAACATCAATATGCTGACCAGTTAAGTTATCACTTTGCTCACCATCATTATAGGTAAGCTCAATGACATCATTACAGAAGCAGTTTTACGTATGAATATCCCTATAAGACAATAATATTTTGGATTATGTAAATCCCGCTATTTCACGTATGGATCCAAATATATAACTGCGGCGAAATTCACCCAACAAAATTTTGTAACATGTATGCACCAATTTACAAGGTAATAGAAGCGGTCAATAATGTGCAGCTTCCTACCTATCTAGACTAAAAATATCAATGATCGCCAGTACGGCTTCGGCAAGCAAAATTCCACAGGAGTTCTTCTAGCCTATGCTACGTTCTCACATGAGGAGCTATGGAACTTCATAATAGTCTGAAGTCATAGCATCCGATATATCGAACCCCTTTGGTGGGTTGTAGATTCCACTCAAGCTTGCCACATATGAGCTGTCAGTGGGTATATGATATTAGTTGAATAAATAGTCTCTTCCTTATTTGTGGTGGTGGACGAATATGGTCACCATCAATTTCAACATTCTGCAGGAATCTATTCTTTCTCAAATGCTCTCCTGGCTGTACAGCAGCTAGTTGGAAATAACATCTAATGCAATCTACAGCTTCGTATATGACAACAGCCGTATATTCTACATGGAAACCAGCAAATTACAAGGTGTGCGTTCCAGAAGCCGGGGTTCCCTTCCGCTACAGATTATTGTATTCACCGGAAAAGCAGCTACTAGAACTTTAGCTGGCTGATTCTTCCATATCCTATAGATTTCACCATAGCAGATGTTCTATCGGATAATAACGTCAAAAGCTACTAGTACAACGAACAGTGGTATGAGTTGCCGGGGAGTCTATTCGTCCATGGTTGATAAAAAAGTATTGTTCACCACAGCTTTGGAGGGCGATGGGGTTGTAGGATGTTATCGACACCAAACGACTGAATCATATTTAGACCGGATACTCTTAAACTTCTAAAACATTTCATACTCTTGAATTTTACTCTGGATGCGCCCTTGAGCTCCTATGCTATTCATTCACGTAAATCAATATTAAAGTTTCACGATAAATACTGTAAATTGTGCTTTAGGAAAAAGTTGATGCATCCATGCCTGGAAATAAATATTTTATGGAATAATGTGTATTATACGGATGGAGATAAATTAGGTGGACGACCCTGTAATAATACATTTGTTTGATTCTAGATTGCGGTGCTCAGCACAAGGCGACCAACGAAATGACCAAAGCATTTCTGAAGGGTAGGCAGGAATTCAAACGTCAATTAAACTTCCCAGGAGTCCTGTATTCAGATCTGGACCACTCTGTATTCGCATCTACTATTCCCTATTTTCACATTAGTGATGAATTTCGCATATTCTCACCAGAGGGCATGCATCTTATCGTTTGTGTTCATGGATTAGATGGAAATGCGGCAGATTTGCGACTGGTCAAGACCTACCTCGAGCTGGGGCTCCCGGGTGCATATTTGGACTTCCTTATGTCGGAAAGGAACCAAGGAGATACGTTCAGCGATTTCGAAACCATGACTGACAGGTGACCACCATCTTTACTTAGTAAACTGGTCATTCGATGACACTTGCACAATTTTCAGATTGTGATGGGGGATGAAATTTAATGAACTTTAACCTCAAACCTTCGCATTTGTGTGTGTTTGTATGAATTTTGTGTATGTGCCTAAATAAGATGAATATTTATAGTCAAACAAAAATTTAAAATGCTTGAAAAGCAATTTTTCCATTTCGTTTCACAGTTAATCACCGGTAGAGGTGTTTGTTCACTGAGATGATGAAAATTAGTGATCTTCTCAAAAGTACAGCTATTTCAGTACTTTTCATTATTTATAAATTAAAACAGTTAAATCAGTGTATCAGGAATTGAAAAAATTACGAATGATACATTAACTATGCGTCATATTTTTATTTGATCAATTGAAGTCTCTAAAAAATATAATAAATTTGAAATAAAACTTTTCAGTCATATATTTGGGAGAAACATTTTCTCATCTTACCTTCCCTGTCTCATTGTGCAAGAGATAAGTGAATGTCTTGGATTATTGATGGACAGGGGTAACGTTTGATGCAAGACCTCGTAAATCTATCCTCAATATGTTCATTGGGGCGGGTGGTCTGTTATTCGAGCACAGCTGGTGCAGAGGACAGCTGCTATTGTTAGCTTATTGAGGAGTAGGGGCACATTCTAATTAACTAGCTCCGCTCAAAGAGTGCCCAAGTATTCCACTACATGTGTGAATACTGTGAGGCTACAGGCCGCTAGAAATATTCGATATATATCACTAGTAAATATCAATTTCTACATAATACACCAGATAATTTCAGTGATTATAATCATTCTAGGTTGATAAGCGAGATTTTGCAATACCTGGACACAAGTAGTATACGACCGACAAGAATAAGTTTCGTAGGTCATTCATTAGGGAATATCATAATACGATCAGCTTTGACCAGACCTCAAATGAAATTCCTTCTACCCAGATTACATACATTTTTATCTCTTTCCGGACCTCATTTGGGAACATTATACAACAGTAGTGGCCTTGTAAATATGGGTAAGTAACGTAGATCGCGTCTTCATTGACATTGTTTTCTCTGTATACTGTTTTTAGCCTTACGTCAGATATTAGGAACATCATCTTTCCCACAATTTCGCAAATGTATCACCGCTAGTATCCATAGCTTCTTTCCACCAGTTTAAATTAAAAAGAGGTGCAGGTCGGAATTCAGATCCTGGAATTCCGAATCCTGTGCAGCATAATATATTATTTATGATGAACAAGAGTTCTTTAATCATGTAGATTGTAGATGCTCTTACTTGGTGAAACTCTTCCATCATGCAGAAAAAAAGATTGTGCAATTAACAGTGCCACACACCGAAAGAAAAAGTTTTATTTGCGAAACTGTAGGTTAATTACACAATCTTTTTACCTAAACAAGGGTTGTCAGCCCTGTTGGTACATTTCTTCGTATCTAGCGCCATTATTAGGTGGTCGAAGTTGTTAGGACCATTGCTCCATATCACTGCATTTCAATTGAATAACGATCATTAATAATTACGAAAGTGCCATGTATCACCTCAAAAAATAACGTCATGGAGGTTAATTCTCTATGAATGTATGCCACGTGCAGTGAGAACAGTTAATTAAAGATTCTGATGGGACTTCAGAATTGCTGATCCACCAGAAGTCACTTTTGGAAATATTGTAAATTATCATAAATAGTAATCAGGAACAGTTTACGAATTTTTAAAGTTATAAAATCATTGAACCACACATGATTTTTTCAATATTTTGTAAATTTACTTTCATAGGATCCAAAAGAACAGTTCTAAGATATAATCCAAATCCTTATTTCTGAGCTGATACCATTACGTGGGAAGTACAGGGTCAACCTACTTGACAACATTTCTTTATACTTTAATGAAAGTTGCCATGGCAGGTTAGATGGTAATGAAGTTATTTCTCCCAGTACAAGATGAATAATAGTGACAATCACACGATAGGTTCAAAAAGTTACATCATTTATTTGCAAAATGAAGGATAATTTTGCTCTTTTTATTCAGAAAACAATTTACGATATCATAATATGCGCTCGATAAATGCATTTCGGATAAAAAGGTAACGAAAATCCCTTTTCATAGTTTATTGAGTACGCATCGACGTTTCAGGTATGTGGTTCATGCAGAAGTGGAAAAAGTCCGGATCGCTGCTTCAGCTCTGCTTGAAAGACTCCCCAGATCCTAGACAAACGTTCTTGTATCGCCTGAGCCAACGAAGTACACTCCATAATTTCAAGAATATTTTACTTTGTGGGTCCGGACAAGATAGGTATAGTTGCAACTGACGGATGTTGCGTTGACTTCATTAGTAGTGTGTTGTGAATATATAAGTTTATCTAAATGATATAAAATGGATAAGTTTCTTCATTTAGCATGTTAGCGCATAAACATGAATTATTAATCGGCAACTAATGACAAAGACAGTTTCTTGATGTTGAACAGAATTTTATTTTACATAAATATATTTGTAAACACTTATCCTATTATGCCGCGTTAAAATTATTCAGTGATTCGTCTTCCACCCGTGTCGCATTTTTACGTTTCCTAGACAGTGGACGATACTAAGTTTCGCTGACCAGTTAGGAATAGATCGCAAAATGCTTCCATTCTCAGTTAGTTCCAAATTGGTACATCATACCCGATTAGCTGCTACTAAAGTAAATGATTTCGAATGTACTGTTAATTCAGCATTAGACGAACATATCATGTTGTACGTTGTACACATACAGAGCAGAGGGGAAATTTTGTAATCACTTTGTGCAGTTTAAAACTGTGCTGTGAATTTATTACATGCTCCTGGTATGATTTTTCAAGACATATTTGAGTTGAGAATCAAATAACATAGTTAACACTAGATCAAGTGGAATCATTTCAGAAAATATTCTAAATCATGATGCACAAACAGAAGCTGGCGCTAGGGCAATCCAGATAGGCAGGCCTTCAAAGTTGGAAGATTTGATGAACAAGAAAAAGATATAAAAAATAGATCGTGAGCAAAAATATAAATCTCAATCAAACAAATGCTACCGGTCATTGGAATTGGCTTCTGTTAGTGCTAGTTTCCAAGACCAGCATATCTTAATTATAATAACTTCTCCTCCAAAATCTTGACTGCTTTATAAACCAGAAACGAATGACTGACCAACGCAAACTATAGAACTCATATGAGTAGCTCTTTGCATCCTCCAGTTTGATTCTAGTTGGCGTACGATCATCGTACGACTTATGTCAATGTATATCAATACCCGATTACAAATCGTCTTTAAATAGTAAATTTACTGGGTTTCAGTGGGAAAGTTCATCCATAAATATAAGTAGAAATCAATAAGGTATGTATACATATCAAATTACTTCGCTAAATGAGACTGTCAATTATTTTTTTTAATATTTAACTGTAATTTAAAGATGATTATTCTTAATCGGGCATTGACATACGACTGCAGACTGTGTATGTTCGGCGCTACGTCAAATTGACTGAACATAACTTCTTATACAGCCCTAGGAAGACTTGCAACATAACAAAGGTGCCACACTATTGTGGCCACGGACGATGAACTGCAAAGATTACATTGTATAACAATACATTTAAGTTATAATAATAACTACTACGCATTGCGGGCGAGAGTTTATAAGCCCGGTTTATTATCAGTGTTTCTCATGTTTCAGGTACGTTCCGCTACATTCTGCAAGAATCGAGCTTTGCAAAGAGTCTCTAAAGGACACATCGCACCTGGGCGCCATTTACAGAGAGATGGTCCATAATATCCTGTCCCCCATCGTAGCCGAGAAAGAGGCCCGACTACTTAGGTACGACGTACACCACGCACTGCCCAACACTGCAAATGCCCTGATAGGAAGAGCGGCGCACATTGCTGTTTTAGACTCGGAGCTTTTCATCGAAAAGTTCATGGTTGTCGTTGGTATCAAATATTTTAGGTAGAAGATCGTATGTTAACCTCGCAAACGACATATCTGCTCCATCGTGCTAAATGGTTGTACCTCCATTAATGTATTTTTTGTATGAACGGTAAAAACCCTACACGAATTACTTCAAATATACCAGACGACAATGTAATTACAGTCCACGATGGCATTTCAAATCTCTATTCCGACCAATAGGCAATTGCATGCTACATGGAGGCGTCCGGCAAGAAATGCGTGCTGTATCCTATTCTTTTTAACACCTACTACAACAGTCTTTTAGGAAGGCATTAGGTAAAATGAATGAAAGTATCATCATGAACAGACAGCGTGCTAATAACCTCTGGTACCTACCTGCTAATAAATATGAGTAGTGCAAAGGGACTACAGAGGATAATGAATCAATGTAGTCAATGGTGCGATGAATATGGCCTCGAATTAAACAAGTAAATCAAAACTATCATAAAGGTAAGAACTCCAGATAACCGCCAATTTCACGTCCCAGTGGAAATAGTAAAAAGATTTTGCTATTTAGGATGCAACATAGTTGATACATGGGACTACTCATACGAACCCAAGGACGTTAAAACAATAGGTTAGGTTTTAACGTCCTTGTACGAACCAATCAATCAACAGCAAGAGAGGACACAAACGCAGACGCATTACCTGGCTGGCAAATCTCAGAAAATGGACAGAGTTAACATCAGCAGAACTATTCAGAACGGCAATAAGCAAAGTAAAATGGGCTTATGTGATCGCCAACATCGATAGACGACAAGCACTGAAAGAAGAAGAGGACGGCATTTGAAATTTCGGAAAAATTGAGAAGCCTTCAAATAATGAGGCACTTGCTAACATAAAGTTGGACTTCAAAATTTCAAAGCACTCAGTGAATCATATATAGGTAGGAATTTTGAAATTATACAAAAATAAAAATAAAACTTCTGCCAAAGGAGAAATTAATGAAGCTAATTCAAACCTATCTATCTTGAGATTCCACTCATTGGAAACGTTTCAATTCTGCATACATATTTTGATACATCTTATTAAAATGTTTATTAAAAATCAGTGAAAGTTTCACGATTAAAATAATGTACTGATAACAGTTGAGTGACGCTCGCGTTGATAGTAAAACATCGGATGCATATGCTTCCACCACAACAAATAAGGAGCGATTCCTGAGAAAACTATACAACTGTTAGCATAGTGGTGACAGCCCATAAGCAACAAGCTTGATCGGAACACCCTATCAAAGCTTTCGATATAGCGTGATGCTCTGCTCCACACAAGAGTGACTTAGACAGGAAGAACTTTCGTCGAACTATCCCTCCTGTGGCCGTATCGGCAATGTTTGATGATGTTATTTTTGACCAGATACTTCCGAAGCTGCACGTTGATGATAGTCTTCACAGCCTTGAACATGATGCAGAGCAGAGTCGGAGTTGCTGGGTATACATTTTATGCCCTTCTTAGGATTGGCTGCCGACCTGAGAAAGGCTGATTGAAAAAACCTTTGAACCGACTTACTAATTGTTTTATTGGGTCATTATTTAATTATCACGGAAGTATTTTTCCTGATATTGAAATATATAGCACTATTGTGGATGGTACTGCTTTTCATAAATAGTTGTGAAAAGTGAAGTATTACTTATCAATTAATCTCATAACAACTCACGGAAAACTGAAACAAGTAAGAGATACTTGTCATAATAATAATAACTTTATTGATTTATATTTTTTTCTCTAAATAATCCGTAAATAAAATAAAATACAATGATAGCTTTAATGACATACATGCATAATTTGCAGAATTTCTTAAGTTATACTGACAGTGTCTTTTAGATCGCTACAGTCTACTAATTTGTTTTTGAATGCACAAAATATAGAGCTATATTTGCAAAATATGAAATTGGTTACAATTTTAAGAAATATGGTACGAGACACTTTATAAAATTACATTTTATAAAAATTGTGGGAGGCTCACGCCTGACCCGCAAAAGTCACATTAATTGGATAAAAGTATTTCATAATTGGTTACACTGACTACTGTTAAGTCTATCATGCCTGAAAATGGAGTTACAACTGTTCATCGCTATGGTACAGATGGTACAGATAGCAATTTTGGTCAGCACTGTATGATCCAAAATTTTCAAGACTGTAGACAATTTTATTGTTGGTAGGGATTCTTTTTGATTGTGATATATTACACGTTATTTTATACAGATAGTATTTATGATTTTATAGACCTTTTTTATTTTTCACATTAAATTATCTATATTTTGCACATCATTAAAAGAAACACCTCTGTATTGGAATGGAACTATGATTCATGAATGTAATAGGTCTCTTTCAAATGGTTTCAGTGGAAAAAACACATGTCACTCCCCAAAATTTTGTTGAACAAGTTCCGAAATGTAGTTTGTGACACGTCTCGTCTTAGTCACCATTTACTTGATACTCCGGTATCAAGTAAGTTAGAGGCAGTAATATTCTACAATCTGGAATGTGTAATCAGCGAACCCTGCTTGTGCGAAATATTAATGCTAGAAAGGTATAATTTTGTAGGTTCTTTTTGATATAAAATTCCAAACTCCAAGGGCAGAAGCAGAGTGAGTTAAGTTTTACCATGTCAAACATATTTAATTCATAATCCCCCCTCCTCAAATGATTTCCTAGATCTAACCCTGCACGAGCCCATTCATTTCAGATAGTCAAACTTTACATGCATTTATTTATTAATTTTTCGCATAATAATTATTATCACTCATACTTTGTAATAATGGCAGCAATTTCACTATATTTTGAAGTTCTCTGATCTTGATTCATTAATGCATGTTTGTATTTGCCACAGCTGGTAACTATTTTAGTGACAATAAAATCATTATTACACATAGTAACAAGATTGAATCACTAAAAAATATTTCCATTTCAAAATAATTAGCATGATTGATTAATATTGAGTCCTAATAATATGGAAAAATGAATAATAATAATAATGATAATAATAGTAATCACAGTATTTTTTTGTCAAACAATTACAAACTACGTACATAACATAATATACTGGGACACCAGAATCACAACGATGCCTGTATTGTGTGATAGAACGCAACATACAGTAGTGTGATTCGCCCACTTGGTATCCAAAAACAAACCATAAGGAAACCGGGAACCAAACTTGGTCCATCTGTCAGTTTGGAGAACATCGATGAGATTTTTTCCTGAAGTATACTCAAGCAAAATAGGTCACAGTCTTATGAGGAATTGGCCAAACAATATCATTATAATCTCAAAATTTAGATTATTCATATTGTACATTGGTAAAGGCTGTCGAAGTAGCCTGAAGAAGTATTCTGAATTTCCGTTCTTCATTTTTGGAAATACTAGTCGAGTGGTAAGCATTTGCGTATACTTTCTGAAATGCTTATTATAGCACAGTCATTGAAATATCTCGTTTTGTAGTTCTTCCACATTACATGCTAATAGTGGAGCATCGACTATTTACAAGACGATCGTAATCAAAAAGACATAGTCATGGGTATCAAACCATTTCCAGACACTTATCTCCTTGAAATAAATACGTGAGCACACTGTGATGTAAGTAGAATAGCTTAGGGAACGAAATCTCTTGAGAATCATAATCATCTGGCGAATTATCTAAGTGTCACTTTGACGAAAATGATTGAGGTTTTCTAAGAGATCCCTTAAGCTCAATGAAAATACAGTCTCCTAATGTACACAAAAGATAAAATAAAAAATTCATTGTAAAAATAGAATGTTACATATAGTCCATTTCGTTTTACAGTCATGATGGGATATCTGCGTCACAGAACTTTTGGTTCGTCATAACTATGGACAACTAAGTTTTTCCCTTATTTCAATTGATATGGAAATCCAGAGCAACAGATTTTTCGTGAGCTATTTGCTGGAAGATACGTAAGCCTCAATACGTTGATTTAAGCGATTTAGTAGGCCTAACATGGTGTAGCTGTTATCATTACACATGATTTAAATAAGATATTCATGGAAAGTACTAGTGAAAACAGGGCGGCCTGTACCACAATCACCGATTCATCAGCTTTTTAAGAAGGTGTTTGCTATTACAAACATGAAGAAAAGTTATTTAGAGCACTAATGTATAAATACATAAATAAAACAAAAAAAATTAGCATTCTTGTTTCTATTGCGTTTCGGTAGCAATAAATCGTAGATTTATAATGCAATGATCTCCGTTACTACATGATAAAATGTTATAATGAACTGTTGATCATTATATCATATTTACTATTACTGTTTTAATTTTTCCGTTTCCTACATGAAGAATATGTTGCATGCCAATCGTAGGGTATTAAGCAGACCTAAACAAACAAAATGGCAATTCCTTCGTACTCATGCGACAGGATAATCGTTTGTCTAATTGAAATAATTAGGAATCGTACAATTAAAAAAAAGACAGACAGGGCAGTAATTCTAGGAGTTTAATGTAGCCAAACGCGCCTAACAGGAATTGTAATGATGATTTATAAAGAGCTTAGAATTAATAGAAGAATGTATCGAAATAATATTTTTGGTGTGTGGCCTACACCCCATATGATTAATTACGAATTTCAGTTGTCAGAAAGTTGTTTCTATTGATTTATGTCTCTTGAGAATTGAGCACTTTACTTGGAGTTAGAAGGTGGTGATACAATGTTACTGTAATCTATCTATATAATGTTTCTTAATATTTTGTAAAAAATACACGTTGATGACAATATATGTGTTTTATTTTCATTCTCATACCACTATTGGTACTCAATTATATTGTGAAAAGTTTGATTTCGGACTTAGATTGTCTATAAAATTTTGAGTATCACGACGTTTCGATTGATATGCTATCTTCAATCGTCTTCAGGTGAACTGGCGAACACGTTCCATTCATGCCTATTTATACCCCGTCCGGTGACGTGTCGTTGTGCGCGGTCTGTTCTGATTGGCTTCCGATGCGCGGTATTCCGGTCTGCTGACGTGGCTGTTTGTCGGTCATTGTTTGTTGTCTGGTCCAGTTGTAGTCTATTGATCTTTTTTATGAGTGACTGCCAGATTGGTTTAATGTCTACGCTGGGTTTGCTGTACACTTTGCTGTTGTTGGTGATGAATGCCGCCTCCTTGAATTTCCTTCGATACCAATGCGGTTCCTTGGCAATAACCTTAGCGTCGTCCCAAGCTATTTTATGGTGCTCCGTCCATGCGTGGTCAGCTATTCCAGATTTTCCTGTCTCTGCTCGATGGGTGTTGAGACGATGTTCTTTGATTCTTACTTCCAGTGGCCTTTTTGTTTCTCCGACATAGATTTTACCACATTGACATGGTATCTGGTAGATGCAGTCCTTTGTCTCTTGAGATTCATTCCTGGGCTTAGTTTTTGTTAGGATACTTCTGAGGGTGGCAGTCCTAGAGAATCTCGTTTGGATATTGTATCGCTGACCTATTCTTTTGATTCCATCTGATGTTCCTTTGACGTAAGGCAGAATGAGTAAATGCTGCGATTCTTCGTGTTTAATTCATTTCGTTGAATGAAAAGAGTCATTTCATAACTGGTTACATAAAAAATAAATATTTATCATATAACCATCTAATCTTGTACTTTCAACAACTAGTTTCAGACATGTTTTGGACCTAGAGGTTTGTCAAATTAAGAAATACTGTATATATATTTCATTTTTGTATGAAGCTAGAGTAATAAATCCTACTATAGAATCTTCCAGCGATAGATAACGAATTTTTGCTGATGACTATGTGTCACTATATCTCCAAGTATTCATTATCTTCATTATCTATTTACATGTACAAGTACATGTTTTATGGAGATGAGCTCAATTGAAGCGAAGTTTAGCTAAACAGCTACCCTTACTCTAAACCACAAGAAGTACATCTGTTTCATGTTGTATAATAAATTTTATTTAAACGCAAAGGTTAATATAAAGAGGTAGCATACCAAGATTACATACATGTTGGGTAACTTAATAGAAATGAGCAAAAAACTAAACAAAAATTGAGAAAAATAACAAGTATAAGAGCTAATACAATAAATGGTAATCGCTTTAGGTGCTTCCGTATGTAAGACATGATTCTATAATACGAGCTAATAGAATTGTACAGTTCCGTTGCCTTGTAGCTAAAACTACGTTTAAACAAAACAGATGAGTGAGGAGGTATTTTGATATCGCTTACATTGCGTAACGCTCTACTATGTACTTCAAAAGAGAGGGTTGGCTTTTCTGAAGAATCTTCACCAGTTCTTTTATTAATGAGAGTAAATGATGCCTCGCCAGATCATCAAATTTTAACCATGTACCCTAGAGGGTACTTCGAAGATATATGGTAAAACTTCCTGAAACGGCCGATGGAATGGGCACAACTGTTTTGCACCACTTTGAGTGGTATTTTCGTAGCTTCATCGAAAATATCACAATAGCTTAAAACTGACAGGACAAAGCTTTCACGCAACTTCTTTATAATTTTTGAATCGAGCAAATCCTTATTGGAATAAAGTACAGTCAGTCTGTCTTTTGGAACAACTTGGCTGTATGTCCCTTAAACCTGAGTTGAAATGACATTTGAAGACAAACATTTCTATTTCATTAGATAACTGTACTGTGTTTGGTCTGACTTTTATCATGAACTATTCGCAGATATAATATTTTGCAAACTTTTAATTGAAAGTTACAAATTAATTGCGTCAAAGTGGTATAAAATTTGCGTATCTTCGGCAATAGATTGGAAATTAGAAGAACTAACTTGCATAGGCAAATTTGCGAAGTGAATTGGAAGAAGCAATAGTCCTAAAACGGAGCCTTGTGGTACACCAGAGGAGACAGCTTTTAAGCAAGAGGCGCTGTTGTTAACAGATATGGACTGAGTATGATTTGACAAGTAACTGTCGAAAAAAAATGTCTATGAGATCTATGCCAAAGAATTCCAATTCAGCAACAAAAGTGACTAATCTTGTCTGAATCCCTTAGAGAAATGTACCAGATCCCTTTTTGTCAAGCGACCTTGAAATATCATCTGACATGTTTATAAGAGCTGTAGGTGTATAATGTGTAATAACAAATTGAGGTTTCTAGGGACAATCTCACTATTCGCGGCGTAATTCGTTACTGATTGTTCTCTATAGAACCCTTGACAAAATCGGAAGAGTAATTGGTCTTATAACAGATATTTGCTAGTCCCTGATTTTAGAAAACATATAATGCCATATATTTTACGATGAAAGGAAATGACAGATTTATATTATATTATATTTATCGTTCTTATACGGGTATGAGCTAAAAAAACACTCATTGGGGATAGAAGAGTCAAAAGCAGTAATGAACTATTCATTAATCACATCGGGATAAACAAAGCCATCAGGCAGCACATATGTGGGGGAGAAATTCATATTTATATTGTTAAACTGCTTCCACATATTTTTGGTATCTTTATGGCTCTCAAAATATGCTAACTAAGCAGCTTTCTCACATCTTATAGATGAAAGGGTGAAATTTGGAGTACTTTATAGTATTCAAAAATCTCTAAGGTGTTGTTTCTCATCAAAAATGAGTTTCAAAATATCCATTAGCCAGGGCGTAGAAGGGCTGCTCAATTTGAAACGTTTACTAGCAGCCTGCAGATCATCGACTGTGATTAGCATTTCAGTGATAAGTTCCACTTTCTGATCAATGGACGTCATAAGTACGCGCATTAACTCAAAATCATCAAGAAAATCAACAAATGCGCTGTTTTTCTAGTACTAATAGAAATAATATAACCATACTACATGCAAAAATTTTGTAATCGAAAATTCCAGTAGCATCAATAGTAAAATAGCTCTAAATCATAAAAGGTTGGTTAACAAAAATTCCAAAAGGTTTGTAATATTGTCGCTATATCTTGTGGGTGAAGACATTAATGTCTACTAAAATGATAGTATCATTGAACTACGTAAGTAGGAGGTAATAATGTAATCCAAAACACATAAACATTCATTTAACTTGTTAATAGATGGTCGATACAATACATAAGTCACTATTTCATGTCTGTTCAAGGAAGTTTCAATCCATAAGTGTCCTGAACCTTGAATCACTATGAGAAAAGTCACTAAGTGATTTTAATATTAATACCGACTCCACCACCTCGCGATCTCACTGGTACAATTATATCATAGCCTGATAGAATCAAACGAACATTCAAATCACCCATTTTCATCTTATGCATAATTTATCCCACGTAGGCTACTGATGTAATTTTAGTACATACAACATTGAGAAAAAAATGCTTAATGATTAGTCGCCGGTGACTACTAAAACTTTTTGTTATACCTAGAAAAAATTCATACAAGAAAACGGGACCCAAGACCAATATCTACAACAGCAAAGAATCTAATTAAAGTTAATGACCATATGTTTTCTCAACTCTACATAAAGTAAGTATATATGACAGTATTTCATGTTCAAGAGGAGGAATCTCTAAAAACTAAATTATACATATTACGAAATTTTTAAAATAATTTTGACATTATTTTCATCATTCTCTGAGTCTGCAAGATCAAGGTTCTTAATGACCAAGCGTCGATTGTATCTTTTATCCGGGTTCACATCAAAATGTTCAAATTTGGATTTAGCAGCTTTTTACTGTTTTTCAGTTTACTATTACTGTTGCAGTATACAGCTGCACCATCACGATTTTTTTTTGTACCATTCGCACATATTTAGATTTGATCACAAGGACTGGCGGTACAGATTTAATAATCCTCCAAAGGACACCGATGTCGTTTTGCCCCTCATTAACATTCGTAATTAAAGCATTTGTGTTCGCCACACTTTCCAAGCAGTCGATTTTTGTTCCAGGCCATCGACTTTGTTCTTCAGAGAACTGTTTACAGACTCAATCTCGAGTAGCAGCCGCGATTTTTATGTGCTGCTTGCATTTCACTTCTTTCTAGCAAATAATTAAAGAGACACTTATTGTTTTCCATATGTATATATCGATATGGAATAAAACTTACGCGGAACGGATGATTTGCAGGCATCATAACACCATTGGTGCAAGTCAAATATCTAGAACAAACAATAAAATTGTTAATATATATATATATATATATATATATATATATATAATAATTTTTTGGGATTTGGACAAATCGTCGTGGGTCAGATAACTAGACCACGTATGAACTGTAACATATCGAATGGAAGCAACGAAAACCTTCCTAAAAGGTTTCCGTCTGTTTTTTTGGCGTTGGTGGCGATGGATTTGTCCTATTGTGTCGGTGGTGTTATAGATTAATAGAAGAAGTTCTGGCTAACAGTCTTGGCTATAGACCAGAGCGATATAAACGAGTTAGGATATAAAAATGGATATTTATAGTTGTGCTTGTTATCGATGATCCGTTTATATGCAGTGACTCATAACTTGAAACTACAGTGAATTTTGTATTTTGATAATCGAGATTCACTCAAAGCGTCCCGCAATTACCGGCCTTCTGGAGATCTCAACGGGCAGGTGCCGCCAATATTCCGATTCCGCGTAAATAACTGCGCATCTCTCCTTAATGTTTTCCTGCATTGCTCTCTAAATAATTTTCAGGGTTAGTTGGAAGACGTCTCTGACTACTTCTTATATGTCAGGCTGAGAGACCGCATATCGAAGATCCGCCAATTCGGGCCAGATAGGCGAATGAGTTAGAAAACACGGTATCCCACCAACACAAAATTGCTGTTAATGACGATGATTATATAAAATCATATTCCCCGAGTTTTACAAATTACTAATTAGAAAATAACAATCTTATCACAAACATGTTAATATAGTATAGGTAGTGTAGTTAGCTGAATATGAAGCTACTGGTCCTGTCTGTGAGTACCTCTGAGTATTGACAATTCAAAACTCACTTTAATGGTGCTTGTACAACAGTACAAGATAAATTGCCAATTTATTCCTATTTTATTTTGAAGGTATTCTGAAACAATCTATACAAATTTTGAGTCATAGTATCTGTTCGTAAGGCGAATGAGAAATCAGGCAACATCTAGGGAAGATGAATAGGATCAAAAAAAGAAAAAGGAGCTCAGAAGATAAGACTATATTGTCCTAAAAATAGGAGGAGCAGGAAAAACTGGCGGCTGATAAGCATTTTTCAAGAGATTCGAATAATTTTGTTGTGGACTGGAGGATTTAATGTTGAATATTTAATGTTTTATGATATTTGAATGTTAGTAAAAAATTCGCGATCTAATTGTTTTCACAGTACGAGTCGCAGTCTTTGCTTGTCGTATAGTCCAATGATTTGCACCAGAACGCGATTTCGCTTGACCGTAGAGTCACTGCACCTGATATTAAAGTACTTTAATTACGGAATGTCGAGATCTCGTTTGATGTGATATCATAGCGCGTTGATTTTTGCACTCCGCATGTGAATTTTGGCCAGAAAAAACATAATGTACATACATAGATAATTGTTGGGCTTGTTACAATTTTATAAACTCGATTTTTGTAGGCCAAATTCAACTTCAAACGGCTGCAGAATAACAGGTAAATTTGGCAGAACGTAATTTGAAATTTGATTTCTGTATGATTTCGCCAGGTTATCCCTTTGTCGAGAATTACACCAAGATACCTGCATAACTTTCCTATGGTACACGAGCTCCTTTCACTGAGACAGGACGTCGCGACATTTCCTCGATGGATTGTATTTTAAAATGATTAATTTTGATCAGCTATCGATGCGCCCACTCCAGATCCTAATCCACTGTGTTTTACAAATCGTCGTGGGCCAGATAACTAGACCACGTATGAACTGCAAGTATCGTCAGCATAGAGACAGACTTTACAGTTGCTGGGACGAAAAATTGATAAAGTGTTGGTCCAAGAATCGGGCCGTGAGGGACAGACCTGTCAACAAGACGTTATTAATTATGATCCAATATTTCCTCCTTTCAAGAAAAATGGGAAAGCCTTTTGGCTTATAGGGTAGACCCACATACGATGCCTTGTGAAATACTTTAGAAGCATCTGAAAGCAAGATGCTCCACCAATCTGATTGCATATCCATATTATGTTCAGACTGAAAAATAAATTGCACTGCGAAATCGCTATGCCACCCCGTCCGTTCAATCTGTCAGCACGGATAACATTATCTTCCTAATTCGAGAAAACTAAACGGTCTGCCAGATTGGAAATTTTTTCTGCAGCAAAAACAAAACAAGAAGCTTAACCAAACTTCCGTTTTTTGGATAGGTCTTTTGCATCCAAACAATTCCAAATGCAGGCTGTCCTATATTGTAGTCGGGCAATTCGCAGAAATGTAGTTCAATAATAATTAGACTCGGAATAGGACATGGCTTCCTTCCTGTACACCTACATCGAATTAGAGCGTTTACTTGTCTATCTTGTTCCCTATAACTCTACAAAGGTTGCTGATTTGACCATATATTTTTCTATTGAAGTAGTAAGGTCCTATTTGCCTTTCCTAAACCAATATTGTGATGAAGACAGTACCTTTTTTGCCTGTTGAGGCAAGTCTTTCACTCTACTCTCAATCTAGTTGTTCTGATAGCTACAATGAATGAGTATCAATGCAGCATTTATCTACCTATTTGGAAATCTTCAAGCTTACAAGCAGTCGTTCATGGCTTTAACTACTTCGTTCGGTATTTGATCCATATGCGGCGCTTTGAGTTTCGACACAGCACTTCCCATTTAAATAGCGTGACAAGTCCAGTTTATCTAAAGGCACATGAAATTACCATTTACTCTCAGACAATATCGGTAATTATCCGATACATATTCTTGACCTCAAATATCATTTCCAAGAAGTAAATATTTTTCTAGCCTATTCTAATATTTTTTTCGCATCCTGAATAAGAATAATAAAAATATATTCCCTTATCAAGACGGTGTTTCTTCCCCCGTTAGATTTTTTCCTTCCCTTATGAGTGTTAGGCATTCCTTCTTCTTTAGGGAATTTTTGTTATTTCACTAATATTTGGCTTTTCGTACTTTACCACACAAGAAGCACAAGCTTCAATAACTATATCTCAAAGATATCGGTCTTGATCGTCTGGCGTTGGGTTCCACAAATGCTGGTGTAATTGAATATGATTTTTTTATATTTATTTAGTACTTGATTTGTCGGGAAATATAAAGATTTTCTTTACAGCTTAGGCTTAGCTCAATAAGACCTGATATAGACATGTATATCTGGTCTTTACCCTAGACTCGTCAGTATAGCCTGGCCTACTAAGTCTAGACTAAAGACTAAACATATATATATATATATATATATATATATATATATATATATATATATATATATATATATATATATATATATATAAAATGTCTTAGTGGAGAGCATACACTTAATATCAGTTGTCAGTTTCTGACTTGAATTACGCCAAGGTAATGGTACATCGTAATAAGTATTTACGAGAAACAGGATGTAGCTGTAAATCAGATCACTCTTGCACTCTTGTTGACCCAGTCACCGCTTCAAGGCAGTCCAAGTGTTGGGATCTCAACTTCTTAAGATGCCAAGGTACAGAACCACTGTGTTAGACGCTTGGACATGAGAGTTAATCAATTAGCATTGCGAATGCTAACCAATTTTGAAGGATACAAACCTGACACGCATCGGATGAGAAAGTTTTGTTCTGGTAATATAATTAACATGAGAATATAACAAGGGCTGAACAACAAAAAGAACAATAATAAAAAAGCATTACGGTCAAGTTGCTAGGACCATTTCACTAGAAAAGTTAATGCGCAACACTAACTATTTACCATTGATAACAAATATCAAACTATATGTAAATGCTTCTGCATTTCAAGGTGTAGTCAATATAATCTGAAATATTTATTTTTTTGTATGTTCGTGATCTTTTTGATTATTATTTGCTGTAGGTAGAAAAAAAACTAGTCACTATGTTGATAACTCGGATGTGTACTCAGTAAGTAAGTGATGGGTACTTATTTTGAGATACAATTTCATTGAAATTGATTTTAATGAAAACCATATTACACATAATAATCGGATATAAAGCTCACATACTTCGCACCAATTCGATTTCTTCTGTTATCGTTACCTCAAGAACTGATCAGCATGTAATGAATGGAATTTATGAACACTTCATTTGAAATACTGACTAAGCTAGCTTCAATACAGGATGAACCCTTTATCGCTTAGAACCTCTATTTTCACGCCAAGGCCATATAATCCAGCGTGGATCAATTCGAATCACGCTCTGTTGAGCATGAATTTATACAGGCTTGATCCGCTTTTCCACCTTAGTGTCACCCTCTGCACGTTTCCAGCCTCCCTTTGATACCCAGCGCGTAAACGCATACATACGTAGATACCCTTAATCGCATCAAGTGTCCGTTACAGCCGATCTGCTAATGGCGTGAAATTTTTGTTTTAAAATTACATTGGCTAAAGGCGGACCCGTCGAGTTTTCGCTCCATCAGCAGTGAATCGCGCTTGCATAAGCGTAAAATCACGCCGACAAAGGCGGAGTTTTTAGAGCGGTACCTGATGCATATGTAAGGACTCCGCTCTATGATTATGCTTATGCCACGTTGCGCGGAAAATAAAATACCGGGCACATACAAAGGCTGACGATATTCTCATCACACTGTGCAGGCAAAGTACTGAACTCTGTCCACTAATGCAAAATGGGTGAGTTATCACTTCACTGGTTAGTTACAGAAGGGGCAGCTCACTCTCTGACCAAACTAGTCCAATCCCTGCAAGAGAATAGAAATATATGGTGAAGTAGAAAATACCTAATAATTTCTAGACGACGAACGGTATTAATAGATACACATTTCATTACAAGAAAAAAATGAACATCCACAAAAATTTCACAACCACAAAAATATAAATAATTATTGATCTAACAAAAAAAACATATTTATGTCAAGAAATAATAGTTATACGTTACGATGAAAAGAGTACTAAACATTATAAAAAGTTTTTTTCTATTTTATACTATAGTTTGTACATCCTTGTGACTTCCATTAATCAGAATATGATCATATCACCTTTATCGTTCTAGATAAAAGGTGCTTGTTGACGAGAAATGTTTTTTTCTCTATCTTTTCGATTTTTTCGTCGCAGTTCGCCATTTTTTTGAAAAAAGAAGTGCTAGCCTACTTAGATTTGTTCTTCTACATGAACATATTTTTTATTTACGTAGTTAAAATTTTTTTTTAGTTTAAAATTAGGTTTTCGCAGATTGGTTGATTGGACCAAGCAACTTTTTTTATGTACCACGGTAATTAGAGCAGCTGGGAAGTACTTGATGTTTCATGACATCGACTCCACTGGTTGGATACTTGTAAATAATATTGATATATCAGAAACACTTCATTTGGACTTCCATTGCCTTGAGAATTTTTGCGTTTTTTCAACTTTTAATTGATGATCGATGTCGGATTTTAATCGTGAAAGAGCCGACTGTTTGTTCGGATTCAGCTTTTATACTTTACCCGGCCGTCACACTCTACCACCCTCTATCAGCTATCCAGTAGTGCGCCCTATCGCAATGACTCACCGCTTAACCATCAGGCAGCGTGAGTCACCTTTCGGTGATAGAATGGGATGCGGTGGAGTGCGACGACCAAGGAAAGTATAAAAGCAGCGTCGGAAAAAACGTCATTTATTCCACCTGAAGACGATTGAAAATCACCCCAAACGTTTGCAAACGCAATAATTCTTAAGGCAACGGTCAACAAGTCCGAAGCACTGATACAAAAAACCACTCACTTCGATAACTTTGAAAGTACTATTTGGACTTCAATGAGATTTTTTAACTTGCAAAAAACCTATGTAGTTTTCGAATGCCGAAGCAGTGACGGCGCAGTTATTGTCAAAAAACGAGTATATCGGACACGCTCAAGCTTTTTTGGTAGCTATCGAGGATTCTGAACATTTTCTTAAAAGTTTTGATGTCTACATTTGGGATAGGGACATTGAGGGAGAATTCTCATTTTTGTCATTAATAACACAGACCTTCTATCATCCATAAGCTTCTGATTTCGTTAAATCCGCAATACTTGTCAGACGTAAAACTTATGTTGAGTGATTTGACTTCGAAACAGGAATTATGCAAAATGCATCGTCAAAATATTCGCTTGACTGACTGATCAGCATATTATTACACATAGTTAGAATAAAAGGCGTTTTGCATGGGCTTAAAATATTTCGTTTACAGCCTCATTTTTCAAGATAATGGAACGATTTTTATGCAAATGAAAGATAAAGGATGGCTTTTTGCAATTTTTGATACAGAATTTTAGATATTGTCACATAAATATTGACATTTTTTATTAATTCCGGCCGAACAGGCACATGACACTCATAGGAGTGGTCAAAGACCAAATCTGTCTTAAGTGTTGTGAGGAGGACGAGACCTCGTTCCACTTTCTGGGCGAATGTGCCGTATACAGCGGCCATAGGACTGAGGTGTTCAGCACAGCAGAGTTTGACAGGGAAGAATACTACTTAACGGAATGGTCGGACATCGCGACCTTTATTAAAAGGTCTGGAAGGTTCGATAGTTGGGAGTTACCAGGTCTCTCATAGTTTTAGTGATAGTGTTTGGGGGTCGGCAAAAAGGGCCAAAGGTGACCTACTTGCCAGGGTTTGCCTCCCCACTACTACTACGGCTACTACTACTTACTCGTTCCGGGTGTCTTTTAAACCTTTTGGTAATCAAAGTAGCCAAAGTATCAAGAAAAGGGCTCTGGAAGGGTATATAGCCGTATTTTCTCGATGATCTGCATAAAAAAAATTCCAATATATTCTAAATCAAACGCTTCATATGAAATATTGTGATACACAGACCAATTCATGGTGCAAATTTCTTCAACTCGAATGTGGGAGATTTACTTGAAATGTATTGGTTGTTATTAAATTACACATTACACATCTTTCAAAAAATCATTTGGAAAGTTTCGCTTCCTCGAGACTCGGCGTTGTGAATGATTCATTATGAAAATAAATCAGAAAAAACGAAAAATTAGGTGCTTCTTTCCGCCATTGTCGCCGTGATTCATTTATTTATGTGTGAGCGCGCAGCCCTATAGTTATTTGTTCTAGAACTGTTATTACAGCTAAATGCTATGATGAATGATGAAAGTACATTGCCAGAGGGTTCATCAACCATGGAGTGTTTGACAACGGATATAACCGAAAAGTCGTCGAATGAGGAAATACGCTTTGTTTTATAAAAATTAATATGATATAGTAATAAATGAGTTGTTTCATACTTTTACGGTAAATATTAATCAATTTACTCTTACGACATGCAACTACGAGGGTCACGCTGAAAGTCTTTAGATATTCCTCATCCATACAAGCTTAAACAAGTTTGAGCACGCAGATATTTTGTCTAAAGTTGTAAGTGCTTACACGCAAAGGCAACATTTGAATCGTTCAGTAGGTGCTTGCCACGGTCTCGAATGCATCTAAGTGTTGGCAGAATTTTAACGTGAAAATAGTACCGGGTAGTCGCGATTTTCGAGCCATGATTTTGTATGACTATAAAAAGGACTAAAACAAGCGGAATGTCACGAAAGCTTAGTGAATTACTTTGGGGACTCTGCCCCTTTTAGGGCTACAGTTTTTAATTGGTTTGCTGAGTTGAAAAGGGGCCGGGTCTCACTCGATGATGAACCTCGCACAGGTCGAACTCCCAGTGCTGTTACTCCGGAAACTATAGAAGCTGTGCAAAATATGGTAAAAAAAGATCGACCTATAAACTACACCGAGATTGGGGCTTCTCTGGGGATTGGATCGCCAGCGGTCAGAACAATAATTCATGATCACCTTCACCTAAGGAAGCGGTGTTCCAGATGGCTGCCACATTTGTTGACCAATGAGCAAAAAACCATGAGTTGATTGGACTAAGTTTATGCTTGAAAAATTTGGTAATGGGCACAGTAAAACACTTTTAATATCGTAACCTGATACGAAACATGATTTTATCATTATGATCCCCAAACTAAACATCAGTCATTACTTTGACGCTTTGAAAGTCCAACGAAAATTCGTCGTTCCAAGAGTGTTGGAAAGAAAATGTTCGCATCTTTTTTGTCTAAAAGTGGATACATCACAACGGTAGCCTTAGAAAAAAGAAAATTCAGAAGTCTGAATGATATATAACCAAATATGTTTCTGTAGTCTTCCAAGAACTATGCAAGAGCCATCCAAAGACTGGTCTGCAGAGTATTCAATGGCACCATGACAACGCACCCGCCCTCAGCGCGGCTAGAACACTAGATTTTTTTGCTGAACAGGGTGTCAAACTGTTGCCTCACCCACCTTATTCTCCGGACCTAGCTCCTTGCGACTTCTTCTTATTCCCTAAGATCAAAGAAAAGTTACGAGGTCACCATTTTTCCACCGATGAAGAGGCAATTGCTGCATTTGAGGAGGAAATCAGCAACCTTTCAAAATAATCTAGGTCACAAGAATTTGACAAGTGGTTTTACCGAATGCGTAAATGTATAGAGGTAGGGGGATAATATGTTGAAAAAACAGAATAATGTTTCTTGAAAAAACCTTGTAGTTTTTCTGTATCTAAAACCTTTCAGCGTGACCCTTCTAGATTATTTCATGCATAAGTATGGTCACTAACGGCGAAAGAACTGCATTTTTGTTATATTGACATGAACGTTATAATCACTAACCCTAAAAACCCCCAAACTAATAAGCAACCTAATCAAGAATCATGTTATAACATAAGCGGCATTTCATGAGAAGGGTGGACAATAAGGGTGAATGGGTTGAATTATCGTGGATTTGACATGTGACATGATAAGTTCGTAATCAGTGACCCCAAAAATTCTGGAACTTATATGCAAACTGATTATGTTCTAAAATAGGTGGTATTTCATGAGGAAGGGTCGTCGATAAGGATTGAAAGTGGTGGTTGTTTGTGAGCGTCACATAAAATTTGTAAGCAGCGACCTAAAAAAATTCTAGCAAGCAAGATTTTAGGGCTTTCAAACCACTATACGGTGCTGGCTTTAGACTTATGCTATCTCTCCTATGCTGTGATAGTGACTTGCAATAAATTTCATATGCCAAAACCGACTTCTGAAGAAATAGTTATTCACGTTCTTGAATATCGCGACCAACAATATTTATTTGGCATCTTTGAGAGTTGAACATAAATAAAATAAGTACATTTTCAACTTTATGCTGAATTAAGTTACATATCACTATCAATCTGTATGTGCAAAATAAGCTCAGTAGTTAATTATACTAGAAAGTCATATACACAAAAATTTGTGCTACAACCTGCAATTTAAAGAAAATCATATAGAAACAGGAAAAAAATAAGGAAAAAAAGGGTGTTAAAGTTCTGAGAATAATATTAAATGCAATCAAGATACCACAAAACAAATACCACATACCTACATATTAATACGAAAAACTGATAAATTCTTGTTTGATATTTTTTTCATATCAAAGCTTTTGCTATGGAGTGGGCGTGTGGGTATTTTCATGCACATAGCTCAATTAAAAAACAAAAGGAAGTGAATGTAGACCAGAATGTATTCACATCACCTCAAAAATATTTATTTACAGAAGAAAAACGAAGACAGCATTTATCAAAAGTTTGATTTCGGACTTCCATTGTCTATAAAATTTTGAGTATCACGACGTTTCGATTGATGTGCTATCTTCAATCGTCTTCAGGTGAACTGAACTGACGATTGAAGATAGCACATCAATCGAAACGTCGTGATACTCAAAATTTTATAGACAATGGAAGTCCGAAATCAAACTTTTGATAAATCCACCTTGTCTACAAGTTTCAAACAACAGAAGACAGCATTAATATCTTCTTCCAAACTCTTCGTATAAAATCGATAGTTTCAGGGATATATAACTATTCGTGCTTTCCAATATAGTTGCGGAAGCTACCACACATTTCTGTGGAAATAGGAATTTAGGGCACGCTGATATTCTTCTTTCTCATATCAAAGGTTCAGCCATAATATATTGTACCTACAATTATTCTGATTTTTGATGTGACGACTAAACTTTATTAAACAATCATTATTATAGTATGTAGTTTCTGCGACAGCACATCGCATCTCGTCATAGCGATGTAGGGCGATGTTGCGCAAGCTGATAGTTCTGGAAGCATGCGAATACAGCATAATAAGTGACACATATTGATGCTTCATGTCACAGAAACATTAACATATTGCATGTCATAACGATTGACGACGAAGAACATTGACGTATGGTTTGTATTCGACACCTGCCGTCTATTAATTGTCAACGCATAGCAAAAAGATGCCTCCTCCCCCTCCACCTGGTGAACCGTATATAATAAATTCTAACAAAAAGGAAACGCACAAATGCACTCTCAAAAAAGATCCCAAATCAGATTTTATGCCGTTGCCACCGAACGCCACATTATTCAGGAAGTTGAAGAAGTTCGTTCATATTATGAAGGTGTGCGACCCAAATAATGATAAGTGTAAGATGTACTTCAAGAATAAGTTATCTATAATAAAGGAGCAGAAAAGGCAGCTTAACACAGCACACTGGTATGTAAATATATATGTAAATCTGTATCTTATGTTAGTTCAAACTTTCGTAGTTCTGTCCTTCCAGCCTTTCGTTTGACTTCTATTTAAATTTGGCCGTAACTGAGACGAGTGTTTTCAGATATTCAACCAGGTGGATGTAATATATTACTATTATTTCACTATTTTTACCTACATATCAAGCCAATGTATCTTTATCCAGTAAATACATTTCGGCATGTCCCGTTTGGTTAGTTTTTCGCCCATTTTTAAAGTACTCCAATAGTTTTTTCCACTATTAGCATATTCTTACACTTGACTTGCCGGATTGTAGTCGGAAATATTATGGTATCTTGTATATTTTAAAACTAGCTCTCAGTTGTAAAGTACAAAAAAACATTTTTAATTTAAACTCAATATATTTGTTTGGCTACTTTTTAGGAGTTTATAGTTCAATGAAATACTTTTTCGATGTCTCGGCAGCATGCCTATTCATATCGACCTTAAAACACTGTACATTGTAACCATCGGAGAACAAAGTCCCCGGTAGCTCATTCCACAAAGCTAAAATAAAAAGAACGACATTTGGAAGAAGCTTGTTCGGAGCGTTGTAAGCTCGACAGATCAGGCACCCTTTCTGAAGTCAAGCTCATCCCTAGGAGTATTGCTCCTGTTCTGGATTGTGTTCAGGGAGTGCTTTGGAGTGCATCTATACTCAGGCGAGTAGTTTTCCAATGATGGTATGATCTGGGCATTGTATATTAGCAGTAGCTGTTCCGGAAAATATAATTTCCTGGAGCGGAAGAGAACCCCCAGTTTCTGGGACGTCAACCTAGCGAAGCCATCAACATGATGGTGCCATGACATGTTATTGTTGTTATCAGGGTTGTTGTCTCAGTCTTCTGCATGTAAAAACCGAACTCAGTTTGTATATCCCGATTCCAAACTTTTCTCAATTGCATCATTGATTTGAACAGTATGCTGACCTCGTCGAAATGAGGTCTCTCGTGATGGTAGTGGTTTTCCCGGTTCCATGCCGGAAATAAGATAGGATGAGATGATATTTCCAACAAATCGCTGATGTACAGCAAGAGCTCCAATGATGACTAGCCTTTGTAATATTCACCGTGACGGTTACATCAGTTCGTATGTATAAATTTAGTTGCGACCTGCTCAAACACCAAAAAAATTAATAAATATAAAAGATATTTACTATCCACTATTTGCTACAGAAATTCACTGAAAAGAGTTATGGTTCAGATCTAAACATGTAGATCTGTAGCAGGTCACGGGAATAGGTGTGCATTCAACCTAAGCCTTGTTTGTCGTGCTATCTGCACGACAAACAAGGACTCGAGAAAGATACTCATAAATATACAAGTCGCAACAATTTATTCTTGATTCATGTCATTAAGTTTGATGTTTCATTTACGAAAATTAAGTTAGGGTAGATAATAAACCTGAGTGTTTTTGCATACGCTCATGATGAATTAGAAAACTATTAAATATCTAAGCATCAGGTATCAAACCAGGTTTGAAATAATTAATATAATCGCGAAATATTGGACTTCATACATAAATCAATAAAAAGTGATGTCCGTCGAACTATTTTTGAGAACCCTGAAGATTATTCAAAAATTATTTCGAGGTAACAAAAATTTGTCGTGGTGAGTTGGTGGGACTTGGAAATCTGAGCCGTTGTAAAAGACGTTTATTTATAAACTTTGACCTGGATAATTATTTGTACTTAAGACATAGATTATTCACAAATTAGATTTCCAAACAGATTTTTTCAACAGATTTGGACTTCTACACTACTGCCACTATTTACTCCTTGTAATGTATTATTTACAATACATCCCGACTTCTGAATATATTGGACTTTCGATCGATTTCGGATGACTAATCAATACCCTTTTAATTTTTTTCCATGTCGGATGGTATTTGAATGGATTTTTTCCATTTATATTCTATTTTACTACAGATTACTGAATTTTAACTTAATAGGGATTATGAATATTGAATCGACAGCGTTAACTTTTGACACCAGATTTTGGAGTTACCAATCATCATTGCCTAAGAATATTGTGTAGTTTATTAATTCTGGAATAAGTAAACTACGCTATCAACTAAGAGATAAGAGCATCCACAATAGATAAATTAACAAGTTATAACCAAGTTAAACGAGTCATACATATACATATCTGGGAACCATGTTAAATGATCAATGGGATCATTCACAGGAAATAAGATGCCGCATAGAAAAGGCAAGGGCTGTATTTGTTAAAATGTTATCAGTTTTTAAATGTAATTCCTTATCAATGACGACCAAGCTGCGACTCCTCCGCTACTATGTCTTCTCTGTCTTACTCTATGGAACAGAATCATGGACTTTGACTGAAGCCACCATGAAGAAGCTGACAGCATTTGAGATGTGGCTATATCGCAGAATCTCGAGGATCTCTTGGGTGGACCACGTCACCAACGAAGAAGTCCTTCGAAGAATGAAGAAAACCACGGAGATAATAACCACCATAAAAACACGCAAGTTAGAATACCTGGGTCATATAATGCGTAACGAAAAAAGATATGCTCTACTACAGCAAATACTGCAAGGGAAAATCCCAAGTAAACGTGATCCAGGCCGCAGAAGGATCTCTTGGCTGAAAAATCTGTGAACATGGTTCTCTCTGACAACCACTGGGCTTTCTAGAGCAGCTGTGAATAAGATCACGGTAGCCAGAATGATCGCCAACATTCGGACCGGATAGGCACCGAAAGAAGAAGACCAAGTAGTTATTCATTCAGCCTTGCAGATGTCAAAATTACTGAAAACATGGTTAATCTCGTCAGTTGCAAAAGACGCGGAGAAAGGAATGCTTCATCAGCGCTAAGGAATACTTTCCACAAAGCGAGGTGAGGAGTGTTCTCTACCGGATGAAGTGCTGAACAAGAACAACATAATCATTCATGGCCAGTATGGCTTTCGTAAGCGTATAACAACGGAAGGTATTTTATCCTACGTTACCCACATGTGGACCAGAGCTATTGAACGTCCTGAAGGTCCCATGTGGCATGCGTGACTTCTAATCAGGTTTCCTAAATATGGGCTGCTATATGAGGTCTATACCAATAGTTAGATAGTTTTCACATGGACTGATCCTTATTTGAGGTGGTGAATGAGTACGATTACTGCCGCCGGTTTTTAGTTACTTAACATCAAAGCTTGCGTTTCCCCGGGAACTGTCCATTCTCTAACCCTCTTTTTGCTGTACATCAAACAGCTGTTGGCAATAACATCAAATTCAATTTACAGCTTCACAGATGACAGCACCCATATATTTGGAGCTAGATAAACCACTATTATCCTGAGAGAATAAGGGCATCGAAAGAATTGTCGGATGCATATATTCCGTTTAGTTAAAGTTACAGACGACTATTCTGACAAGAAAATCACATACTGGTCTGCCGGCGTGGAGATGAAGCAATGCCCAATAATCGAATCATACTTCTCATAATTATCATCTTCATAATCAAGCTTTTGAGGATCATCGATATATTCCGGCACAATCATGTTGTTGGCCTCGCGATGTTACCGTCCCAAAAGCTGGGGGTTCTATTTCAGTCTAGAAACTTATTCATCAGAAGAACAACTACTACTACTGTTACTATTTCTACTGATACATAATTCTCATATCATCATAACATCTATGAAATACTACTCACATGTGTGGGGATGCACTTCGACGCACTTTCTGAAGCTTTAGAGCTTACTTCAGATAAGAACGTTTTTATGGATGCACCTAAAATTACGAAGGAACACATGAGCCTATATCATCAAACAGTGCAACTAACATTAGTGCGGCCCTACAGGTGAATCCTCAATAGACTGAGTTCTAAACACCTCGAACGATCCTCCTTCAGAAGTAATTCTTTTGGGGAACCTCAGTATTATAGATTTGGTTGAAAATTCATACTAATAAACCCTTCTCAACTTTTTTATAGCAGCCACAGTACTCTTACATTTAGGATTTGCCTCCGTCGCATCGCTGTTGAAGCATATAAAAACAGTGCCTGTAGCAAAAGTTTTTTTTGTCTATGATCGAAAATGAACGGTAATTAAGTTTGAGTTAAATTGAATTAATTTTTATTAATGCTTTTTGCTTCTCTGCCTATAATTAACAGAATTAATCAGCTATGGTCATTTAGTATAATTTATTGTATTACCTCAAATTTTATCAAAATCGATAAAAAAAGCAATTACGAAAGAACGTTCCATTTACTAGCATTCAAAAAATTTTAGTACAATACGTGGCGTATGCATCATATATGAGGGGTAAATGAAAAACCAAAGTTTTGTTGTTGAATAGACATATATATTTTCTGCTGAAATTTATAATTATACTATTATACTTGCAATATTTCAGGTTCACTGTCCATCCGTTTAGTAGGATAGCAAACTTCCTGGAGTGGTTCTTCACCATATCGAGATCAATCACATACCTTTGGTTGCCTGTATGTGGCCTAGTACCTCGACAAGAGTGGCCACCCATCATTCAATTCATAAGACATATCATGAAGATAAGCGAAATCTTAACGACAACCGGGTTCTTCGTAACGGGGTATGTGGATTCTGACAGCAAGGACATCATATTGGATGCAAAGTTAATAGCATTGGGGTACATAAAATTTTATTTTATATTCGATTTCATGGTATTCATGGGAGATTATATACTGCTGAGAGAGATACTGGATCCAAACGAAATATATGGCTTGTTTGACATACTTGCTAATACGTTAACTCATGTGGGATTATTAATGCGAGTAAGATATTATTTTACGATTCAAGGACGATGTGTGAGTCGTTTGAAGATAAACAGGAGATTTTCAGCATTGTTATATCAGTTGCTACTCTGTACGGCAATTCTACATCTGTCAACTATTTATAATGTTCTCGTGCCGAAGTATGCCGTTGGAGGAGATCATTACCTGCCTAATGAATCATGGATCAGTCAAGCCATTGGTGTAGAGCTTCGGGAGGTGACGAAAGTCTACTTCGAGTCCTTGATGCTGGTGTCTTGTCACTTCTTCGGTGCGTCCTACTATACTTATGAAATAAAGTTTATGCCCGAGCAGGTAACCCTGACTTTTATCTCCCTAATTGGAAGAATATATACATTATATTTAATCGGAGATATGCTGGTGGTATTTGGGATGGCCGTATTTCCCGAAAGTAGGTAAGTAGCGACATTATTAGATCCAAGTTAATACTACGAAAAAAAAAGAGATACCCTTCCGCATAGCATAATATATAGCTAGCACGTATACCAAATCCTATGGCAAAAATCGGTAAAAAATGATTTGGATATTGGATACTTAAATCAACTTTATTCTACAATATATCTTACTTTGCATGATATGTTATAGTCAGTGGAATTACTTGAATAGTCAAAGTCTGGCATATGTCTGCCCTTTTGCCGGTAATCCTTGGATTTTCATGTTTTTGAGAAATTTTGTCTATCTCTGAATGAAAAGCGACCCCAATAAGACTATTGCATTGTAAAATCTGTCTATATAGTTATAGAAAGAATTGGTCAGTTTTTCATCAAACTAACTGTCCTATTAAGAGACAGCAGCATCTTGTCCCCATTGCAGATACTCTTTATTATTGACAATAAATGGTATGCACAATAGCAAAACTAAAGTGTATGAAAAATTATTAGATTTTGTCAGAATTACATTAGGTTTTACAGAAAGAAAGTTTTTACATTTTATATATTATGTCTAAAGCACCATTAGACCCGTCATATTGACTATTTACCAGGGCTCCCAGGTTACTGGTATACGATTATGATGATAATGTTCTATGATATTCTTTGGTTTTATCTTTATTGTATGCTAGAAGCATATAGGTTTTTGACAACCGCTTGACGGAAAACCGTGGAATACTCCAATTCTCAAGACAATGAAAGTCCGAGGTACTGTAATTAAAATATAAAAAGTTAACACTGCTAGAAGGTACTACTTTGACGAAGTTATACTTTAATCAAGTTCCTACCGATTCAGTTTGCCTAGGGCGAAAAAACTGCATAGTTTCCACAGAGAGCTCTACCTATTGTAGGATCCAAAAGAAAAAAATATTATTGGTGAAATAATTATAGTAGTTACGCCTTTTAATGAACCAATATGTATCACAATTTCCTGCCCGCAAGATCTGCTCACGCTCAACCAATGTCTGAACATTCTAGCTTTCTTTTTTCTCTTCACACTTTGGTTTTCGGTGCCACGCGACTGAGCAAGAATAACTTTAGCTGTCGAAACGTCACATCACCAATTGTAATGCAAATGTATCGATGGAAAATCTAAAATATACGTTCTAATGCAATAATTATATTATAATAACCTCAAATAAACCTTAATGAAACATTTTCAAATAAAAAAACTTTTAACTGGCATAACTTCTTAGGAAACATTTGAAATGCATCAAAAATGGACTATGCTTATGTCGGATTTACCAAGAGAATAACCGGCTTTCAGATGATGGCATGTTTGTTTACAAACGTTAACAAAAATTGAGATTCCTACCCCCGTTCTCCGGTTTTTGACAATAAGATAAAGTTTGCGCATTTGATATATATTTTTCCCAATTTTGACAAGAATTTCATCTGGCGTGATTATTTTCATTTACAAACTTGGCTATGACTATAAAATCCTTGATAACATATATGTTGACCTACACTTTTTTGTATAACAATATCCACTAAGTAACGGTTAAAATAGGTCCATTTATTAACTATTGCTTGTAATTGATAGATTCTGTTGTAACATATTTTGCCTTGAGTATCAAGAATACTTGTAGTTATGCTGTATCATAAATGGAAACAATATTATCATGGACCGATGGAAATATTATAGTAACTCAATAAACAGGTATGAACAATTTATGGGTGAGGTGAAGGAGTACATGATGGCTAAGGACTTACCCCAAGATTTAAAGAAACGATTGGAAGAGTACTATGACTGCAAGATGCAAAAAAAGTTTTTCAGTGAAGTGAAGATAATGGACACACTGTCCGAACGTTTAAGGACTGAGATGTTTCTACATTTTGCCAGAAAATTGATCGAGCAAAACCATACCTTAAAAACCTTACCTTCCACTACCTTAGGTGTACTCATATCCTATATGAAGTCGGAGACATTTCTGGCAGATGATATTGTTTGTGCTGTAGGAAAACCTAGCGAAATGGTGAGTCTGATCAATCAATATAATTTCAATCCCCTTGTAAGCCATGGACGAATAAATAAACTCTATTTTTGACATTTTATCGTATGAAGTAGTGATATTAGTAAACAAATCAATTAAGCGCAATGATTATTTGAACAAAATTGAACATATTACCTTATATTCTTTCTCTCTGATTAATTCTGCTTCAGCCCACCAATAATTGGAACCATATTTTGATTGGTTGGTTTGGTTAGTCACTGCTTAACTTCATATAACATTTGCCAAACACACAGTCAATCTTATATATTGAATGACGGAAGAGTGTCACCAAGCAAGAGCATCTACAATCCAAATAATAAGTTTCAGAAGTTACTTTTGTTGCATTGCTCTTTTGAGAGCGGCAAATTACTATACATAAATCCAAAATTAGGGAAATAATGCATCGCGATCATGAAAAGAAGCCATCTGTTGTCTTATAAGAATGAATGAAAGCAGTACCATCTCAAGACAATGATACAAAATCCCCTCATTTGAAATCCAAAAATGAACCATAAGAGAACATGGAGTAAAAACTTAGGGTTCTTAGTATGTATTGTCGCCTTGTTTCACTGCTGTAACTATCATTTTCTTCTAAACGCCCAGTTCATACTAGGTTTTAACCGGTAACGTGCAAGTTCGGACCATAGCTGGTAACGTGCAGTCTGTGAGACTGTTACCCCTTTGAAGCGTAAAAAATCCTAACTGTCCTAATTATTTATTGGAAAAAATGCATAAATATTTGTTGGGTATATATCCTTTAATGATAATTTTATATAAAGTAATTAAACATGTGATGTAAAGAAAAAAAATTGAGATAATTATCAACTAGAACACAAATTAGTAATACAAATTTTAAGGACCAAGATAATGAAAAAAAAATTCTGAACACACGATTTTTTATATATATTGTGATTAATAATAAGTAAAGCAATACAGCTGTAAAAATATCTTGTTTAAAATACTGGAATTTATGAGTCCCGGCAAGTCCCTAATCTAAGACTGATCTGCACAGCTATTGCACTTGGGTTTTGAACACTGCAAGCAAACTGGCTTCCTGCACTCCGAACACAGATACTTTATCATTCGGTGTGTGGTCTTATGACACAAATTTTCTGTTCTCAAGTGTCAAATTTTCTTGTTTTTCGGGTAAATTTTCTTCTCGTCTGCCTAAGATACGTGATATCGTGAAGCGTAACTCGCGAGGCACACGGGGATTCTGTAGACGTCTTTCCATGTGTTCTTGGACAAGTTTTGTAGCCAGTTCTATTGCAAATACAGATTTTTCCTTGATTACTTTATTGTCTTTGTAACACTGATGTAAAATATATGAATTCACTACTGATGCCATGATTACCAGTCGTGAGAAATTGTAACGTAAACGGTAACGCACCGTCTCGCAGACTGCACCGAACTAACAACTAAGCACATCTCGAATGTTGTTTACACAAACTTACTAATAAATGGGTTATAAATGGGGTACCAATAGCAGGTAGATTAGATAAGGTCATTTACCGGAAATGCCGTACGGTTTTGTTGAAGGGTCGAATTTAAGATTGCTTGCAGTCTCACAGACGGCACGTTACCAGTTAAGGGTTAAAAAGCAAGATTTATTCCTGGAGTCATAACAGTGTCAAGATAATATCATATTTTTTTATAGTTTAATGAAGGCTACCGAGGCAGTTCAAATAATATAGTCTATTTCAGAAAGGCATAGAGTAATAAAATCTCAGGTATGCAAAGGGTCTACAGATCGGCCTAACGAATAATTGAGCCACTTTCATCGTTTGGCACTGATTCAATTGTAAAATTCTTTCTTTTTATCAAATGCAAGTAGTAAACAAAGTCAAAAATACTGAGAATGGTGTATCAAAGGTAGGATACTCGTGAAAAGGAAATAATTTTATTTTGCCTGAATAAAAAATAGGCATTATATATAATAGTATCAAGTATAATTATGTTTCACAAACGTTATTCAAAGAATACATTGTACTAAAATTAAATTAAATTGATGTTACTCCCTTAATAGCTTGATCAAACAGTAGCTTAACGTGCTACAAATTCTTTCACTTGCGTCCATATAAGTTCTATAGATTTAGTTCGCAATGAAATGGCGGTGTGCGCAATACAGTTACAATATGTTTTGTTGCTATCTTCCTCCACATATTTCATGAAACAATGTTTGTGTAAATTTGCGATAGCTAATAGTTCCTTTTTTATCAAATTATCTTCAAATTCAATACTTTTGGCGTTTTACCAGTCAATAGTTTCTTGTATTGTCCAAGATGAACTTGCATCGTGCTTGCTTGTGTTATCCATAACTGCTACTGAATCAGCTGGAAGATATTTTATCATTCCACTAGAATAGTCTTCAGAAAAATCCGAATTCGTGCCTTCGTGGTATAATACACTTATTATATCGTAAGACATATGGCTTTAATTAGTTGCCCGCACAATTGTAAGATAAGGTAAGACAGTTTAAGTTTATTCAATTACAAACCTCTAAATCTATAAGAATGGAACACCAAAAATTCCCGTTCTGAAAAATATAAATATATAACATGAATATTTACTGAAACTTAAGTATTATTTGATTAAATTGATTGGATTAACATAGTTATGAATGAGAATAGAATAGAGACGTTTCATCTGGTTTACAATCGCAGCTTCGAAAGGGATTATCAATTTGTTTTTTTAGAGCAGGCATATGAAAAATATCAACAATATTTCATCACATTCACCTCAACTAATTCATCTATTCTTTTTACACTTATTTGTATGCTTACAGTTGTAAAAATATCCATTTGAAACATTGAATATGCATTGAACTTCCAAAGTGTCACCGGGATGCCAAAAAAAATATAATTTTGCCAATAAATGGCTGTGTTTAACGAGATCTAGCGTTTTTGGGTGCTTTCAGCAAACTAGTCGATGAACGACAAGTTAGCAGGAAAGCGTTAGTCAACTTATAATAGTCAGCGCTTCTAAAAAGCGCTGTTTTAGTTAGCGGGAACGTATTTATGTCATGTCATGATTGTCACCGCAAAAGCGTCGTCCTCATCGACTTGTGAATGGAAACTTTCATCTTTCAATTCAAATTACTGAAATAATGGATAACGATAACTGGATTGTCGATAAGAATGGTAAAGGTGAACTTGTATTCAACAAAAACTATTTTTTTTTGCAGCATAAGCTGGAAAGTAAGAAAGTAAGTATCTGACATCAGAAGCGTGGAGGAAAGCGTTGTAATCCACACGTCAGTTTTTCAGGCGGAGATATTTGCCATCCTGATGGTGGCATATTCAGTGGCAGTACATCAGTGCACGGAGCAGGACATATATATATATATATATATATATATATATATATATATATATATATATATATATATGTTCCGATAGTCGGGCAGCTTTGAGCGGTAGCATCTAGGATCAGATAACTACTGGTCCATGAATGCAGTGCCGTCCTCCAATGCTCAGCCCAATCCAAGAACGTGACCCTCATGTGGGTCCCTGGTCACAGTGGGGTACCAGGTAACGAGAAAGCCAACTGCCTGGCGAGGATAGGAGCAAGAGGCGCATGCATTGGCCCCCAACCCTTGCTGGGCATTAGCAAAGGCTAGGTTAGTATTGCCCTAGATGCCTGGGTATATAACGAACTTGCATAAGCATGGTTGGAGAGAGACGACTGCAGCTGGCTCCAACAAACGTAGGGAGCTATGGCTACTGAACCACACAGGCAAATGACACTCATAGGAGTGGTCAAAGACCCAATCTGTCTTCAGGGTCGGCAAAAAGGGCTTTGCCTCCCCATTACTACTACTACTACTAGTACTACTAAGTATCTGACATAGTGTTCGCATGCTTAAAACACGTATCTCAAACTCAATAAAGAGTTATAGGCGATGCCAGTTAATAAAATGCAAAATAGAGAAATAAAAGATAAGGAAATGGAACAAAACATAACTTGGGGATGTAGAAACGTGAAAATGACACATAACATGACAAAGAGAGATGGCTGTATCGTGCTGCTAAAAGCCGTTCGGCGGTGAGTGCTCACTTGTGGGCGCTGTCAGCTCTAGCGGATTTGCGCTAGGTCTCGTTAAGCATAGCGAATAAGATGAATGTATAAAGACAAGGGGCAACTGTTACGACGATCATACGAGTATTAAATATGAAACTTTATTCTAGTATACATAACTATGCGCTGTACACATATTGCTTTCAAGGATTGTAGTTGGACTGCTTTATTCATTGACTCCTTTAAAGTTTGTTCCACCCTGTATGCAAAATCATATGTTGCTACTTCTCTCGATTGCGTTAAGAGAGAACTCTATCTAGAATAAAAGGCGTTTTGCATGGGTTTCCAATATTTCCTTTCCAGCCCTCATTTTTCAAAATAATATAGAAAGGTTGGTTCCATGCTTGTGCGAAGCCCGTTTTTCAATTTCTGATACAAAACTTTAGGTTTTTTCATATGAATATTGAATTTTGTTGGCTCACTTCTGTGACCGGAATATCATAAGGGGCTTCGCACAAGCATAGAACCAACCTTTCTCTATAATTTTTAAAAAAATTGTTCCATTATATCGAAAAATGAGCGCTAGAAACGAAATATTGGCAACTCATGACTTCCCCTTTATCCCCCGAATATTTAACGACCCTTATGTGATCGCTTCGCATATATGGTATCTTTATGTTTCAGGTGTTTTTCCTATCGGCAGGCACAGTTGCTGTTTATAATAAAAATAACTTAGAGTTAGATCACCTTTACGATGGTCAAGATTTTGGACTGGATGGAGGAAAACGATATGCATATGTTGCTGCTGAGACAAGTGAAATTTATTATATTCGGTGGGTAGCAAAACTTAACAATCTATTTATGCTTAGATATTCTGTTATTGAACAAAATTGAACTATGAACTGTCCTCCAAATTTGTAGTTAGTAGGGATTTGTTGGTCTGGTTTTGTTAGTTCAAAAATAGTATCCTTGATCCTGAGACAGTCAGTAGATGAAGGTAGCTTATTGGTTGTTGACCTCGAAGATTATATGTTATTATATTCCGGAGTCCTCTCCTGCCTATACTGTTATTTGAAAATTCCATAGAAGTGGCGATTGTAAATAGTTCGTGACTTTACTATGTAATCGAAGACTGAAACTGAAATATATTCTTGCAAACATGCTATGAAAGGGATAGTTTCAGCTAAGCTGTAGCATCTTTCTCCATATTCCCAAACTACCAGTCAGCCTACGTCGAGGGAAAACGACTATACAAATTTGACAGTTTGGGAGTTCATAGAAACTTGAGTTTTATTGGGGCTTCAATCCACATCTCTGGAATTCCATCACATAGTATTTTCCATTTAATCTATTGAGCACTCTTGAAAACACGCTGTAAGATAGATATATTTGTCCCCAGACATATATCTCCGCAGTTCTTTCAGACTTCTCAAACTGCTAAATCTTAATTTGTATGGCTTTTGTCCCTCCTTGTGAATGAGACATAGTATCAGCGAAATTTTGATAGTTTTCTACTGTACACGCAGCTCCATGGAAACTGGTTAGTGACACATCTCAACTTAGCGACCAAAGATTAGTACAACTACCACAAATTCTGGCCAAATTGGCAGATTTGGAGATGGATGGCGCACTAGACCGAATCTATCCCTCTTACAGCTATTTTTCGAGAAAGCGTGACAGAGCGTAATAGATTGATATGAAATTACCCTCTGACGGAACCGAGAAGAATCCCTCTGGCATTCAATTTTGTTCGAGATCTCAATTTTATTAGGTCGTTGTTTACATGGCAGCGAGACAAGGTGTTTTACGCGGAGGAGCGCTAAAGCTGACAATTTTTTTTCGAGGCCGATCGTGGCCCAACAAGAATCTTGCGCGGTGCACCAGATGGTTTATAGTCCTCCGATTCGGTACTGTTAGAGTACCGAAAAGAAGAAAAATATTGTTATCAATCAACATAATTGGCGTGAAGTAGATTGAGGTTGTACTTCCCACACAATTTTACGCTTTGAAAATAAATATTGGAATCAGACTTTGGAACGGTTAATCTTTTTTATATTAGTTGACAATGCCAAACACTGACATTCACAACAAAAATCTTACGAACAGATATAAGACAGAAAGAACTTGTATATATTCCGAAGTGCAGGGTACCAGAACAGAACTTATTAACAAATTCGGAATATCTTTGATTAAGTGATTAGATTGCTGACAAGTTGATTAAAAGAGATTCAATTTTTTGACGGAAAGACAGTAAGGAATTCTCTTTATATATCTTGGCTATTTTATCATATATGACCGCAACGTTATAACAGAAACTACGTTTGAATAGGGTTGCAGTATGTTCAGCAGCCTAAACAATCTAATTAATTTTGGAGTGAGATCTTTAATATATGGCAATACTACATATCTAACTCTGGTGTTGGAACTAAAAACAATGTTTTCCGACTGAGTTACCAAATTACTACCAATAGCTATTAAAACTTCGTCACCATTATGAGCATTAACCCCGCCATTATTATTAATATTAGTATGGATGTTATTTGGGAGAATATTAATTTCTGTGCTTAAAAGAATCTTAGCATTTTGAATACCATTATTTTCTCGATCTTCATTTGTAGTGTTCGGTTTGACAATGGGTCTTCACAAAATAAGAGACGACAAGAAACTAATCTTGGCACAATTTCAATGATATTTGACATTTGTAACAAATTCACAAAATGCTACAGTCTATGCTATCTTTAACGGCGTATGGAATGCTTGTACCTTTTAGGGATAGATTTAGGTTTCGAATTTCTATTTCTGATAAAACTCTCAGGTGTGGTTCAAATTTTGACTGATGTAAAAAATCATTATATGATCAATGCTAAAATATATGCGGCGAACCAATTTAATATGACAGAGACCAAAATAAGTTGTCTAATCCAACGAGTGTAGTTATGCGTATGATAAAACCTGCTGACATCAACCACACAACGTGACTGATAATTTGTACTTGTCTTTGGAATTATGTATTAAATTAGCAAATCAAGGGCTAACCTGCGTTGGAACATTGAAGAAGATAAGACGTGTATACTTCCTGAATTTTTACAGAAACAGAAAACGACTTGCATGCAGTTCACTTTTTGGATTAACTCCAAATATAGCTCTTGCGTCATAAGTGCCAAAAAAACAAATGCATGATTATATATTAAGCAAGCAAAATGATAACAAAATATAATAAATACAAAAAAACTGGCATTGTCCTGTTTATAATAGTACTAAGGTGGCGTAGATGCGTTAGGCCTAAAATGTTTCTCTACATAACAGAGAACAAAAAGGTGAATGGTGATCTTCCACATGATGATGAATATAGCAGGAATTAGAAGCCGGATTTCATATTAGTTTTCATCAGATGGAAAGAAGATAAATCGATTTGAATTCCTGAAAAACCTTGTACTATGTCTATTTGAAGAGAATGTAAAAACAATATGTCAAAATTCCGATAGATTCGATGTTTCAACGAAACGTTCCTATAACAAAAAGGGAAAGCTGCTCCATATATCTCGGAAAAAAGATTGGAAGTACTGTTATGCCAAGTGTAAAATACAATATGTAAAATATTTGATTACAATGTGCCAAAAAAATAAAATCAAACTAAATTTAAAATTTGTATGTTGTCTCAAAAAGTTTAATATGGTTTAGGCTTTATATGGTAGACATAAAATAATTAGTTTAGCTCCATTCTATTTTTTATACCAAAAAGGTTTATTGGGTCAGTTAGTAACTATATAAGTCAAATTATTTTGCCTTAGTAGATAATGTGAAACTGATATAAGATGGTGAAGCGTTTTATGTTGTCTTTCTCTTATTTTGATTTACCATCATAAAGTGTAAAATGAATTCGTAGAATGCAATTCTTTTTATGTAGACTTATATCCTTGTTTATACCCACACAATGTGGGATTATGTTTCGAAAAATTTTCGAATCATTTTATGGCATCTTGAAATTAATGGTGAATTTTGAGTCCGTTCTGGATTATTTTCTTTGAATTCGCTCAACAGCTTTCTGTTGGAGCTCCTCAAGACCCTGAAATGTTGCTCGGTACAAAAAAAAACTATTATAGCTATACATACGTGAATATGTCGGCCATTTTGTATGTAAACTATCGTCACAGATGGCATGTATCAACAGTTTTTTCAATATTTCATTTATTCCGTTTTTGTCATTGTTTATCACATTCGCGTTTCTCCAAAAAATGTTTTGTGAATTCGGCATTATGATGATTTTGAAAATAATGTCATTTATCTGTCTTTTGGTAAGAAATGGACTAGGCCAGTGTATGGCGACCATTTCCGGTCAGTCCATATAAAAATGTAAACTTTCATGATATTCAATTATTCAATTCTAATCTCTTTATTCTGTATCTCAGGTTATACTGTAATAAATGAAACTCGATTACGTACAAGAGATAACTTTATGTTATATTCTCCATTTGTTTCAGGTATAAGCTGTTCAAAGCTTTGCTGAGTGAACACAGCGAAGTTTGGGGCAATTATGAGAAAAAATGGGCAGTTCGTCAAAAAAAATATCAAGAGTTAGAAAGCGAAATGGAGTCTGGCGGTGAAACATTACTCTATGAATTAAATCGCGGTGCACTGTTGGAGGCTCCTAAGACGAGACTTGTTATATTTGATGATATATAGAGGCTTGGCGACGTTCATTTTTCTACACCTTCGTTGACAAGCGTTTAAAAAGAAGACAGCCCTAAACCGATACTCAGCAATTCATATGTTTTAATTCATGAAATAGGATTATACTTATTAAGATTTTTTTATGTTAAATGTCTTACGATGTTGTTATTTCGGGAATACAGTCAGTGTACATGATAGTGCAATTAAAATATTGTTTTAGCTCTATAATGCTTCTAGCACTCAGTAATGTATTATGACGATTAACCGTGTTTTGCCATGGAACCATGCATTCAAGGCAAAATGCCTGAAGACATGATTTGGCACGAACACCCCTGGATTATTAGAGCAAATGCAAATCCTATATCTAAAGGGCGGCTGCTTCATCTACTCAGGCGATTCCTGATCATATTTGAGAAGCCGCCACCAAGCCACTTTTTGATCGACGAGTGATGCTAACCCGGCACTTGTTTACAAATATGTCAACGGAATCTGATTAAAGTTTTTTTCAAGCTTCTTCTTCTTCTTTTACTGTTTTCTGGGCTAAGCACACGGATTTATCGGACTGCTGCTTTTTTATTAGAACTGAATGTGCTATCTACATTATTTTTAACGTGAGCTTGGTGGTATCAAGATCTAGCCGCTGCGAGGTTTTAAAGTTCAATAACCAAATATTGTATATTACACATCGTTTGTACTAGAAACTTAGTGCTGAGAACAGCACAGTTGATTCGCACATTTTTTTTGATTTTACAACCATTATACTATACGAACGACATGTTTTCTCGATACGAGTAAACATAGGAATCCATTTCCGGGTGATACATTATGTGAGCTCTCGCTTTTTTTTCGTGAATTAAGTTCATTAAAATCATAGTAATTATTGAGTAAAAATTCTTCTTGACTATTCTAGAATAGAAAAACAAAAGTATTCTAAGCATCAGAAGTCGAGATGAATGGATGCCCAATACATGAATTATCTTGAAGTCATTAATAGCATGTTCTGGCATGATTATGTTGCTGGCCTTGCTAGTTAGACAAGTTGCTCATCCGCTCAAGAAAATTGAATTTCCCGAGTCAACTACTGCTCTCTACCAGGCTCAGACCATCGCTGGAATACGCTCATATTTGGTGGATGCGCTTCATAGCACCCCCTAAGGCTTCTGAACACAATTCAAAACGATCAATATGTCTAGTGGATGCGCCTAACCTTACAAAAGACCTCGACCGTCTAGAAATTTGAAGGAGGGTAGCTGATCTGTCTCTATTCCATAGATACTATTTTGGCAAATGTTTGACCGAGCTGTCTCGCATAATAACATCAAGAGTGACCAGAACAAGAAATGCTACAGGGGCCTAATCGACGCATCCTCAGCAGGTCGAGTTTTCAACGCCTCGAACAAGCCAATACAAGATTATCGCGGATTTGAAGCGCGCTTTCCGGTTTTTGAAAAAACACGACATGTATTTCGTCTACCACGTAAGAATCTTCGGGGGAAGATAAAAACTGTTTTAATCACTCATATCCTGCATGGAACCAAGCAATTCACTACCATTTCAAGGTACCATTATCCAGATGAACTAAGAAATGTTGAATGGCGATCTACAAATGGAATTCACTTCAACGCATCGAAAACTTACACAATGACCCTGGCAAGGTAATTACATGCTGATCTGCTAGCCGTAGAGATGGAAAGTCGACTAATATTTCAATCATCTTCTGTCAAGCTTCTGGGGTTTAACATCCACATTAAAATGTCCCGGCATTTATCAGGTCTTGCTTGATCGGCAACCTAGAAGCTAGAGCTTTTCTCGTTCTGCAAATTGTATTTAGTGGCTACGGATGCTGCTTCTCCATGCAGCATAGATGAGGCCACCATCGTCAGACCATCATTGGAATAATACTGCTCGTATGTCTAAGGATTTGTTACGAAGCACTACCTGAAGTTTCTGAACTCAGTACAGAAAAGAGCAATACGTATGGTGGATGCGCTTAATATTATAAAGGACCTCCACAGTTTGGAATATTATTATTATCAATTGTTTCAACGTTTAGAATTTTTATGAACCTTTTTTGCGAGTCATGATTTCAATGATTTTTTTGTTTTCTTTAAGTCTTCGGTTGGCATGGACAGGATAGTCTCTCGCCGTGGCTGCCTCAAATAATAACATGAAATGATCACTATAGAAGTCTAGCGTTCCATTCTTTTGAACAAAAAAACAGAGTTGTACAATGAGCTACCGGGAAGTCTATTCCCCGATAGTTACAATTTACAACGTTGGATTCTCTGCCTTTGTGAAATATTGTCAATGGAAAATAGTCATATAAGATATTTTCATTCAGTGTTTGTTACCGTTTTATTTGAGACTATTCAACGACAGTGCAAAAGAGAAAGTCACAAATGAAATGAAAGCCAAACATTATTAGGGACACGTAACTTAATTGCAGGCGTCTTTTAAGACACTTCAGGTGCATACACAAAATTGACAATGGTTTGTAATCAATATAACCTATGTTTACCGTCCTCCAACTACATCACTGAGTGAATAGAATATCCCATGATAGTTCAATTAGACTATATAATGCCTTTAAATGTGAGATAGGGATGAAACAAAAATAAGGCACTCAAATAGAACTTCCCCTATTTCCTAAATCCGAATTAAATCGGTCTCACGCTTGTCAGTCCTTCTCAATCCCATCATTTTAGGCAACTACACAAGCAGAAGAAGCATCCGCTTACATATTATTTAGTCCAATAAACAGACAGCGCGACCTCGGATCGGATACTAAAAATATTGAAAGCTTTACCGAACCATTTACCGTGTATCGTTATCATCTCATGTAGTGTGCGAGCCTTTGAGAGATTACGTGAGGGTCAAAGTTATATTCATCAATGGCACACGTGCCATCGTTACTAAAATCTGGTAATTTTGATTCGGAAACTTTTACAGGCTACTTAAACTTGATTTGAACAATCTAATTCCAAATTTTTTTCTAGTTGAAGCAGAAGAATATTCTATGATAGTTGCAAAATAATGATTATATCTAGTGCTTTATTATAAAACTATAACTTATAGACATTATTATAGGATACTCGAACAGAGCGATGTATCTGCATTGTCGATAAATCAAAACATGAGAAATATAATGTATCATCACAATATAAACACAACAATATTTAGCTTATTGGAGAAAATGAATCAAGCTGTGAGCCAAAGATAATGACATAGCAACCCCCTTGATTTGGGGTATAAAAACAGACTATAAGAAAACCTGGAGAAAATAGTATCGTCCATAATTATGTATATTTGGAGAACAGATTGTAATTTACCTTGAAGCATACCCAACCAGACTGCGTCATAGCCTACTAGAAAACTGGAACAGAAATCATTATTTAACTTTATACACACAAGAACCGATCTTAATTTTTGATGGTGTATGGATATGCTTCCAATGTATATCACCGTTTCACAGGCATTGGTACTTTTTTTTGGAAATAACATCTATACCAATCTACAGTATTGCAGACAAAACACATATTATTCTATATTTTTCTGGAACCAGCCTCCATCCCGAGGTACCTTACTTTGACGGGAGCAACATGTTATCCAGATCACTGGAGACATAGAAAATATTATGTAGATAAAAAGTTGTGTAATTATCACACAGTTTCACAAATGATTACACAACCTTTTATCTACATGATGGGAGAATTTCACCAAGTAAGAGCATCCACAATCTATATGATAGAAAATCCTAGAAGCTTGGGGTTCTCTTACGCAAAAATTGTTTTCAACAGAAAGACTACTACTACTCTACAATACTCAAGTCAGACCGTCGCTGAAATACTTTTTGCTTATATGGTGATGCGGTCTAAAGTTTATAGTCACTACCCAGAAAATAGCAATCCGGCTAGTGGATATGCTTGAGCTTACAAAGCAACTCCACAGTTTGGAACAGTGAAAGAAAGTGGCTGATCTGTTCCTATTCTATACATTCTTCCATGTCCAATATTCGACCTATTTGTCTCGAATAATAACATCATCAGTACAATAAACACTATATATATAACCTAGTGCAACTCTTCCTCACCTGGCCGAAATTCCAACACGTCAAAATATTGTTTTCCAGGAACTGGAGAACTCTAGCGTTGTGGATCGGACTACTTTCGAGTTTTTTAAACGAGGGATCGTTACAATGAAAAGTGTTTTGAGGTCAATATGAATATATATTTATGCTTCCGCAACGCTCCTGAAGCGTGATAGGATTTCGACATAAGGTTATTTGAAAAGATGAAAGTAATGCATTTTCTTCATTTTGTTCCTTGAGAAAGGCTGCCAAGATAGTCGAAAAGTTGGTAATATTCTTTTAGTAGCCATATGTATCTTCAATTTTCCAGGAGATGATGTACCCTGTATATATTAACTATCGCGGACTTTCACTGATGGATTAGCGGCTTATCTTACAATAAAAAGTCTCTCACCTGCTAGTTACAAACATTGTTGGCAATAGTCGGTGAAGTTGACATCAGGTTGTCATATTGGAACGAACATGTTTCAGGATACGCTGCAAGCTGTACCACCGAGGACTAGTGTCCACAAATGTTCCCTTAGCAAAAGAAGCACAGTATTGGAGTCGTTGCCTATACCTCCTAATGCTACAGCCTCCGCTGCATTCAGAATCCGCTTGCGAAGGATGACTCTCTTGGATCCAGAGAAAACGATCAGCAAGCAGTTTTTCAGAAATAAGCTTTCCATGGTCAAAGAACAGAAAAGGCAATTAAAGACAGCCCACTGGTATGTAGAAGAATATTTTTAATTAGAGTAGATTATGATAAAACTTATACCACAAGAACAATGTTAGTCATTTCTGTCATTTTGTCTGTCTGTCCGCAGGTCATTGTCTCCTAAACATATAAATAAAAAAACACCAGTCCGATTTGAATGTAATTCGGTTACCAATATGGGAAGGATGAAATGTTTTTTTGAAAATTGGTTCAGTAACTGCAGAATTATCATGGGAATAGCTCAAAAAAGAGTTTCCGCAAATTATCTACCGCCACCAATGCACTGGCAGCGATGGATTGCTGTTGACCATATAGCATCGTCGACGTTTAGCGACGTTTCGCCGATGATGTCACTGAATCATTGCATCGATAATCACTCTCAGGAATTACAGATAAGATCTATTCCATATATTTCTCCCCTTCTCCTGCGCCTGAATTTCACCCAGCAGATATAATTGCTTTAGCATACTTTTATCGATTCACATTTACACATACGTATCCGCCATACAAAAAATCATTTTCTCATGATTCCTAGTGCTTATACTCGGTAACATTCCCTTTGTACAGGATGGGCAGAGACAGTTAATATCAAACTTTTCCACACAACTAACATTTCGCAGTATAGAAAATGTAATCGGCTTAGAAGCAACCACAGATTCAATTCAATAACCGGTTTAAATTGCGTCAGGTAGGTTGATTACGATTGTTTTTCAGTTTAGAAGTAAATATTTTAATTGGATTTCAAAAATATTTCTCCTCTTGCAGAAGTTTGGAAAATAGTGATTGTGAAAATGTTTAAGCCACATACAATAATTTGAAAATTATCAAAAGTTTGATTTCGGACTTCCATTGTCTATAAAATTTTGAGTATCACGACGTTTCGATTGATATGCTATCTTCAATCGTCTTCAGGTGAACTGGCGAACACGTTCCTTCCATGCCTATTTATACCCCATCCGGTGACGTGTCGTTGTGCGCGGTCTGTTCTGATTGGCTCCCGATGCGCGGTATCTCGGTCTGCCGACGTGGCTGTTTGTCGGTCATTGTTTGTTGTCTGGTCCAGTCGTAGTCTATTGATCTTCTTTATGAGTGGCTACCAGATTGGTTTAATGTCTACGCTGGGTTTGCTGTACACTTTGCTGTTGTTGGTGATGAATGCCGCCTCCTTGAATTTCCTTCGATACCAATGCGGTTCCTTGGCAATAACCTTAGCGTCGTCCCTTCTTACTTCCAGTGGCCTTTTTGTTTCTCCAACATAGATTTTACCACATTGACATGGTATCTGGTAGATGCAGTCCTTTGTCTCTTGAGATTCATTCCTGGGCTTGGTTTTTTGTTAGGATACTTCTGAGGGTGGCATTCCTAGAGAATCTTGTTTGGATCTTGTATCGCTGACCATTGATTCCATCAAGTCAGCGATACAAGATTTTCTAGGAATGCCACCCTCAGAAGTATCCTAATAAAAACTAAGCCCAGGAATGAATCTCAAGAGACAAAGGACTGCATCTACCAGATACCATGTCAATGTGGTAAAATCTATGTTGGAGAAACAAAAAGGCCACTGGAAGTAAGAATCAAAGAACATCGTCTCAACACCCAGCGTGCAGAGACAGGAAAATCTGGAATAGCTGACCACGCATGGACGGAGTACCATAAAATAGCTTGGGACGACGCTAAGGATATTGCCAAGGAACCGCATTGGTATCGAAAGAAATTCTAGGAGGCGGCATTCGTCACCAACAACAGCAAAGTGTACAACAAACCGAGCGTAGACATCAAACCAATCTGGCAGCCACTCATACAGAAGATCAATAGACTACGACTGGACCAGACAACAAACAATGACCGACAAACAGCCACGTCAGCAGACCGGAATACCGCGCATCGGGAACCAATCAGAACAGACCGCGCACAACGACACGTCACCGGACGGGGTATAAATAGGCATGAAAGGAACGTGTTCGCCAGTTCACCTGAAGACGATTGAAGATAGCATATCAATCGAAACGTCGTGATACTCAAAATCTTATAGACAATGGAAGTCCGAAATCAAACTTTTAATAAATCCACCTTGTCTACAAGTTTCAAACAATTTGAAAATTCTCATGCTTCCGGAATTTCAACAGCTCTAAAATTCAATCAAAATCTTACTATTATTTCTTAATATATTATTTACTTTTAAACTTATAACAATGCGCGGAAGTTGAGACTCATCATACTTGACGTTGTCTTTCCATAGTCCATAAACTTCCAATTTATATTTCGGTTTATCGTAAAATAATCATCAAGAAGGATATTTGCGCAAGATCCTCGCCTAACTTTGTATTCAGAGGAGTTTCTGTCAAATTAATTGCCTTATATTTATGCTGAGAGCAGAGGAAATTAAATTTTGTCTCAAGTTGGGCATATCTTCAGTCGAAATATGGCGGATGCTTCTTCTAAATATTTAAAACGTTATTTATACGTATTATTACTTTTGCTGTATATTTGCTAATCTATAAGTTTTTTCTGACCATCAGTTACCATCAAATCTCCCCTAATCTATCGGGTTTTAGATCTTTTTTTCCGGAATACTTACAATGGTCATGTAGTTATTTTGCTGTAAGTTTCCTTGACTAGAATGGTAAGAATCGGAAAAGGTACAACCTTCGATAATACGTTTATAATAATGACTTTCGATATCTGGTCACAGTGACAGTTACATAAAAAGACGGACTCTAGTATATTGACTCAGACGCATGCATTCAAGTTTCTTGATAGCGGCCCAAGAAACAATTATCTGACTTCTAACTAAATCTGTCGCTGAAGCATCGTCAGATTCAGTAAAAATTGAGGTCTTAACGTATTGACACCACTGACGTAGTCGCTTTTAGGTCAAAATCGACGTTGTTAGCTGTTATTCCCTGTATTCAACGAACGTCAAATGTTGCTAAGTAGCTTCCTATTAATTCACCGACGTTGCCTGCACGTTTGTTTATCTGACGTATAAATTATTGGAACAGTATGACGACCAACCGACGTTGTCAGCGAGTGATTACCGTTGTGTTCGTTCACCTTATTTTACGTTCCTTTTTGGTTACGTAATTTATGTTACGCATTAATGAGCATTATCAACGTCCTACGATTTGTGATGCCCATAAATGTACGACATTTTTTCTGTCTGGGATAGAGGACGACGAGACTGATGCCCCCTTTGTTTCCGGGACATATCATCCCGCATATGAGGGATTGGCCCAATTTCTTTGTGGGTTTCAATGTATTCTGATCTTCTTGGTACAATATTTCAAGACAGGTATCAGCCATCTTGCAAGAGCACGGAAAGCAAGAGGATGCAATTTGTAAGAGGAATACGAAGACCATAGGAATTCAGGGATATTAAAATATTATGTATACCTATTATCACAAAACATTTACATAGATTGCCATTACCACCAATAATTCACCACAGACGACCCGAATCTGTATAGGTACAAATACGGGTCGTCATGTCGTGGAAATGGCGTCGCGTCTGACGTTGTGTATGTTTAAAGTGACGTATGCGCAACGTAAGATGACGTCATAATGCTGCTTGGAGGGTAGCGATATCGTAATGTGCTGGCTACAATACCATTGTTTATTATAACCACTTACACACTTAAATTCGTAAATATTCTTGATCCTTATTCAACTAAAACGCAGTAATATGCCGGAATAGTAGTAGTATTAGTAGTAGTAGTAGCGAAAACAAATGGAGAAATTAACTCTCCATGGAAAAAATACTCCGACCCAAAGTGACCAAGAGTCCTCAGTTACCGTAAATGACCTAGTCATTTCTGTATTTTGAAGTTAAAGGTGTGGAAAATCATCTGTGTCTAACAGATATGGATAGTGACCCGGACAGACAAAAAATCATAGATCATAGAACGCCATTCCCGAACTCCAAATTTTGGAACGTCTAAAAATTTTTGCCCGATACCCTGGGGCGTCGTTTACGTCAAATAACGAAGTTTGTGTATTTTATGATGACTCATTCTTGCCATAGTAGTGACCTAGTGTCAAATTTTAAACAAAATCTGAGTGGTACTCTCCCAGTTATGGAGAGGCCATGGATTAACGGTCAGACAAAGAGACACGGAGACGACAGGCAAATCGACGGAAAATGATGACAAATTTGGGTCCCTTAAATTAACTCTCTCTACTCTGTTGTTTTACGCTTCCGTTCTCAGATATAGTGAACTATTCTGGGGAGCTTGTAGACGCTCAAATTATTTTTTACCGCTTTTATGCATTTTCTTTGGAGTGTTTGTTCAGGTAAGACGCTTTTCAGTAGTATTTGGTAGTACGGGTATCTCGCGTATGGTCGGTCCATGTAATGTCTGACAAGGGTCAGTTATATCATGTAAACAAGATCGTTGGATATGCGCATTGATGCATACTCGGCGTAAACCAGTAAAAAATGTTTTAACTGCGGGGGGGACTGGAGAAAAGTAATTCATAGAAAATGAGTAGACTAACAGGAAGTGCCATTCAAAGTTGTATAAATTTTATAGTACCAAAGATTAATATAAGGGAACAAATATGGCAATATTTAATATAGACAATTCAATTGGCAATTCACCCCTAACACTTGAACATGTAACATCTCAACACGAAATAATTGAAATTTAGCTTCTTTCGGTGGTAAATTCAATACGTTTAGCATAATACAGCAATAACTTTCCGGCTGTTCTTTGCGTATATAATGTATAATTTATACATAATTAACGGGCTGTTAGTTATAATTACTAGTAGTGTTTGTAAAATAAAGCAACAAATAAAATAAATTATTAAATTATTAGTTTTTTGCTAAGCTAAGACGCCGCTAATGCCTCATCTGAAAAATTTCTTATTTTCAGCTGAGGTCTCACATCATATCGCTATATATATATATATATATATATATATATATATATATATATATATATATATATATATATATATATATATATATATATATCGCTATATATATATATATATATCGCTATATATAGTTAGTATATAATATTTGTTTCCGACTCTGGCTCATTGGAATCGTAATCAAAAGATTCCAGCAGTCAGCAAGCAGGCTTGTTGCACGTGGCCCTTTAAAGGTGGGGACCGCTTTTACTGGTCTCTGGGATTAAAAGCGCTTTTTTATAACAAACATTCATTTAAGAATGTGAAAGTCTTTGTAATTTAAAAATCATTTTTTCTCTTGCACTTTGATAAAGGCCGCCAAGGCAGCCAAAATGTTATAGCGATTTTGCCTTCTAAAGTCATTTTACCCGTCAGTAAAAAATAATAAATGAGATGTACCAGAATGTTTAAGTCTATGGCAGTATATGGGTAGTTTGTTAGTAGATGTATGAAGCTTTTTCGTTTCTTCTCTAGTCAATTATCAATTTATTTGATATATTTACGTTGTTGCAAAGTTTGAAAGATTTCCATAGTTTTTTAGATAAGGTGTGTATCTTCTAGATCACAAGACAGATGTCTGTGTGAAATATTGCTGGAAGCAACCCTTATCTGCAAGAGTACCAACGACCAGATAAATTCTAAATCTAACAGTTTGGGAGCATGATTATAAAATGGACATCAGCGTGATACTAACCCGCACCTCCGTGATTTGTCCAGGAATGAAAGCTGCTTCAAATATGCTTGCGGTCCCACTGATGCTACAACTCGAAGCTAAGACCCCAAAAGGGATGAACACTGAGAGAAGCTTTCATGTTAAGTCATAAGTCCGACATAAATACCTCCCAAGACGGTTGAGAAGGTGTTTGCACAGCAGAGTCATGAGGTGTGCCGATCCCTTCCTCCGCTTTATGTATGAACACGAGACTGCGAATAGCTAAAAAGCTTTTCTTTCAAAACCCACATCAAAACTGCTAAAGCTAATTTCCTTCTAAGTCTCCACAAAGATAAGCCCTTGCACGGAATCTTCCACAAACGTCTGAAAGAGCATGGCTTGTCTAAAGTCTAGTGGGTTGAAGTCAGCGACTGAAGGCTACATAATAGCTTACCAGGATGGTGACTTTAACACCTTGGTATATCGTAGTAGGATTATGGATATGGGAGTACCAGCAACAAAAGTTATACACCATGCACTAGCCACAAAATATAAATGACTAGAAAACACATGCCCTCATTACAAATATAGATCACCATTAGTACTCTAAAATAATTGACATAAGCTGTACCGGGACCGTCCAAGCCAATATATCTGATTTTTTTCATAGATAACCTCTCATTCTATCGTGATCCAGAAGCACTGCGAGAGATAATTGTCTATCTAGATTGACCTTGAGACGCTATAGATTGTAACTATAAGGGAAAAAACTCCTGGGCAGCTCATTCCACTACACCGAGGTTCTCAAAAGGAACGACTTTTGGAAAAGGTTTATCCGATGTGCTGAAAGTTCGACCTAGTGTTTGCTGTACTGGCAATTCTTGCTGTTATTATGTGAGATAGCTCGGTCAAAGATTCACCATGACAGTATCTATAGAGTCGGCCACCTTCCCCCGATGTTCTAGACTGTGGATGTCCCTTGTAAGTTCCTGGGCATCTACTAGACGGATTGCTCGTTTTTGGATTCTATCCAGAAGCTTTAGGGAGTGCTTTGCAGCGCATCCTCACACATGCGAGCAATACTCCAGCGATAATAGCTGTTCTGGTGTATACTACCTTCTGGAACGCAAGGGAACGCTCAGCATCTAAGAGGCCGACTTAGCAAGGCTGGCAACATACTCTTGCCATGACATCCTATTGTTGATATTAATTCACAGAATCTTGATGGAAGATAAGTTGTGTACTGAGCGTCCCTGAATCTCCACGGCTGGCAGACCAGCATGAGACTTTTTTCTTAGAGTTGTTGTCCGAGTCTTCTAACCTATTCAATCAATATAGCTATTCCCTATGACAACAAAGTTTAAAGTACATATTCTGGGCAGATATATATATATATATATATATATATATATATATATATATATAAAGATCTCCCAATTGAAATTAAATGATTCTGGAAACAAGAAAGAGTTATTATTATCCGCCTTGTTATGTCAGTCTCGGGTCGCACGCCAACCACACTCACGCCACACATGCAAAAGAGTCCGTGACAACAGGGAGCAATAGTGCGGATATTGACTTGGAACAACCCGTCAGTAGCTGATCATACCGTAATCTTACGAGAAGAGATGGAAGAAAAAATAATATAATTATAATACTAATAATAATAGTAATAATAATAGTAATAATAATAATAATAATAATAATAATAATAATAATAATAATAATAATAATAATAATAATAATAATAATAATAATAATAATAATAATAATAATAATAATAATAATAATAATAATAATAATAATAATAATAATAATAATAATAATAATAATAATAATAATAATAATAATAATAATAATAATAATAATAATAATAATAATAATAATAATAATAATAATAATAATAATAATAATAATAATAATAATAATAATAATAATAATAATAATAATAATAATAATAATAATAATAATAATAATAATAATAATAATAATAATAATAATAATAATAATAATAATAATAATAATAATAATAATAATAATAATAATAATAATAATAATAATAATAATAATGAAACTTCATCATTTGGAACATTATATAACAATAATATAATGTAGTCTATACGTAGGCGAAGTCTAGCTACAAAGCGTGCAGCTGTCGTGATTAAAATTACCATTTCCTATAATACTGTACCGAACACAAAAAAAGCACAATGAATAAAAAAATTAATATTTAAGAGAATAAAGGGACTAAGATGTGAAAACTACACAACTTTTTATCTACATAAATAATTTTGTTTTATGTGTTTGCGAAATCTGTCTTCTGGCAAGTGCTTGATGTTATCATCTAAATCACTATACTCGTATGTCATGATGGCATTATAGGTGTATGATCTGCGAAATATTTCATTTTTCACATGAGAATCTGTATTCGTTTTTTATAGCTGAAGTCAATATCTAAATAACTACGTCTGAACACAAATTTATCCTAAGCATACGAGCGAGAATAAGAAGAAATGATCTTATGAGTAAAGACTGCCCTATGAAATTTAGATACACTTTCTATACATATCCATACCAGTCGAGTTCTTTTTAGTGAAATTTGGTCATGGTCATATTTCTTGAGATTGAATATGAATCTACAGCACAGATTTTGTAATTTTTGAAGTGTATTTTTGGTTATCGAACGAAGACAATAATAGTATGTATACGATGCTGCAATGATATATACTCGGAAATATCGACTCGCCTCACTTTGAAGTTCAAGATATAGCGATTCACATACAACCACGTCAAAGTTGTCTGAAATTTTATCAAATTACCTGATTCATGCTTTTTATATCTCATTGGGTTTTCGAATCCTATATTTTTAACAGTGTTTATAAGAGTCAATGGTTCGTTGTTGATTTTTACGTCGAAGGAATTCGATATCAGGTTGCACTTCACACTTGTGCAAAATAACATTACAGATTACTGTGTGTGAAGCTAACATCGAAACTTCTTCATATCTATGTATCATCAGCATGCAACATTATTGATGAGTTTTTCACAAACTTGTAAATTTCCATTGTCTAAATTGAATATAAAAGTTATAAGCAAAATTTTAAAGATTTCAATCCAGGCTTTGCACTATTGATAACCATTCGATGCAGATTCATTATCATCTTAGTGACGATAATTGATATTGATTTGATTTTTATGAATGAAATTAAAATATTTGTACTACCTTACAAGCTCCAAGAAATTGTGTAAACCTATAAAGATCTCATATCGTCTTGAAAGAGCCAAAGAAGTTCGATAAAAGTTACGTCATGCCACTTAAATACAGTTTTACTTCGGATTGATTTCCATATTTATTGTTTCAGGCTAGTTATCCATCCTTTGAGCAAGGTGGCATATATCCTGGACTGGTTATTTTTCTTCACTTGGTTCGGAACGTACATGATGCTGCCGTTATATGTTTTAGTTGATATTCGACGATGGCCAGTGCAAATCATAGTAATAAGAATCCTGCATAAGCCTTTAGAGTTAGTTATATTATTGACTTTTTTCTGCAGGGGTTATATAGATCACAAAAGGAAAGAGATTGTCTTGAATTTACGCAAAATAGTGATCCGATATCTTAAGACATATTTCATAGTAGATATAATAATTCTGTTCCTGGATATAGCTATACTTCTGGGAACTCCTCCCGAACACTTCCATATTCAGGATATGATACTCACTTTATTGATGCAGATAGCATTGCTAGGAAGAGCGACGTCTCATATTCAAAGTTTGTGTATACTACTAGAGCGACTGATATCTTCCCGAACTATAAGAGTGGTAATATATCACACGTACTTCACCATACTCATGGTACATTGCTTAACAGTACTGAATGTGCTTGTGCCCAAATATGCAGCCCATGCTGAAATCAACTTTCCACCTGAATCGTGGCTGACGGCAATTTTTCGAGGAAAAAAGTATAAGCTTGATAATATCTACTTTGAGTCACAAATGCTAGTAGCATGCTATTTCTTTGGTGTTGCTTATCTAAAAACAAAAATAAGGTACGTTCCAGAACAGATATTCCTAACATTGGTGGCATTAATTGGTAGACTCTATACGCTCTACCTCTTAGCTGATATTCTCTTGATCTTCGGCACCGACTCTCATCCAGAAAGTAGATATGAAAAATTCATTGGGGAGGTGAATGAGTATATGGCTGCAAAAAACCTTCCAAAAGATCTCAGATTTAGATTACTCAAGTACTATGAGTGCAAGCTGCAAAAGAATTACTTCCGAGAGACAGAAATAATGGATAGCTTGTCGGAAAGATTGAAGATGGAGATGTTCTTGCACTTTGCCATGAAACTTATTCAGAATAATCCCATGTTACAAGTACTTCCAGCATCAATCCTAAGTATTCTTATCTCGAAGATGAAAGCTGAAACATTCCTCGCAGATGACGTGATATGTTCGATAGGGAAACCACATGAAAATATATATTTTATTTCATCAGGTACAGTAGCCGTTTTTAACATGAATGATCACGAACTTGATCACCTAGAAGATGGTCATGATTTTGGGTTGGATCTAGGACAAAACTATGCATATGTGGCTATGGAAACTAGTGAAGTGTATTACGTCAAGTATGCAGTCCTTAAGGACACTACAAGCCAGCATCACGATATATGGACGATTTATGAAAGGAGATGGCAATTATTACACCATAAATATCAGGAACTTGGAGAGAGGCTAAGAGAAGGAGGAGAATCGATGTTGCATGAGTTGAGACGGGGCCAACTGCTAGAAAATCTAAAAAGTAGAAATGTCCTTTGATAAGATTATTAGTAAGCCACACATCAGTATGATTCTGTAATGACTTTTTTCTATCCACGTTTTGGATTTATGAAGTTTTCTATAATTATGAGATATACAAATAAAGTATTTTGGCAGAAACCCTGTGGGCTTGATATTGAAATATTTTGTAACGATATCAAGCAACAATACGGAGTTGCCTCTTCAATGGATTACAGTAATTTGAGACAATAAGTAGCTTTTCGTTAAAACGTCTTATTGAATTGAAAAAGTAGGTCACGTCAACAAATATGCTAAGTTTGTCTGAGAGTAATACATTTTTTTCTACTAGAAACGAAGTTGTTGATTATATAAGGAGGATTTTGAGAAACATGATCCAAGGTTTCCAAAAAAAATAATAAAATTTCAGAAGATACAGCAAATTCTAAATCGGTATAATGAAAATTATAACGAGATTTAATTCAATAGTTTTTTGAATATCCGAAATTCTTTTCCTATAAACTAATAAATAAAACAGCATTGATTAGGCATAAAAAAATTTTTTTTCGCCTTAATCAACGAAATGTAATGAACCCATCTTGTTGAAGGCTTTGGTACGTTATGGGCGCAACGTAGAGACTGCCTTCAACAGCTTAGATTCTCTATATACAGTTATGTTTGAGTAAAAAATAGTGAAAAACTGTTATACTTTATTTTAGATTTTGAAAGAATCACAAACGGTGATTCTAAAGCCAAATATATTTATGATGGGGTGTGATCTAGCTTTACCAACGTGTTTTGAGTGATTAACAAATAACCACTCAAAACAGATCCGAGGCCATGGGGTTCCGAGAAAATTGAACAAGCCCTGATAGGTTTTTGTGTATAGATCTGGAAAGTAAGTTCTTCTGTTGGAATCAATGCTATTCCGAAAAAATGTGTAAATCCTAATTCCCCAAGAATCATGAGATATGGGAACGGCCATTCTTTTGTAATTAGGAGGCTCGTCTAAAATAAACGTACTCTTAGCTAGTTTAATAGAGCCTCAATACTAGCGTATTTGCTGTGATCGCTTTGACTCAAATGGGACTGGGAAGATGTATCTTCATTAAGGGGTTACCAAAACGCCAGAATACACGCCATTATTTTTTACACTTTCCAAGCGATATTTCATGGATATTTTTGCAGCTTACGATGCTGTAGATTATAATCTTATCACAAATTGTATTAATTAAAGAGAGATTACAACCTTACAAGCTTTGGTAGAGTTCTATTCCAGAAAAGTAGATTATGTGTTGAACACGATGGCTGAAGTAGATAGGGAGTACATAAAAGTGGAGTCACCCTATGACCTACCTTGTTCAATATCTACAGTAGTGACCAGCCACAGCCTCCTTACATAAAAAGCTTCATGCTCAAAACTTTAACTGAAAATATTTTTGGAATTACACTGGATCGTGCGCTGATATATAAGAAGCACTATCTAAACTCAAAACAAAAATTATCTGCACTATAAAGCATTACTAAGAACTTGCATTGTGTTATTCTGCTACAGAATATGACTGCCCTGTTTGGTACAGACCTACTCATCCCCTGTGGCATGTGGATGTTGTCTTGATCAAGACATGTAGAATAATATTAGGATGTACGAGCACAGCATCTAACTACAAACTTTACAGCCTGCCGGGGTATCCCTTCCAGATATAAGGCGGGAAGTCGCGGCGCGAAAACAGAGACACAAAGTGAAAATGAACGCTGCATAGACACCAGCCTCCCACGAACGAGTTTTCTGAAGACTAACATCAATGTCGGTGCATCTCCACCGATGTGATGTGACAAAACCTGTAGATAACCAGAAATACAGATATCAGATCTTGGATCCTATTTTCATGAGTCTCCTCCCACAGGTGCAGAAGTGTAGTTAACATAACAAAAGATAATATGGTCAAATGCATGTACCTTAGAGACCCATCAACATTATGCGAATGGGGCGTCAAACAAAGCACCAAACACATATAAAACTACCCTAGTATCCAGCTTCGTGCACACCGGACGACCCGTTGCAGACCAGGGAGAATGCCATTGAGGATGATAATTTTTGGTCTGAGAATAATTAGTATTTAGAGTTTTGTATTCTGTTATACCTATTCATTGTATGTTTAATATTTTAAATCTGTAACTGTCTTGCGGTTCAACTACACCTATTTCTTTTTGTTTGTATTACTCTTATACATTCTGTCTGTGTTTTGTTTTTTATTATATGAGGAATATTTTGTGTGCGTAAGTAGTAGGTATAATTGTATTGTTTGATAACCGATAAATCTGTGTGAAGGAAGGAAGAGAGAGAAGAAGAAGGAGATGCAGTCCGCCAAAGAAAAGGATACTCTTCATAGCTCCTGCGGTTATATTAATAATCATACTATGCCCTTATACCTGTGAAAAAGTATATCGACAGTGAAACAAAAAACTGACTGAAATCGAGATTAATGGGCAAAAACTTATTTCAAATCGAATATCGCTTTATTGCTGGGCAGTCTGGATTTCAGTTTCTTGAGATATGATGAAAACAATATTCACAAGCTATCAAACTGCTTTCATATTTCTTCAGTAATTCATTTTTCAATGATATCTCTATATTTCACTATTCTAAGGGGCTTGTCATTTTTCGAATAAAATTTATTCCAATTTTGTACGATATTGTAATTATATATTTAAGAGCTTGTGACGACGTTAACCTAATCGTTGGCAAGGTATGTTCAGAAATCTGTGAAACGTATGTTCTATTTAGGTTGCTATGTTTTATATTAACACCAGAGAATAATCCTTACGTTAATTTAAATTAGACTTGAGGAATACTTTCAAAGAATCAAAAATGTTATTTATTCTTTAAATCACTGGTACCCTTAAGTTATCACATAAAAATTAGCATCCACGAAGGGCAAATGAAAAAGTTGTTAAATTGTTGACTGATAATTTGGTCATGCGCGATCTTTGGCGGTCGGTGACCACACATGAACTTTTGGGCCAAATGGGATATCAAAGACCTTTATCTTCCTCAAGATACGTGACTGTGGGGGTATTAAATATAATAAATATAATAGAAAAGTTCGAAGTGAGGCGGATATATATATTTTTAGGTACCAGTGATCATAGAGTAAAAAACAGAAACTATATGCCTGCCCTAAAGTTCAATTTCATTTGGGCACTTCCACCATAATATTCTCAGAAACAGTTTTTCGCTTCATGATTGCATAGATAAATAATTGGAGTAGTAAATATGCGTTGGTCTGCGTTACTAGATATTTGTGGTTTGTCGGCTTGGTGTAGATCCAGAATTAAGAGTTCTTGGCTTGTTGCGCACATCCCTTCCCCATTGCGCCGCCCTTGTACGCACTTCCCAAGGGCGGCCCCACCCACCCGCGCGCGCCGCCGCTGTCAAGAGGGGGTGGCGGGGAGTCTATGTGAATCGACGGCGGTCGGCGTCGCTGTCAGTGCCGTTGCCGCCTCCGATTGTGCCACGTACGCGCGACCTCAACGCGACGTCACCGAAGCCTCTAAGGCTTGTATTTGGTTTTTCGCGACGCTGACTGTGCTACTGTGGGTATTTCGACGCAACGCTACCACCACGTTCGTTCAGATTACAGGTGAGCATCTGATCGTCTGAGACTAGTATTTCTATACCGCCATGAGCGCCTTCTTACATGAGGTAGCTACAAAATCCATTTTGCACAAAATGGAGTATGGTAGATTGACTCAGTTCTCCACACGCTGGAAAGAATAGTCCCCGGTATACCTAATTCAATCTGAATCTTGGATGTTCCCTCGTAGAAGAGAAATAAAGACACGAAATTCTGACGAATTCATCTTATTATTCAGTCCTAACGTACCGATTTCAAAAAACCAAAGCAACATTACCTCCCACATACCCTCACCAAATGTAATTGAATTCGGTGCAGGGATCACTGGACTACGTGGAGAAAAAACGAGATACACCAATGGAAGTGAATAACATGGATTTCGATTAAAATAATCTATTTTACCATCTCAATTCCCTCGCTTACACGAGAAGTAAATAGTTTTGATACATAAAAAGATTCGTGTTAGGTTGTAGTGAGAAAGCACAGTTGTGCACAGTTATTTTTAATCAATTCGGAAATCCATCATATGGAAAAATCTCTGGTATATAATGAACCAGTATTGCTCTCTTGAATAAGTACGGCAAACTGAAAGTTTGAAAGATTCTCCAATTCCAAATAGAACCCATGTTTGGTTCTTGCCCCACGATTAGCATGAGGCATCCTCAGGTAGGCACGTACCCAGAGGGCCTTCCTACCTGGTATTTCAGACAATTTAGTTGTTTGTGTCTTTCCACAAGGTTTTTAGGAACTTTTTTCTTAAATAAAACAATTTGAGTAAATTTTACAGTCCATGTTGTGATATGTTAAGAAAAAACAGTATTTTATTCAACCTCCTCATGAAATGAAATTCTAGTTACGGGCTCATATTATATGTATTAACAATTATCAATTTTAAAACAGCGGTTACCCTCCAAATGAAAACCTGAGTATGGCCCTATCCTCATGGTCTCAGTAACACTGTTTCGGATTTACATTGTCTTGAGAATGTTTGCCTTCCGCAACGGTTCAATTGATGTGGTATCTTCAATCGTCATCATGTGAAAGTTTGATAACGATTGAAAATATCGCATCAATAGAAATGTTGTAAAACGCAAACATTCTCATGATGATGGAAGTTTAAACTAGTGTTATTGAAACATCTACATAGACTAATAATTTCAATCCTTCGGGTCCTCAGACTCACAGATTGTGTCGTGCGTGAGGTCAAAAGGCCAAGGGTACCGTACACAATCGAGAATGGAAGCTTAGCCATAAACGTTACCCAAATGCAGATTATACAATATATAAAAAAGGAACATAAATATCAACTGACAGTGCACTTGAAAGCTTACAAATATGTATGTGCTCTGATCCACTTCAAATTATATTGTTTTACAGTATCACACAAAAGTAGTTCTGCAAAATTATATTACAGTAACTTCACTGTATCAACGTATAGACAAAGAATTGTTTTTAATATGGCATACGGATTCCATTTAAAGTACATATCCATAATTGCGCGATCAGGTTAATTTTGTGAGCTGATTTCACTGGAAACAAAATTAGTTCATTAGGCCGACTGAATCAGAGTCTTATTAAACAAGGGTTCGGGTTTATATTGTATTGGCACTAGCCGCTAAATCCACACGTGATTGGTGGAATGACGGGGTCAGTGCAGATAGATGAATCAGAGTGTCAACTATAGGATAAGTTTCAAAATTTACATAAGCTACGTTATTAAGATATCCCTGCTTATTTGGAAACTCTATCCTTATTCCCATTTATTAAAAATAGGTATTATCCCGCTTCCACTATTCTTTCACTCGAGATCGTATTGCAATATAAATGAAATATCTAAAGTTCCTATTATTCTGTCGGAAGATCTCTTACATCTTAAATGTATACGGAGTCAAGATTGAGTCAGTAATATCCCAGAATTTATATTGGAGTAAGATACCTTCCCAACAAATCCAGGCGCCAAATAAGTAAATACCTACCATCTCCCAATGCAATTACATTTATTTACTGTGAATTAATCGACAACTCAGCCTCATCTCAGATCCTGTTGATAATCCATTGTTATCGTAATTCCTCACTTTCGCCTACTTCTCATAAAAATACAATTTCTCGCAATGCTAGTTGTTAACTCCGTCATAATCATATACCCTGTTTCCATGCTTTCTGGTGTTTACACTTCATCAAACTTATTTACAAAAGAAATTAGCAAAATAATGTTTAAATCTCAGTACCCACATTACCATTACGATGGGACGCCTATGAATTCACTATCATTTTTAGGATTTGGTCGTTAATGATTCAATGCATTAAATTAGGAATACGTGAATCTCTGAATGAAAGGCAATATCTAGTTTTAAAGTTGGCGAGTCACTAAATGTTGTCGAGTGTTTAAGGTTTGGAGATGTATAGGAGAGATTGGTAAGTTGGAGATATCCATCAGTAGAAGTGCTGGTACTGCTGGTACGGATTACCGGAATTCCGAGCTCAAATCCCGCCATCATCGTCAAATTTTACTTTCTTTTTGTTTTTTTACTGTGAGAGTATTTGCATGACATAGTCATGTCCCCTTTATGAATGAGGGTTCGCATAAAATTTTATCCATACACGGTTTGTTAACTCGAAAAAGGCAGAGCGACAGTGGCCAGTTGTTATTAGGTATGTCACTAGATGCTCGAGTGTTTACAATACTTTGAAGATGATGAGAACATAATGAAGGTGGTGGTGGGATCTATGCCTCCACTTTCACATCACCGCTGTGACTATTTTGTATATCGTAGTGTGGCGTAAAAGACAAATGTAACGGTCGGTACCGATTACCGGAGTTGTGGGTTTCTTGCACAAACACTATCAAATTCCTTTCATCTACATTTGTGTTGTCAGATTTGGACGCAGAATGCTTTACTACTATTCGCTGATTGGATTTGCCCTATGCTTTGATTTGCTTGAGATATACCAGTGGAGTGGCGAAAATGTTCAAATTTTTATACGGGCAAGCATACCTTAGGTACGACAGAATCAGGAAGGTGGTTTGTGGTAATGTGGAATGATACCACGAACATATGTGAATTAATCATTATTTAGTCATAACAAAATGAGGTCAGACAATAACTCCTATCGAAACATTGCCAAAGATTGTGTAAGTTGTGGATATCTGTAAATTCAACATTTTATTAATTTTAGTCATCTTTATGTTATATTATAGTACTAGGTGTCATCGTGGACTAGCGTTTCGCATTTTTTCCCCAAATGCCCTCTATCAAGAAGAGAACAGATCTTTCCTTTTTCGAATTTCCATCTAGTGGTCGTAATTAACAAACTATATTTATTTTTAACTCTATACTTAATGTCTCACTTCTGATGTTCGGAAATGTTATTGCATTGAAAGCATCACAGCCATTCACAGTTGTACACAAATGTTGAGACGATGCCTGCTACGAACGACCAATAGTGTTTGGCTCACTGATATGTGAAAATGTCATTTTTTTGAAAAGGACTTGTTATCTCTACTTTTCTTATTTGTCAAAAAGTGTATACAGCATAACAGTTATTCCGTATATTATCCAATACCACAAGTGACTCCGATAGGAGTAATTGTATTGAACGTTGGCATCGTTAAATCACATACATTATATTTTTAGTGCGTAAAGCTGCCAAAATATTGAACTGATTTCACCTCTATGAACTTCAATATCGGTGCGCTGTTCTTTGCATATAAACATATGTATGTATTTTGGAGATTATATTTCAAGCTGACCTATGTACCTAATGTTTGCTGTAATTTCGTTCGAATAGGTAGAGCGCCAAAGGTATACCAGCCTACTGAAGGTTTTCAATATTTGCGTTTTTTAATGTTTACACAGTATTCATCATACGCACTATATCTATTTCAAAATCAATTTCTATTATTAGTATTTATGTATGATGTTATTAGTATTTATTTGTACTACTGAAATATGTACCTACACTTTTACTTTCTACGAACAAGCTACGGCACATTTGGAATCGCAAAAGCTTTCGAATTAGGAATAATATCATCAATAGCACAACCAGCTAAACATACGCTGTGGAGTCAACAGGTTCTCCATTTTTATTTCATTTAAACGGCTCTTGGTTACTATGGACTATGAGTGTGATTTGGTGGCTTGGTTATGATTTAAATGTGAAGTCATATGCATATTACCTGTGAGCAGTACAATAGTTGAAAAAAATTCTAGTGAGCGAGAAATACATGAGAGAAATTACCTGAGTAAAATCAAAACAAATACTTTAATGTAATTGATGAGATATTGTCCTCTATAAAGCGATTAGAGCTGAGATTTAATTTTATATAGACGATACTATCATCTATAGATAAGCCGGAAGTAAATATGAAACAGCTTATTATATAACAGACATTGAAATATCTTACATCAAATAACCAAAACTGTAACATGTGAGCCAGAGACTTTCATATCCAGAATATCTACTTAAATTTACAGTGCACCAATGAATTTTGAATTAAATTTGCCATGATCAAATTCCCCTGTTGCTCTTCAAGAAGTGCTGCAGTAGAAAATGTTATTTGATGTCTTGGAAAAACTGTAGAGGTGGTCTATTTTGAGAATGAAGTCAAACAGACACTACAATACCCCAAACCTCGTGATTTATCTTATAGCTCTTACAAGGTAGACGTCCCCAGAGCTAGACAGCTAACTCACAGCTCAAGTCTACTACACAGTGAGTATTTTAGAAAATAAAGATGTTCCATAATTCAATGATTTTCAGTGTCCCAAAACTTAAGCATACTACTATATTGAAGAATGTTTCAAAGCTTAAGTGGTAGGTAATTTGAGCGTATGGCAACTTGAGTGCTGTAAATTAGGTGGTGTCTATATCAAAGGAAACCTGCCAACATTTTGTCGGTCAGTTTTATTTTATACCATTATGCATTATTTCTGCTTTTAACTTCCATAACGATTCAGGAAAATCGACAAACATTCTCGGGTCACTGCCCATTAGATACCGCCACATTAGGTGTTGCCGATTTGTCATCCCCAGAGAACGGAGGGAGTCCAGACTAATACCATATATACACTGAAATTATGTGACTAAATGATGATTTAAATGAACCCTAAGGGATATTTTATTAGATAAATCTCAACACAGTGGGTAAAAACGAAAATATCTGAAACAATTATCTCAACACCGCCATCTAATGGGTATGATAATCCCTCCATCTCAGCGGAATTTCAACACCGGAACTATGATCTAAAAAATTGATAGATGTTGGTTATTCTGTATGCATCTCTATCTTATATACAAAACAAGAATTAGACGCGTAACAATTATATTAAAGTTGCACTGTCGGTTAATTGAATGCCTACAATAATGTAACATTGGAAGCAAGTATCTACACTACAGGAACATAATAGACATTTTAAGAGGAAGCTTAAATAATTTGCCCTGCTAAAGTATGATCATAATTATTTCCATTCACCCTGTATAGACTGTGATCTGGTTTCGTTGGCTATGCTGGTTTTTATCTCATAAACAATGTTTTTCACATCAAACGCAATGGAAATAAAACAAAAAAAACGATTTCAAACTTTGTTTTGGACGTTCCTGATGATCATTTCATGAATTCTGAATCAAAAACTAAGCGTGTGGTGTACACCGCTAAATACTCCGTAAATTTGTATTCAAATCGCTAAAATATCTGATTCTTTTCGATAGCTATGGCAATTTACTATGGTATATTGGACTTTTGAACTTCATAAATTATTATTTCCGAAACATTTTTAAAAAAAGGGCTTGATGAAACTCTTAAAAAATACATCTAGGAGTGTGACTCTGTATTTCACGTATGTATCAGTTTCTAGGTTAGTTTCTAGATGCTCTCACTTGGTGAAACGTTTCCATCATTCAGGTTAAAATTGTTTAACTGGAACACAAAGTTTCAGAAATAAAACTCTGTTTTGGTGTATCGCGTTTCGATCTAAAATTTAAATCATCATCCGACGATCTTTGTTAAATATGTAGGTAATAAAATAAATAAAAGGATCAGGCTTTTCATTTGAAGATTTTAATCAAATTGCATACCTTATATTACATGATAATATCAATAACAAAGTTGTATTGTGTGTTATCGTCTCTACAGAAGAAAATAAGCGAAAAATGCAACATGGAATTTATTTGGTCCTGAGGGAAAGTATTTACTAAATATGTATTCTCAGAACCTCAGAAAAACACTGGAATTTAGATATCTGAAAATTGTTATTCCTAAATACCCACATAATATTCACATTGCAACTAAGTTTACATTCAAATTAATAATAACCTTTATGTATCTATCTGATAAAATTATAGGAACAATGCGTTTTTAATTTCTTGTATCCAAAAGAAGTATTTAGAATCATTACTATTTTCTAATTCGGGATTTGTTCTGATGTATATATTGGACAGATAAGTTGGTGTGTATCATTATTATAGAGCTATGTCATAATATAACTGTACTATAATGGCGTCGACACTGGTGAGAAGTAGAAGACAATGTAAACAAATCATAAAATTGTTCTTCAGTTCTTCTGCCCCATATTTATTCATCTCTTGTCTGTCTGGTACTTTTTGTCCAATATATTCGTGAATAGTTATGCAATCAAAATACCGTTGACTCTTGGCTATGCATGATGCTCTTTGACAACTTGATGATATTCACGACGGAACAAACATAGATAGATGTTGTTCGGGTATTGGAACAAAAAGATATCTGAAAATTTGGTGTAGAAGACTGAAACAGAAAAACATCCTGCATTGAAAATATACAACCATAAGGTGCAAACGAGCGGTAAGGGAATACGAACAAAGAAGAGGATGGTTTGGTTGGAAATGGATATTTTGATTTATGTTGTTTTGTGTATATATTCTGCCGAATATATCAGTCGACTCCTATTCAGAAAGCCTGAAAAAATCGGGAACATGACCTAAGTAATACATCATTCTTAGTAGGGAGACACATTAATGCAAAAATGCGATCTTGGTGATCTTGATGATCTGATAATAGAGGAGAGAATGGAATAACTATTAGCAATTGGTTGTTACAAATCTAGGTTACAAGCCGACGATTGTATGAGGAAAAAATAAAAGACTGAATGGTTTCCGATGATGAAACTATGAGTGACAATAGTTATATAATCTAAGAAATATAACTTCCGAAAAGGAGCCAAGGATCACAAAATATTCCTAACATAGATAGAAAATAAAGGACGTTACACGTAGCATGCTACCTGAGAACATAAGATTAGCTTTGAGAAAGAAGTAATGGATTTTTCGCTATAAAATGATGACGCCAATCAATTTGTTGATAAATGGATTTGAATTAAAGAATAGACGTGTAAGCCTAAAAGGTGAATTTTTACTGAAATGTTGTGGTACAAAACAAAAACGTAACATAAAAAGACATCTTAGATATCGCATATTATATGATAATACCACTGTGACGAAATACTGTAGCGGAAGTCATAGCGGACCACCGAGGGGGTTTTAGTGAGTGTGCCGAATTTTCGGAGACTTACATTTCGGGCAGAGGAGTCTGGTGGTCATAATAAATTAATTTTCTTGTATGTGTACAGGACTTCAGAAACTGTCGCTTATCGGATAAAATATATAAGGTATCAAAACTTTTAGGGTTTTTAAGTATCTATGAGGCAGTGAAAATTTCAATTATACAGGGTCGGTCAGAGAGTATATTATTGTATATTACAATTCTTATTTCAATGTTGAACAAAAGTTGTGAGATAAATATTTCCGGGATAGCAAGGTTCTGATTGTTATTTCAGTTTATTTTTCCCGTTATTGATTGACCTTGTACCAGATATCCTCCTGGTCTTTCATCGAAGTAAACTCATCAAAACAACAGGACAGGCGGTTTTCTGAACTGAAGATTCAGCTATTGATGCTCGATCTGAAAATGCATGGCTATACAGATTAGGATGATCGTAGCTCGAACCTCGGTTAAAGTATCCTCTTATCATCAGGAAATTGATACGTTGCCTTTGTTTAACTGTATTGCATTGAGGGATTAGTGTAGCAAACCCCACAATACTTTGCGGAAATGTGGCACTAGGTAACTGGAGGATGCGGAATTTAACTCAAATAATAATTAGAGGTAATTATATGCGGCGTACGTCAAAAGACACTTTTTGTCCTATTTTCGTCGCATTTATTCATCATTTTCAAATCACGATAACTTGGTGACTGTTGACTTCAGGTGAAAGATGTTTTCGACAATTTTTGCACAAAATTGAAGGAATACCTGAAATATCCAATATACTGATATATTATATTATGTTGCATTTATACCATGCAACTTTGTAGTGGTACGACTTTATGATTTATGATGTTTATTGCGTAGCAGATTCTTAAAAAATCAAAAACTTTGGTTTCAAACTTTTTTCGATACCATTATCCAATAGTAAAGCTTTTCCAACATTATTTCAATATTTTCTGGAGGCCTACAACCTTTTCCGTCCGAAAAGGGCTATAAAAGCTTTCCCATGACCAAAATAAAGTACGAAAAGCTTCTTGATTTCTCTCAATTTGTAAGCAATTGATGTAACCCTCCAAATGAAAGAGCCTTTACGAGGTTTATCGCTCACAAGTAAAACTATGCGATAAATCGACAGACCGTCTTCCGCTCCAGCATTTGTGCCAACGGACAATGGTTGATTAACGTGGAAACGCTGCTAAATACCGAGTTATTATAGTGGCTGCGGTCGGTCATGTCAAATTAATTATAGAACTTTAGAGGTTATGTTCATATAACAACCCTCTCCTAAAGTGGTGACAAGGAAGACAATATCACTAAAATTGATAGCAGGTATATTAAAGTTAGTAGAGTGGACAATTTTGTAGCGGTAATTACTTAACTTGTCATGCAACAGAAGTACACTTTGATGTTGTTCATCCCTGAAGACTTTCTAAACCCAGGACATAAAAATACGTATAAAAAATGTATAATGTTCTATTTTTTCATATAAAATGCTCAGATAATTAGTTGATCAACAACACCCGAAGTAAAATCGAATTTAACAATTTGATAGCTCGGAAAAAGAGAAAGAAATCGAAGAAGTGTGGTGCGGCTAGACGTTACTATACCTTTAATATAGCATCACATAGATATGGGTTCGAATCCCACTGACGCCAATTTTCTTGTCGCGCACTCAATAATCAAATAATTCATTTCTTGGTTGAGTATGGTGGGTAATTGTCTGCAATGACAACCCATAGCACAGATAAGTGATTGAGTGGCGTGTTTACTAGATTAGTCCGGGGTTCAAAGAGCTAGAAGGTGTAAATGTGAACTCATCTTACAAGACATCCTACATCGTCTGATCACCGCATTGTGGTGTCCCAGCGACTACAGCGTTTGCATGCAATACTGGATACCGCATCATCACAAAACAATGTCCTGCTCCAATTTGTGTTCCAATCACTATTTCCACAATTGACCTCCCAGTTATTTCTTTAGACCACAGTGTACAGAGAAATTGCTAGGAAACGTACTGGCGGTCTGATGGGCCCAGCGTGTATGGGGCGCAAAATACTAGGCTGAATGGGCGGGAAATGGGTTCAGTAGGGACGTTTTTCTTGCTCCTCAGATTTTTTTGGTGAGAGTGAAGATCCAAAACGAAATGGTCTCAGTATAAGGGTGTTTTTTACCCTCCAAGCTTTTCTCGTGAGAAGAGAGGGGACGGAGGGGGTTTGTCCACAATGGGGGCGCAGATTACGGAAATTGAGCCGTGTGTAGCAACGATAAATCGTCAGTCGTGTCTTTTCAGGACTGAATTTAGCATACCAGCGCTATCATCTCAACTTTTCGTCATCATGGTTAGGCATTTTATCAATTTGTATCAATAAGACGGTTCGGACATCTTATTAAATATAGTGAAACGCTTTCTAATTTTTTCATTTTTATTCGGGAAACTTCGTGTCGCTGTTTCAAGTTTCATTTAATTAACATTTTTGGTAGGACTTTGAAGATATATAAAATTATAAAATGGCTGCTTTACACAGTTTATGAACAGCGAATGAGACACAGAGTAGATGGAGAAATAGCTGAACATTCCGGAAATTCAGCTGAGCTTACGGCGATTTGTGATTTTCACGTTATTGTAACCAAAACCACGGAATTTTAAGAAAGCATTTTCATTGGATAGCGTCATTATTTCCTCCTGAGCAATTGTAAATTAAAAATGTGCTACAACTGGAATTTCTTTTAAAAGCAAGGTAGTGTTCTTCCTTCAAGGATAAACTACGATTAACTGTTTGGACGGTAAATTCTTTGCAGCGATTAGTTTTGGTGAGGTTTCGTGTCGTTTGCCTTCTAAGATTTTCCATTTTCAGTGGAAAAGACAATTTATTTGATGCATGTACTATTTAAAAAAATATGTTTATCCTACTTCTCAATGTAAGAACTGTTCTAAAATCAGCATTTGCAATTGCTCTAGCACCAATTCAGGAGAATGCCAACAATACTACACATATCAGTTTCAGAACTCCAACTTTCTTCACTTTCACTTATAAGTTTTACCGTTGATGACGGATGTTTGCCAGCTAACAGACATATACGCTTCTTGGTATCATCTCGCCACTTGAAAGATATTTCTCGTTTCACATGTAGGTTAGATCATTATTGGTGACATTTTATTTTTTTTAATCAAGTTTTGTAATCACTAAACGCCTAAATTATTTAGATTTGAACTTTTTATCACATTGCAATGGTAATAGGCAACCGGATTTTCCCCCAAAAAGTATCCATGTAAAAAATTATGTCAGGGTCATTTTGATTAAATTTTAATTTTAATTTTGCAGAATGTTCTATAGTTTATACTCCGAATATGGAAGTTACAGGCACGCAGTCCTGATTATTGAAATTGTGGATACGTATTGTAAATACTCCGCCTATATTTTTTATAAATATATATCTTTTGTACGTATTCCGTAACAGTCCTTCTAAATATTCGCGCTTATCTCAATGGAGCGACATACTGTAGATAGAAAAGTCTGATACACGTACTTTTTTCATCAACTAATGGAATTTTTAAATAGAATTATAAAATGATATCGAAACAACATGCAAGCGGACTAGTTACGTAATTGATTGAACTCATAGAATCAGCAGATGAGGTAGAGTTTGGTGATTCATTGGAATTATTCTTCCGTTCCTGTTAGATCGAGAGATCGAGAGATTGATATTGTACATAATATGGAATTTTCTGTAAACGCTTCTCATGTACTACTTGTCGTTGCTTCTCAACCCAAGGTCACTATGAGTCAGTTATGTCTGGTGGCTCAGAAACCGGCAAAAATGTAGATATTAGAGAGAAAATTGATAGGAAGGAGGAGAGGAAAGGACGGAATATGGGACAAAAAGCAATGGGTATGACTAGGGATTGATTAATTGTACTGTGATTTTTACTGTCCTAAATTGAAATTTGACTCTACGTTTTGTTAGCGCTTGAGGCAATGATGTTTCTAACGAAATCAGCAAGTAGTGGAAGCTACGGTTCTAAAAACTTGCGTAATGGTTCTGTTTGATACCAAGAATAATTTCAATATGATATAACAAAAAATTGTTCCTATCTACTTAATATTAACAAGCGCATTTCGATAAAATAATTCTTATTGTGGGAAACACCAAAGAGACGATATACGTTACTATGGAAGTTACGCAGTTGTCTATCTGGAACCGTTTGTGTTTGACGTTTTTCTTTCTGACAGATGAAGACTGACCTAATTGCCAGTTGAAGTTAAGAATGCTGAATTTCAAAGACCAAATGAGATTAAGTATTTGGGGCTATGACTGGATAAGGATAGGAACATGACTGAGCATATAAGGTGTACAGTGGTTGAAACACACTGCGTGATATCTGCCTATGGCACGATATCGACGGAGCCTGGGGTCATATTATTTTATTCGCTGTTAAAGGGCGTTGGCTCAAATTCAATAAAGGACATTATTTCTTCTGATGCTGAGAATAAGCGAGAACAGATACTGTAACAATATATGATATCTTCGCTACTGATACGATAAGAAACAACGTATATTATACCAAATCTTGTTTGGAATTTGTCGACAACGTGGCTGTTTCAAAAGTTGTGTTACGGACTACTATTGTCTATATAGCTTTGAGTCTCACGAAGTGTCGATGGATTTACTATCTTACCTGTTTATTTATATGCACAGTTCAGGTGAAAAGTTGGCTGAATGATTTTCGTGCAGTATATGCCGATGCACCAAGATTAACAGTAGTGAGTAGTTGGTATAACATATTTATTATAAATTTTGTTTTGTCGAAGATAATTCTCAACCGACCATAGGGTTCATCCACTAGTACTTTGCATAGGTTGAAAAATAAATAATTAAGAATTATAAGTAAACAGCCATTATCGTACGTTATAGCCAGTATTAGAACATAAGACTATTGAATCCATGTTTTTCATTTATTTGTTTACTCGTTTTACGTGTGAACGATGCTCGTAGCTGATTCAATTTGTTCTACGTACAGTATATATTTATTACGATAGCTTTTTCATGTCAGTGGAATACACCGCATTCAACTGATGCACTTTATTTATCATAAAGCTGTAGCCAACTTCACACAAAATGTACCTACCTAAATCTTCGATCATAAATGAATCAAATACCGCGTTAGCACACCTTTTGCTTTTTCAATCTGGTGTACTAAATTTTAAGGAGGTCATCACTATACATTTTGGAAATGACAATCAGAATTTCTTGATTAGAGAATCTGTGTATGTGTAAATAAAAGAGACATGCCTTGATTAATAATGTAACTTTTGAAACGTAGCCTGTGGTTTCCTCATTGGTTATTATATTCTATACTGTTCGTTCATGGAAACCACACACGAATGAATGAATACCTTAATGGACGTTAGCTTTTTGAAAAGCGCATAATACGAGTAATAAAAAATGAATAAAATTATGATATTAATATTTATCCAGGGTAACAGTTTTGCTTCAAACAAGACGTTAGTATGAAATATAATAATTTCAAGAGGAAGGTCGAAGAACCAGGCTTGATAAAGTGTGGTTCTTCAAACCTACATACAGATACAATAGATACAGATAGACTATATGTTTTTCTCCAGGTTTCCTTTTTATTTGTTCTTGGATCCCAAATGACGTAAAGTACTTACTCAAGATATCATTTTTATGTTGATGGAATACTCCGTATTTCTTACCTATTTGTCTTCACAATTTTGCATTCTAATCACAAAAATTGGGGATACTTCCAATAGCTATAGATTTATAATTTTTACATTACATGCAACCTATAGACATAGTATATTTTTGATGAATTTCGATTGATTTAATCAAATTTAGGCTGTTTAAATTTATTTTAAGTTGTACGGTATTTTACATCGTGCCATTTTTTCTAAAAAGACTAATTTGTTCCGTTTCTTTTTCAGCGATTTTTACTATAGATTACTGCATTTTAACTCCAATAAACAGAAAAAATTGATGAAAAAACGGCGACAACTAGGTGGACCCTATATCACGTGCAGTTATTTCAGTTTATTAGACATATTGATCGGGTTTTAGATTACCATATGCTTATCTACTTGAAGTATGTTGGGAACATTAAAAATTATGGACATTTTTGAAGCCATTGAAATATTGGGGTTTTAAAATTCAATTTCAAGTTTCAATATTTCTAGAATTCGATCTAAATCCTTCTTTTAAGAGCTCTTGTAGAAGATACCATTGCGTGGAATTTCAGCACCATTCTAATAGGGTCATTTTTTATATGAACCAACGTAAAATAGATGAAAAACTAATATTTGACCTAGGAGCAAGAGCTCGTGCCTGAACACAACACTCCTAACCAGACATCAACATGGTTGTCTCGATTTCTTTCTACCTTCTAAAACGCCGAGTTAATAAAACGTTTGGACTAAATTGTCTAATTGTTGCAACCTTAGGCAGTCTTTCATTTAAGTCTATATACTTATCTGTTAAATATAAAATAAGAGACTGGTTTATTTCCAACACCTGATTTACATCAATAAGTTTCCATCTATATTCAAGTCGCTGCTTGCGATTCTAAGAGAAAAAAGCATAATATTGTGTCATGCAAGGAGACCAAAGATTCCAAATGTACTCCTCCAACGTAACCCTCTTTCACATCATGGCATGTAATAGAATATCATTTTTCTTTATTCCTTTTTTAACCACTCAACCTATATGTCTGTATTGAATATTATTAATGTATGAAAAAAGTCACTTATCATAACTCGATACCATATTCAGCCCAAGATGTATCACCAGAGGATGCTCATGTCTCAACCAGGAGGTATACATATATTGAATTTTGCTTTTGCATATCTTAAGAAGTTCCTGCCTTCTTTCTAATATACTGGATTGTTCAACTGTTCCGACAGAAATTGAAATTAATTCATTGATTGCATACCCTAGAAGCAAGTTTTTTTAATGATTTTAATGTTTCAAAAATACAGCCGGTCTACTTTTTCCATACATACTATTCATTACAACATTCTAAAAAAACAAGTTAAATCTTAGATCTGAGAACACACTCGTCGTTCTTTGTCATATTTATCCATGAACTACATATATATTAATTTTTATTTTGATGAGCGTTTGGATTATATTGAAAACCAAATTTTGCAAGCCGTTCCTCATTCAATAAAACTGACCGATATGGGAAAATGTATTCTAGGCTAAACACATGTCTGATAGGACGGCACTGGTTTATTCCATGAACACCCTGACCTCAATAAAGTTGGCCTATGCATATATCATGAGCCACAAATGTGTCCTTCTTACACGTCACTGTCGAACATTAAACCACGCCCATTCCTACGCACCCTACTCCCCTCTCATCCAATTTAGCGTGTTTGGTCCCTGGCACAAAGGGACCATAACAAGTGCCCATCACTATGTACGGAGTGTCATGATCCTTAATTAAATGTAGTCCTGGAAATGGGTGTGGCTTATAATGAGATGCATGCTTGACCTTGATTAAGTGCGTATGACCATCGCCTTGGTTAACCGTAAACTGAGGGTGCAATGTGCGAGTCAAAAACAAACCTGTTTTCTTTTCCAAATGCAAAATTGTACGGAATAGGAATCCGTAACTATTTAGACACATGAAAGGGGGGTTAAGGACACAAAATGGAGTGGGAAAAAATGGGCAATCTAATGTCTTGTAAGATACGTTATCGTTATCGTACGCTATTCTTTCAGAATTTATCCCACTCCAACCGCGAACTAGGCTTGCCTATTCTCCCGAGTCCCGCTTTTTTTTGGCATGCCTCCTGCCTTTAGAGTAGAGAAGTAAAAAAACGTCGGCTTTCTAACAAAACTCTCGCATGTAGGAAATTGCGAATTTGGCAAAACAAAAATAATTCCACATTTTTTACTTCTCTCCCCAATTTGGGTCCTATTTTTTTATTTACTCAGTTACTGAGCTGACTCATCCTAAACATTATTTGTGTAGGCTTAGCAAGCTCTCCAGCGTTTCTCAATCATTTATTTTTGTGGGCTTACATACCGTTTGGTTGCAAAACAGGATCAATTTCCCAAAAAATTGGTTTATAGCTGACGGCTAGTAGTGGTGGCAGGATAGTACATATTAGTTATACGCACATAAAAAGAAATTCTCAATTCAAAAATTGCGATATTCTTCTCTAAGATAATTTGCCTGATAAGAAATTATTAATTTGTACCAAGAATAGTATATTTTCGAATCCAATTCTCATTCTGAATAAAAATACAATTTTCTTCAAAACCAAGATGCTTTTCCAACAAGTATCCGATTTTTTTTTTGTAAGGTTATCAAATTTTCTAACGAATCTCCTTCTAATTTCTAATTCATTCAATTATCTCGCATCGCCATCTTCGTCAACGGCATTTCAGCACTACGCGTGTGTCTATTTCTTTCCGCGTTAGTTATTTTTCATTGGATTTAATTTTTACCAACATCCTCTGATAACAAATGAGTTGTTAAAGAGTTGGGATTGTGACAACTATGAGGATCTCATACAGGTGTTCATGTGTTGATGTGATTTGTGTGTTGCGAATAGGCTCTATTACCAATGGTGGTCGTATATCTTCTGGCTTGAGTACAGGAACATATTTTTCATATTCTTTCGATCTGTAGAATAACTTTCAAACTTGAATTAGGGAAAATACTATATGAAGCAGATAAAAATAAGAAAGAAGTCATATTGGTTCATTTTTGACACTTGTTTGGTTCTTCTTTTTAAGGTTAAGCTGTTTTGTGCCAAGATTATGATCTGCTCAATTTGAGATTTTAGTATTCTCACTTCCAAGACTTTCCCAGGTTTGATTTGAAAATATTTACTCAAACTAACTCCATATGATCAAAAATACAGTATTCTCACCTTAAGATTATTATAGCTTTGCGCATATAGGGAGATATGGTATACTTGAATGAAAGCACATATTCTTAGTCTGAGAATTTATGTGTGTAGTTTGGAATTAGTCATCAATTTATTTATGCTGAACTTCTCTTTATATTCCCTTATTTCAACGTATAATGTAACATAGTTTTTTAGCTATATGAACCGATGTGGTATATTCTCCACACCACCTGAATCATTCTACTCTGATCAACAACTGAACCTATATTTTTTGAAGAAAGAAACACTACTAACTCAAGTTGTACGTCCAGCCGATAGAGAAGCACAAACGCTATCAACTTTTAATCAATTTTTATCTCTCAAATTCATACTGTGACAAGCATTACAATTGCAAATAAAAAGTCTAATACATTCTTCTCACGAATATGATTATTACTGACATATTATAGCGCAATGAATGGTAAATACAAAAATACTTTGTTAGAGTTTTCCCTTTCTCGCTGTTCGACCCTCGATCAAACTCCAATAGCAGATGTAATTGCCCTATATGCCGCAGCATGAATCACTTCATGTACTCAGTCATTCTTATGTTCCTTTCCAGCTCAAAAGCTTTATTAATTAACCTTATGGTGAGGCTACCACTACACATAAAAAGCTTGTTACAGTAGCTCACTCACGACCAGAAGGATATGGTAACGATTCTGAATTCAAGCATGATATCCAAGAAACACCACCCTGCGCAGTATCCTTACTAAGAAAAAGCCCAATAACGATGACCAGAACACGAAGGAATGCATCTACCAGGTACCTGGTGAGTGTGGCAGCACATTCGTCAGATAAACAAGAAGACCGCTGTAAGTGAGGACTAATAAGATCGAATCAACATACATCGGGCTGAAACTAATGGACCGATCCCCACAGAATTGGTTCGAACAATGCATACACAGAGAGCTTTATTGATATCGCCGAACGTTCTAGGAGGTAGCATTCATTGTTAGCAATATTAATAGCAGTCTCAGTGTGCAAGTTAAACTAACGTGGAATCTAATAATAAAAAACTACTCGATAGACTGCATGTAAACCAAGATAATTCAGCAGCGCTTACATATCCGTTAGACAGCGTGAGCTACCCCAATCAGCCGCATTACCAGTTACCGGTCGGAGTTCAGGTGAGGTGGGTTGGAGCGGTTGCGACCGAGGGAAGATATGCAGCATCGGAAGGAACAGTTCTTTCACCTGAAGACAATTGCAGATACCACAGCAATCGAATCGTTGTGGAATGCAAACATCCTCAAGACAAGTTCGGAGCAGTGTTATTGAAACCTCTTTATTGTCCAACAATTTCAAACAATAGTTGATGAACTTTGTAATATATTGTATATTTGTATATTATAAAATAATAACTTTTTGACCAACTTCATTTCAGAAAAGGCTCTTGTTTTTCACAAAAGTAAATTAGTAACTCGAGAGCTACTATACGTATTGGAATTCTTTGTGTTTTCATCGAAAGCTCGTGTTCTGATATAGAGTATCACCCTCATGCATTCATCTTATATTTATGAGGTATATGTATAGCCAACACAATATTTTCAAACAATTCTGAATTCATCTACAATTTCGGAAAAAGATAATTACATATTATTTATCAGTTTGACGGAATATCACTCAGATGAAGTATCAAGACAAAGTGACATAAGCAGTTTGAGAGTCTAAGTACATGATAATTATAACACCACATTTGATCCAAATCGTAATTCGTGAATGAGTGCAAAAGTAAATGGACAAAGTTACATCCGGTGACGTGGGTGTAGATTGATGTATGAGCCACAGGATTAATATGTTGGTGTTATGTTAATGATAGTACTTAGTGTATCAACGTAGTGGTATCCCATCAAACATACATTAATGAGATATTGAAAAAGTATATCATCCATGAAAGCAGCTCAATATTCCAGTGCGTATCTTCTTTTTGAACAATATTGATTGAATCGTTATTCAGCCATAACCGTTATACTACGCATAAGCCTTCAAAGCATTGTGAACAGTTAATTGTTTTTTATAATGTTTACATTACGAAAATATGTCGAATTATTGAATTCGAGATATTGTTTCCGTGATGTTTCTTCACATATACCTGTACATTACCAAAAAACCATGTCACTAATTTCCGTCGCGTCGGTTTGTCTGTCTGTCCGTCCTTTTCTCTGTCTGTGTGTCTGTCTATACTTACTAGTGTGATCAGGTCAATAGAGCTTTGTGGTTTTTATTGGCAAAATTGGTTTAGGTAGGTGGGTGGTTGTGAGGGCAGATCTCAATGAAAATACTTCTACTCTTTGAGACATCTACCCAACGGTAGCAGAGTAAGTCTGACACTTTATATCGATATACGTACGTATGCATCTCGTGTAACATCTCCACTCTGTAGTTCCAGAAACATTGATCATAACGAAAGCCAACGGGTAAGCCTATACTGGATAATAGATTTTTACAAAAGTGATCTTTAGTCTTAAACAATAGCGTCAAGTAAGTTGACTCTGTATTTCATGTGTGGTGATACCATATTGCAAAATACTATTATCGGATTTCAGAACTGTCAGTTCAGTCGAATTTTTTTTGGACATCTTTTTCATTTTTTAAAAACTTGTTTATTTTGGAAAATTGTATGAATAATATTTAAGATGTCTCAGTTGTTTGAATATTTTTCTATGCAATTCAAAAGATCAACAGCTGCATAATCAGGTTCAATTTTTTATTTCCGAAGGGATGCGATTGATTTGTTGGTGTATCTGTTGACGTTTTTGTCACCTTGCAATCCTAGCAGGATATATGTGCTCTAGCCTACATTAGATCATGCAGTTTTCTTATCAACAATTAATAACATTAACCAGATTTTCCATTCCTGAGTTCCTGGATATGTTAAGGCCTATTAAAAAAATAGGAAAGGGTACAAGATTTTAGAAGAACCCAAACATATCGCAGTATTTCTTTTTTAGTTTCTGGTCGCTGGTAGAATGTATAAAAGCATATTTTCAACCACATCTTTCTTGCAAACTTTTCAAGTTCAGAATCGCATAGTTACAGCTGTTGGGGTAAGTTTGTTTTCCTTTCTCATGAATCTGTTGCCATTTTTAGGCCCCTTGAATCATTTTTGTTAGTATTTAGATTTTGATAATGAGTGGTTCAATGCATCAAAAGCATTGGTTAGGTGTCCTCAGACTACGAGTATAACTTATAACTGCTTAACATCAGTAATGATTGCATCGATTGTGATTTTATGGAGAAATGTGATTTGAATCTAGCAGGTAATGCATTATTTTTAGAAATTCAATTAAGTAGTGTTGTGCAGTGTTGACATTTCTGCATAGTTTAGTGTCGAATAATTCAGCTAACTCACTGAAAAATACGAACAAACAAAAATTAATTTTCCTCGAAACGGTATATAAAAATGCATAGTTTTAATAAATATCGAACGCAACAAAACAACGCTATACACATGATGAACAAGCAATTAATTTACCTGATAACATTCAAATAATTTCCACATTACGACAAAACAAATTGAAGCCTCAGTCATTGGTAGCAATTAAAAATTGAGTTGCGTACCAACCGACACCTAATTGATACTTGGATAAATTTTTAAATAAAATTTTTCACTCTCAACGTGTTGCAGACCTTATATTTTTCATAAAAGATTACGGTCCATTTCACATTAGCATAATGTAATAATATAAAGATAGCGCAGTGATTCAGTTCTTAACTTTTGTGTGGTTTTGGCAGCTGAAAATCCTAGTTTTTAATAAATTCAAACTGTTTCAACCCAAAAATGTATTGCATATAATGATAATTGTCACTATATTAAAGAAAATGACTACATTGAAAGTAAACTAGGTAATGTAGATAAAAAGTTGTGTAGTTATCAGACAGTTTCACAAATAAAACTCTTTCCTTTAGTACGCGTTTCTATTTTTATTAAAATCATCGTCGGACTGCTAACAAGGCTACCTAGATTACTTGCCAAATAACTAACTAGTCCTATCATGGATACAAAACTAGAGCTCTGAAAACTAGCATACTATCTATCCTGTCTAGTTATTTTTCTATTAAATTATGCTTTCATTTGTTGTGTCTTTCCTAAGGGACATATTTTTTTGGCGACTGCATTTACATTAGTCTTAAGGGAAACCCCTACAAAACCTTAACCATCGCCGTCAAAATGTCCTTAAGATATTTCATATGATGAACAATTTTATTTCTTAAGATATTTCACGTTTTAAGATATTTTATTCCTTAAGCTGTTTCATTCTTCTTAATACATTCCATAACCTAATATATTTCAGTAGTAAGTTAACAAAGAATAAGGTTTTGTAGGGGTTTCCCTTCACACTAGTGTAAAGGAAGTCGCCAAAAAAATATGTCCACTAAGAAAGACACAACAAATGAAAACATAATTTGATAGAAAAATAACTAAACAGGATAGATAGTATGCTAGTTTTTAGAACTCTAGTTTTGTATCCATGATAGGACTAGTTAGTTATTTGGCAAGTAATCTGGGTAGCTTGTTAGCAGTCAAATCTGACAGTGCGACGATGATTTTAATAAAAATCGATGATGGAAGAGTTTCACCAAGTAAAAGCATCTACAATCTACATGAACTTGGTAACTCATATGATATGTTGTAAATAATAATATCAACAAGAATTATCAGTAAAACGAACTCTATTTGGGCCCTAGGGTCTCATCCTCATCAGAACTTCCGATACCTCCAACGAGCCCCTTTCACAAATCATTGTTTTGAAAAATTTGAGCGTTGTGGATTGAGCTGCCAGTGAGCTTGCAGAGCGATAATCAACGAACCTACTCGTAATATCAATGCAGAGTTGGACATAGTGAAAGATAACTGACGAAAGTAATACGGCAAAGTTACACATATCACAAATTATTGGCATGTCATGTGCATTCCACAAATTCAAAACGGTACGACATTTTTTGCTATCCAACCTAAGAAATATTAGTTTCATTGTAAAGATTAATTGTCATGTTGAAAATAATTATTATTTGTTTGAATTGTGTGAAACAATCGTAGCAGTCCAATTAAAGTTAATAGTTTACATCAACTATGCATTAAATTTTAAATAGTATCCGTTTATGTTCACTTACAGATTATACCCGATAATGCTGTTAACATTAACAACTAATTTTGTTTACAAACACACAATAGTATTTTGTTCACATATAAAATAAATATGACAATCTTACTATCTTACTAACGAGAATTCTTAAAATATGTTAATGGTCAATGAAATTCATTTCAAAATGCTTGCCGGAGACATGCAAAGGAAACCTATTTTACCCCAAATACTTTATTTCGTGAGCAAGCAATTCTAGTTGATCTTTTTGTTAGTGCGTGTATTCCTTCAATAAATGCTGCAGCATGTCTAATATGTATTTATTTAGTAAACTATTTCCAATCAGTATCTTAAAGGAATGTTAAGGGTGTTAGGGCCGAAGATTTATGAGGCCAAATATTCTAGTACTACCGCTGTGCCAAATCCAAAACCCTAGAAACATCTGTGTTAGGAGGTCAGACACTTCGCATGAACACTTTAGGAATAGTTGCTCAGTTTCATTTCAAGAAGACTGAATTTATGTTGATATCTTTCAAAACTATGAACAGATAACGAAGTTTTCATGAAGAACAAATCTTTCGGTGGATACTGTTCGTGAGATGGAACTTTAACACTGCAACCAGGTAACGGGAAATATATTTATTGTGAAGTTGAAAACAATTTATAGCGACATGCACTCTTCTTCAAAGCACAACAGATGAAAATTGATTAGTTTTCAAAATTTAATTGACCGGGATTAACGTGGCCAGCGCAAGATTTGATAAAATTATTCCTATAATCACTCAAGCCTGGTTTGCATTATAGATAAAGTAAAATGTCTCAGAGCTCAGAATAATTTGTATTTGGGACAAAATTGTTTTATTATGTCGAGGAGTACATTCCGATCACGTTCAAGGATTGAGTGCCTTCGCATTTGAAGACTTGTTGGTCGTGGCGTCAGGGAATCAAATCAGTATTTTTTTATTTGGTATTCGTGGAATATCCGGATTTGATTCGGAATTATTTCAGGAAGCATCCTAAAATGCAGAAAAAAGCATTGGCGAAATATCGTGAAAGATCTTATGCATTAAACTTTTACATATAAAAAAGTATCATGTTAATTTGTGATGGACATAATGAAAAGATTTCAATAACCGATTTTCTTAATAATAAAATAATAGTAAATCGTTGGAATAAATTCCTATTTCGTAGAATATTTGTGAAAAAACCAATACTATAAAATTATATTTTATTCAATTAATCGCCATTATTTGCCAGATAAAGAGTATGAATCGTGTGATCGTTTATACCATTCCATTACATACATAGCACGCTGTACGTGTCATCAGACTGACCTAAAGGCTTGAATTAGATCGACAGACATGAAGGCTATCCATACCTGACGATTGTTGCGTGGGCCGATGGATTATCAATAATACAGGATTATATCTCACTCTCAGTTCAAGGAGTGACATTTCCATTCATTTTTGACAGTAAATTAGTTCAGGTTGGTACATAGCTCAATGCCCTCAGTTTTTTAGATGGCTGTATTTGATATTTTTTCAAATTCTGAACCTTTTTGTCTCAATAAAGATATGAAATTTTGCTAATCGCTATGACAAAAATGGACTAATTAGAAATAGGCTGTTTAAAATACAATCACATCGCATGTTTCATCTGTTTACGCTGATGGCTTATGTTTTCTAAGAGATTCTGTTGATACATTTACTGACCAGTTTGCGCAAAGCTGAGTTTTTGTCTATGTGCTAATTTAATGTTATACACCATTTGCATAGTTGACAGGTCAATATCCACACATACCAGTATGCTGATTTTCAGTAATCTAAGTCACAGTGGCCACCAACTGAACGCTCATTAGTTATACAAAAATCGATAGCCGAACTCTAGACGCTTGTATCAAGCATTGGATGACCACAATTCAGGGTACCGTTGTTTGTATATCGTGTGACGGGTGTAGCCAGGGCAGCAAATCAAATACCTTAAAACGCATATCTCCTAGAGGAAAACTGTATAGGAATTGAGGTATAAAGGATTGCGTTTTCCGTAGAATAGTTAGCTGTGATTTTCAGATTTGTCACTATTTACATGTACTTATATTTTAAATTAAATTTTTATTAGAAATCTTTATTGGAACCAAGAAGCAACGGTTAGATATGGAAAAACGACATCAGAAACGGTGTGTATAGAAAAGGGGGTACTACAGGGTTGTGTTTTGTCGCCAATACTATTTAATATGTACTCTGAGCACATATTCAACCAAACAATAGGCGATGACGATGACGGAAATTTAACGGCAGGACATTAAAGCACATACGTTATGCAGACGACACGGTTATCATTGCAGACAATCCAGAAGCCCTTCAACGCCTAATCACAAAATTGGCAGATCAACTAGGCATGAAAATTAATGTAACAAAAACTAAAGTAATGGCCATAACAATATTTCCAAACCCACAACTGAGCATAAACATCTATGACACCGCTATAGAGAAAGTTGAGAAATGTAAATATCTTGGCAGCTACATAACCACAAATGTAGATCCTGACGTTGAAGTAAGATCACGCATAGAACAAGCCAGAGCCATATTCCTAAAGATGAAAAACCTATTATATAACGCAATCCTGAGCTAAAACTTAAGTTACCGATTCGTTAAGGTGAGGAAACATGTACATTAAAAGTGGATACCATGAACAGACTCGAGGCTTTTGGAATGTGGACCTTCCGTAGACTACTAAACATATCATGAACTCAACATATAGCTAGCGATGAAGTGCTTAGACGTATGTGAAGGGAAAAAGAGCTACTTACAACAATAAAATGAAGAAAGACCGATCTGGGCCACATATACCGTAACAGCAAGTATAATATATGAATTTAATGTAAGAAGAAAAATCGAAGGAAAACGTGGTCCTGGTTGCAGAAAACATTCATGCCTAGAAGCATACGACTGGTATGAACACAACATCTTTAATACGTACCACTCAGAATCGAAATAAGTATGCCGAAATTGTCGCCGACCTTCATTAAATGGAGATGGCACCTGAAGAAGAAGATATTTTAAATGTTTGCAGATCAGTTTCGTACATCATTCATAAATAATTACGTCTGTATTACAAAACAGCTACTACTCACTTAAAGCCAGCAACAAGCAGATATCCTTACAAGAAGCCGTATAATTACATCAACCTCAAAAATTCCAAAGCTGCTCCCAAAACAACTATTGATCAGAAAGCTCAAATCTAAAACATATCCAATTTCTTACCAGATTGACTTGAACTTCGCTTCTCCTAGTGGGTATGCATTTTCAATTGTTTCATTAATAACAATTCTGCAGAGATGTCTAATAACATTTTTAAGAACCATAATGAAAACTTCCTAGAAAATGAATAATTTGTATGTGGAAATCAATTTGGACTCAAAGTAGGTGTCCACCCAAAATGCAATTTTTCATAGTACGAATTAACTTTACGAATCTTTGGACAGAAAGCTGCCCACTGCGTCAGTATTTACTGATCTCTTAAATGCCTTTGACATAGTTATCCACAAAATTCTTCAAGATAAATTATAAATATATTGGATTCCGTGGGGTAAGCCAATTGAAATACTGTTTTGAATAATTTATACAATAATGAGTTATTCCTATGGTCGAAGAAATATATCTGTGATCATGTTGAATAATACACTGCACAAGATAAGAACAGTTCGAATAAAATGCGATATAAAAAGCATTATGGAATATTTTGATAATATTCTCCTAACAATAAAATTTTAAGTCTTAAGACTTAGCTTCCACACCACATCCAAAATAGCTTCCTGAGTATCCATCGAGATATACAATTATATTTGCGAGACCGATAGAGTCACATTATTTGATATTTAATTATAAACACTTAACATGGGATGGAAAACAAAAATTTTTGCAAGAAATCCTGGGCAGCTGTTATCACAACTTGAATTTCTGAAACAATTTTCCTATAATCGGTATGATGCAAATACACAAAAGTAAAAATAGAATTGTTCTAAATCCGTGGGCGCGAAAAGTAAATTTTGTTTGCCCGTAATTTGCTGCGACCGAATTTCTAGCACTGTATTAGGTAGGTATTAGTTCTCTGACAATAAAAACAGATTAAACGGTGGGAACTGGATACATCCAGAGAAACATTTATTGATGATTTGTAGATTATTCAACTGACATACATATTACATATTCATTTAGTTCCATTTACTGACATTCATATTATATTGAACGTACATTGTTTATCTTAATCTTATGTTATATGTATAATATAGTGGATCGGTTAGTTTGTCATTTTTTTACTACCCTTTGCATAATTAATGCTATATACCAATATATAAATGTTATATATCCACATGATAGCAGAAAAACATTACACATTTTTTGAGTTAACTCAAAAAAAAATATGTCATGAAACGATATAGCTAAAGATGTAGAGCATCAATCAATACTTCATGACCAAAAATCAAAAATGAATTATCTGTTAGCGTGGGAGCGTAACATATTGAAAAAAGTTGTAAAAGTATACAACTCAACTTCTTGGAAATATTAATGCAGAAAAAAATGCATGCGTATAGACTTCAAAAAAGTCAATCCCGATTTTCCAGAAATTGAATTCCAAATATGGCCAAATATCCATGACCCATGAACAACAATGTAGCAACAAAAAATACTTCCATATGAGAGTATCTGCATACTTACTGTGCAATATTTTTTAAAGTGCTTATTCAATTTATGCTTTGAATATAACTGAATTGAATAGAAAACTATACCACGTCGATCAATGTAATCTCGAAGGAATCTAAATTTCGCTCTACTCAGTCTCTCTAGTTGTATGACAAATACAGAAAATTTGTAAAAAGCATTTTTATATTATTTTCATATAAAAATCCATTTCAAAAATAGCTGATAAAAAATTGACGCCGTCATTTTCTACATTTTTAGAACCATAGAATTTTTCCTCGATTGGACTGCTTTAAAATGCAAAATTTGTATTAGATTTTGTTCACTTCAACTCAAATTATTAGGCAAGGAATTCTGGAACAGCTTTAACAGCTTATTCAAGCAGCAAACTAACAAAGACTCATCGTTATCCATCAGTTAAAACGTGCAGTATCCAAATATCGATTGGCCAGCTTGGATTACTTTAACTAAAAAAGGTTTTATATTCTTACTTCAATAGCTTAATTGTTTAAATAATGTATTTTATCACTTTTTTCTACAGAACCAACTGAATTATTGTACTAGTACCTTGGGATATGGAAGTGTAATCTAAATACATGCTAGAAAATTAAATATCTTACAAAAATCTTATCTTAGCTTCACTCATAATTTTTATCTACGTATTATTATAACACTTACGAGAAAAAAAAGTGTGCAACACGGGCTCCGGCTCACTGGACGGCTGTCCTGTTTCCAAGTAACTGTTCCTAAAACTTCTGCAATCACTGGCTCAGCAAATCGTGCACCCTAAGTAGACAGAGAAAACCGAGGAAAACTGCTTTCTGCTAGTCCAACGCAGCATGCCAGTATAGATTCTACTGCAGAGAGCAATGTGTTTCTTATCCCAACTAAGTACAATCACCATAACTAGCATACTAACAGTCTGGCCAAAACCTTCAAGGCATGCCGAGGAGGTTCTGGTACTTGTTTCGTTTCTCCTCCTACAAGACGATGTTCATCTCAGTTGAAGCTGAGAATTCATCAACAAAAATCTTCATCTGTTGGTGGTCGAACAGGAATATGTTAGGATTATAAGTTTGCAGAATCTCGAGTGTATGGATCAAGAATTTCCAGTAAATGTAGCATCCTCTGTCCTCCACAAGCGAGTAATTATCCATTAGTGTGTAGGGCAGGACAGGTGTGTCATCTTACCGTAGGAGTACCTCAAATGCCGGCAGAGTAGGGTTTCGAAATTTATACAAGACAACGTTCGTGACAATCTACCAAGTGAACCCAGAATGGTGCCTAAGTCCTTAAAAACAAGCAAGTTTTTAACAGGATTTGTCAAGCCAGTGCAGTACATGTTTTTAATAACGGCCTTCAAATTTGATTGATTAAATTCTGTGACGTGTTGAATTATTTAAAAGATTTGTTAAACACATTCGATGCGCTAATCAATGTAGTATTTTAGAAATTACGAATTTGGAACAATCGCAAAAGTGCGATTTAAGCGAAAAAAATTAGACTACTAAACATAGCTGCAATAATTCTGACAGGCCACTAGTCAAGCTATCAGCAGCTGGGCATTTGCGCACTAATTATGGGACACCCTGCTGTATATATATATATATATATATATATATATATATATATATATATATATATATATATATATATATATTCAATAGAAGGAATCAAGTTGGGCAGTAGGAATCATCTAAACTTAGATATCTTTGGCAACCGGATTGCAGATACGAAAATTTAGTTTCAAACAACATTGCCAACTTCTATATTTCAGATGGGAACAATTAATTTCAGATGTTCTTGGTAGATGAATTTTAGGTGGAAATACCTTGGAGCGTAGTTTTAGGGATTGAGACAGCCGGGATTATTTGTTATGCACCGTTGATTTCAAGCGCTGTAGCTTTAGAAGTGTTGCCTCTGAAAACAAGAGCTTAATTTACTTTTTGAAATGAAGGTGTTACTGGAACAGAAGTGCATTGGTGTTTCTAAGATTCTATTGCGAGTTGCCATAATTGGGTTCAAGAAATGTCAGTGCAGCCCTGGCACGTCTGTAAGGGAAACTAATACATTAGTTGAGGTCTCTACCATATCATGGTCAAATTGCACCTGTACTAACTTCACCCCTCTCGTTGAATGGTTAATATTAAGGTTCACTTTAGAAGCTGCTATGATTTCCATCTCAAGTTTTATTAACTGTTGGGAGTTCGAAGCGAACGGGGCTTCGCCGACATTCATAATTATACATATATGATGGCAATATTGCAGTCGTTGTGGAAATGCGCCTCGCCGTTAGATATGAGAAGGCTGTAATAGAGGTTTAATATTAGTTTCCCTACTTGGGAATAGGTGTATGTGAATATTTGCAGCCAACTAAACATTCCTATGTCCAAGAGATGATGAGCTTCTTCTTTTGATTAGTATTTTATCATCAAAAATACACAGAAGCTTCAAAAAGTCGTAGCAATTGGCATAAATTAATTATATTTTTGGATGGTAGATACTATATCTTGGTGAAATGATAAAATTGTGCAATTTAGATACAATGTTTCACGAATGAGTTGGTTTTTAGTAACGCGTTTTGCTTTAATCTTCAAAGCATCACCAGAGTGGCAAGCTAAACCCTATCAAGAATATAAAGCTATAGTGCTCAAGTCTAGCATCTTATTTAACGTGTTTAGCTATTATACCATTAAATTATTTTATCGTTTCGTCGTCTTAGGAGAATATACGAGGTTCATGCTGAAGGTTTTTAGATACAAAAAAACTACAAGGTTTTTTGAAAAACTTCATTCTGTTTTTTCGACATATTCTCCCCCAACTTGAATACATTTACATATTCGGTAAAGCCACTTTCTTATTCTTGTTCTTTTGAGTGGTTGACAATTTCCTCCTAAAATGCAGCGATTGCCTCTTCATCGGTGAAAAAATGGCGACCTAGCAACTTTTCTTTGATCTTAGGGAATAAGAAGAAGTCGCACAGAGCTAGGTTTCGAGAATGAGGTGGGTGAGGCAGTAGTTTGACAGTTCAGCAAAAAAACCGAGTGTTCTAATGGCGTTGTGGGCGGGTGCGTTGTGATGGTTCCATTGAATACCCCGCCGGCCAGTCTTTGGACGGCACTTGCATTGTTCTTGGAAGTAATTGTCCTTTGATTTTACAAGGCTACTGTTGTGATGTATCCACTTTTATAAAAAAAAGATGCGACCATTTTCTTTCCAACACTCTTGAAACGACAAATTTTCATTGGAGGCTGCTGACTCTCAAAGCACCAAACTAATGACTGCTGTTTAGTTTCGGGATCATAATGATATAACCATGTTTCGACTCCGGTTAGGATATTAAAGGTGTTTTTACTCTGCTCATTATCAAATTTTTCAAGCATAAACTTAGCCCAATCAACGCTTGTTGCATTTTGCTCACTGGTTAACAAATGTGAAAACCCCTTCCTTACGCGAAGCTGATCATGAATGATTGTTCGGACTGCTGCCGATCTAATTCCCAGAGAAGCGTCAATCTCGGTGTAGGTTATATGTCGATCTTTTTTCACCATATTTTGCACAGCTTCTACAGTTCCCGTAGTAACAGCAATGGGCGGTCGACCTGTGCGAGGGTCATCATCGAGTGAGACCCGGCCCCTTTCAAACTCAGCAAACCAATTAAAAACTGTAGCCCTAGAAGGGCCAGAGTCCCCAGAGCAACTCACTGAACTTCCGTGGTATTTCACTTGTTTTAGTCCCTTTTTCTAGACATACAAAATCATGGCTCGAAAATCGCGACTACCCGGTTCCATTTTCACGTTAAAATTCGGCCAACACTTAGATGCATTCGAGACCGTAGCAAGGCAACTACTGAACGATTCAAACGCTGCCTTTGTGTGTAAGCACATACAACTTTAGACAAAATAGCTGCGTACTCAAACTTGTTTAAACTTGTATAGATTAGGAATATCGAAAGACTTTCAGCGTGACCCTCGTAGCTTTCAGCGATTGCTTCCGCACTAAGGATAAGCGGATTGTTTAAAAATCTTCAACTATCTCCATCATGATGTCTTTAAGATATTTTATGTTTAAAGTGCACACTACTTCACATATTGTATCGTTTACGATACAAGGTTAAACTAGAACTTAATACAGACATATATATATATACACTTATCATATAACCGTATCAATTTTTCTCACAGGAATATAGACCGGAAAGTGATAGGATAATGGTAGAAAATTATATTGACGATGGACAAAGTCTGGCTTTTTTCATAGTAATATTCCATGACTATCGAATAAAATTGATGACATTCAATTATTTCTGGAAACTAATAATCAGAGACCAAGGTCGACTCGTCAGTAATGTGCAATTGCTTCACATATCCCCTATATGACACATACGGTTCAGACTCAGATTTGCTGTATGCGTTTAAGTCAAATTGTAACTTACACCATTCCCTTGCAAAATATTAAAACTCTCCTACCAGCGAGGAATGTTCCCCACTGGATGGAAGATCAGTCGAATGCAACCTATATCTAAGAATGGCGGAAAAAGTATACGCTACAACTATAGATCTGTGACTTTGCTCTGCATCATTTCCGAGGTTATGTTGACTGTCATAACCGTGCAGCTTCTGAAGTATCTGGCCAAAAGTAATATCATCAATGGTCGCCAATATGGTAAGTATAGATCCATGGAAGATGTTGTGGCCTACGTCACACATAGATATATGTAGCAATTGAGCTTCATGTAGAGTTTCATTCGATCGAGTCTGTGCCCAATGGTTAGATAGTTTTCTCACAGACCGCTTATTATTTTTGGCGGTGGATGCATATACTTCCATTGTGCTGTACGTTCTTCTTGCAGTCTATCTATCTATAAGTTCTAATTGTATCGGAAGCTTCACAGATGACAGCGCCCTTATTTCCTACACGAAACCGTGCAAACCACTGTCATCCCTAGAGACCCTACCTCGGCGAGGATAGCGTGTTTTTTTGGATTATTGAGCACATTGAGAGAGTTGTGAAATGGGAGCCTACAAATGGAGTTCAGTCTAACTCACAGAAGACATATCATGTTGTTGGCTTCGCTAGGTCGGCATCTCAGTAGCTGGGGGTTTTCGTCCGCTCCAAGAAATCGTATACTTCAGTACATCTATTGCTACTCTCCAAGGCCCAGATCAGACCATCGCTTTCTCTGGTTCCCTTATAAAGAAAAAAGTCAATATCAAATAGGACTCGTATTATGATGGAAATATTGGTTATTTGTTTCTATACCACCATCAAGCGCATAAATTATTGATACATATCAATATAATTCCATTATCTGATTTTCACAATTCAATCATGTGATGGATGAGATTTACAAAGATCATTTAAAATCAGCATGAGCAAAATTTTTATCCAACAGTAGTCACACTTGTTCGATAATATCCACTCTCCTATCTATTGATTTATAATGAGTAAGAAAGTACACAATTTCCAACTAGGCAGCTGTTATACTGAGCCACTAGAGGTATAAATATAGACTAGCGAGTTTCGGAAACCGCTGAGTGCCAAAAATAAGAATTTGATTGCCAATCGGATGTATTTTCATCAAATTCATTTCATTTTGTAAATGAATACGCAACCTATAGATATTTTACTATAAATCTAGTAGAAGGTCATCATTTTAACCTCGATTTGAACAAGCATTTGTATAACTTTTTTTCATTTCCGATATGCATAAACCACATTATTTACAACTGAGGAGACAAACATGTGTGGACGTGTACTCAATAAAATGTTATTATAGCAAAAACAGCAAAACTCTCACTGGTTAAACATAATTTTCTATTATCTATCACTTTTTTTATTGCATCATATGAAAGAACGTAATTTTTTACGTACGTGACGGTAAAATCTATCATCGATAAAATAATTCAGATTAAAAATGATAATGATTCCGACAAATGCAATCTCAAGAATATATTTGCACATGTACATGCTTTTTGGTTACAGATGATTAACGTAACGTTTGCTCTTAACAATAGATTTTAATTTTTAAAATGAAATGGTTGCTAAATGAAAAAAAACGTCTATGATGTGATTTAAAATAGTGATAACGCTACAGTGCAAAAGTTATATCAGAAGTTGCACATTGAAATAATATTTTTGACCTGCGCGAACTCTTGTTAAGACGAGACTGATTATAATTATTAATTATTTTCATTATTCAATTCATCAATCATAAATTTTACTGTTATGTTTAAAAGCTGACGTTTCTGCATGCGACGCAATAAAAATAGGTGTTGCGCTTTAAAGAAATCGATGACATCATACCTCAAACGGTGGTGACGTCACAAGTGCAGCAATTTTATAAATGGTTGGTGATATGTAGCGAAATATGATTAATTTCTTCTCCATAAGCTTTTTCCATAAACACCCAAAGAATAATCAAAATATAATGGGCTGAGGCTTGGAGATCTTGCAAAGAATGGGGCGAAACATTTGCTGTCTATACAACTGAGGGGATAAGTATTATCGAAAAATGGAAAGAGCACTTCCAGACTGGCTCCATCAGGTTGGAAATACATCCCACTAAAATAGAGATTCCCGTTTTGGAGAAAATTAATCTCATTTCACCTGTGACCCTCGGAATTATTGCGTATGATCTTTATAAAATACAGTGCAATTAAGCAGGCGCAGTCGCAACATTACCATAAACGTTTGGGAGGGAATAATTATTAAGTTGATTATTACATACTTTTCTGAATGAATTCTAGATGAGAACCAATATTTACACTGTTTAGAGAACATTTTGCTTAATCTACTGCAAAATGCAAAAATTAATTTTATCAGGCTGTATATCCAACATTATGAAACCCTTCCCCATTTTAATACTTGGCCGGCAATTTCAGTATATGTAAGAACTTAATATATAGGACCAACTTTTACTCATATTAAAAATTTATCGCAGGTAATAAAAGATAAACACAATGAAGATGTCCAAGTAAGACATTTTTGATAATAATTGTACTCTAAATTATTTTATTTGATATCAATCTAATTTTTCTTCATTATCATTTCGCCATTTTTTATACCTACCTCACATCAGACAGAAAACTATCACATTACCATACAGAGCTAATTATTTTTCCCAGGTTATAATAAACCGCAAAGACGGCTCGGTATTTTCGTTTTCGGGTAAACAAGGCTGATAGATTGACAGCCACGTGACTTAAGTTCCACGAATTGCCTATGCAAATACCCAAGAATCAACGTAATACTCTTCTAGTAAATATTAAGTCGAAAGTTTAAACATCATTCCATGAAAGTATTGGAAACAAGATGGTTTAAAAGTAAGCATCTCATAACATAGAAGTTGGAATGCAACATCAATTGTAATTATAAATTCCTTACAAATAATTATTTTTACAGGTCAGGTGGATGACCAAAGTATACAGGGCTACACATTGTGCCTAGAATACAGTACGAGTATAAGGTAAACATTTTAGTTTTTTGTGTGTTCCAAATAACCTATCCTATATTCGCTTTGCTACCTTGTCCGAATTTCCGTTATTGCGGAAACAACCACTGAGATTGTTCTTTTACCTTTCTTTAAAAGAGTACGAGAGTGACAAAACCATTTTCCTCAATGATTGATATCGGAAGTCTTTATTTTTAGGCAGGTTAGTAGCAACAGGTTCTGTTGTATCGCAGATGATTTTTACTTTCGTTGATTACATATACCTTACATATCAGCAAACTCGAATTTTAAAGATGATTATCGATTAGTAAGTAGAGAATTGGCTTCGTATTGAGATATTTTTTACTATTGTTTCCGTGCTATTTTTTTATCAGTAGCATATGGTTTTTGATCCAGTCTACTATGAATATTATATGATGCATTTTTCGTGAAGTAACAAGATCAGCATCAAAAAAAATTTGGGATTATTTGTATCGGGAAACGATCTTTCCAAGCCAACTATAGAGTAGTGACGATGCCATACCGCATGCACTTCCATCTCTTCTCCCGATGAGAATAAATAAACATATTTTTGATCATCTAGATTGTAGATACTCATATTTGAAACTCTTCCATCATGCAGATGGAATAATCGTTCATTTAACACAGTTTTACAAAATAATACACTTTTTCATGCGTCACTGTAAGAAAGAGAGTTCACTTTGTGAAACTGTGTGTTAAATACAGGATTATATTATCCATATTTTAGATACTACGTGCACCTGACCGGAAATGAAAACACTGAATAAAGAGCAAGTTATACCCACCTGTTAGAAGATACGAGATCAGTCTCACGATCAATATTTCCAAGATTGATTACTATGACCTGTTCCGAATGTCTATTCTTTCAAATACCGTTGTGTGCCACGTGCAGCGATTTAGCGTATAAAAGATCACTTTAGTATCATTAAGCAAGGCAAGCATATAGATTATTGATCGGTCACAGTAAGTTCAAGACCAACCGTGATGGAATTTTAGATCGACATTGCACTCTTCTAAATGTGGCGTAAATATTTAGATTTGTCCCGAGCTTCATCATTTCCAGATTTACTCATAATGATTGATGGCAACGTTGCTGTTAATTAGTTTTACTCCGAGAGAATAGAGCAGAATGAGTTCATCTCTCCGGAAAGATTAGATCAATAATCATAGGCAGGTAGGTATTGAAAGATTCATATGGGACCAGGTGGCTGTCATATCAATAAAAAAATCTGTTATTGATAGACATCTAACAGTATAGCATTTGTAGTTATATAGGAGAGTTGGTGGTACAAATATATATTTTATTACGCTCCCCCACAAAAACTTCAGTTGTTAGACTTCTTCACCGAGTTTAATCTCGCCAATAGTTTAAAACCACATTGTCGTAGAAATTATTTCTTGCTTCAGGCTTTAAAGCATGGTCGACCGCTTTCTACCTTTATGAGAGATAATCTGATAAAAAAGATGGAAAAGTATTCCTATTCATTCTTTCAATGAAATCCACATTCCTCCATATTTCGACTAATTTTTCTTATATCCGCGTATGAAAATATATAAATTTGTTAGCAATCCCTCCGAATAAAAACAATAGCATCGGTGTCAAATAAGAATGGCTGTCATAATACCTAATAATAAAACTCGTAAAAATCGCTTGAAAAAGTTAAGCGAGCAGCTTTAGGCGGTGATACCATCTGTTGTCTTGTTTCACATTAAAACCTCATGATTTATTTCTTATGCTATTCAAAGTGCGGTAAAGTAGACGTCTTCATCAACACATCTTGGCCAGTTTCTCATCTATATCCTATTGTTCAAACAAAACATATAAAATAATCTGAGGCAACGGAAGCAGTGTTTGTTTTATTACCAAAAATACTTTTTATGAGGGATATCATCAACTTCGGGGACCGTGTAAAGAAGCTTCAACTCTGGAAGCACTCTGTTTCAAAAGAGAAGCACTCTACTAAAATTGTTTTCCCTACAGTGTATAAGACGCTGGTAATTTCGTTTTAAATTCATATGTATGAACAAAAAATGAATTCAAGTATGTATGATATGTGATACGCATTAATGTGAATCAATTATTTCTTCATTTTTTGCGATAATGATGCTATGGATTCAAGAATGCGTAATAATTTGTTAAGTACACCTAAACAAGTCCGAAACATTTTAAGTCTCATATAATTTTGTTACTGCGACCTAAATTTAGTGGGAGAATGAGAAACACAGTGCGAACTTTTTACATCGCATGTCGCGAGCCTATAAAATTTCTCATATTTTGTAATTTATTTGTTTTGCTCTTGTTTAAATAATCCTATTTAATAGTCGTGCTACTCACGATCCCTGAGTCCAAATTAAATTTATTCGGATCCATTTCATTATGTTTCCTTCCATTTGATGAAGTATAGTCCAGAACATGCCGGCAAACAGAAAATAAGATAAACGACGGCTGTATGAGAAAATTCCACAGTTGTTCCAAATCAATGTGTTGAAGAGCTATGTGTGAGCGATAATCTATTTTGGAAAAATAAAATAGTCGAAAATGTACAGAACCAAATTTTCAGTTTTATTTTTCCAATTTTTCAAGGTCACCCCGCCGCCACTTTCCATAGTAATAACCTAGTTTCAATATTTCATTGGAAACCAAATGGTATTTCACGAGTTGAGATGGACAGCAGACGACAACAGACAGACTGACAAACAGAGAGAGGAAATTATTGACATGGTTTTTCATGAAACTCAATATCCTGAATTTCAAATGTTCTGCGATTACGACACTTTCCCTCCTACTGGCATGGGAAGTAAAATGTTTCTGGTTTAGATGAAAACTAAAATATAATTCTTTGACATTTGGGATTAGAATAGCTCCCAGACAAATAGATCTGAGTAGATGTTCCAAACAATAATAATCATTCATCTGGCCTTCGAGGTTGAATGTACGTAAATTAATGGAGTTCGCGTGCTTCAACTAATAAAAGTCAGCTAGGACAACGAATACTGGCAACTCGCACTGCACCTACAAGTAATTAAAATTTCTGTTTTTCGGTTTGTCTTCCCCATTATCTAATTTAAGTGCTAGGTACAAAAATGATGGCAGCATGACACCCGTAAATGGTTTTGCGTACTTTGTCATGTTTTTTGATGACTTTTTTTCCGTCATTCAGTCGATTCTTAACACCTATGGAGTTTATGTAACTTCTGAAATTTACCCCGGGGGGTTATCTTTTTGATATAAAGCACAGATTAGTACCGAACCAATTTACAAACTTTTTGGTTGCCTCGACAGTCTTTTTTCAAAGTAAAACAAATGCCAGATTAAATTTTGAAAATTAGCAATGATATAATGATGTTAATTGATTAACGAAGATGTCTTGCTTTAAAAGTAGCTCGTGATTATTATGCGATCCGCGAAACAGGATGATGCATATCCACTGTTGATAAATCCAAAATGAGAGTCATAATATATCGTCAACCTTGACATACAATCCTTATGAGTAGAAAATTTTCAAAATCAAAATATAATCCCATCGTATGATATCACAAAATACTGATACTTGCATGTAAAAGGGAGGTTCAATATACTTGACGCATTTTCGAAAAACTAATTAATAATTTTGAGGTAATTTATGATTTCATTTAAGTAGAATGTGTGAAGAGATATACTTATATCACTTGTTGTTATATCTGTACTTATATTTACTATCAATCTTCCGGCAATAGTTCGATTTTCAAAAACTATGCCTCCCTTCTCCCAGTAGTAGTAGTAGTGGGGAGGCAAAGCCGACCCCAAACCCCAGAGACCAGCAAAAAAACCTTCCAGACCTTTTATTGAAGGTCACAATGTCCGACCATTTGGCTAAATAGCACTCTTCCCTGTCAAACTCTCCTGTGCCGAACACCTCATTCGTAAGGGTGCTGTATACGGCACATTCGCCCACAAGTGGGACGAGGTCTCGTCCTCCTCCCAGCACTTCTGACAGATTGGGTCTTTGACCACTCCGATGAGTGTCATGTGCCTGTTCGGTCTGCAGTGACCTGTGAGGATCCCCACTAACAAGTGGATTGAATCACTCTTCCGGTTCAGTAGCCATAGCTCCCTACGTTTGTTGGGGCCTGCTATGAACCTCTTTGACTGCCTGCAGTCGTCTCTCTCCAGCCATGCTTTCGCAAGTTCGTTATATGCCCAGGCATCCAGGGCATTACTAACCTGGCCTCTGCTAATGCCCAGCAAGGGTTCGGGGCCAATGCAGGCGCCCCTTGCCCCTATACTCGCCAGGTAGTCTGCTTTCTCACTACCTGGCACCCCGCTGTGACCAGGGATCCACATGAGGGTCACGTTCTTGGATTGAGCTAAGGATTGGAGGACGGCACTGCATTCCTGGACCAGTGGTGTTCTGATCCTAGGGGATGCTACCGCTCCAATCCCAGTAATAACTTGCCGTGAAGATTTTAATCAAATGAATAGTTTCCATGTTATAGAGCATCCAGAGTTTAATCCTCTCTTGATTATCACTCCACCGTCGCTATAATGGTTTTAAAAAACCTTTGTATCTCTTTACGCCTTGCTAAATTAGTCACTTAGTGTTAAAAGTTCATTAATATTCGTATAGTAATTTCCACATTATGGAGCGACCAAACATTTTTGGGGCATACTACAAACGACAGACGACTGTCAAACCTACAGGAGACAAAAAAAATGAATATATAATGGAATATAATAAAATAAATAAATGTCTGTTTTGAGTCGCAATGCTTGCAAATCATATATATCCAGTAACGTATGCTGGATTATATTCCTACTGATTTCACAGCATCCTAAACCCAGCTCCCAGGGGCGCCACTGCGAAGCTGTTGGTGCTTCAGATAAATGGTCCGAATTTGAAAGGCTTCTGAATAAAACATGAGGGATTTTATGGATTTTTCGTAGAATAAAATGCAGTTCAGTAAAATTAAGAAAAACCGAGGTTTACTTTGTGATGGAGTGACACATTATGCAAGCAGTTAGTAAAATTACACTAGTCTATTTAATACATGGTATTATCAATGTTTATGTATCCAGTTCCTAATTTATCCGTCGAACTGTTGGACCTTTCCAAAGTGATCATTCAATATCTGGAAGCATTATCCAATGACGTGTCCATGGAAAGACAACTATAATTATCTGAGAGATCACTGGTGAGGAATATATAACAAAGAAGTTCTTTGATCCATTCCTTATAAACTGTTCAGCATTTTTGTATCCGAAAAAACATTTCACTTATTTCCGGTAGTCTGTCCGTCTGTACTATGCCCGGTAACTCCGAAAGTGCAATTCAGAAATCAGTAAGCTTAAACAGGTTAGTCTTGGATAATGTTTGACAGATCTGTGATAAATCCGATTTCTAAGCATTTTGAATGCTTCAAAAACATATTTACTTTTATTTCAGCAGCTACTACTGCTAGAAATTAATGTATTTTAGTTCAATAACGACCATTTTTAATTGTGAAAGTGCCATTAAGCTTCCTGAATGACGTCAAGTAATTGACTCCGTATTTGGTATGTTAATTAAATAACACCAATCAATAATCTAGCTATACATAACATAACAAAAACAGGACCTTTCGATTCCAAAACAAATACTTTTATCCCGGCCCACCGTGGTCTAGTGTTGAAAAAAGGATGGCGACGTACTAGATTATGAAATTGCTACCAAATGTTCAGGGAGTATAGACAATGAATGACATGACAGTTACTTAAATACAAAATATACCATGCTTAAAAAATATATAAACGTTTTGCTAAATATGACACCATACGTAGAACAGGTAGATGAATACGTGATATTGATGTACTATGATGCCATGGAAATGTAACAGACAAACAAATCTTTTTGAATCAGTACCGAGTTATAATCGCACTTTAAGTAACCCTGGTGATCCCACTGAAATCTCAGTATCTCCAAACATTTAACAAAAATACAATTCGACAATTTAGCCTGACTGCTATGGTCGTAGTTGACATTGTCGAGCTATCTGATTCTCATTACCATGACAACTGTTTTGTGTGTATTTCTTAATCATAGAGAAAAGTGAAGTGAAGTAGGTCAACTCGGTAGTTGCCAAGAATTGCTAGGAGTGCGAATTCAAGTTTGGTTAGAATTACTAAAATTAATTTGAATACAGATTTAGTATTTTTATTTATCCTTGGAAATTATTCCTTCTCTATGGATCTTCTGTCTGCTTGGATAAATCCATAGTCTTTTAATTATAACCCATAATTACTTGAGAAAGCTCCAAATTCTTTGCTAATTTTTTCTGGATATAGTTTTGAATGTGCCGGAAAACTTGAGTCTAGTAGATTGACCATATACCTCTCACGGATCGATATAAAGCCATCCTAAATATTTGTATCAAAATTAGAATTAAATTATTATTAGTAATTAGTTCAAAACGGTCTAAAAAATTAAATATTTTGCTGGAACTTATAGTAATCCCGAATTTTTAGAGATGCACCGAAAAAAGCGAACAAAAGCGGAAAATTATCATTAAAAAACCGAACAAGGGCACACCAAAAAAAACGGACTTGTCCGCTAAATTACGGACGTACTGGTACCTTAATTCTCAGCCTTAAGATTGGTGTGTGTTCATTTTAGTGATCTAGTGGTAGTTAGTGTATTTGTAGTGTATTAAACGTTGCATAATACGTACCTATTTTATATTTTATAGATTTGTTTGTATATTTTATTACGGTTTTGCAGTCAAATGGACATTAACAGTAAATAGGTATTTTTTATGGATTTTTCCATATCTATTCGTATTTTGTTAACATACAGATTGCAATTTCAGTATTTCAGCTACTAGATTAATATTTATATACAGCTGCCTGTAAAAAGCTTGGCAAGAATTTCAAACTTTACATTTGAAAGTGAGCTTTCAGACATTGCAAAAATAAACTGGCGCGATGGTATCAATTTAAAAATAAATGTTTGTATCATACTTCAGAGCAGCTCATCATTTGGTATTGAAATTTGATTTGATTTTATAGAAAAGCTTTTGATATTTTATTCAAAAAAATTATGAAGTTTTCCAAAAAGTCCATATCTACCAATTTTTCCAAAACATGCCCCATACAGCTCTGAATTCGATGAAAATCTTCAATAAAATGGAACTACTGTACGTGAAATACAAACTTGACGTCATTTTTGAAAACGAAACACTAAAAGCGCTTCCGTAATCATATTATGTGATTTTTCTTTAGTTAATTAATTAATGAAATAAGTCACATATCTTGATGTGCACCAATTTCAATGACGTCGACCGCCGAATAGCAATTCAATTCAATGCTACCTCAAAACAGACAAGGAACTACACGGCTTTCACTATTCAACATATAAATTAGAGTAATGCCGTTTGATTCCATCATATTAACATGAGACACATTTTAGGGATAATTTGATTGAGCCTAACTCAAACGGATTTCAGCTAATGATATTTCATGAGACTTGAATTGCGAATACTAGCTTTTAATTACCTATGTGTTGGCCATAACTTAGATAGCGATTAAGCAGATAAGGCATTAACAAACAAGGTGGAGAATAGAGTGTTTGGCACAAAATAAGTTTTTGTTTTTTATTAAATTAGGTAGACAATAAAGCATGAGGGCTTAATATTTCTCCCGCTAGGTATTTTGTAAATAGCATATCATTAATTGGCTAGATCAAATATTGCAAAGAGCAGAAGCATCTAGCATGAGAACATTCCTCCACTGCACTCTTCGCATTATTACACGAAAACAGTATAAGGACGGCTGACGAAGCTAGTAGCTGGTAGCTGGTAGCTGGTAGCAATCTCTGCGGGGTTTTAAACCAGCCCCAGTCTCTAGGTTCTCTTCCTTTTCCCAATCGCATGTGCACCCATAAATGGATAAGTAAGAAATATATGCTAAAATGCAGAAAAATTCATAGTGGTATGCGAGATACGAATGTTGAACATCAGCTTCTACAGTTAGCGGAAATCGACTCAGGTTGGTCTTGGCTTTGGAAGATTTCACATCGCACGTAGTGTAGTTCCTGTCGTCTCTTTCTCCATACAAAGCCACAAGGTTATACTTTCAGCCAAGTATAGCAAGTATAGCATTACATTGCAGGAAAATGGTAGCTACACTAACCAGCTGTGGAGGTTTCTTAAGAGTCTTCTAAAATCTTTTTTCCGTTCCAAAAAATAGCAATAGTGGTATTGCAAATTCTATGGGTAGTGACGCTTTTGTGGTAGAATGATGAAGCGGAAAACTGCAGACAATCTAATTCACCTCCGTCGTATTTCTGGAAGAACATATTGTCCATAGTCAAGCCCACATCATTCAAGAGAACCAACAAGTTTACAACCTCTCCAACTATGCTCATAAGCAATTTTTTATCATTTTCAGTGCTGTATATCAGGATCTATTTGACACACGGAACTGGAATTAGTCTTAAAGCTTAGACGGTTTTGGCCGCTTTTGCGAAGGTTAGATTACTTTTTTCGTAGGAGCCATTATTTACAAGGTAAACTGGAAAAAGTCCATTTTTTTGTTTTATACAGCTGATAAAATCATCGAAAGTACCGAATTTTGTCGAACCTCACCTTTTTTTTGTTTAAGATGACCTAAAAAGATATCAAAACGAATTATGAAAATAATACAATCTCTCCTTACAGAGGAATGATATTTGTTTTCAGTAATACTTTCTTCTGTAGTTATTCCTGATATTCAGAACATATTTTATTGATAAATGACTAAAGTGGTGCAACTTCATTCATTCAGCCAATCGTAAATGATACGATTCTGCTATACAATGATACTAAAGCTCTGGTTGGTATGATAGATTCTATCATCTATAAAATGATCATGGACATACTCGTATTATTGATATACACATATTTGAAATATCTGTCCTGTGACAACATAACAATACGTATCCATATAACAACAAGCTATATATTGGTCCACATCATCTATCGTTTGAGCGATACTGAACCATCGAGAATTTTTCTAACAGCGCTGATAGAGGGATAATACTATACTGTTTTTATTTTAACGGCTTTTGGTACAGATTACCAAATTTCAATTGATTAGGGAATTCAAATAATGAGAAATGTGCTATTTTATTCTCTTAAATAAAGGCGGCAAGTAAGTTGACCTCGTTTGTCAAGTGCAGTTATGTCACTTCATTGAAGATTGTATTTACATTTTAGAGTTTCTGATCCACTTGAACTAAATTTTGAATATATTGGTAAATATTGGTGATTATGGAAATTTTGAAATACATAAAGATTTATAGAATTCTTGGATGTAATAGATTTGGTTTTTATTTTCATTTAAATTCAATTCCAACTCGGTTAGCTCAAACATCCGAATGAAATTATTATTTCTAAACTAATACCATTGCGTGTGAAGCACGTCGACAACCTACTTGACGCAATTTTTTTACCTCAATAATTTATTAATCAAAACAATACCTCTATAGTAAATGTCAATGTTATATTTGTCTTGTTAACATTTTCACAAAAATATTCATTTGCAATACGCTCCACCCATCTCAGTATCGATTGGGGGATATGGAGTACATAGATGTACCTACACGACTAATATAATCCTATTGCATATTGGACTGGGACATAGAAATTGAAAATTCAGAACTACTTTCCATTTGTTGATATTGTTGCTTGAACAACCCACTTCACAGCATTCATAGTAACAATCTTTATTCCAATGTTTTTAATATTACTGTTGCCATTTGTTTCCCTGCTGAAAAATCAGGAAATTACATGAATGACCATTGATCGGAATATTCGCAGTTGAACGTTAAATTGAAAAGGCACCTTTCAGCTACCCAGGTTGTCTATTGCATTCAATGTTTATGTTGGTATAGAAGCAGGTGATGTAAAATTCCTCCAGCTTCCGCCTGGCAATGCATACGTCAAGCTCTATAAAATGACCCAGTTTTCGTTCGTTCAGTTTAAAAAGCTGAGTGATCGTTTATAAAAATTTCACCGCTAAGGCCATAGATTTTGCGGCTGTGCCCTGTCACGATGAAATGCTGTTATACGCTAGATAAATGGAAGCACTGAAAAAATT